>JAKSZU010000002.1:187720162-188320162 GCA_026018925.1 Tupaia tana
TAAAGGTTATTTCTGTCATGAGAGCAAGAGACAGAAAAAAGCCAAGCACCCTAGTTGGTGTCCCACACTGCAATCCCCACCCCCAGCCCTACCTGCCACTCTCTATTATTGGTGCACAGACGGCATATACAGGTTGACCTGAGAACCGAACCTACAATCCCTCACGTGGCTCCACATTGCTTGAACAGCATGTTACAACTGCACCACCTAGTGGCCGAACTCTGAACTTTTGTGATGAGTAAATGAAATGGTGTGCATCCATCACAAATAATACAGACATACTTTTCATCATGTGACTTTAATCTCTCTAGTTTTTAATTCAATGTTATGTTTTATTATTAATTATCTGCAGATTATAACTCTCCTTCCCAAAATGCTTAAGCTTTTTGGTCTCAGGACGACTATGCACCCTTAAAAAATACTGACATTCTCAAGAATGTATGTATGTATAGATTATGTCTATCTATAGTTCCTATATTAGAAATTAAAGCTTGGGACCAGTAGTTAGCGTAATGGCTATGTCACTGGACTCCCACGTAGTCGACCGCGGTTCAAGTCCCGGACCCGGTGGCTTAAACTCACGCAGGGTGCGTGTGCATGCGTGCTCAAGATCCTGAGAGGAGATCGGAGGAGAAGGGATTGCAGCATGGCCATCACCCTGGGGATGATTTCTTGCTTTCTATCTCTCTGTCTGTCTCTGTCTTCCTGGTGAATGCACGTGCCCTATAGCAAAAACTTCTCAAAAAAAAAAAAAAAAAAAGGAAGAAATTAAAGCTCAAACTTTTTATGTATGTTAACATAATAACATTTGTATTAAAATAACTATTTTTCAAAACAAAAATGAACAGAGTGGTACTGTTACATATACACTTGCAAATCTTTTTAATATTTGGGTTAAAAAAAGACAACTGGGGTGACCAGCAGTTAGCATAATTGCTATGTCACTGAACTCCCATGTAGTCGGCCATGGTTCAAGTCTCAGACCCGGTGGCTTAAACTCACTCCGGGCGCGTGTGCACGCATGCCCTAGATCCCGAGAAGAGAATGGAAGTACTTTCTCACTTTCTGTCTCTCTGTCTCTCTCTGTCTTTCTGGTGAGTGCACGTGCTCTACAGCAAAATCCTCTCAAGAAAAAAAAAAAAAAAAGACAACTGGGTATATGGTTTTGTACTCAATTTGCTACAATTCAATTTTGGTTGAAATATATGAAGAGAATCCAGTCTCAAGTGGGTGTAGAGTTCGAGAGGGAAATTTAATAGGTCACCCCCCCCCCCCCCAGGTCACTGTGAATAGTCTCTTCTTTTACTGAACTGAAATTCTATGTGACAATTTTCTTTTTTTCTTTTTTTTTTTTTTTTGAGAGAGATTTTTGCTATAAGGCACGTGCACTCACCTAAGAGACAGACAGAAAGTGAGAAATCACCCTCCTTGGGGGGATGGCCACACAGCAATCCCTTTACCTCCATTCTCCTCTCAGGATTTTGAGCATGCATGCAAACATGCCCGGCCTGAGTTTTAAGCCACTGAGTCCAGGACTCGAACTACAGTTGAATACATGGGAGTCCAGCAATGTATACATTATGCCATCTGCTGGTCCTCTACATGGTAATTTCTTGAAGTTTAGTCATAATACGAAATTATGGAATACGAAAGCTCACTTAAAAACTTTTCAAACTCTGCTTTACTAAAATCCTTTAATTTCTCTGGCTCTTCGAGCCGATTTTTACCTATTCATGATTCTCTAACAGTGGACACTGATTGGAAAGTAAGAGCTCACTGAGTAATGTGGGTATTCCAGACGCGATTGTACAGTGGTAGAAACTCACGTTGTTAATATAGCCACTGGTCTCATCAGTATTATCAATTAATTTTTACTTAGTTACTCTAAGAAATCTAAGATATTATAGATTTCCAAGAGTCTCTGGGCAACACTTTGAGAAAGTGCCGCTTTAATATATTCTAAGTTCTGAAACGTTCAGCCTTTGGAAATATTGCCAAAGTGAGCATTCAATTTATATCCACAAGATGGAGCACCAAACCATCAGAATTATCTTTTTCCTTCTATGAGGAAAGAAAGAAAAAAAAAGAAAAAAGAAAACCCTAGTAATATAAATTCCTTTAAAGAGAAATTCAAAAACATTTTACAAAATAGAGGAAAATATTAAACAATTCAAATACTATTACTACCAATATTCCCAATATTCTACAATTTTTCAAATACTATTCTATTAATTCAGCTAGTCATAGGAATTATGTCTAATCAACAACATATCAATATAAAACAAGTTTTGAGAAATGGCATGCTAGTTGCTTATAACAACTCTTACACTGAAAATCAATTTTTAAAATCTGAAGATATATATGGAGAAAGATCAGCCTATACACTCATACATAATACACACAGGCAGGTCATGAAGGTTAATTTTATGTATCAGCTTGGCTGGGCCTCAGTACCTAGATGTTTAGTCTAACATTACTCTAGATGTTGCTGTGAAGTGTCTTTAAATGTGATTAACACTGAAATTGAAGGACCTTGAGTAAAGCGGATTATCCTCCACAGCCAGGGTGGGCCTCATCCAATCAGTTGAAGACTTTAATAGAAAAAAGCCTGACCTCCACAGAAGAGAGAATGAGCCAGCCGAGGGACTTTGCACTAGAACTGCAACTCTTCCTTGGGTCTCCAGCCTTCCAGCTCACCTTGCAGACTTTGGACTTGCCAAGGGTTTATAATAACAAGAGCCAGTTCTTTAAAATACATTTCTCTTTGGGCCTGGTCTTTATGTTTTCATTTTACTTCCTGATATTTCTGTCCTTCCAGAGAAGTCTCTCTCTCTCTCTCTCTCTCTGTCTCTGTCTCTGTCTCACACACACATTGAAGATAAGACTATAAAAAAACAGCTTGAAACAGAAGGGAATAATGAAATTCTTACAAGTGAATCATGGAAACAAGTCTTTGCTGGACAGTTTTTGTTAATCATGCACACGCACACACGCACACACACACACACACACACACACACAGAACTTGCACGTGACATCACACAGAAGAGCTAAAATAAATTTCACGGCAGAACAAAGGTGAGGAATCTAGTCAGTGACCTCCCCAGGAACTTCAAAGAGGCACCCAGTCAGGACGAGGATGCAGCTAGGCACAAAAGTATATCCTCGATCCAACTCCCAGCAGTCACCAAGACAGCCCTGAGCCTTGAACTCAGCGTAAGGGCCCTCCCACTAGATGTCTGCTCGAGGTAATTGTGAATACGAATCTGGAGAGGGTACCTCGTCTGAGGAGGGGAGTTATTTCCACGATTTAATTTTGCTTAGTTCTTTTATTTTGAACCAATATTCCTAACCTACGACCATTTCAGAACTAGGTGGTAGTAGCAGCATGGTGTGGAAAGGGTCCTGGGTTCGCATCCCGGGACCTTCCTGGGCATGCCAGTTGTGTACCACACATGCCTGTGATCCAGGCCGGGAGACACAGGAGGCCTAGGACGCTAGAGGACTGTATTGGGACTGGCTGGCTGTGTCTACTGGCTCTCATGAAAGAAGCGTGTGTGTGTGTGTGTGTGTGTGTGTGTGTACACATATATATACACTAAGGGCAAATGCACTTAGCATTAAAGGACTTGGAAAATATCCTACCATCTCCTCCTGAGATGTTCTTATTTCTAAGTTTATTTCTAAGTTTATTCATTTATTTATGTGCTTTATGAGAGAGACGCAGACCAGCACCCTCGACAGGTCTCACACCGTGATTTCCCCCACCCCCACCACCCCTGCACAGACTTTCAGCCAGCCAGGATTACAGGCATGTGTGCTCCAGACATGTACAGGTCAACCCAGAAACCAAACTCTGACCGTCCCTATGGCTTCCAGCATTGCTAAACATTGAGCTACCATTGTGTCCATGTCACTTCCTAAGATGTCTTGAGAAGCACTGACATCAAGACTGGTAGTTGAGGGACCAGCAGTGAGCATAATGGCTATGTCGCTGGACTCCCACGTAGTCGACCGCGGTTCGCGTCCCAGACCCGGTGGCTTAAAACTCACACCGGGCGCCTGTACGTGCGTGCCCAAGATCCCGAGAGGAGAATGGAGGAGAAGGGATTGCGGCATGACCATCCCCCGGGGGATGATTTCTCGCTTTCTATCTCTCTGTCTCTGTCTGTCAGGTGAGTGCACGCGCCCTATAGCAAAAACCTCTCCAAAAAAAAAAAAAAAAAAAAAAGACTGGTAGTTGAGAAAGAAATATGAATAACTTTTAAAATTAAGACAAAATGGGGCCAGGACATGGCATGGCGGTTAAGGCAGCTGAATCCCCATAGCCAACCATGTAATCTAGTTCTGAACCTGGTGACTTGAAAAACAGGCCGAGCCTGTGTGCATGCGTGCCCAAAATCCAGTGAGGAGGCAGAAATGGAGGAGAAGGGATTGCAACATGACCATCCCTCATGGGGCTTGTTTTCTCGCTTTCCTTCTCACTCTCTCTCTCTCTCATGAGCATGTACCCTCTAGTGAATTAAATTTTAAAAAACAATTAAATGATGGAAAGATGACTATATGTAATGCTATATAATATATAGTGCATTCATTTTGAAAAGGAATGGAGAATAAGAACATGTTTTAAAACTATAACTAGTTCCAGGGACCAGCAGGTGGTGTGGTGGTTAATGCACTGGACACTCCCACATGGCCAACCAGGGTTCAAGTCCTGAATCTGGTGGCTTGCTTTCTCACTTCCTCTCTCTCTCACTGTCACCCTGTCTCTCTCTGGTCAAACTAAAAAAATGAATGAATAAATAAAATAAAAATAAATAATAATTTTTTAAAAAAAACTGTAGTTCCAGGCCAGGTGGTGGCTCAGTGCATCCACACGGGTAAGGTTCTCTGTTTGTGTCCGAGGACCTCCCTGAGCACCAGACACACACACGTGTTCATGATCTGGGCTGGCTGGGACAGAGGACGGATCCCAGTGTGAGGACCCTGGGAGTCTCTCTCTCTCTGTCAGAAGAAATAATAAAGTAACAATTGTCTTACTCTTCTGGTAATCAGATTGATGGTAGTACTCTCCGTGTCAGTGTTCTAACGGTATCTACAGGGCACACACACTGCAGTAGTATTGCTAACCTGATGCTGTCTACACGGTGCATGTTTACCTGCCATGGATAAAACACAGAACACACCATAGAACCTATGGTCCTTACATGTAAAATAATATAAAAGCAAACCCTGCAGAAGGCTGTTAGGGCAACAACGATCCCAACGTTATATAAATGTACAAATTGGGGGGAAATTGTAAGATTTTCATACTACCCTAATGAGGCACTGGCTGATGACAAGGGCAATTTACCTCCCTTGCAGAACACATTTATTTTAGAAGAATAAGGGAAATTTGTTTGGGAGAATACAACTAGTAGTGTTTATCTATGAAGCAGAAATCAGTAAGCTACAGCCTTCAGGCCAAATTCATCCCACAGATGGATTAGCCTTCAAGCAAAAATGGCTTCTACATTTTGAAAGAGTTATAAGTGACTAAGACCATTATGTTCACAAAAGTGAAAATATTTACTGTTACTTCCAAAAAAGTTTGTTTTAGGTAACTTAGACCACTGGTGTAGATAATCCAAGTAAGGGTTTGTTTTGTTTTGTTTGGTTTGGTTTCTGTTATAGGTACAAAAAAGTTTTTAATTAGAAGAGCAGCTTGCTTTCCTCAGGCAAAGAAAATGTGTAATGAGGGCCGGGAGTATGCAGTAGGAGTTGACTTACAAATTAAACCCCAACAATTACCCTGGAGCTAATGCTGACTTGTCACTTGAAAAGTGATATTCCTAAATTTGCTCAGTAAGTGTCTTCAGCTCTGGAATGCTTCTGGCCCCATGTGATAAACAGCTTCCCATATTGCCAGTCTGTTTTGATCGCTATAAGCAGATCTCCAACAGGGCCTTAAAAATCCCCTTGCAAACGTGCATCTCACATTAAAAACTTTCTTACACAATTAAGCAAAGCTTAGAATTACAATACCTAGCTACAGGTTCCGTATGAACGTCATGCTTTTGGCTTTCTTAAATGAACTGTGAAGTAGAAAGTCATGTAAATTGCTGCATCTATCTAATAAAAGTGAGATTCCTCTGCAAATGGATTTTAAAACCAATGAAGTCTAACAGCAGAACAGAATTTATGATCCACATGAATTTCCTTGCATTTGGAAGTTACAAGTAAAATAGAGCCAACTGCCTCCAAAATATTTCACAGTGTGACAAAAGAATGCAGTATTAAGTACACTAGTAGGAAAAATGATCTGGAATATTTATCCTGTCTTCTCTTCCGATTGCCCGCCAATGCATTACTCTATCAAACAATCTAATTTTCAACAACACACATACATATACACATCTGACGAACACTGATGTTTCAGTACAATTAGCTTAGAATAATCTATAATATTCAAGTCATTTAGTCTTCATTTACGAATCCTAGGAGAATCATCCTAGAGTATAAATCTTTTTTTTTTTAAGATCTTTTTGCCATAAGGCATGCGTGCTCACTGGAGAGAGACAAAGGAAAGGGGAAAATGAGAAGTCATCCCCTCAGGGGGATGGCCACTTTGCAATCGGGATCTGGGGCATATATTTTAGTGATTATAAGGCAGGAGATAGGGATATTAAACTTATTGACAGAGTAAAGGCCCAAGATAGAGACCCAGTAAGCTTTATCCAAGATGGCGTCACAATGGCTAAGAGCTGGCTACCCAGTGGGGCTCAGAATGACTATAGCTAAGGGCAACTGCTTCTATTTGCTAACTACATTCTAACAAATGGCGTCATCACCCAGACTACTTTTTAACTATTTTCTGAAACCCACTTCCTTATCCGAGAGCCCCACCCCCACTGTTCAGACTGCTGGATAAAAACTCCGGCCTCAACTCGACTTCCATAACCCTTTCTCAGGACGTCTCCCTGCTTTGGGAGCTTTCCTCTCCTTTAATAAACTTGGGTTTGCTATCCCCTCCTGCCATCTGCACTTCTAATTCTTCATTATCTCAGGGCAGGAACTCAGCAACCCATACATCCTGCAAGAAGTATTCGCTCTTGCCAACCACGAAGACAGTCGGTTCGGTCACTAGACCTTCCCAGAAGCAGCATTCTATATCGAAACCCTTGACCTATATCAGTTACCACTGGGTCTAGTACTCCATGCGTGACCTTGTGTTTGGGGTGTCTGTGGCGAGGAAGCATATCTACACTCGTGTAAATTTTGTAGATATTCACACAATCTACTCCTCACTCCAGCGCAGGTCTCACAGAATCCCAGAAAGGAAAGGGCACTAAGGAGGGTTCGGCACAACCCATTCTTGCAGATGAGGGAACTGGAGTCCAAGCTCCTGGCTCTGTTCACGCTCGGGGGCAGCACCGTGTCTCCATGTCTGCGGCTCCCAAACGCCTCCCCTCCCCAGGATCATTCTGGATGGGCTTCTCAGAAACCCAAAGAGAAGATGTTCTGGCGTCCTGGGCCGGGATACTTCCTGAGACTTTCATCACACTTGCTGGCTGCTTCCAGAGTCTGCAACGTGCTTCTTAAAGCACGGCTGCCATGTGTAAACACGTTCCCTGAGGAAGGACGCTGCGGGAATATACCAGTGGGAAGGCTTGCTTGCTTAGTTTTAAACATGATTTCATTTTTCTTTCAAATCCGTAGTCATTTTTTTTTAAGAATTATTTATCTTAATTCCACTTATTATGACTTAAACTGATGGGGGTGGGGGAGGAGCAAGCCACCAGGTCAAGGACTTGAACCACAGTCAACCATATGGGAATCCAGCGTCCTTAGCCACCATGCCACCTGCCAGCCCAATCATGATTTCAATTTTAAAAAGAAAGTGTGAGCTTAATACAGATGAATTAAGTCTGGTATGTGTGAGACTCAGGCCAACTGCTGGTTGTTAGACCTTTCTGATAAAATGTCCTCTGTACTGTATTTTTAAAATGATGGGACCAGCAGATGGCATAATGGCTACGTCACTGGACTCTCATGGAGTCGACCGCGGTGTGAGTCCCAGGCTTAAACTCATGCCAGGCACGTGTGCATGTGAGCCCAAGATCCCAAGAGGAGAATAGGAGAAGGGATTGCAGCATGGCCATCCCCTCCTGGGGGGTGATTTCTCATTTTCTGTCTCTCTGTCTCTGTCTTTCTGGCAAGCATGCATGTCCTACAGCAAAAACCTCTCCCAAAAATAATAATGACTTGCCGAGTCCAGAGGCGACCATGGAAGGAGGAACCCATGGCATGTGTCAATACAAAAAAGAAGGCCTGGGTCTAACTGGCCGCTAGAAACCCCTCTCATTCATTCACAAAGAACGCCTGAGTCCCTCTTGTAAGTGGATGCTACTCAAGGCACTGAAAATCATGTTATGTTCAAAACATACAAAACCCCTGTCCACATGAGGTCACAATAGAGTGTGACTAGTGGGGACAATCAACCAGATCTTGGGCTAGAGATGTGGGCTGTGGTGGGGACAGAGTAGGGAGGAGCACGACACGGGGGGTGAAGGTGCAGGGATGGGACTGTCCTCCATGTGAAGACTAGAGGGCCAGTCAGTGGCGTGGTGGTGAGGTGGCTGGGTCCCACATGGACAACTGCATGGCTGGAGTCTCGGACCCAGAGGCACATGTACATGTATGCCCAAAATCCAGAGAGGAAAATAGAGGAAACGGGATTGTGTCCTGGCCATCCTCCCAGGCGTGTTTCCCCCTTTCTCTCTCTGTCTCTCTCACCCTCTTCCTCTCTCTGACGATATCACACACCCTGTAGCAAATGAAAATAAAAATAAGAAGGAGCTACTGGAGCAAAGACAATCACACTTTAGTATAAACTAGAAAAATGCTTCTTTTCCTCAATATTAAGTGAGGTTGAGGTTCTAAATATTAACCCTTCATATAATTTTCTTTTCACGTGGCTAATTGTCTACATTATAAATGCTAAATATAAAATTTTATGACCTGTCTTAAATAACTCTAGGACAATATCTGGAATTTTCCAAAGGCTTAACTATGTGTGTGTGTGTGTGTGTGTGTGTGTGTGTGTGTAGAGTGTGTTTGTGCTCACCAGAGAGAGAAAGGGAGAAAGCACTCCCCGGGGGGTGGTGATGGTCACACTGGATCTCCTTACTCTTCATTTCCTTCTTTCAGGATTTTGGACACACACCCATGTAACTGGTGCATTTCTCAGCTACTGGGTCTGGGACTCAAACCATACTGTTAGCTGTGTGGGACCCAGTTTCCTTAACCACTGACACCAGCTGGCCCTAAAGCCTATTGATCAGAGGAATGCACTTGGTTTGCTCACTATAGGGAGCTCAAATTTATCAAAACTGAATGTGCATGTTACATCCCAGTAAGCGCACAGTAAGTGGTACCCAGAGTGTGTTATACCATTAATGCACACACACATCCCTGTAGTATTTAATTCATCCTAAGACAGCCATTACGACTGAAAATAAAAAGACATTTCAATTCTTTAGCAGGTATTTATACTAAAATGACTTTAAATAATATCGTATATACTTAAAAGACTTTGGAAAATGCTTTAAGTACCCTAATTTATTTTAGTAGCTTCAATGTCACCTAAAACATGTTTCAATTTCTCTAGGCCAATGCCCTGGCTTCATATTTAGCTCTAAAAGTGTGATGTTTTGTGTTCACCAGCAGATGGTGGTATTGGATATAGCAGTGCACCTTACAGTCCTTTGATGTGTGATTTTTATACTAACAGATCTTGGCGAACACCTGGATCCATGATCTGAATATATCATTTCAGAGCCAGCAGACCCATTATTGAGAATTTTATCTTACCTACTTGTTTTACAGTGAAAATCCAGAACCAGAAATGGCATGAATTAAAAATGGATTCAGAGTCATTTTAACTGTGACCAAGACAAGAGAGAACAAAACTCTCACCCACGTAAAATCAGCTGAGTGTTATAGACTGAAAGTCTGTGTCTCCCTGAAATTAATATATTAAGCTGTCGTCCTGAAGGTGACTGTATTAGGAGGTGAGGCTTTGGGGAGGTCATCAGGATGAGATGAGGTCACGAGGGTGGGGCCTCTGTGATGGGATCTCTTTATAGACAACAGCCAGGGCTCTCTCCACTGTGTGAGGACACAGTGGAAAGGCAGCTGTCTGTAACCAGGAGCAGCCCCCACCAGGCACTGACTCTGCCGGTGTCCAGATCTTGGACTTCCAGCCTCCAGAACATGCTTGCTATGCATGAGCCTCCCCACCTATGGCATTTTGTCCTGGCATCCAAGATGACAAATCTGATGAGTTACCAGAGATATGCAAATTTTTATCATGGGTGCCAGGCAATGAGGAGGCAGTAAAATACAACGTTCTACAAGGCTGCAATGGAGAAATGGGAAGGTTCGGAGCTCGCTGAGTACACTGGGTGTGCACCTGCTTATGATCCAGGCTGGCTAAAGCTGGGGGTGAATTGTGGCGTCAAGACCTTATTTTTCTCTCCCTTTCTTTCTCTCCCTTTCTATCTGGTGTCTCTTTTGCTTATGGAAGATATATATATATATATACATACATACATACATACATATATATACACATATATATACACATATATATATGTGTGTATATATATATGTGTGTGTGTGTGTGTGTGTGTATATATTTTTTTTTTTTTCTAATTTGTGTGGTGGGAGGCCAGCAGGTGGCATGTGGTTAAAGGTGTTGGACTCTCACATGGCTGGCCTTAGTTCGAGTCTGGACTTGGCAGCTTGAAAATCACTCCAGGCATGTGTATGTGTGTGTGCTCAAAATCCCAAGAGGAGAATAGAAATGAGGGATTGTGGCATGGCCATCCACCCAGGGAGTGATTTCTCACTTTCCTTCTCTCTGTTTCTCTCTAGCAAGCACATGTGCCCTGTGGCAAAGATCTTAAAACAATAATAATAATAATAATAATAATAATAATAATAATAATTTGTATGGTGACTTTGTGGTAAAACAAATTTTAAAAGGTAAAATATACTACTTTTTAGAGAGAAATTTTTGCTGTAGGGCATGTGCACTCACTGGAGAGACAGAAAGCAAGAAAACACTCCTCAAGGGGGATGGCCACACCAAAATCCCTTCTCCTCTCAGGATCATGGGCACACACGCACATGCACTCAGTGTGAGTTTCAAGCTACTGGGTCCAGGACTTGAACTGTGGTCAGCTATGTGGGAGTTAAGTGGTGCAATCATTACATCATCTGCTGGCCCCCAAAATATATTATTTTTTTAAAATAGACCAGGTCCCAAACTCTGGGACCAACAGCCTGGAAATGACTCCGGGCTAAACATTTCTTACTGGACGGGGTCATTTTTGTGCCCTTGACAGGGAGGTGCACAGCACCCACAGCATCTCATTCACCCATTCGGTCTTCTCACAGTCAGAACTCAATTGGGGCCAGCAGGTGGCGTAAGGTTACGTTGCTGAACTCCCACATAGCCAGCTGCAGTTTGAATCCCAAACCCAGCGCTTGACTCATGCTAGGTGTATGTGCACGCATGCCCAAAGTCCTGAGAGGAGAATGGAGGAGAAGAGTCTGCAGTGTGGCTGTCCCCCTGGGGGGTGATGCCTTGCTTTGTCTCTTGTCTCTCTCTGGTAAGCACATACATCCTATAGCAAAGCTCTCTCCTAAATAATAATAATAATCATGCTCAACTCCGGGCTGAAACGATGAGTTCTATTAACACTTTGACGGTATCCATTTTGTGTTACCCAGGGGCCTAAGGGACCCAGGCTGCTCCCTGGGAACTCAACCCTCTCAGTGTGTGCCTTGGTCATGGGGAGTGGACTTGCCTCCGTCTGTCCGAACATTACATAATATGAATAACAAAGAATGAGAAGAATGCGGGGCTTGCCGGCCCAAACATCTTCTGAATGGGAAAGGGGGAGGAAAGACTGAAGAGCACCGAGGGACAGAAACTGCAGGAAACTAAACAAAACAAAACCTCCTCCCCCATTTGCTTCTGTCAGTATTGCAAGGTGCATTTGTAACCGTGACCTTCAGCTGTGTTTTGACAGCTTCTAACAGGAATGTACTTAACATGTTTCAGTCCAGATACACACACATTAGGTACATGTGTGTGCGTGTATGAGGTAATGGTTTACTCTTACTTCCTGTGATAAGCTCTGGTTTTTTGGTGTTTTGGGTTTTTTTTTTTGTTTGTTTTGTTTTTTTTTTTTGAGAGATTTTTGCTATAGGGCACATGTGCTCATTAGAGAAACAGAGACAGAAAGTGAGAGATCACCACCCGGGGGAATGGCCATAATGCAATCCCTTCTCCTCCATTCTCCCCTCAGGATTTTGGGCACACACGCACATGCGCCAGACTTGAGTTTTAAGCCGCCTTGTCCGGGGCTCTAACCGCGGTCAACTACGTGGGAGTCCAGCAACATAACCACTATGCCATCTGATGGTCTCAAGCTCTGGTACTTTTCATGTTACTCTATTTTCACTTTTGTGTGCCCACTGCACCAGGGCATGCTGACTTCAGGACACACCGATATTGTAGGTCACAGGCGGGGGCTTGAGAAGCACTGATCTCTGCGGTAGTTGTGCTGTGTTGGTGTGTCTACTGTCTGTGTTCCTGTGGTGTGTGGCAGCGAGGGGCAGGACCACAGACCTGCTCGTCTCATTTTTAAAAACTGAGAAGGACCAGCACATGGCACGGTGATTAAAGTGGCTGGACCCCACAAGGCCGACAGCCCTCGGTGTCTGGAAAACCACTCCAGGCAAGTGTGTGCATGTCCAGAATCCCGAAAGGAGGGAGAGATGGAAGATAAAGGATGGGATTCCCAGGGGGGATGGTTTCTTGTGTTTCATCTTTCTTCTTGTCTCTGTCTCTCTCAGGTAAGCACATGCACCCTCTGGCAAGTTAGAAGAGAGAGAAGAAGGAGGAGGAGGAGAAGGGGAAGAAGAGGAAAGAGAAGAGAAAGAAAGGAAAAATAAATTGAACAAAACTGTGGATGACGAGGGCAGGGGCTCCTGGACGTGTCTTGCTCAGCTGGTGGCCACCCTCCTGCGCCCACAGTTCCCGCCTTGGGAGCTGGACTGTCCTGGCTCCACCCACAGGGCCTCTCCTCACGCTGCCCTGCTGCATGGAGCCTGGCAGTGACTGCCCGCTCCCTGTCGTCTCCCAGCCATGCGACCCTGAGCTCGGCCCGGCCAGCTCCCCTTCAGCTGGGGTGCCCTGGGCTGCAGACACAACCCCAAGGGAAATGCAGGCCCCATCTTCTCCATCCTGTAATTCACGCTCCAGGCAGCAAAGCGAGAGGCTGCCACAGCACCTGCTGGCACTGGGCCCTCTGTGCCTGTCCCTTTATGTGACTGGATCGACTTCCACAGATTTGAATCCTAAACCCACACCACGGCGAATATGCCAGCTGCAGGGAGAGCACTGGGAATTCAAGAATGGGAAGGGCAGGATGGCCTCTGCCCTCCAGGAACTGCACGTGTGTGGTAAAGTAAATAGCAAAGTGCTTCATCAACACGATGGCTCATTGAGTATCGATCCATTTTTCTAACAATTAAGCAAGTGTGTTTAATCACCAATTCTGATCAATAATGAGATCATCTAAATAATTTCATGGAATAATTACAAACTGTGATTGGGCTATGAAAGGGTGTGCAAAGGATGTTGTTTTGCAGGACACATAGGGAGACATTCCCTGTAGCTGGGGGCAGGTGGGGAGAGGGGGAGCCCCAGGGTTCTTCACTAGGCAAGGGGACAGGCTTACCAAGAGAGCCCAGGGCCAGACCTTTGCAAGCCGAGCTGGACTCCTCAGACTTGCAGGCGACAAAAAGGGAAGGAGGCTCTGCAGTGTGTCTGCTATGAGTAAGGGAAAGGCTTTCTTAGTGTGACATATCAGGAGACAGAGGAGGTGACTGCAAAGCCAGCGGGTGAGGGAAGAGGGGAGGGCACAGAACATTGTTGTCAGAGAGGTAGAGGAAAACAGGGCATTTTCTTTTTATTTATTTATTTATTTTATTTTTTTGGAGAGGTTTTTGCTATAGGGTGCGTGCACTGGCTAGAAAGATAGGGATAGAAAGCGAGAAATCACCCCCCAGGAGGGATGGTCACACTGCAATCCCTTCTCCTCCATTCTCCTCTCAGAATCTTGGGCACACACATGCACCCGGCATGAGATTAAGCCACTAGGTCCGGGACTCAAACTGCACTTGACTACATGGGAGTCCAGTGACATAGCCAGTATACCAACTGCTGGTCCTGGGGGCATCTTCTTGAGGTTGGAACCGTGAATTTAAAATTGCTGCAGCTGGGTTAGAGTCCCTGGGAATGTTCAGCTTCCTGATGGAGACAGGGAAGCTGACCTGGGTTTGTGAACTTGACCAGACAGGAATGAGGGGTGACAAGAGAAGCAAGAGATGGGGGTCCTGACAGGTGGGAATGGAACGATGCTGATGGAGCACACTGTGCCACAACAGCAGGAAAGGGGCCAGCAGGTGTCATGGAGATTAAGGCGGTTGAACCCCACATGGCCAACTGAGCAGTTCAAGCCCCGGACCCAGTGACTTGAAAAAATGGTGGGCACGTGTGTGTGTGCATGCCCAAAATCCCAAGGAAAGAAGGGATTGTGCTTTGGCCATACCCTGTGGGAGGTGATTTCTCACTTTTTCTCTTTTTCTCTCTGCCTTTCTTCTGTGAGCACTTGCACCCTAGATCAAGCAAAAAAAAAAAAAAAAAAAAAAAAAAAAAACAGAAGGGAAGGATAGTGGAAATGACCCTCTCTGTTTCTATGCCATCAAGTATTTAACTTCTGCTAATGGGGAAGGCCACCCAGTACTGATTAAGGACATTTAGTATCTGTCGTTAATAGCCTGACTGATTTCCTTAGTGTGATAGCCTCCAGGTTCATCTGTTTTGTCTCAAATGACAAGAACTCATGTCCTTAGGGCTGCATAGTATTCCATTGTGTATATATGGCCTATTTTCTTTATCCATTCATCCCAGTTAGAATGGCTATTATCAAAAAAGCACAAAGGATAGCAAGCACTGGGGAGACTGGAGAGAGGGAGCCCTCGCGCGCTGTTGGCGACAACGTGAGCCAGTACAGCCCTGTGGAAAACAGCATGGAGGTCCCTCGGAAGACTGCAGATAGAGCTGCCTTTCGATTCAGTAATGCCACTACTGGGTAGACGTCAAAGAACCGAAAAGTATCCTGTCCAAGAGATATCTGCAATGACCTCTTCAAACAGCAGAGGCCACTAAGACGTTTCTAATCTGTCCCTAAATGCCATGCAGCCAGGAGAAAGGAAGTGATACAGATATTCCATTTGGAGGGCTGGCCCAGAGAAAGGGCTTTTGTCTGACCCGAATAACCCACATTCCCCAGTCCCTTACACACACACACTCACACAGAGAAAGACAATAGACACTTATCTGTTCTGTTTTTTCCGTTTCTCACTTTGTGCAGAGGATAACCGGCCACAAGAAAGATGTGAGGAAGAGCGCATCTTGTGTACAGAATTCAGCCTGGGACATCATGACGTCATTTATGAATATCCTCCGAAGGAAAAAAGAACCGGGAGGAGGCAGAATGGCAGAAAAGGTATAAGAAGAAAACAATGAAAATCTGAAAGGCCTTTATTTCATACTAGTCCAGAGCCAACTACTTCTGAGTGTCTGAATATTTACTCCTTATTTTTTAACCACCCTGTCTTTCTAGAAGTTTCCATGACTTTGTTGTCCCAGGGAAAACTTACGAAAGGCACATCGTGCTATCTATGACCACCCACGTGATTCTAGATTCTCGTGATGTTCTCTTCCCAGCTCAGCGAGGGGATTCTTATAGACACACTCAATGGTGCACGTCATAGTGATGTCACTTACATGAAGGCAAGTTGATGTTGGAGCAATCTGTGACATCACAACATCTAGAAGACAGCTCATGTTACCACTTGAATCACAAAATCACATCATATGTCTAGAAGGAAATGTTTTCTAAATAGCAGCAGCTATTAGCTGGGGGCGGGACCTACACCCTCAATAGGATCTGGTTGTTGTGATCTGCGTCCTCCTGTCTTCCAACTCAGTGGGATCTTGAGGGCATATGTAGGCAGCATGTTTGGGGTCAACCGGGCTGGGGTGGGTCATGTGACTTCCTGCAATTCAGCACACTACCAAATATGCCACTGGCTGGGGCAGAACCTAACTCTGAACCTCATAATTCCCAGAAATCCGTGTGAAGGAAAAGCACATTTTTAATTTACAGACTTTATGCCAACTTATCCATCTATTACCCCAGAGGGGTCTGTTGTCTAAAACCCAAGAAAAATGTGGCAGTCCATTTTGGCAAATACGATGTATTTTTTTAAAGAGATTTTTGCTATAGGGCACATGTGCTTGCCAGACAGACAGAGACAGAGAGACAGAAAGCGAGAAATCACCCCCCAGGGGGGATGGCCACACTGCAATCTGTTCTCCTCCATTCTTCTTTCGGGATCTTGGGCACACACACACACGCACCCGGCATGAGTTTTAAGCCTTCAGGTCCGGGACACGAACTGCAGTCGACCACATGGGAGTCTAGCAACATAGCCATTACACTAACTGCTGGTCCCAACAAATAAAATGTATTTAAATGATGATGTGATATGGAAATTTTATCGAGGAACAGTATGTACATATATATATATATTTTTAAGAGGTTTTCGCTATAGGGCGCGTGTGCTCGCCAGACAGACAGAGAGAAACATAGAGACAGAAAGCGAGAAATAACCCCCCAGGGGGGATGGTCATGCCGCAATCCCTTCTCCTCCATTCTCCTCTCGGGATCTTGGGCACGCACGCACACGCGCCCGGTGTGAGTTTTAAGCCACCGGGTCCGGGACGCGAACCACAGTCGACTACGTGGGAGTCCAGTGACATAGTCATTACGCTAACTGCTGGTTCCCGCATATATGTTTTTTTAAGAAATTTTTTTGCTATAGAGCACATGCACTTACCAGAGAGACAGAGAGAAAGAAAATCACCCCCTAGGAAGGGATGGCCATCCTGCAATCTCTTCTCCATTCTCTTCTTGGGATTTTGGGCATGCATACACATGTACCAGTGTGAATTTCAAGCTGCCAGGTCCAGGACTCAAACCACAGTCAGATATGTGGGAGTTCAGCACCTTCACCACTATGTTACCTGCTAGCCACAACAGTGTGTATATTTGTTGTAGTTGTTTTAGTTTTGTTTTTTTGGAGAGGTTTTTGCTATAGGACACATGTGCTCACCAGAAAGACAGAGAGAGACAGAGAGACAGAAAGCCAGAAATCACCCCCCAGAGGGATGGCCACACCACAATCCCTTCTCTTCCATTCTCCTCTCAGGATCTTGAGCACGCATGCACATGCAACCGGTGTGAGTTTAAGCCACCGGGTCTTGGACTCAAACCATGGTCAACTACATAAGAATCCAGTGACATAGCCATTATGCCAACTGCTGGCCCTAGTATTTTTTAAAAAAGATTTATTTATTTATTCATTCATTCATTTTAATATGACCAGAGAGAGACACAAAGAGAGAGAGAGGAAGGTGAGAAAGCAAGCCACAAGGTCCAGGACTCGAACCATGGTTGGCCATGTGGGAGTGTCCAGCGCTTTAACCACCACACACCTGCTGGTCCCAGTCCTAGTATTTTGATATATTAAATTTTTTCTTAGATTCATATATAAGGCCAATTATATCATTACTGCTCAATATTTTAGAGAGTTTCCAAATTATGCCATGGAAAAAGAAAACTTTCTGAGCATGTATTATACAGAAGATTAAATAGATTTAAACTATAATCTCTCTAGTCTCTAAAAGTTCCCCCCCAACTAAATTACTTAATCTGTTTCACAGTTCAGGACACCCACACACTCACTCTCAAGCCTTAGCATTGGCGGAGAAATGGCGGCACCCAGGAAGTCCATATGAGAATACAGTTGGTAGGGGCAGGAGATGGCGTGGTAGTTAAGGCGTTGGACTCCCACATGGTTGACTGCAATTTGAGTCCCAAACCTGGCAACTTGCTTTCCCACTTTCTATCTCTCACTCTCTCTTTGTCTCACTCTGATGAGTACATGTTCCCTATAGCAAGTCTAAATAAATAAATAAGTAAAATAATTTTAAGCAAAAATACAGTTGGGGTGGTAAACAGCATGGTGGTGATGGTGTCTGGATCGCACATGGCTGACTGCAAGGTTTGAGTCCCAGATCAAGTGGCTTGAAAAACATGCCAGGAGCATGTACATGCATGCCTACCCAAGATCCTGAGAGGAAAGGGCAATGTAAGAGACGAGACTGAAATGTGACCATTCCCCATGGGGATGCTCTCTCTCTCCATGTGTGTGTGTGTGTGTGTGTGTGTGCGCGTGTATGTGGTGAGCACATGCACCTTCCAGCACATTTCTGAAAACTGATAGGAAAAGCAGCCGCACAAAGCAGCTGTGTAACAGGCGTGATGAACGTGTAAGGGCTGGGAGACTGTTCCAGCTGGACATGCTCTGGACCTGGGAGTCACCATGGTGTCTTCACATGCACACATGCCACGTGCTTACTCAGCCACAACAAGTCTATCAAGGTGCCCACGTTGTTTTGATCATTATTACTTCCCTATCTGTTGGGGAAAGAAAGACAAGTGCAAAAAAAGACAACGGCAAGTGTTGGTGCTGGTGCGGGAGCTGAAGTGGCGTCATCGCACACAGCCTGCAGAAACGCCATCCAGAATCCCTTGGTGTAGTTACGTGCATGTCATGTCAAGGTCCTGGGTACATACCCAGAAACCTTCCCCGGGTCATAGGACCGTGTTTTCTATCACATCGTAGCGAGGAAACCCCCTATGGCTGATCCCAGGACAGGTAAGTGAGAGGAATGGAGCTCACCCCGGGGACAGTCTTCCCAGTCTGTTCAGCTCAAGCTGAGAAAGCAGCCCAGAGGCTACCTCTGCCCCCACAGCAGCACCCAAACACACTCTGCCAGGCAGGGCTGTCTACACCAGAGCTGGTGCAGGAACGCCCCATTCTACCCCAGGGACCTTTGGGATAGGACATCAAAGTCCTGCCTCTGCCACCCAGTCACCAGGGGGCCCCCCTTCCTCACTTGCTCACTCAGAGTCTGAGTCTGGCCTGGTGGGTGTGGAGTGTAGAGCTGGGCAATCCTCTCTCCTGGCTGTGGGGTAAAAGGGCAACTCCCTTTCCATCTCCACCTCGGCCAGGCAAATGATTGACACCAGAGCTACTTCAAAAGTGGGGGGCAGCTGCAGATACGACAGAGATTCACTGTGTGCAGTGAGGACACGGGTGAGCAGCCAGCGTCAAGCGAGCAGACAGACACATGACACCAAAGATCACCGTATCTTCTCAAATGTGTGAATGTGGTGAGAAAGACCTAAGAGCTTCAGGCAGTGTGGTTTGTGTAAACACACACACACCACCAAGGTGAGGGCCAGTGGGGTGGAGACAGATCAAAGGATCAAAGAAGATGACCACAAAGACTGGGACACCATGAGCTTTCTCCTTGCAGTGTGATTAGCCCAAATTGCTGTCCTTGCCACCCAAGAAAGTGCTAAGAACTCATACATGTTCACAATATTAAGCTTAAGTCTATGATGAAATTTAGATACTTATTAGAGGAGGGTGATAAAATGGAGTAGGGGTGGAGAGGGGCAACACGTTTTACTTTTAAAATAGCAATCATGCCACCATCAGTTTTGGCCTTTGGCCTTCCGTGGTCTCATCTGTGATGCCTGCCATCTGGGTGGGGCTGGGTTACTCTGTGATTTTGATGTTTGATTTGTACTTGTTTCCACTTGTGGCAATTGCACATTTGTGTCATGGTTGCAGCTTCTCTGGAATGAGGTAACATCTTGCAGTCTAGTTCTACAAAGTCACCACCCAAATTAGACATGGCTACAGAGGAGGCTGTTTAATCTGAAGGCTTCCGTATGTTTTTTTTTCTTTTTTTGAAGAGGTTTTTGCTATAGGGCGCATGCACCTGCCAGACAGACAGAGACAGACAGACAGAAAGCGAAAAATCACCCCCCAGGGGGGATGGCCACACCGCAATCCCTTCTCCTCCATTCTCCTCTCGGGATCTTGGGCACGCACGCACACGCGCCCGGCGTGAGTTTTAAGCCACCAGGTCCGGGATGCGAACCGCGGTCGACTACGTGGGAGTCCAGCAACATAGCCATTACGCTAACTGCTGGTTCCCCCCAGCATGAGTTTTAAGCCACCAGGTCCAGGACACGAACTGCAGTCGACTACATGGGAGTCCAGCGACATAGCCATTACACTAACTGCTGGTCCCAACAAATACAATGTATTTAAATGATGATGGATATGGAAATTTTATTGAGGAACAGTATGTACATATATGTTTTTTAAGAAATTTTTTTGCTATAGAGCACATGCACTTACCAGAGAGACAGAGAGAAAGAAAATCACCCCCTAGGGAGGGATGGCCATCCTGCAATCTCTTTTCCATTCTCTTCTTGGGATTTTGGGCATGCATACACATGTGCCAGTGTGAATTTCAAGCTGCCAGGTTCAGGACTCAAACCACAGTCAGACATGTGGGAGTTCAGCACCTTAATCACTATGTTACCTGCTAGCCACAACAGTGTGTATATTTGTTGTAGCTGTTTTAGTTTTGTTTTTTTGGAGAGGTTTTTGCTATAGGACACATGTGCTCACCAGAAAGACAGGGAGAGACAGAGAGACAGAAAGCCAGAAATCACCCCCCAGAGGGATGGCCACACCACAATCCCTTCTCTTCCATTCTCCTCTTGGGATCTTGGGCACGCATGCACATGCAACCAGTGTGAGTTTAAGCCACCGGGTCTGGGACTCAAACCATGGTCAACTACATAGGAATCCAGTAACATAGCCATTATGCCAACTGCTGGCCCTAGTATTTTTTTAAAGATTTATTTATTCATTCATTCATTCATTCATTCATTCATTCATTTTAATATGACCAGAGAGAGACACAAAGAGAGAGAGAGGAAGGTGAGCAAGCAAGCCAAAAAGGTCCAGGACTCCAACCGTGGTTGGCCATGTGGGAGTGTCCAGCGCTTTAACCACCACGCCACCTGCTGGTCCCAGTCCTAGTATTTTGATATATTAAATTTTTTCTTAGATTCATATGTAAGGCCAATTATATCATTACTGCTCAATATTTTAGAGAGTTTCCAAATTATGCCATGGAAGAAGAAAACTTTCTGAGCATGTATTACAAAGGTTACTACACAGAAAATTAAATAGATTTAAACTATAATCTCTCTAGTCTTTAAAAGTTCCTCCCAACTAAATTACTTAATCTGTTTCACAGTTCAGGACACCCACACACTCACTCTCAAGCCTTAGCACTGGAGGAGAAATGACGGCACCCAGGAAGTCCATATGAGAATACAGTTGGTAGGGGCCAGGAGATGGCATGGTGGTTAAGGCATTGGACTCCCACATGGTTGACTGCAGTTTGAGTCCCAGACCTGGCAACTTGCTTTCCCACTTTCTATCTCTCACTCTCTCTTTTTCTCTGTCTCACTCTGATGAGTACATGTGCCCTATAGCAAGTCTAAATAAATAAATAAGTAAAATAATTCTAAGCAAAAATACAGTTGGGGTGGTAAATATCATGGTGATGATGGTGGCTGGATCCCACATGGCTGACTGCAAGGTTTGAGTCCCAGATCAAGTGGCTTGAAAAACATGCCAGGAGCACGTACATGCATGCCTACCCAAGATCCTGAAAGGATGGGGCAATGTAGGAGAAGAGACTGAAATGTGACCATTCCCCATGGAGATGCTCTCTCTCTCCATGTGTGTGTGTGTGTGTGTGTGTGTGTGCGTGCATGTGTGTGGTGAGCACATGCACCTTCCAGCACATTTCTGAAAACTGACAGGAAAAGCAGCCGCACAAAGCAGCTGTGTAACAGGCTTGATGAACGTGTAAGGGCTGGGAGACTGTTCCAGCTGGACATGCTCTGGACCTGGGAGTCACCATGGTGTCTTCACACGCACACATGCCACGTGCTTACTCAGCCACGACAAGTCTATCAATGTGCTCACGTTGTTTTGATCATTATTACTTTCCTATCTGATGGGGAAAACAGACAAGTTGTACAACGGCAAGTGTTGGTGAAGGTGCGGGAGCTGAAGTGGCGTCATCGCACACAGCCTGCAGAAACGCCATCCAGAATCCCTTCGTGTAGTTACGTGCATGTCATGTCAAGGTCCTGGGTACATACCCAGAAACCTTCCCCGGGTCATAGGACCGTGTTTTCTATCACATCGTAGCGAGGAAACCCCCTATGGCTGATCCCAGGACAGGTAAGTGAGAGGAATGGAGCTCACCCCGGGACAGTCTTCCCAGTTGTTCAGCTCAAGCTGAGAAAGCAGCCCAGAGGCTACCTCTGCCCCCACAGCAGCACCCAAACACACTCTGCCAGGCAGGGCTGTCTACACCAGAGCTGGTGCAGGAATGCCCCATTCTACCCCAGGGACCTTTGGGATAGGACACCAAAGCCCTGCCTCTGCCACCCAGTCACCAGGGGGCCCCCCTTCCTCACTTGCTCACTCAGAGTCTGAGTCTGGACTGGTGGGTGTGGAGTATAGAGCTGGGCAATCCTCTCTCCTGGCTGTGGGGTAAAGGGGCAACTCCCTTTCCATCTCCACCTCGGCCCAGCAAATGATTGACACCAGAGCTCCTTCAAAAGTGGGGGCAGCTGCAGATACGACAGAGATTCACTGTGTGCAGCGAGGACATGGGTCAGCAGCCAGCGTCAAGCGAGCAGACAGACACTTGACACCAAAGATCACCCTATCTTCTCAAATGTGCGAACGTGGTGAGAAAGACGTAAGAGCTTCAGGCAGTGTGGTTTGTGTAAACACACACACACATTATGCAACTTATCTATCTGTGTACAAGAACACACACCCACCACCAGGGCGAGGGCCAATGGGGTGGAGACAGATCAAAGGATCAAAGAAGATGACCACAAAGACTGGGACACCATGAGCTTTCTCCTTGCAGTGTGATTAGCCCAAATTGCTGTCCCTGCCACCCAAGAAAGTGCTAAGAACTCATACATGTTCACAATATTAAGCTTAAGTCTATGATGAAATTTAGATACTTATTAGAGGAGGTTGATAAAATGGAGTAGGATGGAGAGGGGCAACACGTTTTACTTTTAAAATAGCAATCATGCCACCATCAGTTTTGGCCTTTGGCCTTCCGTGGTCTCATCTGTGATGCCTGCCATCTGGGTGGGGCTGGGTTACTCTGCGATTTTGATGTTTGATTTGTACTCGTTTCCACTTGTGGCAATTGCGCATTTGTGTCATGGTTGCAGCTTCTCTGGAATGAGTTAACATCTTGCAGTCTAATTCTGCAAAGTCACCACCCAAATTAGACATGGCTACAGAGGAGGCTGTTTAATCTGAAGGCTTCCGTATGTTTTCTTTTTTTGAAGAGGTTTTTGCTATAGGGTGCATGCACCTGCCAGACAGACAGAGACAGACAGAGAGACAGAAAGCGAAAAATCACCCCCCAGGGGCGATGGCCACGCCGCAATACTTTCTCCTCCATTCTCCTCTCGGGATCTTGGGCACGCACGCACATGCACCTGAGGTGAATATAAGCCACCGGGTCCAGGACTTGAACCGTGTTCAACTACATGGGAGTCCAGCAACATAGCCATTATGCTAACTGCTGGTCCAAGGCTTCTGTATTTTTAATCTAGCCACTAGCCAGCCAAAGAGGAAGATCTCGTGACTGCAAGGGAGCAACATCTCCCTTCATAGAAGGACTGAGAGGCCAAAGCTCACAGACAGCCATGCTTTGCAACAAATGGATGGATGAAATGATCACTTGTTTGAGTGATGGAGACTTAGTCATAACGAGCACCTAGACAGAAGGCTTCTTCCTGTGGAATCATTGCTCTGTGGTCTCAGCTAACTTCCCAGTCACTTGCTACATGTTGTTTGTTTTGTTTTTGTTTTGTTTTGTTTTGTTTTATAAGAGAGAGAGATTAGGACTATAGGGTGCAAACACTTGCTGGAGAGAGACAAAGAGATAAATCACCCCTACTGGGGGATGGCCACACCGCAATCTCTCTTCCTTTACTTTCCTCCTGGGATTTTGGGCATGCATGCACATGCACCTGGCATAAGTTTCAAGCTGCCGGGTTTGTAACTCATATCACAGTCAGCCATGTGGAGAGTCCAACACCTCAGTCACAATGCTACCAGCTGGCTCCTGCTATATGTTCTTTTAAAAGTTTTTTTTTTTTAATTTTTTTAAAAAGCAATCACTGACTTACTATGCGGATGTATAGATTAAACTAATATATGGTATTTTTCTCTCTCAATATCCTTGATTTTGTTTCATCATTTGCCATAGTGCACCCGCTGGAGAGAGACGGTGAGAGAAAAAGTGAGAAATTGTCTTCCAGGAAGGACGCATGCCCATTCTCCCCGATCCTTTCTCCGTTCTCCTCCTGGGATTCTCAAGTGCTGGTTCGGGGACTCAAATTGCAGTCAGCCATGTGGGAGTCCAGCTCCTTAACCACCATGCCAACTGCTGGCCCCCCATCATTTACCTTTAAAAAGTAATATTTTCCTATGAAGTGTTATAAATTTGGATTTTTAAATAAATTTAATAAATTTAAATAAATAATTTAAATAAATTTAGCACTTTTTAAATATATATTGTATTACCTTAGGATGATGATATAGAGATAGATGGAAGAAAGAAGAAAAAGAAGGAAGAAGAAGAAAAGAAAGAAAGGGAAGAAAGGAAAGAGAAAGGCTAGAAGGAGGAAGAGGAAGAAAGAATAGGACAGAAATGATGGAGAGATGACAGATCGATAGACAGATGACAGTGTGATGTTTGGGTGTTAACGTGACTGTACTAAGACATACCTAGAATATTCTGGATGTGCCTGCGGGGCATTTCCAAGAATGATACCAGTTGAGTCTGAGCAGGCAGGTGAGGAAGGTCCACCCTCCACGTGGACAGACATAAACCCATCAACAATCAGCAGGGAAAGAACACATAGAGGACACATAGGCCTCTTGATGGGTGGGTAGAGGGAGACATTTATCTTAAGGAACTGGATCACAAGACTGTGGAGACTGGCAAGTTAGAAAGCTACAGGGTGGGCATCAGGTTGAAGATCCAGGAAAGAGTTCAGTGCCAATCCAAAAACGGTCTCCTGGCAGAATTCCCTTTTCTTTCTAGGTCCTCAATCAAGAAAAAAGACAAAGTCTTCAACTGAGTTGATAAGGCCCACTCACATTATGAAGGGTAATCTCTTTTACCCAAAATCTATTGATTTGAGTGTAAATCACTTCAAAAATATGCCTTCAGAATGACATCTAAAGGTATTTGACCAATTATCTGGGTATGTGGCCTGGGGAAAATCGACAAATAAAATGAACCATTATGGGCCATCAGACATGAACTCTTACAAGTTATGGAAGTCAAGTCCAGAGAACTCCAGGGACTTGCCAAAGGTTCAGCCACCCGTTGGTGTAAGAGCTGGGCAGATAAGTAGACTGTGAGATGTTTGTGTGGTGCTGTCTCCAGGACAGAAGTGGCACCGTATCACGCCTGCCAGGATCTGTGGTCCTCAGATGCAACAATTCTCTCTGCCTTCTCAGCTCAAAGCGCCAGGCTCAGGCTATTAACATTACAATTCTTGGGAACTGTTTAGGATTCTCTTGCCATCAGGAGGCTTTAATAGGAAGCTATTCTGGGTGTCTTCCTTTATCCTACCTGTGGTTTGTGACAAACCAAATCTTTCTGGGGTAATCCAAACCTAATAACCACAACTGACATTTGTCACGACTAGAACAAATCATGGATAAGTAAGTACAAAGGAAACACCTTTTCTCTACTCTCAATTTAGAGACATTTATCAGCATTGTGCTTTGCTTCAACAACACCTTTGGAGGGTCCTACTATGGTATCTGGAAGGATGCACTGACTTGACCATGAACATCTGAATAACCTGTGGGGTTTGTTAAAATGCAGATCCTAGCAAGAGCAGTGGCAAGCCTGCAGGCCCAGCTACTCAGCAGACTGAGGCAGGAAGATCCTGAGTTTTGAGGCCAGTCAGTTTAAGGCTTGATGAAACCCTATCTGTAAAAAATAAATAATGATAAAGTTAACAATAATAATGTGAGTTCCTGGCTCCCTCACAGATGTATTAAACTAGAATCTCTCATGTGAGTTCAAACAAATTCCCATTTCAAAGGGGTTCCTGAACCGATTCTTCAAGGCCCTAAGATCTGAGAAACATTGACCCAATAGACATTTCCCTATGCCTAATCTCACAAGCACCCTGGAGGGTTTCCAATTTGAATCTTACAGATAAACTACAAAAGCTACTGGAACTCTACAGCTTGTCTTAACTATACAGTTACAAGAAAACAGAACAGCGAATGGAAATGAACTGTGCACAACCCACTCCAGGACTTTTTCCTCTCAGTCACAACCCCCGTCCCCAGGGGACAGCATTGATGGATACTAAAGACTGAACAGCAATGACCAATGATCAATTCTCACTCTGATACTCTCCAGTAACAGGCTGGAGCCTGAGTCTTTGGTTATGACTGGATACATTCGATGGCTTTTTTGTTGTTGCTGAAATGCACGGAGCCATCTTTTATGACGCAGTAAGTCATCCTAAGGCATTTATCCCACAAATGACTCACCCAGTAGCAGTAACTAAATCACCCTGTGTGGGCGCCACAGGGCACGAGGTACCAGCAGAATAGACACCCGAGGAAGGTCCTTAGTGTGCCTCATTCACTGTCTCTAAAAAGCTGAGCACAATGAACTTGAAGACAACCTCTACTCCTCCTGTTTCCATGTGGAGAGAATTTCTGTGGGTCATAGCTCTGTCCTCGCTCTGCGGCTCATTCTCTCACCCCTTTGTCTCCAAGGGACAAGAATTTGAGAGACCCGTACCCCCTCTTCATGTTCTGTGTTCTCTCAGGAGCAGGCCTTTTAGATATTCCCCTCAGGAAGATTTGCAGGCTTGACGTCCTCAGGGGGACACTGCAGCAGCCCAACCCCCAGGATGGGGTGGGCAGGTTCACCTGTTCAGGATAGTAGTCACATGCCCATGTGGCAAATAAACCCCACACCATGCTTTCTCACCCAGCCCTTGCTGGTCATAAATGTGCCAGTTGGCTCTGATGACTGAGGCACTTCCTCAATTTGTTCTAAACTTGGGAGGATGAACAGGTGGAAGTGTTTATATATTAGCTCCCCTCAGCCTGGGTACACTTCGGAATTTTAAAGCAGGATGGGACCAGCAGTTGGCATAATAGCTATGTCGCTGGACTCCCATGTATTAGACTGTGGTTCAAATCCTGGACCCGGTGGCTTAAACTCACACCGGGCCCGTGTGTGCGTGCCCAAGATCCCGAGAGGAGAATGGAGGAGAAGGGATTGCAGCGTGGCCATCCCTTCTCACTTTCTGTCTGTCTCTCTCTGCTTTTCTGGTGAGTGCACATGCCCTATAGCAAAAACCTCTCAAAAAAAAAAAAAAAAAAAAGGCAGGAGGTATTGCTCGTGAAAGGGAAAGGGACAGCAGGGATGACCCAGACACCTGTCCTAATGCTCTTACCCAACCTGCCCACTGGGACTTCACACCCTCTCCAGGACAAGGGGAGTGCGACTGAGTGATATATTGATAGTGTCTCTCATCTCCCATATCCATGATGTTCTGACATTTTCCAGAGCTTTCTGGCCCAGGAGAGGCTGCCCCCCTGCCCCAGGATCAGCCAATTCACAGATGGCAAAGGGCCTGGCTGGGAGCCTGTCTCTCATACCGACCAAGCCACCCTAATTCACAGTCCTGACTCCCTCCTCCTTAACTCTCACACATAAGCCAATATGCTCCGTCCTAAGTTAGCCCAGAGTCAGGTACCAAGCAAGCAGAGACCAACCCCGAAGCCAAAGCCCACTGGAATCATTCCGACCAGTTGGGTCTAAGCTGCTTACCTGTCCTTCCTTACCTTTCCCACGGAAACGCCAACGAAGGCTCTGGCTTCAGCTCTGGCCTGGCTCCTGTCCCAGCCACGCTGGTGTTTGCTTCTATGGCCATGGGTGGGTGAGGCAACCTCCCCAATGGGCCTTGTATGATAAACTTCTTCCTTACAAGCTCAGCCAGGTCACCCACTGTGGCCACACTCATACTCACTCTACCATACCACCCCCAGAGGGACGACCCCAGAGCAGCCAGCCCCTCTAGGAAGCAGGTCAGCCCAAGGTGCCATGTCCTGGCTGTCCCAGGAGACAGAAAGGGAGGACGGGGGCACTGGGAGGTACCTGTGAGCACTGTCACTCTGACTTAGAAACTCTGAGGACTGCTGGGGCCGAACTTCTCATTTCACAGATGGGGAGGGGCTAGCCCTGGTCTCACCTGTACTTGGGTCTCCTGATGTCCTGTGAGAGAACTCCTCAGCTGGGGTTCTGCTGCTGAGAGAAAAGCAACCACAGCACGGATCGCAATTTCCATGATTTATTTCATCTTGGCATGAAATTGATATACATACACCGTTTTGTGCCTAGGATTTCAAAACTCAAGCGTTAATAAATACATCAGCTACACACAGAGCAACAGCTGGCCTGGACTTTGCCTTAAACAGGTATAGTTTAATAAATGGTAACATCTGAGTACTATTAGGGCTTTAACAAGCATGAGAGGAGCTTTCATCTCCCATTGGAGCACATTAGCCTTTTATTTCAATTCCAATCAATTCACTCAGTGTAGAAAGCACCTGCTACTACCAGGTTCTGGGCTGGGTGCCTGAATACCACACAGTCTAGATTCTTCCTGGATGTGGAAAAAATAAACGGTGTGGCTGCTGAAATAAGTTCAGATGCAACTACAACTTTTTGCACACATTCACATTTTTAGCTCATGTTATTATCTTTTCATGAATAATAATAGCAGTGGAAAGGAAAGAGAAAAATTGGTTTTGAACCCCAAAAGAAAGCTTTTTGTAAGCTAGGAAAGCATCTAAAATAAGACAAATACAAGAGAGCACAGTTTTAAACATTTGCCCTAGTAAGGTGTTACAACAGATGAAGTCCTGAATCTATCTTGACTTTAGAAAAGGCAAAAGAACCTCAAAAACATTCCATTTCAAAATCTTCTACAGGAAGTTACCTAAGAGACCAACAGATTAAACAGCTGTTACCCGAATTACTAATAACACCAGAAATGAACAGACATGGGGCAGATGACTCATTACTCAGGTGTTTGCAGCAAAACTGATACAGGTAAAGGCTTTAAGGAGTCAAGGAGTTTCCACAGCACATTCATTTTCTTAAAGGAAAAGAAACAGGTGTCATCCTAGACTCAGAAATCAAATCACCATGTCCCAGTCAAGCTCCATAAAGCTGCCAAGAGTCAGGATTAAAGTTGAGGGTTGTTCCCAAGACAAAGAATAAAAACAGAAAGAAAATGAAGTCCTAAGCCTACTCCTTTGGGTTTCAAATGAACCTTGATTGACAATACAAAAGTCATGGCTGTCAACTAACAAAAAGATCGAGCTTTGTGGATCCCGCATTTTCCTCTTAGAACACCACTGCTCTTTTAAGTACCTGGAAATGTCAGTGTGCGTGGGTTAATTTGATGAGAATTATGGATGGATGTCATGAATGCACTGATAATCAGGAATACTTCTGCACCAACCTTTTTCCTGAAAAGTGCTGGATTCAGACTTGGAACACCAGGTCAAACACGCTGGACCTCAGACATCTAGGGGCGAGACTCAACAATGACTGGTGTCCCCCACCCCAGCAGTCCCCAAATCAAAGACTTTGAAGGGTGTGGCTTTTCTATGGTTTAGAAAGTGCAAATCCTCATGGCTCCACACCATAGGTACTGGCCCCCCAAAAGCAAAATAAACCAGTGCTCATGACATGGCAAATCCTTTAGCATTTTTTATGTATATCATTATTTAGACAGGTGATAACAGTCTACAGATTTTAAAAGTAGGTTGACTGCACATCCATCAATGATTCCAGTTTCCCTGTGTATGTCACTGTGATAAGATCATGGGAAATCCCCGGTAGTCTTGCTTGCCAGTTCCGACAGGAAGTGATGTTAAGGCTAGTGCAGGCATTCTTTCATTAAATGAAATGATAAAATAATACACAGAAACTCCAATTGGGCATGTTATTGCATAGCTACCTGCAGCTGGTATCTGACATGTCTCATATCCTTGTGTGGGAATGATTTTACTTTGAAAGCCCAATGTTAGTATTTTTATTTTTAAACAGTAAACATCCTAGGAATGATTTCTCAAGTAAAATCACAGTGATAGTAGTTTACAAATTTGGCATTTAAGGACTGCAACTATTAGCCTGGTCCCATTTCATATAAAAATGTTAGCATTAATAAGAACATTCTAGAGAAAAAAATGTACTACAACGTGAAATGTACATTTCTTTTAAAAAAAATTACTTGTTTCCTTTTGTTATACATACTTCTAACTACTACTGTATCTCCAAGATACTTCTATACAAGGCCAATAAAGTCAGGCAATATGAAGTCTGCTTTTCTTTCCTAAGATGATTAACCAAGTTGCCAAGATGTCCTTTCTGTTCAAGAGTGATCGGGAGCAAGCATACAAGTCACCAGAATACATTCTAGCTGAGATTATAAATTCCATTCCTCTGGGTCATGCATATGATTCAAGCTGATCATTTCTAAACATATCTAACTGAGACCTTTCAAAACCACAGACTAAAAAGCATAACCTATTTCCCAATTACCCACTGATTTCTACAGAGATGGCAATTCTCACCGCTGGATGAACAAGCAAATGGTATGAATGTATTCATGACTTTATCTAATTATGTCTAGTAACTTTCAATATGAACTTTTCCTATTATAAGAAAATGAATTAGATTCCAAATCCAAATCAGTTTGCCTGTCTGTCAGCATGTATGTCATCCTCAAACTCTTAAGTATTGTAAGTCCTGTCTGCACATATTTGAAAGTAAAATGTTCTAGCAAATCAGGAATGACCCATTGATTTGCATGCAATCTTCACTCCCGTCAAAGAAGCGAGTCTTACATTAATTCCACTAAGGTATTTTGGAATTCACGATTAGATAATGCAGTTTACTTATTAAATTATATTAAAAATACATGTTATTCCCCTTGTTGTATTCTTTAACATGCCCATTTCCCTTGTCACATTTTCGTGAGCGTGCTGCTTGCCAAAATTAATCTTTCTCATTGGAATTACATAATATATACTTAAAACACTCTAAGTTGGGTGTTCAAAATATGCCTACATGTTTGTTTTTCAAACTATCCAAAAGAAATTATTGTAACTTTAGTTTCTGGGGTTTTTTTGTGTGTGTTTTTGGTGTTTTTTTTTTTTAAGTAATAATATTCTTTTCATCTCATTCTACAGCACCTATAGTGGGCTGTCAAAAATGCCTTTTAAAATAGATAAGCCCCTTGTCAGTAAGATTTTCCTACTCATGATATACCATCCTGTAACATTTAGCCACTAAAGACCTCAAATTCAAATAATGAATCATTACTATATCATTGCCCATAGTTATTAACATCATTGAAATTGAAAATATTACATCAATCACAAACAAGGAGATGTGATTCCGCTTGAGGCCTGTGTGTATTTGACCCCATCTAGGATCAATGGTATGGCAGGGGCAACGCTTATGTCCAGTAGTGACTGGATAAGAAATCATATTGGTAATCAGATATTACCGTTCATGCTTACGAAGTCATTCTTTTTGGAGGTGAGCCAACCAAAACGTACACACGTGGTGGCATAAACTTTTCAACTAGATTTATTTATCGGTTATCATTTTAAACCTCAAAGCAAAATAAACAGTGATCGTCTCAGTGGTTCTAATAGTTTACCTTGGCCTAGTTCGGGATCCTACCACCGGCCCAGTGGCCCCAGGTCCCTACGTGGCCTTCTAAACACACGGTAAGCAAGTACTGCAGAATTCAAGTCTGGCTTCCCTTCCTTTTCACTCCGAAGCCGGAGTGCACCCAGATACCCACTCCCTAGGTACACTTGGAAAACACCCTTAGTAACATCCAGGGACTGTCCACTGTTCCCTGAAGCTCAGTGTTTTGATTCTATTTCCTTCTCTCTTAAGCTTCCTGTGTCTTGTCTATTTGCACACATCCTACAGCTTACGCCATTAACCCCATTAAGCAAAGTGAAGCAAAAAGGAACGCGGAATAGGGAAGCGGCACTTGCAACAGCTTGTAAAACTGTCTTCAGGGCTACCTGCAAAGCGTTTAGATGATCCAGCGTGGCCAGTGGCCCACCCCCTACGCCTCCCCTCCCTTTGCTCTCTCCTCCTCATCTGGGACCTCAACCCCCCAGAGGCTGTTTTCGTTTGGTTGCAGAACTGTCCAAGGGAGATGCCCAGGAGACCCTGGCCAGTCCTAGAAGGCGCCCTGCTCCCCTCTGTCCGTCTTCTCCGGCAGATTGAGGGCAAACGGAAAGAGAGCACCCCGGGCATCCAGGGGGGCTCCGAGTGACTCCAGCTCGAAGCTCCCACCCTGACCTGAGTCGCCCCCGGGTTCCTTATCCTGGGCGGGCACGAAGCGCCAGGTGCCTGAGCGGCTCACACAGTAGATGGTGCCGTCCAGGGCGGCGCAGCGGAAGGGCTGCAGGCCCGCAGGGGCCCCAGGCGGCCGCAGGTGCGAGGCGCACTGGCTCCACTGCTTGGCCAAGCAGTGGTAGCGGAAGACGCTGATCCTTCCGCCTGGCCCGGCCGCCCCCTGCACTTCGCCTCTGCCCCCGCACAGGTCAAAGCGGTAGATGAAGCCGTCTAGGGCCACCATGTCGGCTGAGCGCTCGCGGCTGCTGCTGCACGGGCACTCTTGCCACTCGTCCCGCCTGGGATCATACTTGAGCAGGCGGTAGAAGAGCGAGCCCCCGGACACGTAGATCTCGCCGTTGCAGGTGGTGGCCTCGTGGGCCACGGCGAAGGCGCCCCGCGGCAGCGGAGCCACAGCAGCCCAGCGGTCCGCTCGCGGGTCATAGCGCTCCACGCTGAGCAGGCACTCGCCGCCCACGGCGTACAGGTGGCCGTCCAGGGCCAGCAGCTGCAGCTGCGAGCGCGCCTGGCGCAGCGGCCGCACGACGCTCCAGCTGTCGGTGGCCGGGTTGTAGCAGAAGACCTGGTCGGACGGGCGCGCGCGGCCGTCGGGGCCTGCAGGCGCCACGCCGCCCGCCACGAAGAGGTAGTTGTAGAGCACGCACAGGCTGCAGCCCCGCGCGGGCGCACCCTCGGGCAGCCGCGTCAGCTCGCGCCACTCGCCCGCCGCCGCGTGGTAGCAGTAGATGGCCGCGTCGCCGCGTCCGTCCACGTCCCCCGAGGGGCTCTGCGGGCGGCTGCCGGCGCGCTCCCCGGCCGGCCCCAGCGCGGCGGCCAGCAGGTGGGCGCGGCCGGAGCGCAGGCGGCGGCGCAGCAGCAGGTCGCGCTCGGCGCCCGACAGGCGGCCGAACACGGCGGGCTCCCGCAGCACCTCCAGGTAGTGGTCGCTCATGAAGCGGTAGGCGGCGTCGCGCAGCTCCGCCAGCCGCTGCCGCTTGGCCGCGCTCAGCACCTCGTAGCAGTTGGCCAGACTCAGCTGCGGCCCCACGGCGTCAGTGGCGCGCTGCGCGGCACCCGGCAGCTGCAGGCGGCGCGCGCCGGCCACCACCTCGGCCACGTTGTCGGGCCGCACTCCCGCCATACGCCCGCTGTACGCGTCGGCCAGCAGCAGCCGCAGCGCCGTGAAGCTCACGCCCTGCACCCGCAACACGTCCCGCGACGCGCGCGCGCGGAAGTAGTCGCTGCGCGCCGCCAGCACTGACTTGTGCGCCCGGAGCCGGCGACCCGACACCTCGATGACCAGGTCCGGCTCTCCGTGTGCGGTCCCGACCCCAGGAGGCACAGGCGCGGGATCCCCGGGTTCTTCCAGGAACTCGAGCTCCCCAGGGAATACGGAGTCCTCAGGGCACACGCGCTCCCCCGGGCAGGGGACCTCCTCCGGCGACGCGGGATCCTCAGGGCACGCGAGGTCCTCCGGGGACACGAGCTCCTCCGGGGACCCAGCGCCCGCACTGCTGACCTCCCACTGTCTTTCCACCACCCGCCGGCCGCTGCGACTCGAGGTCAGGGAGGTAGCTGTGTCCTCCGCAGCGGAGGCGCGAGACTGCGGCGGGGAGTCGTCCCCGGAGCTGAAACACAGGGACGCGCTGAGACTGCAGGGTGTCTGCGCCGGGGACGCAGCGCCCTCCCCCGCGGACGCGTCCGGCAGCTGCAGGCTGCCCTCTCCCGGAGTCCCGGGAGCGCCTCCCGGGTCCCCGTCCCGGCCGCGTTCCCCATGGGCAAAGGCGCCGCCGGGCTCGGCCCGGTGGACGCGGTCCTCCCCTGGGTAGAGGACGCAGGGGGCCACCGGGTTCTCCATGGGAGGGCTGTGACTGGCTGCCGCCGGCAGCCGACCTCCGGCTCAGCAGCTCCACATGTCTGGTCAAGGGCGACTGATCGATTGTTAGCTGGGCTTTGTCGCTTCACGCGCTTTTCCTGGCATGCGATCAGATTTCACTTCTGTGTCCACACTTTTTTTTCCTCACAGGCTGCTCCCTTCTCGCCCTCCCCACTCTCCTCTCCTTCGAGAAGGGGCGTGTCCAACTCCCATTGAACTTTTGAACCGTAAAAACTTCAACATAGGCTATTTGCTTAGAAGATGTTCGTGAATCGGCCTGTGCTGTATTGCTTCAAAGTCTAGGACAGACCTGGAGCTGTGACCGCTGCTTTATTATAATTCTCAGCAGACCTGAGTTGTTGGATGTCAAACCCACCGGAGTATGCCCGGCCTCTTAGTGAGTCAGTGTTTACCCACTTTATCGCTTACATTCCATCACATCGCCACACCCCAACGAGTGACCAACGGAGACAGGCTGTGGCCCCAACTTTAGCACCTCGATCTCCATTCCATTTACTGCAAAAAGCTACCCCATGGGCTCTCCTTCCTCGGGATTCCCGTTTGTGATGAAACTGAAGGTCTGCCGCAGGGTATCTGGCCTGTATCCTGGCACCTGCAATGCCCCATGTGTTCGCATCCACACTGTTCAGTTGGGGGGGCGGGTATCCATAATGCACTTGTCAGGTGGATGTTAGAAAAACACAACCACTGCACACACGTGAAACAGCCTTCCTCATCTGTCAATCAGGGGTCATTCTCTGTGACTTTCTTTGTAGGAATATCAGGTGTTTCCATCTCATTTCACCACACTCTTCTTCCTGTTGACAGGAGAAAAAGAGAGCAGATTTGAACCTGCATTTTGTTTTCAGCAAGATTACTCTGTGTCAGTGGAGTCTACCACACATCCCAGTTTTCGGAATATAGGATTCGGTGCTGGAGCTACAGAGAACTGTGGTTTTCACTGCTGGAGAGCGCTGTGTAGAATCAGTTAGATATAAAAGAAACAGTGCCCTCCCGCTAGTCCACTCCTGAGTCTGAGAACTAGGAAGGAGAGCTCAATTCAAGCAATAAATATTGCCAACTATTACGGCCTTAACTGATGTTGAACATGCAAAATTGCTACTTCTGTAGGTCAAAAGCATTCAAATATCACAATTTCATATTTCTACCCTAAAAAAATGTATATATAGAATCAAGAACCCCTTCCTGTTAGTACATAGGCTGTCCTATGTACTTTATTAATTTTACTAATATGTAACAGGTCTGTTTCAGTCTTTTCCAGTGCATGATTCAAATTCAGTTATGACTAATATTTGTAGGAAGGTGTTAAGACACTTCTCTGGAATTGCCTTTGGCCAATATGTGTATTAAGGACCCCAGAGACTCCAACTTTTTTTTTTTTTTTTGGAGAGGATTTTTGCTATAGGGCGCGTGCGCTCGCCAGACAGACAGAGAGAGACATAGAGACAGAAAGTGAGAAATCACCCCCCAGGGGGGATGGTCACGCTGCAATCCCTTCTCCTCCATGGGATCTTGGGCATGCACGCACAAGCGCCTGGCGTGAGTTCTAAGCCACTGGGTCCGGGATGCGAACCGCGGTCGACTACGTGGGAGTCCAGCGACATAGCCATTACGCTAACTGCTGGTTCCCAAGAGACTCGAACTTCTAAACCTGCTTGAGCTGGTCGTTTTTGGAATTACATCTTTGAAAAACCGCAAAAAGCAATTATCCGAAACTGCCTAATGTAGAAAAAGAAAACGAAGCAAAAAGACTCAAGTATTTGAAAGGCAGATCTGACCTACAGATGAATTGTAGGATAATACAATTAAGTATCTTTCCTATGAATGGGCAAAAACTTCGTCAAGACTCCCTAATGTACTGGAGGGGATGCCAGAGTCTTACAGAAGATATACGGGTAGAGCCAAATTGTTTTCTAGCTTTCTAAATAAAAGATAGTGGACAAGAAAAGCATACACAAGGGACCAGCAGTTAGCGTAATGGCTATGTCGCTGGACTCCCAGGTAGTCGACAATGGTTTGTATCCTGGACCCGGTGGCTTAAAACTCACGCCGGGCGTGTGTGTGTGTGTGTGTGTGTGTGTGTGCCCAAGATCCCGAGAGGGGAATGGAGGAGAAGGGATTGTGGCATGGCCATCCCCCCTGGGGGGTGATTTCTTGCTTTCTGTCTCACTGTCTCTGTCTGGCGACTGCATGCGCCCTATAGCAAAAAAAAAAAAAAAAAAAAAAAAAGCAAAGCATACACAACATGAGTCAGGCTTATTATTATTATAATGTATCTTAACCTCTCAAATGAGATAAAACTATACTTTTCCAACTTCCCTCGATACCTTTTGGTGTTCTATGTGTAATACCATTACCTGGTCCGCATACAAACTGTCTCTCAGGATGGTTTGCCTTACCACTTTCGTACTTATGACAGCACAAAACCAGTATCTATTCAGTGGAAACTGTACTTCAAGTACCATTTTTTTCCCACGTTCAGCACAGTAGTCAATAAATTACATGAGCTAGGGCCAGCAGGTGGTATGGTGGTTAAGGCACTAGACTCCCACATGGCAGACTATGGCTTGAGTCCTGGACCTGGTGGCTTAAAAATCACACTGGGTGTGTGTGCATGTCCGTGCCCAAGGTCCCAAGAGGAGAAGGGAGTGTGGCGTGGCCGTCACCCCTAGGGATGATTTCTCACTTTCCCTTTTTCTGTCTCAGGCAAGCACAAGCTCCCTATGCCAAAGACCTTGAAAAAAAATTTAAATAAATCTATTTAACATATCATTATAAGACAGGCTTTGTAGCTGATAGTTTTGACCAACCATAGGCTAATCTAAGGGCCCTGAGTGTGTTTAAGGTAGACTGGGCTCAACCATAATGTTCAGTAGGTGTATTAAATGTATTTTCGACCTATAACAGGTTCATCATGACGTAAGCTGACCATCCGAAGTGCTGTGTTGAGTATATGTATCTGCTCGTCCTGTCACTTTTGTCACTGAATAGGCTTTCCTATTCCTCAGAAACAAAAGTGTCTTCAGGTTGGAAATTTAAGACATTTCATTCTTTCCCTCCCAGCCCACAGCCCATCTCTGTCTCTCTCTCCCTCTCTCTGCTGATACTTTTCACAATAATGTCTCACATGTGCACTTTGAGCAGGGACGGCACTGTCGTAAAATACATGGGAAGTGCAGTGTTCAGAGATCTCATGGGGCCAGCTGTTTGCATGGTGGTAAAGATGGCTGAATTCCTCATGTCCGATAGCATGGTTCAAGTCCTGGACCCAGGAGCTGGAAAACATTCCAGTTTTGTATGTACATATGTACCCAAAATCCAGAAAAGAGAGAGAAATGGAGAAGGGATTGTGGCGTGACCATTCCCCATGGAGGTGCTTCTATCACTTTTCCTCTCTCTCTCTCCTGTGAGTATACATGTCCTCTGTTCCAGATGTGTGGGTCCTGAGCAGGACTGGCATCCCCGCTGACTATGAGCATGCCCGTGCTTCCCCTCCTTCTTTCTAGTGGTGTCCTGTCCAGTGCTATGGACGGGAATACTGCCAGAGCTATGAGGCTGTGATGGTACCCCGGGCAGTCAGCAACGACTGCCCGGGCCAGGTGCATCGGCATCCCATGAGGACAGCAGAGTGCTTGCCCAACCAACTGGGTCATCTGGCCAGCTTGAGTTCAAAAGTAAGACAAACTCGCTATGGTAGTGGGCAATTTTGTTTTTTGTTTGTTTCCAATAGGGTATGTGATCTCACTGGACAGAGACAGAGAGACAGAGAAAGGGAAAGTGAGCAAACACCCGTGAAGAGGGATAGCCACACGGAAATCCTTTCTCCTCCTGGGATCTTGGGCCTGAACACACACATGCACACACACGCCCAGCATGAGTTTTAAGCCACCAGCTCTGGGACTCGAACCACGGTTTACCATGTAGTTCCAGCAATGTAACTACTACACCATCTGTTGCCACCTCACCCCTCTGACAAGTTATTAAATTGGGTCTTTTGGAGGCTTACTTCCAGCAGAGGTGGTGGGCTTACAAGAGTCCATCGACATTTTCTCACCTGTCCTGGGAAGCCCCCCTGTAATCTGGCATGGAATACAGAACAAGTTGGCAGAGTCAGGGATGAAGTCTGAGAGCATGGCACAGGGACAGCAGTCCCGCTGTGACTAGTCCACAGGGCATCTCTTTATTTATTTATTTATTATTTATTTATTATTGTTTTTAATTTGCCATAGGGCACACACACTCACCAGAGACAAAGAGAGAAAGTGAGAAAGCAGGCCACCATGCCACCTGCTACCACACCTTTGAGATAACCCACTGTACGGCAATAACGGAGTCACCAAGGGCCTGACCATGCATTAGCAAAGACTTAGCTGGACACAGCAGCGTCATCAGACCTGTTAGGAGGTCTGTGACTGCGGTGTTGAGGGGTAATAAGGCTGAAATTTAAAAGGCCAGATGCTGACCCCAGCTGTCCCTCTGTGGAGGCCACAGGGTAGCATTTCTGGAAGACGGTTCCATGGGCTCCAAGTCTTGGCTCCTTCGGCATCACGTTTACCAGTCTGCATAACACTCTCAAACCCCACACGGGTAAGGAGGGGATCGTGCAGAGGTGTCATTTGCTTTTTTTTAATGGTGTTAAAAGAAACCTCAACTTTAGTACTCGATGTTTTTCTTCTCCAGAATGACCCATTACTGTGGTTTTACCTTAAAATGGATGGGGAGAGGTCAGCCCACTTTGCATTTAATAGTCCTCTGAGAGAGACAGCAGCTCTGCTGAGATGGTTAGTGTCAAATTTCCTTGGATTTGAAGTCAGGGACTCCAGCGGGACTTTTCCCCATCTTGTGGTTGGCTCTAGAGTCAGGATTATTCTAAGAAGCTCCCTGAGGAATTTGGACAGGGTACCCACTCTTATTAATGCAAAATCACTGAAATTCTCCACCTGATCCGGCATTTGGAAGGTCCTTTTCCTGAGTGCTATCATTAATTATTTCCCAAACCAGCCTGTGGCAGAGTAGTTAAGGTGGCTGGATCCCACATGGCTAACCACACGGTTCAAGTCTCGAACCCAGGTGGCTTGAGAAACGTGCCAGGCATGTGTGTGTACACACCCAAAAGCTGAAGGGAGGAGAAATGGAGGAGAAAGGACTGTGGTGTGACCATTCCTCATGGGGGATGCTTTTTCTTTATCCTTCTCTTTATCTTTTTCTCTCCAGAAAGCATATGTGCCCTCTGGCAAAATTAAAGGAAAAAAAAAGTTGTTTCCCCAGCACCACTTTGGAGCATTCCCCACCAGATGATGATGATGACGATGAACAGATCCAGCACAGCACATGCGATGAAAGGTGGTGGGGGAGATGAAGGGGAGCAACAGGTTTCTGTCTTGACTATAGTAATGAAATCATGTAGTAAGAACAAATTTTTCTTTTCTCTTGGTCTTTTGCAGTCAGAGAACTTTATTTTTATTTTTGTAATAGACATGTTTGCTATAGGGCACATGTGCTTGCTGGAAACAGAGAGAGAGAAAGAGAGAAATCTACCCCCGCACCCCCAAGAGGGATGGTTATGTTGTAATCCATTCTCTTCCATTCTCCTCTCAGGATTTTGGGCACATATGCACATGGGCCTGGCATGAGTTTCAAGCTGCCCAGTTTAGGCTTCTAGCTGTGGTCAGCCATGTAAAGTCCAGCGCCTTAACCACTACGCTACCTGCTGGCCCCCTGAACTTTATTTTTAAACCAACTATAAGTACCCAAAGATTAAAGTTCAAAATACAAAAACAAAACAAAAGAGAACGTAAACAGTCACCACTGTCCATGTGCTATTCATGACTGTGATCGAAAAGGAACTCTACTAAATGTCAAACAAGAATGTCTCCCATTTAGAGACAAGTTCAAGGCCTAATTGTTATTACTGTCTTTGTCATTGTCATTGTGATGTTGGTTGTGGGTTTTTCTTGGAGGAACCCATCTATTACTTTCCCATTTCTTTCTCTTTGTTTTTTTTTTTTTTTTTTAGAGATTTTTGCCTTAGGGAGCACATGCTCCCCAGAGACAGTAATAGTAAGAGGGATGGCCACACGGCAATTCTTTCTCCTCCATTCTCCTCCTGGGATCTTGGCCATGCACATGCACCTGCCTGGTGTGAGTTTCAAGCCACCAGGTCCAGGATTTGAATTGTGGTCGGGCATGTGGGAGTCCAGCGACATAACCACTTTGCCATCTGCTGGTCCCTATTACTTTCCCATTTCATGGGCTTCTAGTCTTATTGTCAAAGCATCCCTTTTCCTAGAGGAAAAATACTAATAAATACTTACAAGTGGTATATTATCTAATATCCCTTACTGTCATTCCAGAAAAATCTCATTAAATATAACAGTGAACTACTTATTGGAATAGTGCCTGTCGGTGGTGACTCAGTAATGATTTACTATGGTAAATACCATAAACTTCATCTCTATTTGTTGCTGTCCCATCTCAGAAATGTATGACCTTGATTAAACCTCACTGGTTACTAGTTTGGAAACTAAACAAGGCTAGCAGAAAAGCTAACTCATAAGGTGTATGGCATAAGCACTCAGACATCCTAAAGCCTTCTCAGGGCCAAGATGAAATACAGCAGTACCTATACAAACTGTTCCCACAGCTTAGCTCTTGAAAAATCCGAGAAAAGATCAGCACCCATCACACATGCGCTTCACTCCATTTGCATCAACTCCCAGTCAGCACATGAGAAAGACTTTATTTTCCAGTTCATTTCACTTTTCCTTGATCTACTTTCTTTGCAACTGCTTGGAAAGCCTCTCAGTCACCTAGGAATTGGAGAGGCCAACAGCATGCAGGTTTTCATCCAGTTCCAAGAGAATGGGGCCTCCAGTAGGAAGACTAATGTTGATAATATCTTCCCCTGAGATACTTTCTGGATGCTTCAGTTGTGCTCCACTGCTATTTCCCTGAGCAGATATCAGGATGATTTGCCTCCTAACATTTCAGGAGAAATTCTTTCATTGCAATAAGGACAAAGTCTCTTTAGAGCATCCTTTAAGCTTTCAGAGAGTGGCAGTTGATCCATGGGTGCACTGCACACTCTATACCTTAGGTCTGCAGTAGGGATGAGGCTTGTCAACAGAAGGCAGGACCATGCTGTAGCTTCTTCCTCTGAGCCTCACTTATTCTTCATCGTGATTCAAAACCATCTTCTCCAACTGAGACCCATCAAGGTTCCATACTGATGCTCCTTTAAATGCTGGGAGCTTTCCACAAGAACCCATTCCTGCTCCAGCTCATCCAGAATCGGCCAGGCTGTGTGCTAGACCACGTAAGGACGGATGTGAAGATCGAACTCGAAGTTTAGGGCTTGGAATTGCTTCCCACAGTTCCGAGTGTCCTCCATTCTTTCACTGTCAAGTTTCTGTTCCACCCAGCTACGACAGCGGTTCTCTTTCTTCCCAGCACCCACTCCCTACCTTAGCATAAGAGGCCTGTACTTGGCCATACTGATGGGTTGAGCTCCCTGGCATTGACACACGGGCTGATGTCCAAGGACGGCAATACTCTGCAAAGAGGTCACCAGCAGCAGCCATGCCTCGGGGGTTTCTGAGCAGCCAGCACTTCCTGGGACTCCTTAATTAAATATAATTTAGGTAGCATTATCCTCTTGAAGGGTATACATTTCTCTGAACCTTACAAAATCCTAAACAACATTTTTCAGAGGTTATATTAATTTCATTATTAATACAAATTTCTTAAAAATAATATTGTGTATGATTTCCCAACGTGGGCATTGGTTTATATCTTTATTAAATGTGGATATTAGTTTGTTCAAAATTAAATACCATGTCTCATTATAACATTAGTTGTGGTTCAGCTGCAGTGGCACACATGACCACCCTGCTGCTACTCTGGGGTTGAGGCAGCAGGGAAGGCCTGGGTTCGATTCCCAGCCAACCTGAACAGGCTGAGTGTGGTGGTGCACAGTAGCTGGGATAGGCTAGGGCAGGAGAATGACAGTGGCATACAAGACCCTGTCAAAATTCTCTCTCTCATAAACACACATGCACACCCTTGCGCATGTACACAGGCACGCACACACACACACACACACACACACACACAAGACTCTCACTTTACTCTACAAAGGCCTCCTCTCCATACTACTCAACAAGCAAATGGAAATACCTGTTATTTCCCTAATAAGCCATACATAGATATATATCTTTCTGTGGTGGGCAAAAGGGATATTTACGTACTTACATATGAGAGCCTTTGTCTACATGCTTTTGCTGCCTAGGACCATCTTTGTTTTCGACTGAGCTAGAAGAATTTTTGCTCATTGTTTGATCCCAAGAGCCAATGGCAGCCCCTCTAACCGACCTCCCTTACTTCTGGTGTCGGTCACTCTGTAGGCTACGTTTGCAGCCAATGTCTTATTTTAGCGCCATATAGTGTCATTACAGGTATGTGTGTGCAGCACCATTGTCTAGGAGAAAGTGAAGTTCACGAAAAGGAAGGTTTCTTAATCACTCTGTCCTTAGTACAGGGATGGACTCTGTGAGCAAACTGATGAATGAATGAATGAACGAATGAATGAATAATAACCAGGGAAACAGAAAGAAAAAAATAAAAGAAAACACAACTCTGAAAATAAGTAGATAAAACCACACATGTCCAGCCTCTGTGGCACAGCTGTAATGTGAGTACCCAGGAAGACTGGAAGCCACATGACCGACCATAGGTTCAGATCTCTGGTTTGGCTTGAAAATATGCCGAGTGTGCTTGGAGGCAACTGGAGGACTGGGAGGGGGAATCGGCCTGAGGAGATCTTGCCAGGGGTGCTCTCCCTTCCTCTCTGTGTCTCTCTTATGTGCATGAGCCCATGCTCTCTCATGAAAATACGTATACATAAGAGCAAGCCCAAGAACTGTACAAAGAACGACTTATATTAAGCTATGATCCATGAAATATAGCTCAACATGAAAAGTTCTTTTAGAGTTCAGTTGGTGGCATGGCCGTTAACAGCTGGATCCCATATATATGGTCAATTGTGCAGTTTGAGTTCTAGACCAGTGTCTTGAGGATCATGCCAGGAGCATGTGTATATGTGCCCGAAATCCTAAGAGAAGAATGGAGGAGAAGGGATTGTGGTGTGATCATCTCCTGGGAGGATGCTTTCTCACTTTATATCTCATTCTCTCTGTCTCACTCGTCAGCAATCACATGTGCCCTGTAGCAAATTTAAAAAACAAAAAATATTTTTAAAAAGGGATCAGTGGTTATATCTAGGTATAGGATTAGAGATAGGTTTTGTTATTATTTATATAAGCAGGTTGAGTTTCAATGTTTCACAAAATATATATGGCTTTTATGGTAGTAGAAATTTGAGGATTTTAAAGTATAGACCAGACCATCTTTCAAAAATAGTCTTAAAATATAAAAAATGAAAATAAGGACAGGGATTGGACAATATTTTTTAACTCGTGATGTATTTTTGTTTCCTACTGTGAACATACATGATTTTTATAGTCATATTCCTAAATCACATAGAAGATTACCAACCTTGGGAACTTTCTCCTATCACTTCCCTCTGGCTATGAATATGTGTCTCCCACATCATCCTCCAAATCATTCATTTATTTTTACACCTTCCAATTTAAGCAGAAGCTTCTGAAAGATGTCTTTTCCCTGTCCCTTTATCTAGTCCTTCTTCCCAGCCCCCCCTATTCTTTTCCAGGTGCACCTGGAAGAAGGCACAGGCAATGAGGAAGATGTAACCTTCCGTGCCACTGATCTCTGTGAAAGTGAAGAGCTTGTCACACCTTCCAGGAAGAGAAAGAACAGGCTTTAAAATGAGGCATTCCTCAACTAACAGCACCTTGGACACATTTTTTTTCACATCTCTCAATGTGTTTCATCAGATGTGACGCCCTGCTTTATTGCGTTTCTATAAGGAATAAATAAGCTAATATTAGTAAAATTCGATGAAGTTTCTCTAATGTGGTGTTGTTTTAAGTTTATTCATTTCTTTCTTCTATAAGCAAGATAGACAGAAGAGACAGAGACAGAGAGAGATAGCACACTCAACAGAGTCTGACACTGCAATCTACCCACACTCCTGCCAGCCCTGGATCACAGGCAGGAATGTGCTTACGTACACTCAAGAGAGGTTTCAGGCTGTGAATCTGGAACCTTCCCTTGTGGGTCAGCCTGACATTTTAACATTCTATTTGTGGGGCTACCGTTGGTGCCCCCCCACACCTATGTTTTTGTTTGTTTCTTTCTTTCTTAAGAGATACACTTGCTAAAAGTTGCATGTACTCGCTGGAGACACAGAGAGAGCTGGGAGAATGGCCACACTATAATCCCTTCTCCTTTCAGGATTTTGGGCACACACACACATGCACCCAGCATAAGTTTCAAGCCACCAAATCCAGGACTCAAACCACGTTTGGCCACATTAAAGTCCAGCACCTTAAACACCATACCACCTGAAAGTACTCTCTTTAATGTTGAATCTCCAGGTTTGAATATCTTCTCAGTAATTTACTGGCTCTGATACTCTAGGCAGTTAGCTCACTGGGTAATCTCATCTTGAAAATAGAAATGCCTTGTCAGTGGGCCTCTTTCTTGGCCACTGTCCTGGCTCTGTTCCCTGGGAGAAGTGCACTACTCCCAGTAAACACTGCTTATGATCCTGGCAGGGCTCCCTTTAGAGCCCCTTGTAGGATGGCCGCCCTGAGACTGCAGGCCTCACCCCAGTTAAGTACCCTGTGCTTGGTAGGAGGAGAGCATGGGCCTCAGGCCAGGCACCCCTGGTGTATCAGCCTCAGATAGACAAAGACGAAGACGAAGACGAAGAAGAAGACAAAGATGAAGAAGAAGAAGACGAAGAAGAAGAGAAGACGAAGACGAAGAAGAAGAAGAAGAAGAAGAAGAGGAAGACGAAGAAGAAGAAGAAGAGGAAGAGGAGGAAGAGGAGGAAGAGGAGGAAGAGGAGGAAGAAGAGGAAGAAGAGGAAGAAGAGGAAGAAGAGGAAGAAGAGGAAGAAGAAGAAGAAGAAGAAGAAGAAAGGGCCTTGCTTTTGTGGGTCACAGAGCTAGAATGGGGGGAGCTTGTCTTCCACAAAAGAAAAAAAAAAACTCAACACACAGAACGAAAACCTAAGAAATAGAAAAAGATGGCGAGAGAGATCCCTGAATGAAGTCATTCTCAAAGACAGTTTCACCCAGATCTTCTCAATTATGTGAGCTGATAACTTCCATTTTTTTTCTAAGTCTCTTCTGGGGGCCAGCAGGTGGTGTGGTGGTTGGAGAACTGGGCTCCCTTACGGCTGACTGCCATTCGACACCCAGACCTGGTGGCTTGCTTTCTCACTTTCTCTCTCTCTCTCTGGTGGGTATATGTGCCCTATAGTAAATTAAAAAAATAAGAATAACAACAAATAAAATTAAATAATTAATTCTTTAAAAAAAAGTTTCTTCCATGATCATGAGAGAGAGAAACAGCACCCTCAATTAGGATTTTCACACAATGAACCAGTCCCGCCCCGAGCCTCAGTCAGCCCCAGGTCGCGGGTATATGCATGCCAGGCATATTCAGAGAGTCGCCCACAGACCCAGAACCATCCCATGTGGGTCCACCTCACAGAACACCGCATTACGGCCACACCACTGTCTGGCCCCTAATAAATTGTTTCTAACTTAAGCTAGCATGAATGGGATTCCTGTTTCTGGAACTGAAATAATTCTGACTGAAACTTAAAATCCCTCTCACTAGGTTGTCCTGGGATTAAATGGGGTGTTTATAAAGAGCTTAGCACATACAGTTCCTACTCTAGTAAGCCTTCACAAACACCAATGAGCATTCCTGCCTCAAGGCCAATGAAATTGCCGAATTACAGAAAATTCCTCCAGCAGGACAAGAAGGACAGCCAACACTCTCCCAGCCTCTATGCAGAAACTCCCTGCCATTCCCATGGTAACTGTCCTACTTCTGACTCACACATGGGTCAGGCAGAAGACTTGCCACGGTCTTGATTCAACAGACAAAAAGAAAGTGTCAATGCGCAGAAATATTAAGTTACTAGTCTCGAAAGATCAAATGAAATTAGCCACAGAGCAAGACCAATGTCCAATATTCCTGTGTCTCTTTCCCCCTTATTCTGGAACATTCAATCAGTGGCCTCAGAAAAAATGGCTGAGACTGTTATCTGGTCACTAGTTCACTAGCTGGCCCAGGTGAATGAATAGGATTAACTCCTGCTGGTCAGGAATGTACAAGAGGGGTCCCAGCCATGAATTCCTGCCCTCATGGTCTCACCCTTTGAGGATCATGCTTTTTTTTTTTTTTTTTTTGGACAGGTTTTCGCTATAGGGCGCATGATGCGCTCGCCAGACAAAGAGACAGAGAGAGAGAAAGCAGGAAATCACTCCCCAGGGGGGATGGCCATGCCGCAATCCCTTCTCCTCCATTCTCCTCTCGGGATCTTGGGCACGCGTGCACACGCACCCAGCGTGAATTTTAAGCCACCAGGTCCGGGACGCGAACCGCAGTCGACTACGTGGGAGTCCAGCGACATAGCCATTACGCTAACTGCTGGTTCCCGAGGATCATGCTTCTGACTCTAGGGTCAGGCTCCCCTGTGAGGTGAGAGAAGGGATGAAAATCTCTGTGCATGTATCTTTTTTTTTTTTTTGCATTTTTAAAATTCACATTTAATCACTGTACATCTTTCCAGTGTACCGTATGTTTTTCTCTGCACAGATACAGAACATATTCATCAAATCATAGATATTGCCATACACATTATCGTCAACAGACAATTTTTTATTTTTGTGTCTATTAGATGTTTTGCTTTTCTCCTGATCCCCTCCCTCCCACTCCTATACTGTCTCTAGTATCTACAGTTGCCCTCCCTGCTATTATACTTCCCCATCGTACAGTTTCTGCCATGGAGTACAAGACATTTGGTATATATTAAGCAGGGACATACAATGCCTGTCTTTCATAGTCTAGTTTGCTTCACTTAGCTTTAAATCTCCCATAGTCATCCACTTTGTATCAAAAGTCAGGATCTCATTGCTTTTTTTTTTCATGACTGAGTAGTATTCTATGGAGTACATATGCCACATTTTTTCATTCCACTCATCTGTTCTTGGACGTTTGGGTTGATTTAACCATTGCAATTATAGGTTATTTGGCGGAAGCTGAAGTACTACGTAGATTAACTTGAAAGAGAATAACTTGAAAGAGATTAATCAGTTGGACACCTGGGTCACAAAAATTTGTTGAATGGATTTACTAATCTGCTTCTTTCACTCTATCTTTTTTGTTTGCTTGTTTTTTTAAGAGTTTTGTGTTTGTTTTTGCTATAGAGCATTCTTGCCAGAGAGAGAGACAGGAAGCAAGAAATCACTCCCAAGGAGGGATGGCCAAGTTGCAGCCCCTTCTCTTCCATTCTCCTCCTGGGATTTTGGGCACATGTGCACATGACTCAGGCCTAGACTTCATGTGACAGGTCTGGGACTCGAGCTGCGGTTGACCATGTGGAAGTCCAGCACCTTAACACCATGCTACCTACTGGCCTGTGTTTGTTTTTCAATTCAAGAGTTCATAGACACACATGGTACTGAACTTCATGACTCACAGGATGCTCCTTTAACCACTGACATGATAAGGGACTTGACGTTACCATACTTGAAAGCGGAGGAGGGATATAAAAGCCAGTGCACAAGGAAGTGTGCATGCAGACTTGGTCTAAAGCAAGACAACAGAGAGCAACTGGCACCTGACCTCATTTCTAGGTACAAAACATTCAGAATTCACTGCATCACAGACTTGAAAGTACTGGGAAAAGGAAAAAAAAAAAAAAAAAAAAAGAAAAGAAAAGAAAAAGGAAAAAGAGTGAACAAAACCCTATGCACTCACTCGAAGAGACTCTCCAAGTTAGAGGAGCACAAATTATGCTCTAGCTTTCCATGTTTTCAGGGTGCAAACTATTTTGAAACAGGAAGCATTTGCCCCTCCTTATGGCTCCAATTCAAGAAGTACTGGTTCAGCCAAGCATGAACTAAAAACAAAAGATCATAAGACTTGATCCTTAAGACACTGGAGAAAGGCACACAAATTGTAAAACTCCCCTGAAATTTCTCTGCCCGAGATCCAATTCCGAGCAATGTTTGGGTAACTTTACTCGTAAATCTGTTTTGGGGGCCAGATGGTTTCCCACTGATAAAACACAACACTCTGTAAGGCCGACCTATGTGGAAGGTTAAGTTCACATCCAGAGAACTCCTTGAGTCCCACCGATACCTCAACATAGATAAATAACTGACTGTATTCATTCATTGGCTCATTTACTGGGCAGACACCTACGGAGCTTCAATGCTGCTTTCAATACACTCGGAATTGCCAAGAGAGCAAGGAACTAAATGTGCCTAGTCCAGTCCCACGGAGCTCCTAGCCTAGGGAGGAAGGCAAATGCTGAGCCGTTATTCAAATTCTAATTACGAGCCATGAGAAGAGGTATGAAGCCAGGCCAGCAGATGGCATAGCAGTTTTGTCGCTAGACTCCCACATGTCCAACAGCAGTTTGAGTCCCTGACCCAGTGGCTTAAAACTCACTGAGAGAGCCTGTGCTTGTATGCACAAGATCCTGGAAGGAGAATGGAGAAGGGACTGTGGGATGGCCATCCCCCTTGGGGGATGATTTCTCACTTTCCCTCTCACTGTGTCTGTCTGGTAAGCACAAGCACCCCACAGCAAAAACCTCTTTAAAAACAAAACAAAACAACAACAAAAGAAAAAAAAGAAGGAGAAGAAGAGCTATGAAGGAAGCATAAACAAGATTATAAGAGATTGACTGACAGACTTGCTTTCTCCTCTGGGGACAGGAAAACTCCTCTGAGAATATGAAATTTTATGCAGAAACCTGAGAGAAGAGCAGGAGACAGTAGAAAAAGAGAAGTCCTTGAGGAGGAAAGTCTGACCAGCTCTAGAAACCAAGAGTAGCTGGTCAGAGTGGAGAGAGCACGGAGGAGCCCATGGGGTCAGCAGGACCTGGGGTCACATGGCTTCCCATCATCCTACTGAGAACAGCAATCCACCGATCACTTGTAAAGAACTGAATCTTTACAAGATTCACTGCAGGGCAGTGACTGGTGCCGAGTTTTAGAAAGATTGCTTTGTGTCCTTTTGAACAAACAAGAAATTTGTTAAACTACTTTTAGAATAATTTTGGATCTCTGCAAAAAATTACAACTTTAATTACTGCATTAAAATGAATAAAACAGGGCTACAGGTATTAATATGAGTCAATCTCAAAACACAGTTTTGAAAATTTGAAGATTCTGTACAATACCATTTTATGTATTTTAAACATTAAAGAGCAGCTATATGTCTTTTATGGAAGTGAAAAAAAAAAAAAAAAACCTAGAAAGGAAGGACAGGCCTGGGTTCTGGTAGAGCAGTTACTTTTGAAGAGGAAGGAAGGGATGGGCTTCCACAGGCTTTGTATCATTTGTTTTCTTAAAAAACTATTTGATGCTTAAGTGGAAAAATGATAACGTATTAAATCTCAGTGGGATACGTGTGTTTCTTATTATTGGGTTGTTGGAAAAGCCATGACGTATTTTTCTAAGTTCTTCTATGCAAAAATGTGTCATGACTTTTCCAATGACCCAATACGCTGTTTATGGTGTTTGAAATATCACCATTCACCATTTACAGTCTGAAATGTTCTGTATTTAAATAGCTATCATTACTTTATTCATGAATGAAATAATCTGGCTTACTACTAAAAACTTATGCAAGCCATACAAACTTGCTTTTTTTAATTTGCCAGAGGGTGTGTGTGCTCACCAGAGAGAGACAGAGAAAGAGAGAAAGCACCCCTGATGGGGCACAGCTACACCGCAGTCGCTTCTTCCCCATTTCTGCATCCTCTCAGGACCTGGAGCATGCAAGCACATGTGCCTGGAATGTTTCTCAAGTCACTAGGTCTGAGACTCAAGCCACACACTCTGCCATGTGGGATCCAACTCCCTTAATCACCAGCCCATGGGGCCAAGCTCCTAAATCATCTTAAACATAAATAAATACAGTTAATCATCAGGCAATAATATTCAAGTTACTTCAGTGCTACGGCAGTTGAGTAACTCACTCAGTTATCCAAAGTTCCACTGACATCAAAATGTGAGAAAGCAAAATAAAAACTCGTATGTTATAATTTTAAAGTTCTAAGCTCTAAAAAAGATACTCGCCCAAGATAACAAAAAAGCTATGGCAGAGCAGGATCTGCAATGTAAGTGGATTCCCAAAATATGTCTCTTCTATTAATCTCACTGTGAATATAAATGGGAAATTGGGCAGAAACCTCTCTTCCCAACTTCTTTGTTTTATTTTGCTTCTTTTGGTTAAAGTATAACAAAAAAGAAACCCTATCTACTGTGTCTACTGGGTTGTCAGAAGTCATGATGTCTTTTTTTTCTATGCAAAAAATGTCTTCAAAACTGTTAGCACATGGCCAGCCACATGGTGCAATGGTAACACAACATGCTACAACACTGAGGCCACGTGGGAAGGTCCTGGGTTTGTATCCCGAGGGTCTCTCTGTGCACACCGGGCGTGAACACATGTCCAGAATCCTGGCAAGCTGAGGATGGGGTGCAATACAGCACAGGGACATTGCGGGGGGTGTCTCTACCTCTTTCCTTTCCTCTCTCTCTCTCTCTCTCATGGAAAAAGTAATTTTAAACAATCAGCATAATTCTCAAAATTGGAGTGTTATTTACCTTGTACTTCCTATTTAAATTTAGCACACACAGAACAGTGAGCAGTAACTGCCTTAGGTCCAAGGAAGATACCTGAGATTCAGTTTATCTCAATTATGACCCTGAAGAACTTCATGTCTGTTTGGATGTCCTGCAGAGAAGGTACCTGGAAGCCATGAGGGCCTAGAGAAGAGAATACAGAAAAAGACCATGGGGGGACCAGCAGTTAGCGTAATGGCTATGTCGCTGGACTCCCACGTAGTCGACCGCGGTTCGAGTCCCGGACCCGGCGACTTAAACTCACGCCGGGCGCGTGTGCGTGCGTGCCCAAGATCCCGAGAGGAGAATGGAGGAGAAGGGATTGTGGCGTGGCCATCCCCCCTGGGGGGTGATTTCCTGCTTTCTATCTCTCTGTCTCTCTCTGTCTGTCTGGCGAGCGCACGCGCCCTATAGCAAAAACCTCTCCAAAAAAAGCAAAAAAAAAAAAAAAAAAAAAAAAAAAACCATGGGAATTTATCCGAACTCCAGAGCATCCTCTTCTACTCTCAAACCAATTAGGTGACTGAATGTGAAGGGAGGGGTAGAGGAAATGAGAACTGCTCTGTTACTGGTACTGGTATTTTACCCACTGTTTCTGAAGCAAAAATCAAGACCTGTGGTATGGGATCCAAGAGTGCGCTTGTGAGCAAGAAGACAATTTCATATCTGGGTGATCATGAGATAGCCAGATACGAATGTAGATGCGAATGCTATGTGTTTATAATTATACCCTGGAATCGTGGCAATCCTTGTGCTATCATTTGCTGGCTTTGAAACTCTTTTAACATCTTCAGTGTGTGACTGAATATGGTTTAGAGGTGAAGGTTGTTAACATGTTGATTTTTATTTCCTCATTTTTCCTAAAATGCAGGTATAAAGTTAACAGCTATGGTGTTTTCAGGGTGAAAGGAAAGTTTAGTCCTACAAAGATAACTGTTTTGGAAAACAAGAATCCCACATTGGCAAATACCATAATAAGACATCCAAGTCAAAACCCTGAGAAGACTGCTGAGGCTGTAGCTTCTGTGTGTGATTTGCAGTGTGACCATTCAGACCCCGTTATAGAATAGCATCTCCCCCGCAGCCTGCCCAGCGTTTGAAATTCCATTAGGGAAGAGAAACCACCTAAGTGTATAAGATGGTTTTAAAGCAGTGAAGCCAGGCAGCAGTGGGTCTCTGCTAGCTCTGGTACTCTTGTCTTTATGCTCAGAATTGTGGCATGGCTTGATCTTTTGTTCTGATGTGCTCCAGCCACACGCGCTTACTAAAGAGGACGCGGGCTCCAGTACTATCAACACCTCCTATGGGACCAATGGCCACATACAGGCTATTTCCCTATAAATGTTCTGCCTTTTCCTTCCAGGAAGCCTGTGTTTGGTTGCCAGCCACTTTCTCTCTGGAGGTCTCTGGTGACCTATCACTCAGACTAGCCCTCAGCAACAGAAGCTCCTACAAAGCAGTTTTGACTTTGTATAAGTGCTTTTGCAGATTTGAGAACACACTTTAGAGCATAACATAATCTTATACTCAGAGGATAAAAATGCCACACTTTATCACACTGCAACTGCCAGTCCGGCTCAGTGCATGACTAGGTCATTTCAACATGGTCAATCAGGCTGTAAACTCTACCTTGGGGCCAGCAGGGGGCATATTGTTTAAGGCACTGGATTCCCCCACATGGCCAACTGTGGTTTGAGTCCCAGACCCAGTGGCTTAAAAATCATGCTGGGTATGTGTGTGTGCATGCCCAAAATTCCAGGAGAATGGGGGAGAAGAGATGGTGACATGGCCATTCTCCCTGGGGGGTTGGTATTTTTCTTCTCAATGTCTCTGTCTTTCTCTAGCAAGTGCACACACCCTATTACAAAAAAAACTTAAAGAAGGCAAAAACTCCTTTACATTATGCTTTGTGCACACAGAACCTTTCAGATGACAATCTAAGCCAATAGCAGATACTTGATGGGCCTCAAGAAGTTGTTAGTAGTGAGGGTTTGAAAGAAACTAAGAAAAGTATGGGGGGGGGGGATTTAGCAACACTGCCGCCTGCAATTACAGAGGAACAACAAAACGTACATAATGAACTGAAGGATCCAGAACAGGGGGTTTCTAAGCAGAGTCTCGCAAAACGTGCCTAAGCTCTTCCTTGGCAATGTATTGAGCTGTTGGAAAAGTCATGACACATTTTTGCATAGAAACATATGTCATGATTTTGGGGACCAGCAGGTGGTGTCGTGGTTAAGGTGCTGGACACTCCTATATGGCCATCCACGGTTCAAGTCCCAGATCTGGTGGCTTACTTTCTCATTTTCCCTCTCTCTCTCTGGTCAAATCAAAATGAATGAATAAATAATTCTTTTTTAAAAAAAAAAAAAGAAAAATGTTATTTTTCTGATGACCCAATAATAGAATGAAGAGAAAAAAAAAAGCTAGAGAATGAATTGTTCCATTTTTAAGTGAGGTTTAGAGAAAATACACAAAGGAATTAAGTCTTGCTAAGTTCAAAAATAAAACTACTTCTCTTTCCCACACTCCTCAAGTCTATCAAATTAAGAAAGGGCTTCAGCACACATATGAAATCTGGCACGGGACAGTGAAGATCATTCCCTAAGATCTCATAAATATCTGAGGTTGACCTTCAGAGTACTGGCAGGTTTCTATGGGCATGTCGTGCAAATCCTTTTCAGTCAACAATAGAGTTTTTAGGAATTTTAAGAACCTCTTGCACAGCAGCCTTGCAGCAAGACCGTGACAGAGAAAGTATTTATGTTGGTAAGATTCATGGGAGTAGCTTTTGTCTAACTGCTTGAATCCTAAGAGATGCATAGAAAAACCTACATTTTTAATATAACTTTACAGGAGGAAATATTACCAGCTAGGGTTAAATGGGACAGAGATGGTACAAAATGAAAACAGGCCCTGAACTCTTAAACTATTACAGGCAGGACACAGGCCAAGAAAACCACTCACTACAAACAGCAGGCATTTCAATGGAAAAGGAAGAGTCATCCAGAAGACGGAACCGAGAACCCAGAGGACAGAGTCAAGCGTGATGGAAAATCATTCCCCGGAATTAGGACTGAGCCTATCAAGTTCCTGTCAACTTGTGTGCAGTTGCATTTTGAGATTGCTATGGGCTGGACCCTTGAATACTTATTTCCCCCTTTTGAACAGGAGGGTCATGATGGCGGACTTGTATTATATGTGTCCAGGCGGTTAATACACCATGCAAATACCAGTCTGGATGTCTCGGTGAAGACTTTCTTCTTTTCAAAACACAGGATTAACATTGAAATTGGTAGATATTTTTAGTAAAACAGATTGGCCTCAATCACGTGGGTGGTCTTCATCCAATCAATTGAAGGCTTTCAGAGAAAAATACTGAGGCACTCCAAGGAACAGAGAACACCAAATGGCCTTCAGGCTCAAGATTTTAACATCAAGTCTTCCCTGCGTCTCCAGCCTGCTGGCTTGTCCTGCAGGCTTTTTGGACTTTCCAGCCCCAAAATTGCATGAGCCAATTTCTTAAATCTTTCTTTTTCACTTTCTCTAAATACATAGTGTGTGTGTGTATCAATATGTAAAATGCCTGAAACCACAGGTAGCACAGGTCGTCCCAAACTCCATATGATCTATGCTCAGGTAGGTAATGTATACACCATGGATATGCTGGATAAAGCAACAACTCATACTGTGGACAGAAGTCTGACTACTTTTCCTATTTTTCCAAAATCTTTTCAAAGGGTACTGGGGAAGTCAAGCCACAAACATTAACAGACCATTTATTTTCTATTAACAGGATTCTTCCTACCTCCTGCCCCTGGCATAGTACCTTTGAGATGCATATTTCAACCATTACAGTATATTCTTTTGCTTATCTCTTTCGAAGACACAGAACTTCCCTTTTCCTTGAGATGTAGATTAAACCTTTCTTTAACTAAGACACAGATCTTCCCTTCCAATCACCAACCTAAGGATTGTGGAACCCACCTATAACCTACAAGCCCCCCCCTTCTATATGTCCCGCCTTTTTGGGCCAGACCAATGGAAAATCTTTTCACTAAATGTTGTCTGTCAATCTCAAAAACAAAAGGAACCCCTGGACATGATCACCCCGAGACAAGGCATGTATGCCTCTTCTCCGGGCCTAGGTCACTCACAGTTGGCTTGGAAATAAACCGCATTAATTATTAATTATTAATTTTACAGTTGGTTATTTTTTTTTCGTCGACAATACCCTGAGTGGGACAGAGCTGGTCAGTGTGAGGTTTCACCACACTACTCAAAAGCATGTGCAACTTAAAACTTATGAACTGCTTATTTCTGAAATTTTCCATTTCATATGCTCAGACCAAAATTGCAAGTAACTGAAACTCTAGAAAGTGTAACTGCAAATGGGGTTGAGGGTACTGTTACACATCCAAACACACACACACACACAGTTGGTGGTTTCTCTACAGAACCCTGGCAAGTACAAGAGTCTGTAACAGCTACTCTAGACCTGTTCAGGTTGGGTAATGGGTGTTTGGAGGCAAAGATCCTACCTCTTTAGGGTACAGGCCTTCACATCAGGTGGAACAGGCTGTACTTGCGGACCATGCACCACTACCCAGGGGGCTCACTCACACCTGATCCAACAGTAAGAACCTGAGCCTGATAACACAACAGGACGAGAGCTGGGGCTTTGATCGAGAGGGAGGACGTGAACCTGGCAGTGAGAGAGCAGACTGCGTTTTCCAGGTGTTCCCGTGGATGTATCCCTCAGCGTATTGTTCTTGTGTGAGACGGCACGCCCCCATGGAGGACCGGCTCTCTGATCCCTCCCCTTCTATCGGGCTGGCCCATGACTGTGGTTGAAATGATGCAAAGTGACTCCAAGGCCAGTCGAACAAGGTTATCCAGTGTCTTCTTGGCTCAGTCCTTAGTGACGATGATTTGACATGTAAGGAGTCCAGTGGCACCAACACTGCCAAGCTGAAGCACACGGAGAGACCACGGGTGACAGTGATGCCCAAGGGGCCCTAGCTGTCCCAGCCCTCAGGTATTTGAGTCATTCCAGCCTAGACCTTAGATGAATGAATCAGCAGCCTTCAGATGATTTTAGCCTCTAGCCTTGAAGCTCCAACAGCTGGTATAGAGTGGGGCCGACTGAGGCCTATCGAAACTGAACACATAAAAACAAAAATAAATTCTACTTTTTTAAGCTACTGAGTTGGTGGCGTGATTTTTTTGTTTTGTTTTGTTTTTCAGACGGGGTGTCACTGTGTTGTGATCCACCTCCCTCAGCCTCCCCAGTAGCTGGGATGGCAGGGGTGTACTAGCAAACCAGCTTTTTAGGTTGGCTGGGAATTTTATCTGGAGTTCAGCATTGGTCCGGGTTCTCCAGAGAAACAGAACCAAACAAAACCAATAGGAGATATATGTGTGTGTGACACACATACATACATTAAAAAAGACTTATCATAGGAATTATTTCACACAGTCACAGAGAAGTTCCACAATAGGCTGTCTGCAACTTAGAAACTGGTACCGTTTTAGTCTGAGACCTAAAGGAAGTCTGGGGAAGACTCTGATCAGGGACGCTGGTACAGTTCTCATGTGAAGACTGAACAGCACCCTCCACGAGCCACCGGTATGAGTCCAGAGTCCAAAGGTTAAAAAACTTGGTGTCTGTCTGTCTGGAGGGTTGCCTGGCCAGGAGTTGACAGGAACAAAAGCAGTCAAGGGCTCAGTAGAGGATCAGGGTGGGAAAGCAATTCATAGATCAGAACACACAGCAGCATGCTCTCCAAGAAAGGGTCCCGTAGAGGGGGGCAAGGACAAAATTCCACTTCCTCTGTTTGTTCTTCCCACACTTTCAGCTGATTGGATGGTGCCCACCTACAGAGGTCTTCCTGTCTCAGCACAGGAAGACCAACCTTGTCAGGCAACACTCTTACAGACACACTTAGAGACAATGTTTCACCAGCCTTTCAGGTATCCTACAATCCAGTCAGGTTGACACTCAGAATTACCCACCATGGCTTCCTTTGTGGCCGCAGACTGCTGAGTAACAACCGGCACAGGACCACAGCTAAGCTATGAGGTGGTTTTTTAAATTACTACGGTGACTAGATTGAGAGTCTTCTTACCTCTACTAAGAAATGTAGACTGCATCCTATGACAATGGAAAGCTATTGGAGGTTCGACATCATAAAATTTGTTTCTAAATGATCACTCAGACTACCATATAAGGAATGGATCCAAGAAAGGATGTACAGGGACCAGCAGGTGGTGTGGTGGTTAAGGTGCTGGACATTCCCATACGGCCAACCATGGTTCGAGTCCTGAACCTGGTGGCTTGCTTTCTTGTTTTCTTGTTTTCCCTCTCTCTCTGTCTCTCTCTGGTCAAATTAAAGGAAATGGAGGAATAAATAAAATTAAAATAATTCCTAAAAAAAAAGATGTACAAAGTCCAATCTGGAGACCATTGCTGTAGTAAAACAAGACGGAGGTGACTAAGACAAAGGTGGTAGATTTTGTTTTATACACTGGAAGATCCCCCATAAAACAGTAATAATATCATTTAATGTTGGCAATGTGCGTTTCCGTTTGAAAAACAGTTGCATACTTTATGATTCAGGAGATCTCAGTTCTGTAAACTTTTTATCTATGTGCTACTTCATAAAACCCTAAAGTAAAAAGTTTCATCAAATTCTATAAAGAGTGGGCCAGCAAACGGCATGGAGGTTAAGGCAGTTAGATCCTACATGGCCAAACGTGCAGCTCTAGTCTCAGATTTGGCAGCTTGAATTACACACCGAGGGGATGTCGGCGCATGCCCAAAATCCCCAGCTGAGAATGGAGAAGGGAGGATTGTGGCGTGGCCAGTCCCCCACCCCCGTGATTGCTCACTTTCTTTCTCTTAATGGCAAGAACACATTCCACATGACAAACTAACAAAAGATACATGAAGAAGGGATCAGCAGATGGCGTAACGGCTACATCACTGGACCCCCATGTAGTCAACCGTGGTTTGAGTCCTGGCCCCAGTGGCTTAAAACTCTTGCCCTGCGCATACGTGACCAAAATCTCGAGGAGATGGAGGAGAAGGGATTGTGGCAATGGCCATCCATGATGGGGGGAGGGAGATGCGATTTTTCCCTTTCTGTCTCTCTGGCGAACACACATACCCTATAGCAAAAAATCTCTCAAAAATAAAAACGCCTGAAGATCAAAATTACAATTTTACAACACTCTGATCCAGGGGCTCCTCACTGACATTATTCTCTAATCCAGGGGCTCCCCACTGACCTTCCTCCCGCCCACCACCACAAGGCCTTTGAACATGATGCTCCTGCCAATTTTTCCCTGCACTGCCATGCCTTCTCACCCTTCAGACGTCCACTCAAGATTTCTGTTGTATTTGTTCATTGGAATTTCCTCCTCTTCTCCTGCGCATTTATCTGTTTGTTACTACACATGAATTAATGTGGTAAGTTTCATGCCCTTCGCTGTACTGGAGTCTAAGCTGTGAAAGAGAAGGGGGTGGTGAGCACAGAACTGGGTCTAGCTTACTTTTGACTCTCTACTGTATTCCCAGCACTTAGGACTATGTCTGACCAAGAGAAGGCATTCAGTAACTACTCATGAAACAGATAAATTAATGTATAATCCTTCAAACAAAACATGCCCAAGTCTCCATTTACTCCAGTTTAATATCCTTTCTACCAGGAACCTGGTTGCTAGCAAAAGGTTAACTCCTCGAAGTTTTCATTTTTTTCCCAGAAGTTATTGTTCATTGTTATATGTCCTGCAAGTATGGGCTGGGTACCAACACTATAATTTTACCACAATTACAATAATTTTGAGAGGGGGAAAAAAAAAAAAAAAAAAAAAAAAAAAAAAAACACAACACAAAATCCAGGCCACCACTGAGACAATAATCCCTTGAATTGCAGAGAAGAGCAGATACTGCCCAGAGCCACCAGAAGATGTGCCCAGTGCCACTGCTGGCTTGGAATCAGCAAACCAGCTGTTCTCCCGGCAACTCTTAAGCCCTACTCTGACAACAATCCTTGATCACAGTCAGATGCCTAGAGGCTTAGAGGCATTACAGTTGCCTAACTAATTCCAGATTTGCAGCAAAGCTGTCAGTACTGAGCAATTTATTTGTTGGTATTTAGAAAACAACCAAAATATGATCCCGGTTGGGGCCATTTCACATTGTGGAGAGCCCCTTTGCTTCTGTAGCAGGACAAAGACCCAGAAAACACCGCTTACAACTAAAAAGACACTTTTCTTCTTCCCCTTGTCTGTATTGCTATTTGTACTGGAACATAAGGAAACTCAATCAGAAACGACAGGACTGTCTGGGAAAATATTAAAAAAAGAATGTGATGGCCCCCAAAGCACATTTCCAGATTCTTCCATTCTCCCATGGCAATGTGCTCAGAAGGTCAAGTTAGGACCCAGGCATTAGAAAGGCCAGCCGACAACATATGTATAGTCAGGCAGCCTGGGAACCTCTACAGTCTCAGTCTAAGATCCACAACCTCAAGTTGTTTTCTCCCCTCACTTCCAGGCCCAAGTTATTTTAAATACTGTAAGCAAAACCTTTTAACTATTTTCATTCTGTGCTTTCTAATTATAAGGCCAGCATTGAATGTGCAAATGAAATGAAAAGCTCCAAAGACTTTATCTCATTAAAATCTGTGCTTAGTTATACCCAGAGGCAGGTGTTGGAACGCCAATTACCATAAATTTGCAGAGACTTTGGGATGTCACTGGAGCAAACGCAATGCCAATGGAAAGCTCCCTCTGTGATATGGGGCGTGGGGAGGATTATTCTAATAATAGGACGCTATTAGCTCAGGATAAAAGGCTGAAGGGCTCCATTGACATCCATTAAGAGTTCCTAATTAAAGCCTGAGTAACTGCTATTTAGTGGGAAATGGGAAGGGGGGCTGAGAACCGGCAGAGAACAGGGTGAACTTTTCACTCAGTGCTTTAGGGGATATACAGAAACTCTCAAATCCGACCTAAGCATATCTTTAGTGAGTTAAGAAAGCTCTTTACGGCATCGATCTTTATTTTCTTTTCTTTAGTTATGGGAGGGTGGAGATAGAGAATAGGGTTTTGTAGGAATCTAAACGGTGGAATTTGTTTTTAAGACCTTCCTCAATCTTACAGGGGCTGTCAGGCCTGCGAGGGGCATTTTCAGCCCAGACCCGCGCAGGAGGCAGATGGTTTTCCCAAGACGCTGCTGGGAGGAAGGGACGAGTGGCTGGGAGAAATAACTTACACCCTATTCCAGGAGTCTTTCAGGTCGATGGGGTAGGCTGGGCGAGCTACACACAGACCTCATTTAAATTCCGCTCGTTTCCTGTACTTTCGCCATCGCCTCCCCAGCGTGATGCCAGGCACGTTCAAACACAAGCGACCGAGAATCACTGACCCGCTGTCTGGCTGGGAATGCCGGGCACAGCACTGCTCCAGGAAAAGAAATCGCGCGGCGTGCAGAAGCCCAGACACCCCCACTAACCCTGAGCAACCCTAGCGCAGCGGCGGCGGAGTCGGGGAGCAGGGGCCGGGGTCCTGGCAGGCGGAGGGGTGAAGGAGAAGCGGCTCCCGGGCTCAGTATAAACCTCGCTGCTGCTCCCCCTTCCGAGGGCCCTCCCACCTGGCTTCCTGCGGCCCCTGGGACACACACTCCAGAGCGCGGGTCCCTGCAAGGTCGGTCTGCTTTGGGAGGGTCGGGGGGGGGGGGGGGCGGAAAACCGGAAACCGCACGGCTACAGCCCCTCGGGAAAGAAGGGGAAGCAGCAGCCCCTGCCGGGCTCTCCACTTCGCCACGAGGCTGCGCCGCTCAGGCTCAGTTCCCGAGGGGGCCGCGAACCCGGAAGGCGGCGAGACCCACTGGTGGTTGCGCTCTGCTCCGGGGTTGGCCCAGGGCCGTCTCCTCCCAGGCGGTCATCATGGTGGCAGCGCGGGCTGCTCATTGTCTTCAAGCGGACACAGCAGCCGGGTACGCCCTCCCACGCCCTGCAGTGTGTGTGGGGGGAGACGTGAATCCTGGAGTTCCAGAACCGCCCCCCACTCCGCGCCAACGCTCCCTCCCGGGGGCGGGACGGGAACCCCCCGCCCACCCAACTCCTACGCCCGGACTCCCATCTCCACCTACACCGAGCAGGGCCACCCCCTCCGCCCGGCGCCCTCTCCCCATCCCTGGTCACCGTCGCCCCTCGGCCACCTCCCCCGCAGCGGTCATCCCGCTCCGGATCAGCTTCCCCCCCGCCACCCCTCAGGCTTCCTTTACCCTCCTCCTGGGAAGACCCGCCGCAGCCGCCCCACCTCGGGGTCCACCCCTACCTCGCCGCTCGGTGCCTCTCCCTCCACCCCGGCTCCCACCCGAGCCCGGGACGCGCAGTCTGGCCGGTGGTCTGCAGAGCGCATGCGTGCCGACCTTTTCCCGCGCACCTGTGCAAGCCCCTCGCGGGAAGGGGCCCTTTGCGCACCTGTGGGAGCGCCGTGGTTCGGCCGGCGCCGCGGTCCAGCCCGCCTTGGGGTGGCAGCGGGGACCGGGTACTCACCGCGTTCGCCGAGGCAGCGCCAGGAGCCCAGCTCTCCGAGGGGCGCGCGCCTTCGGAGCCGGGGAGACGCGGGGCGGGGGCGTGGGGGCGGCCCCGGCTGGGCGCGCGTGCACTCGCCTCGCCGCCTGCGGGCCCGAGCGCGCCGGCGTGGCCCAGGTCCGCGGAGGGGCTGCGGCTCCGGGTGGGGCGCCTCCCGGCTCCGCACTCCCGCGCCTCGCTCCCCGCCGACCGCCAGCTCCGTCGCCTCCGCCCGTTTAACCCTTTCCAAGGCCCGGTACTTCTTGGAGACTGAGGGACTGGGAGGCATCCGGCCAGGCGCTCACCGCGGCGCCCACGGACAGGGGGCGCTTCCTGCACGCTAGACCCCGAGCAGCACCCGATTAGTGCTAGGAGTCTGAGTCCTCCCAACAACCTTACAAGGAACCCAGAAACAGGTGCCCGCCGGCGCTAGGCCAGGCTGGCGCGCTCGGGTCCTAAGCCAGGGGCCACTTTTGCTTGTCCTACCACCTACGCACCTCGGTCCCCGTAGCCTGCAACCCTGAAATCATGGAATTCAGTGTTCATACATTCGTGTAAAACAAGAGATGAGGCACTGTGGATGTGTTTAGTGGTTAAAAACCTATCGCCTACATCCGTATAGATTGTAGAACAGAAAAAAAAAAACACTAAAGTGAACGAGAACTCGAAAGTTGTTCTAGCGTCTAGAAATGTGACCTTTCACGACCCCTCAGAACCCTGCGACTTACAGCCCTGATGGACAGCAAGCCACCCAAACTACGCGGAGGGAAGGCAGTGTCACTTTCTGAGCTAAGCTGCTTTCTGCCAGGTTGAGTTCTAATTAAGACTAGACCCTGATGGTAAATGCTATTTTTTAATGGTTGTGGGGAAAAAAAATGATGACTAGATTTCTATAAGCACAGAAAACCTCAGCCTTCACTTTTTCTTTCTTCTTTTTTTTTCTATAGAATGGGTGTGCCCGAGACAGAGAGAAAGCGCAAAAGCACCCCTTCTCAAGGATAAGGCCTCCCCACAATCCCTTCCCCTTTCTCTGGGGATTTGGGGCACACATGCGCTCACGAACACACCCGGTGGGACAGGAACCCTGCAGTGGGTCATGCAGGATTCAGCTGACTTAACCAACATGCCACTGGCTGGCTCCCAGCCTTTCCTTAGTTTTTGCTTTTGACAGTCTGTGCCAGTTAAATGTGTAATGAGCCTTCTGATTTCAGTACCAAAGCCAATATCCTCAGAACATCCTTAGAAACTCCGTGCATTTAATTGCCTAGAGTACTGCTTACATCCGGACTGGGATTAAAGGGCCAGGAAGCCAGCAAACTCTTGGGATAACAAACTTGGAGTTGTCAACTGACTGGAACGGGAACCTACTTCTGGGGACTGAAACAATTTCCATCATGGTTCAGTTTTGTTTTATTTAATGTACTCCTAAAACCTTTCGAAGTCGATTGGGTAGAGAACACGTTTAACTTTTACACCCATTCTTTCCAAGACTGGAGAAAGCTGACCTACAGCTTCAGCTGGGTTCCCTGTGACCCTGAGGAGTTCAGCTTGCCACCCTCAGCCCTGGGGCTTTGCACAGGGAGTACTACTCTGCCTTCTCTGTTATTTCACAAGTTTCCTAGATCAGGGAATATGTCACAGCTACCTTTTTATCCACGCTGGATTTTACAATGCTTGGCATATACTAGGTTCTCAATAAATAGTTATTAAATGAATTAAAAAAATAAATGAAATAATATAATACATCCAGCAAATCTCTCTACCATCTAGTAGATAAGTAGTCCATATATTTTTCATACCTTAGACAATTTACTTCAAAATGAACTGTAGCCCCAATATGGTCAATGAAAATTGCAGAGAAACTTCCCTGCACTTAGGTAGAAATTCTTTCTATTTACAGAGACCTGTAGAGTTCCTGAAATTGAACCTGGGAAATAATAATGTCAAGAAAAAGGAGGACCTTAAATATTACTACCTTAAATAATAAATATCTCAAGAACATTTTAACAATAATCTATTTTACTATTTAAGTTTTCTGGAAAAGCCTCAGCATGCATGGTAAACTTAAAGAGCATGCAAGTATATACAAAATTGCACCCTAAAAATATAGATGAAGCTTGCTGAATTCTCCAAGATACAATGGCTCAGAAGTCCTTGAATGCTAGGTTAACTGACCTGAGTTCAGGCTCAGAAGACTCTCTGCTAGAGTGGTAGAGACAGCTTGATGATTCAATAAATGGGCGCTTAAACACCAATCTCACCATTCATAAGTCTTGAGATTTGGAAAAAGATTATCTGACCTTTCTCTGTGCTCCAGTTTCCTCTTCAGTAAAATGGAAACATAATTGTACCTTCCTCAGGGGTTTAAATGAGATGACACATGCAATTCATTCAGTGTATTCAATCTTTTGTATTTTTGTTGCTATAGGGTACATGTGCTTGCCAGAGAGAGAGAGGGAGAAAGAAAGTGAAGAATCATCCCTCAGAGGTATGGCCATGCTGCAGTCCCTTTTTCTCTATTCTCCTCTCGGGATATTGGGCATGTGCGCACACTTGCCTGGTATGATTTTCAAACTGTCAGCTCTGAGACTTGAACAATGGAGTGGGCCATGTGGGACTCCACTGCCTTAACCACTGTGCCCCCTGCTGGCTCCCAGTGTACCCAATCTTAATCCAAGAAGAGGACAGCTCGCACTTGTCACTTCTGTTTCTGTCATTGCCCGTCTAGGCAATTTTCAGAAAATATTGTTGTACTTCTTCAGTTCGATGTGCCCTGTCCAGTTTCATCTCACACGTCCAGGACTTGGGACACGGTAAAAGCAGAAAGCTGGTAACGCATCGCCACACAGTGAGCTCAGGAGAGTGGGTCGGGCCCTGTTACCCCGTCAGGATGCTGGATGTTGCTTTCCTACGTGTGCTAATACCAGACAACACATAATTATCCACATGCTTTTAATAGCCCATTAAGAATCCATGCATTTCCCCCTCTCCCCAAAGCAATTAAATTCCAATAACTGTCAGGAATGGAGCCAATTGCTATAAAGCACTTCCAGCTTTCTGTCATAAAGAAATAATTAGAATATGTGTGTTGGTTTTGAAACAAATTCATTGGTTCGTTTAAAAATTCTAGGCATATTGTATAAAAGTTCATTCATTTCCACAGAACGCCTTTAAATTAGTCTCACTCTATCTTGGCCACCCCCTTCAGCTTTGGCAGATTCTGTGCGCATTTGCATTCTTTAGTAAGCTACATCTTATGGACCGTAAAGCTTGTTTCTTTGTGTCTTAGTTTCTCCAGGCATGTTACAGGCCAGTGCCTGAGACCCTTATACTCAGGAGACAATAAACTCCTAAGTACCCCAAAACTATTGTTGACTATTGGCTATTAATAGCACACAGATATTGACCATGTACTAATCATTCTGACAGTCCCTGGTTTGAGATAATACCTTAGTTACCCTGACCTGAATATGAGGACAAAGACTTTATTTTGGGGGGCAGTGGTTTGCCGTAGAGCACGGGCACTTGCCAGACAGAGACAGTGAGAAGGAATGGAGAAACCACACCCCCTCAAGGGAAATGGCCATGCCACAATCCTTCTCTACTCTCTCTGGATTTAGGGCATGCATGCACGTGCACACAGCATAATTTTCAAGCCACTGTCCAGAACTCGAACCATTGTCAGCCATGTGGATGTCCAGTGGCTTAACCACTACACCATCTGCCGGCCCTTATGGACTTTGCTTTTTAATATTACACCCTTCCAGGGCTCGGCACTGTGATGAAATGAAGTCGTGCTCACTAATAGTTGAATAAATGAGTGAAGGATGCCTTTTTAGACAGAATGTCTATCACCTGTCCTTTATCATGTTCTACAATGGCTTGCAGATAATGTGGGTATGTGCTTTTCCTTCAGTAGATTACAGGCTAGTAGGAAGGAATAAATTCTTGTCAAGTGAAGAAACATCATAATCACTAAATGGCCATTGTGCTTATCCGTGTTAATCTTAGTAAACTATTTTTAGAAAAAGAAATAAAAAGGAAATAAGATCATTATAGTTATTTTAAAATATATTCAAGGTAATATGTTAATAATGTCAGAGCAAGTGATCTGCATGTAAAATGATTTTAAATAAACATGGTCTATCTCCATATAGTGTACTCATGGTGACAACTATTACTAGTCTGAAGGTGCAAAAACGTCACGTTGAAGAGTTTATTTACCATACCTCTTCAAGCTCACACCTTTTACATGAGGTAGAGCAGGAATTTGAATCCAGCCTAGTCCCCAAACCCTTATTCCATACACAATGAAGCACTGTCTTTCCAAATAAACGAATAGATAGATCCATGCTACAGAAGGCAAGTCAAAAGGGCTATGGGGAACCAGCAGTTAGCATAATGGTTATGTCGCTGGACTCCCACGTAGTCGACCACGGTTCATGTCCTCGACCCGGTGGCTTAAAACTCACGCCGGGTCCGTGTGCGTGCGTGCCCAAGATCCTGAGAGGAGAATGGAGGAGAAGGGATTGCGGCGTGACCATCCCCCCTGGGGGATGATTGCTTGCTTTCTGTCTCTATGTCTCTGTCTGTCTGGCGAGCGCACGCGCCCTATAGCGAAAATCTCTCTCTCAAAAAAAAAAAAAAAAAAAAAAAAAAGGCTATGAGCACAAAAACCAGATCCATGGACCAGAAAGCAACATGCTGTAAATAACTAAAAGCAGCATTCTAGCCTGTCTTGTAGTTTCATTTCAGCACATTGATTTCTACCCGTATCCCGAAAATATTTTATGCTATCAATTAAGAATTAACTTTACAGCTGAAACGTCCCAGTAAGCTCTGCCTCTTGAAGCAGTTTGAATTTCCTGGGATGACAGGAGCCCTAACTTTGAAAAGGTCAGTGGCCAGGGATCTGCTCCAGCTGAACCACCTGGTGCAATGGGAAAAGCCCCGTGCTGCAGAGTGCATCTCCAGGAAGCAGGACATGACAGGCACTCACAATTAGGCCAGAAAGGCAGGGCCCCTTCAGTAGCCAGGTGTGTCTTGTCAGAGCTGTTTTAAACCACGTTGCCATCACTAAAAAAATATTAGCAATGGCTTTGATGCCATGCAAGGTGAAATAAGACAAAAATTTAAATAAAATACATCTACTGAGTTACTGATCTCAGCTACTCTTAGAATGTAATGACTGTAAAGAGAGACTTAATTTTCAAGTCATCTTTATATGGAATGGGTCTAAATCATAAATCCTCAAAAGTATAAAGAGGGCCCTTTATTAGATAATATATTCTTATGAGCCCAATTTAAGGACTGTTATGGATTGAATTGTTTCCTGCAAAAAAACATAAATTGGGGCAGCCAGTGGTGTGGGGAAAGCAGCTAGATCCCACTCAGCTGACTGCAAATGCCAGACCCAGTTGGCTTAAGAAACATGCCAGGCACGTGTGTGCCCAAAATCCTGAACAGAGGGAGGAAGGAGAAGGGATTACAGTGTGACCATTCCCCATTGGAAGGGGGATGATTTCTCTCTCTCTCTCTCTCTCTCTCTCTCTCTCTCTCTCTCTCTCTCTCTCTCTCCCCAGGAAGTGCATGCACCCTCTAGCAAATAAAAAAAAAGAAAAAGGGAAAAAAGGAGATAAATTAAGGTCCTAATCCTCCTACCACAGCATGTGACTGTAATGGGACTAGGTACAGAAGTAATGAGTTAAAATGGAGTCACTGGGGGCCAGGTGGTGGCACCGTGTTCAAATGTGACTCTCTGTGAGGCATCTCGCCTGGAAAGGGTCTTTGTTCGAGTACAAAGACCTTCCTGAGCAGATTGGGAGCTTGTTTACCCATGATCTGGTGAGCTTTTTACGCAGCTGGGGGTGGATCACAGCATTGAGACCTTGAGGGGATGCTCTCTCTCTCACTGTTGCTAGTGTAAGAAAGAGATAAACTTAAAAAAAAAATGAAGCCATTAGGGTGGGCCTAAACCAGTATGACTGATGTCCTTGAAAGAAGGGGAGATTTGGACGCAGACGCAGACACACACAGTGAGAGGACAATGTGGAGACACACAGAGCAGAGGCTGCCAGAAGAGCAGGCAGAGACTGGAGCGAGACATGTGCCAACCATGGACACCAGGCTGGCAACCCCGCAGGGCTAGACGGAGCCTCCCTTAGAGCCTCAGCGGGTGTGTGGCCCTGCTGCCTCCTTGTCTCTGGACTTCTGACATCCAGAACGGAGAGAGAGCTCAGTGCTAGTCTGTGGTATTTTGTTACAGCAGCCCCAGGACACTAATACGAAGGCTGTGTGTCTTTTCTATACAAGCAGTGCTTTTCAAGGTGTCTGTAGTGATGTACCAGCTTTTCTTATTTTCAACATTATTGACTGATAATTTTCAGTCTCTAATAAAAATGAAATAAAATCTATAATAAAAATAAAATTTTGGGGAACCAGCAGTTAGCGTAATGGCTATGTCGCTGGACTCCCACGTAGTCAACCGCGGTTTGCGTCCCGGACCCGGTGGCTTAAAACTCACGCCGGGCATGTGTGCGTGCATGCCCAAGACCCCAAGAGGAGAATGGAGGAGAAGGGATTGTGGCGTGACCATCCCCCCTGGGGGGTGATTTCTCGCTCTATGTGATTCTATCTCTATGTCTCTCTCTGTCTGTCTGTCTGGCGAGTGCACGCGCCCTATAGCGAAAACCTCTCAAAAAAAAATAATAAAATAAAATTTTTAAAGGGCATACACAATACAAAGCCATCAACTTAGTATTAAATGGGCATAACATCGTTCCGTCAGATCGGTTTACACGTTTCTACACATCCGTCTCGATGTCAGTACTGAGAGCAATTGGAGCTCTGGCAGGTCAGCATCCCACACGGCTCTCCAAGTAGCATGCAGGAGGCCACTTGTCTGAAGATGACCATGCAATTGGATCATCCCTGAGGAACGATGACCTTTCTCGTGCCCATTCCAAAGACCTCAGCCCACTGGGTGAGCTCTGCTGGAATTTCCCCTGTACCCTGTTTTCTCAAACAGTGTCTTATTGTAGAATTAGGCAACGTACTTGTTTGTTGGGGGAATAAATGCTTGAAAATGGGCTCCGAACGATTTCCTAAATATAAGCAGAAACCTTCTTGCCAGACCAACTAATCTCTTTCCTACGGCTGTCTGGGATTAAAATGAGATGGTTTGCAGGGTGCCAAGAAACCACTGTTGAAACACACCAACAGTCCAACTTGGATGGCCTCTCTGTTTGAATCCCTGACCTTTCGGGATGTGAGGATGCTCTAGACTTGGGATTTACAAAGGTGCCCCGTGCTGATTAGCTCTGCGGTGTTGCCCTCCAGCCCTGGAGCTTCTGCTCGCAGTGTCCTGGGAAGCAGGTCAGCTGCAGGTCTGAGGCTCAGCTGCACTGGGCTGGGTCAGGGGAGTGGGCCTGACTGGGGGACTTCCTCTTTTGATTCCCACCCTCCAGCCCCCAGAACATGTTTGTTTTCCAGCAGGAGGTCCAGGAAATGAGAGAGGAGGAGAGGAAGGAAGAGGCTACTGACCACAGAGCCTTTTCCAACTCTAACTTGCCTCTGTAGTCCCTCAGACAGTGCAGTGACCCTCACAGTCTCCAGGCAGCAGAGAGCCCAAAAGGCTGATGGGAGGCCCTGAGTCAGAGGAGAACCAGCAGAATTTACCTCCCTTTCTCCTTCCTGAACTTCACAGGAGGCTTTGTCTTCTTTCTCTGCACCTGTGGGTGCTCAGCTCCACCCACCTTGGACTTCTTCTTCCCTGGAAAGTGAACTGTAATCATGGAACTTCTGCCTCTGCGCTCATCCAGCAAGACCTTGCTGTGATCAGAAAGCACTGCGTGCTCAGTTTGATATGCAAAAGCATCTGAACTAGCAGTGTGATGTCTCCCTTCTGGGACATCTGTTGCCTCCCCTACATCTGTTGCTCTGTGCCCCATTCATGGTGCATGTCTCCTCTTCTACCGTGTGCTACCACTCCCTCTACCCAAAGGACATGGCCCCAATCTTTTCAGCTTCCTCCTACCTGTGCTTTGACACCCAACTCAAAGGTGGCCACCTCTGTGGAGCCCCTTCTGGTCTCCTCTCCCAAGTTCACACGTTCCTCTGCTCAGAACCCACTACAGGATCAGGCCTAGTCTCAGAGCTGACTGATCCCATGTCTGTCCCTTCCCAAAGAGGTCTCCTTTGCAAGGACCAGCAGACAGGGGTCTTTGCATTCCTAGCTCCTAACACAGTGCCTGGCATATGGGAGATTATTTATATATATGTTTGTAGCTTTGTATTTATATTACAGCCTTAGAAAGATTGATAAAAAGACGATACATCAACTTCTTATCAGTTATCATGTTCTGATCATCTTGTTCTTTGTGCCTTCTTTTCTTTTTGTACTTACATTGTCTTGTTCTTACCATGGGACAAAAAAAAAAAAAAAAAAAAAAAAAAAAAAAAAAAGTCATTATTTTCTGAAGTCTGATTGGAAAGCAAACGCTTTAGCAGCTTTGCCAAGCACCTCATGGTCCAGCACATCTTCACCTCATTTCTAGGACAGCAAGAATTCCTTTAAGCCTCCTTTCCACTTCCCACTGCCTTCTGCCCTTTCTGAAACATTCTGGAACTTTCTCCTGTTGCCAAAGGAAGGCCTCACTCCACCATGGGGCATATTTCCCAGCACTAGCTGGGCTCCTACTCCTCCCACCCCTGCAACAGCCCTGGTTTGCCTGGGACCCCAGGGGCTGGGCAGTGGCTCACTGTGGGGTTCCTTCTGAAGGGTATGGCTGCTGAGACTAATGGGGTAACGCTCTTGCCTTGCAGGGCTCTGCATGTTTCCGGGGCCACCTGCAGTTAAAACATTTTAACTAAAGCAAGTGGGACCCGGGTCACCAGAGGGTTAGGGGGACCATGGAGATCGGGGTCCTGCCCCCACATCATACCTTAGCCTGCCTTAGAGGAAGTGAAGTGAGGGTGTCAGAGGGCCTGGCAGGGGAGTCAGGGTTATGGAATTCTGGCTCTGACTTTTCCTTCTGGGCATTGAGTTGTTGGATGCCACAGGAGCTGCAGGGCCACAGCAGGGTTACAGGCCCCATGTTCACCTCCCTCAACCACCATCATCTGAGCACCATGCAAAGCAGAGATTATGCAAACAGTCAGGAGGTGATGGGCATATCTGGAGAAGTCACCTCTCACCACTGTCCCACGTGAGAATGATCACAGAGCAGACTCTCTGGACACCCAGGAGACCAGAGGCAGGGACCTTGCACCTGTTGGGTTGGGTAGGTGACACTCAGGTGACTTTTGTGCTAAAGCACCACCCTGAGGAAGCTGGAGAGTGGGCAGTGGCCACCATGAGGGTGTGAGTGGTGGCTTCGTCATACTCCGGAGCTATCTGACATGGAGACGTCTCACCATTCCCATTCCTCAGACCTGCCTAAGTGCACCTGCGTGTCACCTATTCCTATGGCAAAACCAAAGTACTGTTCATCTACGGGCATGGATGAGTTCTATACGGCTCCCATAACACATCGGCAAAATGTAAGTGGCTTGAAACAACATGAGTTTATCCCTTCAGAGTTCTGGGGTCAGAATTCTGACAGGGGTCTCACAAGGCTAAAGTCAGGTTGCGGGCAGGGCTCGTTCCTTCTGAGGGCCCAGGGGAGGTGGTCTCCTGCCCTTCCAGCTTCTGTGAGCTGCCCTATTCCTTGATTTGTCCTTCTCCATCAGTCTCCTTTCCTGTCTTTCTCCTTCTCAGCCTCCCTCCTCCCTTGTCTCTCTGCCTACTTCTGTCTCTCTTCTCTTCCTCTCCCCCTCTTGTCTCTGTCACCTTCTGTTTCTTTGTCTATTTCTCTCTCTCTCCTCTCTCCCTCTCCCCTCTTCTTTTCTCCTGTCCCCACATCCCATCCTAACACCTCAGCCACTGTCTCTGACCCCCTTGCCTTCTTCTGAAGACCTTCGTGGTCACAGTGGACCAGCCCAGACAACTCAGGCTAATCTCAGGACCTTTAGGCAGTCACATGTGCAAACCCCCTTTTCCCTGTAAGACCACATAGGCACGGTATCCAGGAATTAGGATGTGGGCATCTTTGGAGATCATTATTCAGTGAACCTCAAGAAGTTACAGAGGGGGTATATGTTAGAGAAGGAAACTAAGCACCCCGATAAGACAGAATCGCAGAGGGTCAGAGGCCTTGTGCACCTGGCTCTCTTCAAAGCTCCGGCATCTGGCGCAGGGAAGGACCCACTACAAGCAAGCAATACATATTTGGGGAGAAAAAGAAAACATTTAAATAAGAAGAAATTATGGAATAATCAGAGAAATCCTGGATCACAGAACGATACGACTGAGACAACAGTCCAGAGGGAAACAGTATTAATAATACTTCCAGCACACAGAGCTATAGCAGATTGAATTAATTACCTTCCTGCTCATTATTTTATTTAAATTTCCTACCAGCCTGGAGAGGTGGTTCCTACTCACTCTGTTTAGCAGACAAGAAAACAGAAGCTCAGAGATGTGAAATGACTAGCGCAGATAAACATGAGTCATAGGGTTAAAATCTGTATTTCAGTGCCTGCTTTCTTTATCCCTCATTTGTTTCTGGAAACCTAAATGAACTCAAGCTTCAGAACACGAACACAACCATTGTGTGCCAGGAGAGTGGTTTTGAATAATTTTCTGGTCACCAACTTTGAGAATAAGATGGTAGTTGGGGCCTTCTCCCAGGGGACGATGCGGTAGCACAGAAACACAGGGGTTGGCGTGCTTTTCTGGGCGTCCTTAGCCCTCATGAGTGACCGTAGATTCACGAAATCTAAGTGACAAATTCTTGTCTCAAGACTAGAGGAATCCCATTCTTTGAGGAATTCAATAGCGAAGTCTACTGTGAAATTAGATATGTAAAACACCGAGCCCAAATTTAGCATGCATGTAAATCTGGATATCCATATGTTGAATTTGCTTAAGTTACGGTATATTAAGATGTCTCCTACCACCGGAAGTGTTCTATTTCTTGACTGAGTATGAATCCAAAGCCCCTCTGGCTATGAATTAACCATTACCTGCTGCTTCAAGGTAAACATAAGGTGTTCAATTATGGACTAATTGGCACTGGTAAAACCTGCCAGTCTGTGAAAATTCCATGTCATGAACTGAACAAGAGGCTTTAAAAGTTAAATAAAAATAGCAGTGCTAAAATGAGATAGACACAGTAAGAGTTTAAGGGAACAGTTGGGGACAGAGCAGGCATTCCATATGCTCACAGGGGAAAAAAAAAAAATCAAGCAATTGAGAGCGGAAGAAAATGAAGAGGCACCTCTGTTACTCAACCAGACCAGGGTTCTCCAAGCTCATGGGGCTGCCCGTGCATCGGGGATGTTCGGCAGCGCTCCTGATTCCACACATGTAACTGGGTGCCAGGAGCCCCTGCCTCCCCCACCCCACCTTCTCTGCAAATAGTGACAACAGAAAATGTTCCCAGACATTGTCAAATTCACCTAAGGGTGCAAATAGGCCCTGGTTTAGAGCCACTGAACTAGAGATAGAATAGGGGTCCCCTGGGTTCATATCAAAAAATAAAAAAGCAAGTCATTATTTTTTGATGAGAAGGAAAATCAAAAACAAACCCTCCATCATTTACCTGTCACTTACCTAAGGAGAGTCGCACACACTTCATTGTCTCTCTTCTTCAGCGTGTGAACGTGTCCCATGCACCCACCTTCTCTGAGGAGTTTGAGAGTTTGAGACCTTTGAGAGTTCACCTGCCAATAGCTGGACGAAGCTCAGATCCTTGTCCCATCCTTTCCTAGGTCTCCTCCAGCCCGGGGTTCAAAGACCCTGTCTGAGGAGACCGAGCCAGGCAGCCAGCTGTGCACAGGACAGGCATCGGCACCCCAGTGGTACCTACAGGCTCCTCCCCTCAGCCCTCCCCCCACCCTCTACCCTCCCCCACCAGCTTACTACCACTATGCTCTTGGTTTTTTTCTATTGATGATCAAACATCATTCTAGAACCCTGTGAAAAGGTTGTATGTCTTCTTTAGTCTCACAAAATGCAAGTCGACCAGGGTCAGCCACGTTCATTCTAGACCAGGGACCCCCTCTGGACCAGAACTTATAGAAACCGCCTAGATTTTAAATGGAGGCAATTTGGGATGAAATGAACCCTTTCCAGCCAGCAAGCCTGTGCTTCATTATCCCTGACTATTTACAACAAACACTGATGTAAAGGCGCCTGGATTACATAAAATCACTGAGTTCTGTGGGCAGCTTGGTTTGGTTTTTGCCTCCAGCCCTTCTGTTTGCTTGCTGCGTACCCTGGCCGGACTCCAGACAGGGCAATTATACCATCCTGGCTGAGCCTAGAGCTTTCCAGCAAAAGGTCTCAGTCTTAACTCCCCTTTTCTCTGTAATTCCAACCCTGTCATCTCCATTCTGGTAAATTCTGTAATCCAAGTGCGCTGATTCCAATTTGCTTGGCTGGCATGTTCAAGTCCATTCCGTGCAGCTTACAGCCATGGTTGGGCAGTAGCTATGCCCACCAATCCAGTACAGGGACACAGTGCAACCACGCTCCGCAAGCCAAGGGAAGAGCTTCTCCACTCCCTGGCTGAGTCTCCACTGGCAAGACTCCTAAACTCACTGAGCCGCGGGGTTTCCATTTGTAAAATGGAAATATAATGGAACATCATTTCGGTTGAGTCATATTAGAGCTGCACTGGACATGGAGTGATTTCATGGCAGCAAGACTACCAGAGGTGGACAAGCACTGCCATGAGCTCCTGAGTCGTGCAGTTACTTGGTGAAGTAGCCAGTGTTTGATCCTCACATCACAGGTGAGCAAACCAAGGTCAGAAAACGGACTTCTCCAGGCCTCCCCTGGCTCTGCACTTTGTAACTGAGACCCAGGATTAGGCACACTCTAATCAGAAATAAGCAGAAGCATCTGCCAGCATGACCCAGCAGGTGAGGAAAGCATTGATGAAGGACCCAGGTGGCCTCATCAGCCTGCCACCGAGAGACTTCCATATCCACAGAATACATACATGCCCTCATCCCAACAGACACCATGAGACACTAAAGACTTCATGAACCTGCCATTCAAGGGTTAATTCTTTCCACAGCTCTTTGGAAAGAGCCACAGGGAGCAAACTGGGCCAGACCAAGGCAGAGGGTGGCCCTTGCCAGCTGTCTCTTCTCTACTTTTCCACTCAAATAAACATTGCCCAAACAGTCCCTTGCAAGAGACTTGCAGCTAGCACGGGGGTTGAGGGGGAATTGAAAGAGAGGAGAGAAAGAGAGTAGGGTGTAGGGGGAGTTTGTGAAAGGAGAAGTGGTTTCTGAAAAAGAGGAAGAAGCGTCTATGTCCTAAACAGAACAGCAGCTACTCTAGAATCTTCAGCATTATGTCTAGAAGCAGTTCAGAATACTACAGAATCATTTATTCCTTTTTTTTTTAAATGACTTTTGCAGTTTTTTAAAGAAAATAACTGAGAGAGCTACAATCTCCTCACACATTGCTTCTCTCAGCAAAACTGCAATTTTAGTGTCTAGTGGAGTGCTCTATGCCAATAAAAAGACTCCTACAAGGACCAGCAGTTGGTGTAATGACTATGTCACTGGACTCGCATGTAGTCGACCGTGGTTCAAGTCCTGGACCTGGTGATTTAAACTTGGGCTGGGTGCGTGCCCAAGATCCTGAGAGAAGAATGGAGGAGAAGGGATTGAGGTGTGGCTATCCCTCCTGGGGGGTGATTTCTTGCTTTCTGTCTCTTTGTCTCTCTCTGTTTTTCTGGTGAGCGCACGCACCCTACAGCAAAAAACTCTCCAAAAAGAAAAAAGAAAAGAAAAGAAAAGAAAAGGCTCCTATTATTTAAAAACCCTTTATCATAAAAAGAATCCAACTTTATGAAACACTTTAATATTCACAGGACAGGATTTGAGAAGTTGCCAAAAACCTGCAAGATGGTTGGGCCCACATCACACCCATTTTGCAGGTGAGAAAGCTGTTGCTATAAATTATTCCTCTTTTCCCAAGATAAAGGATATTTTCATTAAATCCAACTGGTGAAAATATTAATTAACAGGAAAAGACAACTTAAGACATGAGTTACAATATCAAATAAGGTTATTCCATTTCCATACAACTTGTCAGAAACCATTGGAAAGTGAAGGAAGTAGCTTTTTTATTGTCAGGGAAACTTGTTCTATGTTAATTTAGTGTGAGCTGTAATAAATACTGACAATGTTATCTTTAAAAGAAGCCTCCAAAGGGACCACCAGGTGGTGTGGTGCTTAACGCACTGGACTCCCACATGGCGTAATGCAGTTCAAGTCTCAGACCTGGCAGCTTAAAAATCACCCTGGGTGCATGTATGTGTGTGCCCAAAATCCTAGGAGGAGAAGGAAGGAGAAGGGACTGCAGTGTGCCCATTCCCCAGAGGGGGTGATTTCCCAGTTTCCCTCTGTCTCTGTCACTGTCTCTCTGGCGAGCTCACATGACACTTGTGACAAAATAACCAACCAACAGGGACCAGCAGTTAGCGTAATGGCTATGTCGCTGGACTCCCACATAGTCGACCGCGGTTCGAGTCCCGGACCCGGAGGCTTAAACTCACGCCGGGCGCGTGTGCGTGCGTGCCCAAGATCCCGAGAGGAGAATGGAGGAGAAGGGATTGCGGCGTGGCCATCCCCCCTGGGGGGTGATTTCCTGCTTTCTATCTCTCTGTCTCTCTCTGTCTGTCTGGCGAGCGCACGCGCCCTGTAGCAAAAACCTCTCCAAAAAAAGAAAAAAAAAAATAACCAACCAACAAACCCTGAGGCAGCACTCACCTGCCCAGTTGAAAAGAAAGCCTCAGATGGTGGCATTGTGGTAAAACGTGGTGCTCTGAGAAGCAATCTTTCATGCGAGGGTTCCCAGTTCAGGCCGAGAGACCTCCCTGACCATGCTGGGCACGTGGTTGCCTGGGATCTAGACTGAGTGAAGGCTGGGGTGGACCATGACATAAAGACCCCATTGCAGGTGCATATTCTCTTTCTATCACTGTCTCTCTTGCTCATGGAAGAAATAAACATACATCTTTAAAAAAAAAAGCTTTCAATAAAAAACGAAGCCTCATATCTAGTTTCGTGGCTGACACTGTTTGCCTTGATGCTGTCATTCATATTGCTGTCCACTAAGAAGTCACCCTTGCTCTCACAAAACCACCATGATAACATGAGCATTTTACATGAAACTCATTCATGTCACTCAGCATAAAAACTGGCAAGTGCATGAGTCTCTCAAAAGACTCTTAGTGCCTGCTTCCAGTTCAGAGCAGTGACTTCCACATACACCATGACCGTCCCGGAGACTGTACGTGAAGTCTCCCCACTTTAGCGGGTAGTGACGCGGAATTTGAAAGAATAGGTCAGACTGTCCCTCTCCCTTCCACAATGTAATTGTCCTCTCGTATTTTACGGGAGGAAAAAAAGGCCACTTGCAAATCTTTGTTTTTAAATAAAAAGACTTTATTTATGAAATAAGATAGCAGCTAACAAGTTAAGAAAGCTTAGGAAAAAATATTTGGCTAAGTCATAAAATTAGTCAATTTTAGTCATCTGTAAAGTGCTGAGAAACGTATTCCTGGTAAATGCCTGCATTAGGTTTTTGTTTTTTTTTTTTTTCTTCCTTGTTATTCATCCAGTAATAAAACACTGATATATAAATACATGTTGAGCACAACGGAACTCACTGACTACCCACACACCTTGAGATGGAGAATTGGCTCTAGGATGGCAGAAAGCAAACCTGTGCTTTCTGCGGGGACATCTAAATGACACAGGGTGTTGGTCGGAGGTCAGTTTTCTGGGCCTGGGTCCCATTGCCAGCAATAGCACACCCACACTGACGAGCACCAGGAATCATTCAGAATGTACATTCACAAGGGACAGAGCATTCCAGGTCAACAGGTGCAAGAAACCACAAGGAAGAACCAACGGAGACGTCTCCTGCATGTTTCCTACAAGACTAACACACACGTATTTCTAATGTGGCTGTGAACACTACTTAATAGAAGAAGGGGAGAATAATTTGGTGTTGATGCTTGAGTCTAAATGTTGATAGGTACTGAGCATTTTGGTTCAAAGCAAATACTATTTATGGAATGCCTCAGATAACGTGTCGACTAAAACATTAAAATCTGTTAATTGTTTAATAGAAAAATGCAATATAAAAATACTACTTTGTTAAAATATATAGTTCACACATTATACCACTTTGGAAAACTCAGTTCACCTGAAAACAAATTATATGTATCTGGGTTGGCAGAGTCACCTGGCTTTTTAAATCTTAGTTACAAATTCTGTTCAGGAATTTAAAAAATATAGAATATAAATAAGAGTGAATCTGAATCAAGTAAAATTATTTTAAGAATTGTTAATAAATGTCTACACTACTGAATATACTATTTTTTCCCATAAATTCTTAGTCTGCAAACTCTCAGTATATAATACACAGACAGGTATGAAGCTGATGAAGTTTAACATTTAGTATTTATGTATGGTCTACAGCAGTCAAAAAGGATGTGGTTGTACCAGCCAGATGGTTTGGTGGTTAAGAGAGCTAGATTCCACATGGCTGACTCCACAGTTTGATTCCCGGACCCAGCAGCTTGAAAATCACACCAGGCACATGTGCGTGTGTGCCTGAAATTCTGAGAGGAGAATGGAGAAGGGATTGTATATGGCCATCCCCCCCAGGGGTGATTTCTCACTTTCCCTCTCTCTGTCTCTGTCTCTCTGGTGAGCACATGTACTCTAGCACAAAACTTAAAAAAAAAAAAAAAAAATCAAGAATGTGGTGTTTTCCCAGAACTTTACTCAGTGACTCACAAACTGCATCCATCTTCCACTTCCTTTAGAAGTGTTGGCATTTAGTTCCGCTGTGTGGAAGAGAAGGAAAGAGCTGGCCGCCATGATGATATTGCACATTTCCTTCCCAAAGACGGTTTTCAATAGATCCCCAACCAGTGTAGACAGAGCTCAGTTGCTCACACCATATGATTTAGATGAGAAGTCAATTCTTGATTGCGAATTCAGATACCAGGAGACGGCACGTGCCATCCTGCCTATACATTCAGCAGGGGGATCTGCCAGACCATCACGGAGGACACCAGCTCCTCCTGGCCTGGCTGCCTGGCCTTCCTGTGCACCCGTCTGTGGCCCTGGCCTCCACACACCACCAGCGCCGAGCTGGCCCTGGCCTTCCTGGACCGCCGTGCTTTGCTCCGAAGTGAGATGGGGTCCTTCAGGAGGTCGTAGAGGATGCTGTCCTCTGCTCTGTGCTCCAGAGAGCTGGAGCCGTGGGACAAGCTCAGGGATCCGGATGAGGAAGACAGATCGCTTTTCTGAGTCATCAATCCTGGCGGATCTCCCAACCAGACGGCCCCGTCAGGGTGGCTCTGGCTGGGGCAAAAATTGGATTCCTCACTGGGAAGCACGTCCTTCTGGTCCTCCTCCTGGGGGTCAGGGACAGAGGGTAGGCTGTCCCTGGATTTGTCTTGGTCTTTCTTGTGTAAAGCTGTAGCCATGACAATGAATTTCACAGGACCGTTATGTGCATGGTAGGAGACCATACCTCTTCCTGAAAAGAGGAAAGAGTTCAGCTCTTGTCTTTAAAAGAAACAATCTATTACAGAAGAATAGAGAAAGTCCGTGATTCACCTCAACGCACCTCACTCCACCCAAATAACAAAACCCTGGAAGTAATGTTAGTACATGAATGACAGGTGAAAATAAAAATAGCTTCTGAAGGGTAATCTTAAAGATGTTTGGTGGATTTAAATAATTTTTTGGAAAATGACTATCTAGAACACAATACTGTGTTGTTTTCCGGCAGCACCTCAGTTCCTACACTCCCACCATACTTTCAAAGTAGTAAAGTAGTCATTTCCTGTTCTCTGCATGGAACACCTCCTTTCTTGCTCTATGGGAATGTGTTAGGTTTTCCTAAGTCTTTATTTAAAAGATTAAAGCCTAGAATGTGTTTAATGAATAAAACGCCCAAGTTATAGGTAGCTTCTTGCCATTTTTTTTTTTCATTACAAAAAGGTTCTGCAGTTAGAACAAGTTAATTCTGTAGTTTCAATTCAGATTAGGACTTTCAGGGCCCAGCTGCAGTGGTTCGTGCTGCTAACATGCTCTACTCAGAGGCTCAGGTCTCAGAAACATCCAGGTTTGGCTCCTGGATGGATGTAGTGGCTCATGTCTGTCGACCGAGCTAACTGGGAAGTGGGACAGGAGGTTCCCAAGAAGAGCCCCTGTTGACATCAGTCTATCTCTTATTCATACATACAAAAAAAATACATTTTAAAAAATGACTTTACAGGTTTCAAGAGATACAATTTAAATTTAAAAATTATCATCAGGGTCAGAAACACCTGGAAGCCTTCTTATGCAATGCAGATTTCCCCTGGAATACTGACTGATTCCTTGGGTGTTGGGTGGGACTGGCCGTATTTTGGGGGTGCTTCACAGATGATATGCCATTGAGATAGAAGCACCCTTTTCACCAAATGCTTTCCGGCTGAAGCAGGCCCCAGCCCTAACCACTACCCTACTCTGGCTAGAGCAGATGAAATGATAAAACCTTCCCATGGGGAAAGCCCATTGCTCACTGAACAGAAGGCAAAATAAAGAAGGCTGCCCAAATGGGGAGCAGGCGGGACTGCAGAGAGACACACCTGTGTGTACGCCCACCGTGAACTGATACCAACCACCGGGTGACATCTCAGTGGCACCAAGTGAAGATGAACACCTGTATTCCTACGTACTGGCACTCTCACCCCTAGACATCCACCTGGAGGAAACTGTGCTGTGGAAGCAGAGATGGTCGTGTGAGTAGTCACAGGCATCATGTGTAATGCAAAACCCTGGGAACACCTGAATATCCATCAAGGGAAATACGGGCAGGAGGGGTATACACTTTTTTTTTTTTTTTTTTTTGAGAGGTTTTTGCTATAGGGCGCGTGCGCTCGCCAGCCAGCCAGAGAGAGACATAGAGACAGAAAGCGAGAAATCACCCCCCAGGGGGGATGGTCACGCCGCAATCCCTTCTCCTCCATTCTCCTCTTGGGATCTTGGGCACACACGCACACGCGCCCGGCGTGAGTTGTAAGCCACCGGGTCCGAGACGCGAACCGCGGTCGACTACGTGGGAGTCCAGCGACATAGCCATTACGCTAACTGCTGGTTCCCAGGAGGGGTATACACTTTTAAAGGCATACTATACAGCAATGAAAAAGAAGGGGCTACAGTTGTACCACCAAGGATGATCCTCAGAAAGAGTGTTGAAAGAGAAACGCAACAGAAGAATGTGTACTTTATGAAAACAATTATGGAAAATGGGAAGACAGAAAATTTAAAAACAAACAAAACTTTTTTTTAGCCTAGCCTAAGTTGTGCGGTCCACAGTGCACTGGATTGCCAACCATGGGTTTGGATCCCCAGATCTGCTGGAAAACATGCCTGGCAAGCATGTGGGTACCCAAGATTCGAAGGACTCGGAAAGCTAGGAAAAAGATCTTGGTGTGACAAGACCCTGCCAGGATGCTTCTTTCTCTTTCTCTCTTCGCACATGTGCATCATTCTCTGGCACAAAAAAAAAAAAAAAAAAAAAAAAAAAGAAAAGAAAAAGAAAGAGAAAAAAAAGTCTTTAAAGTTTGGTAGACTAGGAAGTTTGCTTAAAAAAAAAAAAAAAAAAGCTCCGAAGAAAATTAGTGAAATGGTTATCGTAAATGGCAGGACAATAGTTACCCCTGCTGTATCTTCTCCCTGTGGACATGGGGAAAGAAGACATGAGTTTGGGGAGGGGCAGCAGGGGCTCTGCGATGTAAGCCATGTTCCATTTCCTAAGCCAGGTGGCAGGCATGTGATCTTTTTCCCATTACCGCCTAAACTATACATACTCGCTATTTATGATTCTAGGTAATTATAAGATATAGAGCATAATAAAATAGAAAATAAGAAATGAATGAACACAATAGGAATTCCTGGCACTGCTGTGGCAGGGCAGCAAGGGCACAACACTTTCCAATGCTGGAAACCACATGGAAGACAGGAGTTCGTTTCCTTGGTCAACCTACATGCACAGTTGAACACGCACAGGTGCTCGGGATCCTGTGGAGAGGACTGCGGTATGAGGAGTGCTAAGGGTGCTTCTCTCTTTCTCTTGAAGTAAGTAAACTGAGTAATTTTTTAAACTGGACTTTCTTAATCTTTACTGGTGCACATGCCAAGGTATAAATGTATTAAACCACAAACCTACTTACAATAGAGCTACTAGAGCTTATTGAGGGGAAGAAGGTATATCTAAAATGAGAGAGAGAGAGACAGTCTTGGCTGGACGTTAGGTAGAAACAATAGAAATTTAATCTTTATTAACATTTTTTTGAGTTCCTACAAATCTTTTCCTGTTAATATTTGTCCCCATTAGCTGATATAAAATTTGACATCTTGGTTTTACTCAACTTATGGTGTCGAAATTCTTCTGCACCACTAAAAGTTCTCCACACACTTTATTTTTGCTGGCTGCATTCTAGTCTATTGATAGCAATTCAACCATTTTCTATCATGCTATTCTTAATTTTGAAAATTGAGATTGTCTCTTGTTTTGAGCTATTAAAAATTAAATACTGGGCCAACCAGTGGTATGGTGGTTAAGGAAGCTGAAGCCCCCATGGCCCATGGCATGGTTCAAATTCTGGACTTGACAGCTTGAAAAACACACTAGGCACATATGCATGACCCAAATCCTGAGAGGAATGCAAGAGAAGGACTTTTTCACTGCCCACCCCTAATCCCTGCATGGCCCTGCAGGGCGCACGTGCCCTCTGGAAAAGTTTTTTAAAAGTTAAATGCTGGGACCAGCAGTTAGCGTAATGGCTATGTCGCTGGACTCCCACGTAGTCGACCGCGGTTCGAGTCCCGGACCCGGTGGTTTAAACTCACGCCGGGCGCGTGTGCGTGCTTGCCCAAGATCCCGAGAGGAGAATGGAGGAGAAGGGATTGCGGTGTGGCCATCCCCCCTGGGAGGTGATTTCTTGCTTTCTGTCTCTCTGTCTCTCTCTGTCTGTCTGGCGAGCGCACGCGCCCTATAGCAAAAACCTCTCCAAAAAAAAGAAAAAAAAAAAAGTTAAATGCTGTGGCAAATGTCTTTTTGCATCACATTTTGTTCCTAGTTGGGCTTGTCTCCTAAGACAGATTCCTGAATTGGACATCCTGATGTCAGACACATGATCTCATTCAAGACGGATGATCCCTCAGCCAAATTGCTGTCCAAAGAGGCTGGACCAACTTGATTCCCTGCCATCATTGCAGAAAAGAGTACAACTGAGCCTTTTCAGATCTTGACCTTCCTTCTTTACAATAGGAAACGTAAAAGTCCCCGTTTTCATTGAGCAAAACTGTAAAATAATGAAGCTAATTGGTGACAACACAGAAATAATATAAAAACTTTTTTTTTTCAGGATAAGATTCTCCTTGGAGCACCAATACAAGAAATAGAAAAACAACAGTATAAATTGGCCGTTCAAATTTAATAGATTTAGTTATTAAGTTTTATAGTAGTACACTGAAAAACTACTCCCAGTAACTTGAATTGTTTAAACAATCCTAGCACGTTAACTTACAACGGAGACTGACATGCTTAACGATGTTGGTTACAAGACAGGATGAACTACCTCCATCCCACATAAGGGTCCACTCACCAGTCACTTTGGGAATCCCCTGCAGACGAGGAACTGGCAGGGCCACGACGATGCCCAGGCTGGTGCCCACCATCAGCAAGCCGTGGCAGACGAGCAGGCTGGTCACAGACAGCCGCTGGTGCCCTGGACAAGGAGAGAGAAGTGGCTTCATGCCCTTCAGGCTGGTTTGCTCGGCAGTGCCGGGAAGGGACAGTCAATGAGATGTTTGGGGAGCTGTTTGGAAACAACACAGACTGACAGCTGTCTTCCCAGGCTGAAGCCAAGCCCTTGGGGCAGGATGTGTCATGGGAGCTCTTCGACTAGTCAAGAAAGATAAAGATCTCGGGAATGTTGACCTGAGCCACACTGAACAGAACAGCAGGGAGTCTGCAGCACTTGCTCTCCTGTTCTGTTTTCTGAATTGCCCTGATTGGCTTTTTCAGAGGTGAAGCAAGCCTGGGATCATCATTTAAACCATTTGCTCCTATACAGTGTAGACATGCATACACATACATACACATGTAGCAGCTGGTGGTTCTTTGAGAGCCCAGAGCCAGCCCTTCACAAACGAGCAATGAGCAGTGATCTCCTAACAGGCCAGGCTAGACTTCTGGAGTGGCCAGCACGCGGTAATGACTACACTACAATGCTGTCTAATAGGCTTTGCAGGTGCTCTGCCAAAGGCCTGTCTCCTGGACTCAGGGCTAGACACAGTATGGAAAACACTGACACCAAACACTGGAGTCAGAGAGGTTTTCTAAGTGTTGTTGTTTTTTTTTTTTTAAGAATTATATTATTTTACTTTATTATTATTATTTCATATTTCCAGACACACACGCTCGTGCATGCACACACACACACATGGTGGGGGGGAAGGAGTGAGAAAGCCTCCAGGTCTGGGACTCGAACCATGGTCAGTCATGTGGGAGTCCAGCACCCTTAACCACCACGTAACCTGTCGCCCCTTATATTGTGTTTTTGCTTTACAGCCAAAGGTCTGAAGGGACTAGAAAGGGGCAGAAGAAAAAAGCGGTTGAATCAGGCTTCAAATATCTCTCATATGGCTCTAATTTTAAGGCGTGATTCTGGACTTTCACATAATTCTGTTGCTCTGACACTCTCGTGAGCATGTTTTCAAAGAGGGATTTACGAAAACTTCTAGCATTTCTGTGTCGCCCCAAAGCTGGTGAGCATAGGAGGCTAATTCTTGTGAGTTTGCTCCTGAGAGACCACAACGAATGCTTGAGTTTGGTTCCTTTCTGTAGACACAGAAGTCATTTTCAGCACCACACGTCCACCTGAAGTGCATAAAGTTAGATAAAGAACATGAAAAGCAAATGTTCTAATAACAGGGACGAAGGCAGATGAGCTGAGCGTGTCTACAAAAGTCATTTGTCTGAATTATTTAGGCAACAGCAAAACGACACCACCACTAAACAAAAGAAAAAGCAGCAAAAAACAGATGTTTGGTTTTTATTGCTAAACATTGATTTACACATCGATGTTTATTGCGGCACTATTCACAATTGCTAAGTCATGGAACCAACCCAAATGCCCACAAACAGATGAATGGAGAGAAAAACTGTGGCACCTATACTCTATGGAATATTATTCAGCCATAAAATCAACAAAATCCTGGCTTTTGACAGGAAGTGGATAAATATGGAAGATTTACTGCTGAGTGCAGCAAGCCAGGCTATGAAGGAGAGGCATTGTCCCCACTTAATATATACTGAGTGTCCACACTCTATGACTGAAATCAATTGACTAAAGGATATAGAAACACAGTATATAGATGTAAATACCAGATATAGCATGTGTGTGAAAGAGGAGTATATGAGGAAGGATATTTAGAAGAAAAATAGGGAGGCAATGTGTTAATGGGACAAAGAAATGTGGTATTATCTGTTGAAGATATTTTATAGTTTTATCAACTGGACTATAGGGAGAAATGTTCACCTGTTGAAATATTCTTTTTGTAAGCTAAATAATGTGATTGAATGTATAAAAGAAAATGAAATAAAAATTGAAATAAATAAAGAAAGAAAGAAAGAAAGAAAGAAAATAGTGGGGCCATCAGGTGGCACTGGACTCCCACATGCCCGACAAAAAAAAAAAAAAAAAAAAGAAAAAGAAAAAGAAAAAAAGGTAATCATGTTTTTTTTTAAAAAAAGGTAATCATGTTTATGTCCCCTGGAATTCTTAATATCTGCCTGTTTTGGAGTAGCTTGAGCCTCTGGGGTATACTGGAGGGATGGGTAATCCACAACATCGTCCTATGAGTGAGCAAGGTGCTTTTCCTTTCAAAAACTAATGAGCGCACCAGCTTTGTGGCCTGGTGGTTAGGAAAGCCAGAGCTCACAGGGCCCATCACGCAGTTTGAATCCTGGCCTGAGTGGCTTGAAGAACATGCCATGTGCATGTGCATGTGTGTGTGTGTGTGTGTATGTGCCCCAAATCCCAACAGAAGGGAGATACACACATAAGGAACTGCGGCATGACCACACCCCAGGGGGGATGCTTTCTCCTCCCTCTTTATCTGTCACTATCTCTGGGAGCTCAAGTGCCCTCTGGCAAGTTAAAGAAAAGTTAATGAGAAACACTGAAGAGGTGGAGGTTTAGAAGTTAATGCTAACTGTCAAGAATTATGGAGTATGAGCTAAAATTTTTTGCTATGTAAAGTAAATGTTTGTGGAAAAATGTAAAAATAAAAAATAAATAAATAAATAAAAAATAAAAAATAAAAAATAAATTAAAAAAAAAGAAATAAAGATATATGGGGATTTTTATCCAAATGAATGTTAGATTAGGAAATATGAAGGCTATAAGGAAGGCTGAAGAACATTTTCTTGTGAGTTACATATTTGATCATTTTAGGAATGTGCTACCCAATTAAAAGTGTCTAGGAAGAGAGCAAGCTTAGCTGGAAATGAGACATTTCAGCATAGTACTGAGGACAATTAAAAGCAGCAAACTTATCAAAGAAAATAGATACGGATTTCAAAAAAATGTCTGTAATTCAATTCAAGTTCTATGATAGAATTAGAGGCTGACAATTTTCCTTTGGTATAGCATAATAGCTTGGCTCTCAAAATTAAACCTTATTATAGAATTAGTTTTTGATAAAAATAGCCATTAAGGTCATGAATACTATATGATTAATGTACCATATGATTGTATGAACTATATTATGGCCAGAGTAAATGTATCATGTAATTGCATGAATAAATGTAAAATTATGCAATTAAATATGAAAAAAAAAAAAAGAAGTTAATGCTGCCTGTAATTCACAATTGCTATTACTGACTGTTACTTCATCATGTTATAAGATGGCACCTCTGACGGTGGGGGGCTGACCCCAACATGTCAGGGGACACTAAAGTAAATACAGATGCATCAGTTTGACTCCATGGCAAGTATTTTTTTTTTTTAGGGAGAAATTTTTTTCTATAGGGTACATGTGCTTGCCACAGAGATAGAGATAGAAAGCAAGAAATCACCCCTCTGTGGGGGTGGCGACTCTGCAACCCCTTCTCCTCCACTCTCCTCTTGGGATTTTGGCATGCATGTATGTGTGCCTGATGTGAATTTTAAGCTGCCAGGTCCGGGACTGGAACCATGGTCAACTATGTGGGAGTGCAGCAACATAACCAGTATGCCATCAGCTGGCCTCCTCCATGGTAGGTATTTTAAGTCTTAAACATGCCATCTTATGGAGACAGAAAGCAAATCTGCATCCAGGCATAAACTCTGACCCTGCTCTCTCTGTCTTTCTTAAGATTTGTGGAAACCTTGGCAAAGCTGCTGGGAGAAAGTAACGCCTGGACTTGGTTTACCACCTGGACTTTCTGTTTGTTTATAACAGTAGCTTTTTCCAACAGTGCCTGATGTATGGGTCTGAAATACTATTTTCCATTTAAAGCTTCTAATTTTTTTTTTTTTTTTTTTTTTTTTTGGAGAGGTTTTTCGCTATAGGGCGCGTGCGCTCGCCAGACAGACAGAGAGAGACATAGAGACAGAAAGTGAGAAATCACCCCCCAGGGGGGATGGTCACGCCGCAATCCCTTCTCCTCCATTCTCCTCTCGGGATCTTGGGCACGCACACACACGCGCCCGGCGTGAGTTGTAAGCCACCGGGTCCGAGACGCGAACCGCAGTCGACTACGTGGGAGTCCAGCGACATAGCCATTACGCTAACTGCTGGTTCCCAAGCTTCTAATTTTTTGAAAGAATTATTTTATTTAACTTTATTCATTTATTTATTAAATTTGACCAGAGAGGGACAGAGCGAGAAAGAGAGAGACAGCGAGAGAGAGCAAATGAGAAAGCAAGTCACCAGGTCCGGGACTCAGCTCGCAGTCAGCCATGTGGGAATCTGGCGCCCTTAACCACCACACCACCTGCTGGCCCCTAAAGCTTCTAATTTTAATAACCTCATCTCATAACATCATGGCCATAACTGAGTGCAGAATCTCATCACGACAGAGATAGTGCTCACTCCCCGTACCTCAAAACAGGACTGGTTTCCTTGCCACACAAAAGCCATTTGTAGCTCAGCCTGGTGGCACAGGCTGCAGCGTACTGAACTGCAGTGCTGGAACCCACGTGGCTGACCATGGGTTTGGATCCCACATCAAGCTGAAACATGCCAGACGCACGTGCCAAGATCCGACTAGCTGGAGGGCTAGGGAAGTGATCGTGGGGGGAGACCCTATCAGAAGTGCCTGTCTTTTCCACACACAGAGCCGACTTGCCATCTCCAGTCAAGGAGGGCAGCCTGGAAGAGGCTTACGTGGTGCCATCCACATTTATGCAAATGTTTACAATAAATATACAGAGTAACAAATAAATACAAACAAGTCTTCAACGTATGGCACGACATGCTACAAGGGAAATCCACTGTCTCCCCTTTTGGCCCAGATCATAAACCAAAGAATAAACCAGGGCCAAGATGCTGGTTAATACGAGATGACTGTGGCCGAAAGAGCATGCAAAACCCAAGTCCCCAGATTTGTTCCTTAATTCATAAATAATCTTCAGTCCAGTCTGCTTCACTCAGTTTCCTTCCGAAACTGGGGTCTACGGCAGTGATCCCTAATCTTTTTGGCACCAGGAACTGGTTTTGTGGAAGACAATTTCTCCATGGACTGGAGCAAACGGGAATGCTTTCAGGATGATTCATACACATTAATTTATTATGTACTTTTTTCTATTTTTACTACGTTATAATGATAAAGACCAGTACTGGTCCGTGGCCTAGAGGCTGGGGACCCCTGGTCTACAGTATTCAGAATAGTTATACTGTTTTTTTTGAAAAGTGGAAACGCTGGGGCTGGCAGGTGGCATGGTGGTTAAGGGTGCTGGACTCCCATACAGTCAACCGTGGTTCAAGTCCCGGACCTGGTGGCTTGTGTTCTCGCTTTCCCTCTCTCTCCCACTCTGTCCCTCTCTGGTCAAATGGAAAAGAAGAAAGAAAGAGAGAGAGAAAGAGAGAGAGGGAGAAAGGAAGGAGGGGAGGAAGGAAGGAAGGAAGGGAGGACGATAAAAAAAAATAATTCTTTATAAAAAAATGGAAACACTGCCATTTTATTTGGTCATTGTCACTCCTGTAGGCTATACATTTGCTCAGTGGAGACATAGAAAGGCTGAATTTAACATGGAACCTCAGACTTTTCCATAAAAAATACCCTTTCAGTGTTCCGTAAAAAGCAGGAAACATGCATCGGGATGTAATTTCCTGTGACTCTTTAAAACCCAGATCAGATCATTCACCTTTCAACTTACTTACTGTAAGTTCTACTCCTTTATAAGTTAGAAATGTAATCACCGCTTTAAACAGTGCGCACGCCACTTACAGCATGTTTTACCAGTCGTTACACTGTGTTAAATTGGGTGTGGTTTATGAGAAAAAAATGACTGCATAGTTTTCAGAGCTAAATTCCAAGTAAGAGGAAGAAAAAGTCTCAGCTCATTAGATACAGACCTGTGTCTTCCACAGGGGAAAGTACCCTGAGACCTCCGAGGAAGGAGAGAGATTTAGTCAAGTTTTGTCAACAGAGAAAAGGTGTAAGTTACAGTATTTTTTAAAAGTTTGTTCTTTCTGGTTTGGCATATCTTCTTCTATAAAACCTTACTTCATTTTTACATTCCAGCAATAGCCCAAAAAGATGATTTTACATACTACTGAACTGTAGGTACACATACATACATATGTGTGTGTATGTGCATGCATCAAAACCTTTCGGGGCAACATCATGAATTCAACTCTAGAGTGGAGGATTTGCTGACGTGTGAAGACAGGACATGTGGAGGCTTTCAGGAAACATCCTGAGTAGTGATAAACAGAAGTTTCCAATGTGCGTTAATAACCCAAGTGACCTCAAAGCCAATATACTTAAATATAAACATACACTAATTGAAAAGTTTATACAGAAATTAAAATGCAATAATGCTCGTTGCTCTGAAATACTGGCTAAAAGGTAAGATGATTCAAGAAAACATAAAAGAGAAAAAGACTCTTTGGCCCTCTTGTTCCCTCCCATGCAATGGAAATCAGAACGATTTGAGATTACACTGTTCGGAGGAGCTTATGAGAGAACCTCTGTCAAGAGGCAAAACAAAGACAATCAAATTCCTAGTGCAACTGAGCTCTACTTAAATGACCCACTGTCTCCTAGTTACCAGGGCAGGGTCATAGGTCACAACCTGGAAAAGAATGTGGATGCAGACAAAAGCACACAGTGTCCCTGGGAAGTCAGTGAAACTGGAGCTACTTCAAACGTAACACATGCATGGAGTGCATACTGCCAACCAAGGACACTCCACTCCCTTCTGGATTAAATGCCTGTGTTTATCTTCCAATACACCTAAAGCACAGACCTAATCATTTTCGTAGGAATAAAGAAAGATCTATAACAGAAGGGATCCTCAGAGGAGAGGGACAGAGTATGTGCATTGTCCCAGGATGGACGCTCTCCTCAGGGCCAGGGAAAACTAGAGAAGCAGAGGAAGGCAGGCCCCGGGAAAATGGCACAGCAGATCCCGGACATCTGAGGGTACTGAGCAGAACAACTGTGCAGGTGAGTTTGGGATGGCCCAGTGATCAGCCCTCTGGACACTCCACAAAGGGCAAGAACGAGGATGTCATTAACTGAAGTGGTGAAGGCGTCTCAAGGAAGGGAGATGTAATTCTATCACGCTGTGCAGCTCAGCTGCAAATAACAGCGACACAGTCAAAAGTAGGTAATCGCTAAGTGAGCTGTGTTGTAGGCAGAATTTTGACTAAACCACAAGGGGAGGAGGAAGGCTCTTGTGTGTGTTGTTTATGGGTCGTACGGGGCGGGGGGTGTTGGATGGAGCTGAGTGTGTGTCCATGTTCTATGCCTGGAAGGACGTACGCTATCTATTTCCCTTCTACAGGAGCAGATCAACAGACAATACCCAAAAGGGACTTCTTAAAAGCGATGTGAATGGGGTGCGAGTGGTGGGGATGGGGACCAGGCTGCGAGGTCTCCCAAAGGGCGGCCTTTTGTGTGCTTTGTTTTCCACAGTCTGGGAGTGAATGCTGTTTGATTTTATTAAATCATGTACAATGATTATTTTAGTAAGAAATGAAATACAAAACACAAACTCCTCCACACTCCATTCACACTTTACTGGACCTTCCCTTCACTACAAGTTTCTTTCTGATCATACTTAGAGAAGAAAAAACACCAAGAGCAGACCAAGACCCTACCCTACTAGCAGTTTCTGTAGCTGCCCATTGCATTTCTGTGGCTAGGTCTCATGATTCTAGAACCTTCAACACCTCAGAGCTGGCTTGCCTGGGAGCCGGCCTGTGCTACGGGAGGCTGGATCAGGCCAGGGGGCTCAGGGGCTGCTTTCTCACTACACTCTCATCATCTTCCTTCGTGGACAGAACTTGGAACACATGGGCCCTCACAGGCCAGCCGAGTGCATGTTTTGGCAACCTATGAATTTGAGTTGGTTTTATCCCAACAACTACAACAGATTCCAAAGGCAAACATCTGTCCCAGCAGCGGGTGCTCAGAAGTTAACACTTTCTTCAAGTCCTGTAGCAAAGCACCAGCATGCTTTCAGAGTCCAAGACTAAACCATGTTGGTTTTCTAAATATAAATGTGTATGATACATAAATGTCTATTCTCCTCAGTAAATAAAAGTACCCAATAATATTGTACCAGTGATTTATAGAGTTAGCCCCACAGAAAAGAACAGTGTCACTGAACACACTGTGCCCAATACATTTATCCCCACAGTCCCCAAAGAGACAAAGGCCCAAGGAATATTCATGATTAATTTCCCCCCCTCCTCACCCTCCTCATTCTTCCCCTTGTTGAAGGACAATATCACATCCTTCCTAGAACCTGACCCTAAATTACTATTCTTTTTTCAATGAACCATTAATGGTAACTGTCATGGACTGAGTGTTTGTGTCTTCCCCAATCCATATGTTTAAGCTCTAACAACCAATGTGATGGTATTTGGAGATGGAGTCTTTAGAAGATTAGGTTAAGATGCGGTCATAAGGGTAGGGCCCCTATGATGGAATTAGTGCCTTCCTAAGAAGAACAAGAGATAAGAATGCTTTTTCTCTCTCTGTACCATGTGGTGACATAGTCAGAAGTTAGCCATCTGCAAACTAGAAAGAGAGGTCTCACTAGAACTGGCCTCTTGATCTTGGACTTCCAGCCTCCAGAACTGTGAGAAAGAACTGTGTTCTTTACAATCCACACAGCCTATGGTATTAGTAACCTGAAGGGAACTGAGATAGATAACAATGCATAAAAATTCCACATAAGATATGCTGTCTGTTAAGACATTCCTTGGGGGCCAGCAAGTGGTGGGTATGCATGCTATGTTAAGGTACTGGATTCCACATGGGTGACTATGGTTCGAGTTCCAGATCTGGAAGCCTGGAAATCATGCTGGGTGAGTGTGTGTGTGTGTGTGTGTGTGTGTGTGTGCCCAAAGTCCTGAGAGGAGAATGAAGGTGAAGGGATTGTGGTGTGGCCACCCTCCTTGACGGGTGATCTCAATTTTTCTTTCTTTCTCCTTCTGGCAAGTGCATACACCTTATGACCACACACACACACACACACACACACAAAACACACAAAGGACATTCCTTGAATGTCCTCTTCCCAACCCTGCTGAATCTTCTCCTTCTCTATATTCTCCAACCTCAGGCCCTTGCTCATCCAGTGCCTTGTTACGATAACAATTACATGGGGCCTGCAGGTGGAGCAGCTAGACTCCCACATGGCTGACTATGGTTTAAGTCCCGGATCTGGAAGCTTACTTTCTCAGTTTCCTTCTCTCTCTCTGTCTCTCTCTGCTCAACTTCAATCAATCAATCAATCAATCAATAAAATAATGACAATGAGTAAAATTAAATAATTCTTTAAAAAAAGATAACAATGAGAAATCATTGTTGATTACCTGCTGTGGACTATGAAGTATAGGTACTATTTTAACACATGGAGTCACTTAATGGACACGGATGCCACGGACGCGGAAGTTCTCAGGCCACCCCCCCCAACCCATGTGCCCCCACATCCCATCACCTGGCAGCATGTTGTGAACGGGGGTGGCGATGTTAATGTCCTGCAGGTGCTTGAGTGTTTCTGTGTGAAAGAGGCGAAGGGTGGACCCGGAGGTGAAGGCGATCCAAATCCCCACGCCAGCCACGGCCATGTGGGAGATGACCATCCCTTCCTCTTGGTGGGCCTCCAGCTGATTCTGAGAAAATGAAGAGAAGGTCATGGACGGGAGCATTGGGGTTGAGCCTGGAGTTGTAGCACTGACATAGAATCTGCTGAACGGCCCTCCCAAGCACAGGGTGAGTCTAAGTCGTGCCACTCGTCTGATGAAATGTTATTTGATGACCTGTGACACAACACAGGCCATTGCTCCCAAGCCACAGACCTTTCCCTGTAGGTAAGATGACACCATTGCTCTTATTTTTCTCCAAGCAGATCAAAGTGCTTTTCAGAATTTACCTGCATCTTCCAGTTATTGATGCACCTTTGTGAGCTGAGAAACCTGAAACTTCAAAAATATGGTGGGACCAACAGGTGGTATAATGGTTATGTTGCTGGACTCTCACATGGCCAACTGTGGTTCAAGTTCACCTGGACCTGGTGGCTTGAAACTCATGCCACGGGTGTGTGCATACATGACCAAGATCCCAGAAGGAGAAGAGAGGAGAAGCGATTGCGGTGTGGCCATCCCCCCAGGGATGATTTCTCACTTTCTGTCTCTCTGACTCTATCTGTGTTTCCAGCAAGCACACTTGCCCTATAGCAAAAATCTCTCTCTAAAAAAAAAAAAAGAAAAACATGGAGTCATGACTTGCTGAGGGGCCTGAGTCACTAAACTTGGGTCCAAAGGGAGACAACTGGGCACATTGGTGAGAGGAAGAAAAGGGCAGGGCACTGACCAAGGGAGTAATACATTCACCTTGACCCCCCCAAGTTGTCACAATACTTCATGAGCCATGGCATGGAGTCTCTCACTGGCTCTGTAGGTGAGCCCTCCAAGGCCAGCCTGATTCTGCTGCTGTGAACAGTCTTGGGTTCACCAGGGTTATGAATGGCATCCCCCTCTGGCTCTGTCTCCTGGAAAGATCACCTTCTGCTTCTCCATTTGACCAGGTCCCTCCCAAGTTTCCAGTTTCACTTAAAGCCTACACCTCTGAGAACTCTGTCCTGATGCCCCTGCCCTTCATGGACTCACAGGTACTTGTGCCTCCATCATTGTAACCTAGTGCTTGCACAGACACTGCATACCACCCACCTTTCCTCAGGTGCATGCCTGCCACCTGCAGTTCCCCAGTAGGCAGTCACTGGGCTGATCCATCCACTAGTGCCACCCACATACCACCACCCTGCACAGAGCTGGAGCAGTAAACAGCTGTGGCTGCTGGTCCGCCAATCAAGGATTGGAGGAAGGGGGCAGATCCTAGAAATACCATGCAAGAAAGCAGCGTCCTAAATGTTCTTGAAATTTATAGCAAATCATAGTCCTGCACAATTTTATACACTGGAAATATGTCACCCAGAAAAATACTTACAAGGGGAAAAACAGACTTACATCTCTGTCCTAAGAGTTAATCTACATATTTAACACAATCCCAATCAAATTACCAGAAATATTTTTCACAGATCTAGAAAAGACTATAGAATTTGTCTGGAATCATAAAAGATCCCATATTGCCAAAGCAAACCTGCACAAGAAGAGTGGAGTAGAAGGCATCTCACCCCTGACCCCAAAACATAACACAAAGTGATGATAATAAAAGCAGCATGGTATTGGCACAAAACCAGACAGGTGGACCAATGGAACAGATAGAAAGCCCAGAAATAAACCCCAAAACATAAAGCCAACTGATTTTTGACAGAGGACACCCATCAATCCAGTGGGAAAAAGAAAATCTCTTTAATAAATGGTACTGGAAAAATTGGGTATCCACCTACATAAAGATGAATCTAGACCTCTATCTCTCACCATTAGCAAAAATCAACTCAAAGTGGATCAAAGATTTAAACCTAAGACCTCAAATTATAAAACTACTGGTGAAAAACACTGGGGAAACTCTTGGAGACATCAGAGTAGGAAAAGACTTCTTAAATAAGACCCCCAAAGCACAGGCAATAATACCAAAAATAGACAGATGGAATTACATCAGAATAAGAAGTTTCTGCACAGCAAAAGATATAGTCGTTAGTGAGGATCAATAACCTTCAGAATGGCAGAGTATTTTTGTAAACTATGCGTGAGACAAGGGACGGATAACCAGAATACACAGAGAACTCAAGAAGCTTACCTGAAAAAGAATCAACACAATTAAAAGATGGAAAAATGACCTTGGGACCAGCAGTTAGCATAATGGCTATATTGTTGGACTCCCACGCAGTCGACCGTGGTTCGCGTCCCGGACCCAGTGGCTTAAAACTCACGCCGAGAACGTGTGTGTGCGTGCCCAATATCACGAGAGGAGAATGGAGGAGAAGGGATTGTGGCGTAGCTATCCCCCCTGGGGGGTGATTTCTCGCTTCTGTCTCTCTGTCTCTGTCTATCTGGTGAGCACATGCGCCCTACAGCACTATAGCAAAAACCTCTCCAAAAAAAAAAAAAGACCTGAACAAACAACTCTCTAAGGAAGACACAGAAACACTTAAAAAACATATGAAAAAAAAAGTGCTCAACATCCCTCATCATAATAAATTAGAATAATAAAAGACAAAACAAACAAACAAAAGAACAAGGGGAGACTGTCACTGGCCCACTGCCTTCTGGAGACTGTTTTCCCTCAATGTTGTGTGTCCGTCCCTGCCCAGAAACATGCATGAAAAGGCTCCCTGGTTAAACTCCGTCCTGTAACCACACCCTGCACTGCACTCGCTGTGCTAAACTCAGGATGAACACACTGATTTTGCCCTTGAATGGAAGACACAATATTCAACGATATCATGTCTTATTTTAACTGAAGATTCCATTTGGAGTGGTGGGAATGGCTTTGTGTGTGAATGAGGCTGCAGATCCTGGGGAGAAAAGCTGTGTGAGGAGAGGGTGCATATGGAGTTGGGTGCTCCAGGGTCAGAACCACTACTTTGGAAGCAGCCCACACAACACCATGTAAGGTGAGCAGGCCCCACAACCATCTGTCTAGCCCTAGGACAAACTGTTCCCTGCTATATGGGACAGGATGTAGTAACTTCAGGCAGGGCAGGAGGATCCTGCTTGGTGGGTCTGACACTGGGTCTGCAGGGTAGGGGACATACTTCAGTCCTCTGCTGTACTATGGTCAGAAAACAAGGAGTGGCCATTTTTTCTAAGGCCCATCCTATACCTAAAATGCCCATGTCATAGTTGACTCTGCACCACTTCCTATCGTATGCATATAATTTCCTCTATAACATTATTCAGGGCTAGTCCCACAGTACAGTGGTTAAGCATTGTGCATAGAGAGATAGATCTCACATGGCCAATGGTGGTTCAAATCCTGACCCCAGCAGCTTGAAAATCATGCCAGGTACGTGTGTGTGTGTGTGTGTGTGTGTGTGTGTGAGAGAGAGAGAGAGAGAGAGAGGGGGAGAGAGAGAGAGAGAGAGCACACGCAAGAGAGAGAGCGAGCAAAATCCTGTTGGGAAGGAGATATGAAGAAGGGATTGCAGCATGACCACACCCTATTGGGGAGGGTGCTTTCTCTCTATAGCGAGTGTGCATATCCTCTGGCATGAAAAGCAGTCAATCAAATTTAAATAATGACATACTTAAAGTCATACTTTAAGTATGTCAGTTGAAAACAACTTGTGTTGACAGTTATAAGGAAACCCCTGAATCACTGACTTAATTGTCACACACAGAACCTCTCTCCTCCTCTGCGGTGGAGCAGGGGTCAGCATACAGAGATCATAAGTATTTTTATGAACTGAAATGTCACAGGAGCTCCACACTCTGAAATAGCTGGGCCATGAAGGGTAGAGAAGGTACTTGACTGGGCGATAGGAAGTTTGGGTCCAGATTTCAAATTTTTCTAGCTCTGGCCTAAATTTGTATTTCTTATGTCCCTGCTCATCTCTGATCCTCTCCCGCTGACTCTGCCTCCTGTGTCCCAGAGGAAGAAGTTTGCAGGCCACACTCAACATTCCACTTGAGATCTGCCAAGTTTTCCTAACGCACTGCAATTTCACCTCTTTCCACCTCTCTCCAGATACGTTCTCCTCAGCACTAGCTCCTTCATGTCCTACTCTTCTATTTCCCTTGGATTTGGGCTCTTTCTCTTCTGACTTCTTTCATCCAGCCCTCAAAACATACACAAGTCTCCCTCACCTTAAATTGAAAAGAAAGAGGGAAAAAAGAAGGAAAATTCTTGTGGTACTGATTAGCTGCGGTTCTCATTTTCTTCTTGGGTCAAGTTTCCTCAACTATCAGTCTACACCACTGTCCTAGCCTCTGTCCTCATTATCTTCTCAATTTGCTTCAAGCTGATACCTGGGAAGGTCTTGAACCATAACCCAAACTATCAAATACAATGGATAATCCTTTTTTAAACACTGAGATATAATTCACTTATAAAATGTACCATGTTGAAGTATAGAATTCAATGTTTAGTATATTCACACAGGGGGTGACCATCATGACTTTTAAGTTCCAGAGCACTGCATCACCCGTTAGCAGTCATGCCTCATTCCCCTCACAACCACTACTTTCTGTCTATAGTAAGCCTATTCTGGACATAAACAACACATAGCCTTGTTGTCTGCTGTTTTGGTGTTTTCCAGATGCATCTATGTTGTGGCATGAGTCTGTGCTTCATTCGTCTTTATGTCTTAATCATACCCTACTGCACGGATAGCCCACTGTCTGTCCCTTCTTCCGCTGGTGGATATTGTGGTTCTATCCATTTTTTGACTATTTGAAATAAGGCTGCCATGATCACCTGTGTACAAATTCTGGCTACATGAATGCTCGTTGTTTTTGAGTATAGACCTTTAACTGGAAACATTGGGTCATACAGTAATTCTGCATTTTCCTTTTTGATGGAACTGATGGACTAGTTTCCAAGACATTCCTATCACCAATAGATGAGTCTTCTAATTTCTTCACATGATCTTTAAAGCTTATTAATGTCCATTGGGAAAAACAAAATGAAATCAAACCCAAAACACTACTATTGCCATCCTAGTATGTGTAGTAGTCTCACTGTAATTTTATCATTTTCTGAAGGACCAAAGATGTTGAACATCTTTTCAGGTATATATTGGCCAATTATATATCTTTGGAGAAGTGTCTACTCAGTTCCTTTACCAATTTTTTAAGTTGGGCTATTTTTTCTTTTCATTAAGTTGTAAGAGTGTGTTATATATTCTGGATACTCAGCTCTTATCTCATGAGTGTAGATATAGTCTCCCACTTTCTGGTTGTCTTTTCACTTTGCTGATGGTGTCCTTCAAAGAACAAGAAGTTTCTATTTTAATAAAGTCCAATTTATCTATTTTTTCCTATCAGTTGCTTGTGTCATATCTATGAAACCACCGTCTAGTCCAAAGCCATAAAGATTTCACCCCTATAATTTCTTTAAAATGTTTATAGTTTTTGCCTTACTAAATTTAATTTAGTAAGGCTTAATCTATTTTGAGTTCATTTTTTGTATGTGGCATGAGGTAGGGATCCACCTTCATTCTTCTCCATGTAGATACACATTTTCACAGCACTATTTGTTGAAGAAACTTTTCTTTTTCCATTGACTTGTTTTGGCACCTATGATAAAAATTAGTTGACGAGACCAGCAGTTAGTGTAATGGCTATATCGCTGGACTCCCATGTAGTCAACCGCAGTTTGAGTCCTGGATCCAGTGGCTTAAGCTCACGCCAGGCACATGTGAGTACGTGCCCAAGATCCTGAGAGGAGAATGGAGGAGAAGGGATTGTGGTGTTGGCCATCCCCCCTGGGGGGGGTGATTTCTTGCTTTCTGTCTCTCTGTCTCTGTCTGTCTTTCTGGAGAGCACACGTACCCTATAGCAAAAACCTCTCCGAAAAAAAAAAAAAAATTAGTTGACAATAGATATCTAGTTTTACTTCCAGGCTCTCTGTTCTCTTCCATTGGCTGATACATTTATTTGTTCTTGGACCAGTAATGCATTGTCTGGATCACTGTAGTTGTGTAGTGACATTTAAAATTAAGAAGTGAGTCCTCCACCTTTCTTCTTCAAAAGTGTCCTGGTCATTCCCCTTGTATATCCATGTGAATTTTAGGATCTGCTTGTCAAATTTTGTTACACACACACACACACATAAAAAAGCCAGTGGGATTTTCTTGTATCTGTAGATCAATTTGGGAGCTATTTCCTTCTTCTCTTTTTTTTTTTTTTTTTTTTTTGTTTTTGCCTTAGGTTTCTCTCTCTCTTGCTGGAGAGAGACAGAGATAGTAAGAGAAAAGGTGAGAAATAATCCCCCGGGGGGATGGCCATGCCGCAATCCCTTCTCCATTCTCCTCCTGTGATCATGGGCATGCACACACATGCACCTGGCATGAGTTTCAAGCCACTGGGTCCAGGACTTGAACTGCAGTCACATATGTGGGAGTCCAGTGATGTAACCACTACACCATCTGCTGGCTGGTTCTTCTATGTCCTTCTTAATAATATTAAGTCATGCAATTTATAAATGTGTGACATTTAGGTACTTTTTAATGACTTCCAATGACTTATAGTTTCCAGTGTATACATCTTGGATCTTTATTAAATTTATTTCTAAGTATTTTATTCTTTTTCCTTTATTGCCAGAGGGTGCTTTTATGCTCACCAGAGAGAGACAGACAGGGAGAACCCCCAATGAAGTCTGGTCATGCCACGATTCCTTCTCCTCCATTTCTGTCTGTCAGGGGTTTGGGCTTCCAGGCACACATTCCCGGCATGACTCTGAAGCTGTCAGGGACAGGAACTGAAATGTGGTCCGCTATGTGGGACACAGTTTCCTTAACCACTAGGCTACAGAGTCAGCTCTATTTACTCTTTTTGATGATGTTGTAGAGTTATTTTCTTCATCTCATTTTCTTGTTGGTTCTGCCAGTGTATAGAACTTAACTTTCAATGGACAAAAAGATGGAAAATGATCTGCTGATGACAATATGTATAACAATTTCTTTGACTGGAATAACAGACAAGGTATTCATGCTGGGAAAGTTCATTTTCAATGTAGTAAAGATATACAGTGATTGAATGTAAAAAGTAAGAAAAATAAAACAAGAGGGAAAAAATAAAGTGATTTGTATTGTCTATTTGTATTCTGTAATTCTGCTGAAATTATTAGGTTAGTCAGTTTCATCATGAATTCCTTAGTATTTTCTACATACAAGATTGTATATGCAAATAGAGATAATTTTATTTCTTCCCTTTCTCAAATTCCTATGGAAATGCAGAGGACCCAGAATCCCTGGGCTGTTTTGTTGGCTTGGGCCTGTTTTGTATGTGCCCTGCAATTCTTTCTACATAATGACAAGAATTTAATTCTAGTGAGAAAAAAAAAAGGCATACACACAGAAAATCACTATGCTATTATAATCTCTTTAATATCTTGTCTATTTCATCCTTTCATTCTTTTTTTTTTTTTTGTCTTCTGTGAGGGGAGGGGAAATATAACCTTTTTCTTCCCTTTCTTTCTTTCCATCTGTCTGTCTTGATTCAAGAGCCTTGCATATTTTAGAAAATCAAAAGCAAGAAGAGCAGGTTTTCATTTCATGCAGGTATAGTAGTTAAGCCAAAGCTAATCATAATTTATAATTCTAAGATATAAACCTGTGAGAGGCCAGCAGGTGGTATAATGGTTAAGGTGCTGGACTCCCACAAGGCTGACTGTGATTCCAGTTCCAGAGCCAATGGACTGAAACACCCCCTGGGTGTGTGTGTGTGCAAGCCCAAAATCCCAAGAGGAAAATGGAGGCGAAGGGATTGTGGTGTGGCCATCCTCCTGGGGGGTGATTTCTCACTTTCTCTGTCTCTCTGTGTCTCTGGTGGGTGCACATGCCCTATAGCAAACATCTCTCTAAGAAAAGATGGATGGATGGATGGATGGATGGATGGATGGATGGATGGAAGGAAGGAAGGAAGGAAGGAAAGAAGGAAGGAAAGAAGGAAAGAAAAGAAGCCAACCTGTAAAGTAAATACCTGCCAATAATCCAGAATAACTGGCCTTCTCCTAAATATCAGATTACTTTGGGAACCACATTAGTGTTTCTAAAACTCCAAAATTAAAAAGTAATTAAATAAACCAAAGGTAGAAAGCCATAGGTAGTTGAAAACAACAAAAAGAACTCCATCTCCCCCAACAAAAACCAAGTCCAGGTGATTGTAGCTTTCACTGTGTGGCGAGTCAGCATTCCAGACATGCTTTGCCATCTGCTCTCAGCCTCAGGGGAAGGCAGGAGTGTAATCCTGTCACATTAGGGAAGCCGCATACAGTGCCAGGCTCAGTCTCTCTGGCGGTCTGGTCTGCACCGTGTGGCCCAGATTACCAGGCCAGAGCGGGACAGGAGCATGGTCACCCCAGGCTGCCATGCACCAGCGGCTGCCCTGGAGCTGTCACTTCAAGAACATGTACGCCTCAAAGCCTTGGATACCATTTTCTTCTAAATGTGCTTTGTATTTCCACCCTGCTCAACCCCAGCCCAGAACCACGTGCAGCTCGCAGGCCCGGCACTGTTCCCACAGCAGATGGTGTGTTCGGGTTGCTCCTTCCAGCAGCCACCCCCTCCCTCCCCCACCTCCCCCAGCGGGGTGGAAACACATCGGGCGTTCAGATCTTGAGAGTCCGCCAGCACTGCCGCTCTGCCTTCCCCACGCAACAGGAAGTACATGATGAATTTCTTTTTGGGGGAAGAAAGCAGAATGTTGCTGGTTGTTACAAATATACTTAGTTATTTTTGGTACTAAAAAATGCACAGAAAGGAGACGTATATTTGGATTCAAACATTACTTCTCTCTCTGAGTCTTCAAGATTTGTAGCACATACATTCCTTGAAATATGTGGAAATAATGTTTTGTTATACTGAAGTTAGAATTTGGGAATGTTATGGTATCCTAGAAGTTTCCTGGTGTAAACTATGAAGACCATCATTCGAGCTTTTTTTGCTGTTATGAAAAAAAAGGATTGTATTTGAAGAAGTGTAAAAAAAAGTTATTACATTATTATTCCTATAGATGGAGGAAAAAAGCAAATGTAGACTAACAAATTCTTTCTTTCTTTTTTTTTTTTTTTTTAAGAGAGATTTTTGCTATAGGGTATGTGTGCTTACTGAAGAGACAGACAGAAACAGACAGAAAGTGAGAAATCACCACCCCCTCCCGCGGGGATGGCCACGCCGCAATCCCTTCTCCTTCAGTTTCCTCTCAGGATTTTGGGCACATATGTGCGTAGGCCGGCATGAGTTTCAAGCAGCCAGGGCCGGACTCTGTAGTCGGCCATGTGGGAGTCCAGTGACGTAACCGTTACGCCATCTGCTGCCCCAATATTTCTGATTCTTAATGTTTATTCTAATAATGACTTATTCTATTCATAAACAATAACTACTACTTGAAAGTTCCCTGCCAGGTACTTTTCCATCTCTTTTCACCTACCAAAAATCCTGAGGAAGAAAAATTATCCCCATATTACAGATCAAATAACAGGCCCCGTTAAGTGGCTTAACCAAGACCACCTTATAAGATGTGGTTGAGCTGCAATTTAAATCTTTTCATGTACATCCTTATTAAGATGATATTATTCTGTCCAAGGGCAGCCAACACAATTCAAGTGGTTACAGCATCTCTGACCCCACCTTGCACGAAACACTGGTTAATCATTAGCTCAACACCTGACAAAAGGTTTCTTACTCTGAGGGTTCATGAAATAAAAAATATGGATGTAAAATATAACAAAAGTTACTAAAAAACACTGAAAAAATTACTAGAAACTGTTTCTGTATGCCCTCTGTCCTCTTGAAATATTGTAAGCACAGAGTTGCCATCTACCTAACTGCTTTCTGTCACTGTCTACCAAGGCCAGGTCTCAGAGGACAAGAGGGAGGCCATATCAAAAACTAAAACCAGAAAAGCTATTTACAGCCCAGCAGAAAGAGCATCAGCCCGTGGTCTTGTCTGGGAGCCGACTCCGTAACTGAACCTTTGCCACGGGCATGGCGACTCATTGTACTCTGCCAGAAGCTGACCTCCCAGAGCGGTGTTCGGAGTTCTTCCCTGGCCCACGACAGCGTCAATCCACATTGCGGCCAACTCACCGTTGGACGACCTACCGGCCACACATCCGACTGAAAGGACCTCTCTGCGTAGGGAGCTGAAGTTCTTTCCCTCTGGGACACAGAACATGTCACCAAACTATGTCCTTAAAACAGGTGTCATGAATGTCTGAGAATATCAGCAAAATGGCTGAAAGTCCCTACACCCTGGTGAGCTGATCCCTTCAAGGGCAGACTGGACAAATATTTCTAGAAGTCCATAAGGACTAAAGTTTGTTACTGATTTTGTGGTGATTTACAACCATTATTCAAATATATCCTCAGAGGCCGACAGGAGATGAAATTAGATACCTCCCCACAATTGAACAAATTTCTTTTTCTATTATCTTTCATGGAAGGGGCAAAGGGGCTTTTAATTGTAAGGTGATTCATTTCCTTGGCTGAAAAAATACCTGCATTACGTGAGTTTACCCAGGGGTGAGTAAGGATAAGAGATGGGAATGAACACACAGGAGTTGATTAGGTATATGTCATCTTTTATAACAAAATAACATACGACACGATCCAAAAATGCAAAATGATGAAAAATATACAACTTTTAAAAAGATCTTTTCAAATGTTTGTATAACTGGGCCCAGCCCTGGTGGCAGAGGCAGTAGAGGCACTGCCGCATGATGTTGGAGACATACTGGAATGCTTCGTGTTTGGGTTTCTGGTCTGCTTAGATATCTGGGCACATCTGTGGGTCTATCTGTGATGCTGGCTGGCTGCAGGACTTGAGGAAGGGCTGCAGCATGCAAACCCTATGAGGGAATGCCTATCTGTGTCTTTCTCTCTCTCTCATGAAGGAAAAGTAATAGACTTTAAATTAAAAAAAAATTTAAATGAAAAAAAAATGGTTTTACAATTGCAAGACACACACACTGACACGTCACACAATTACTAGCAACAGTGAACACTTCCAGTGCTTGATATAATGCACAGGAGTTTCCCAGGCCCTGTGTGTACACTAACAGAATGTTCTGGAACTTGCCTTTCTCCATTTTCTTGATCGTGTACCTCTCCCTGCTTCCTGCACTTGCTCTCTTCCACAGCTGCAAAGTACGCCTTACTCAGCCAGCTTCTCCCGCTGGTGTTTGCCTAGGGCATGTCCAACGGCTTGCAACAAGGAGCGGTGCTGCTGTGAACACCCTTGTGTGTGCCTGCACAGGCTCACCGGCAGGGAACATTTCTACGGTGGAATTGCTAAGAACAGGCTACGGGCTCTTGGGATATTAACTGGTAATAAGTAGGTGAGCACTGTGCAAAGCAGCTGCACTAAGGTCTCCTCCCACTGCAGAATCCTGGAAAGCCAGGTCCCCACACTTACCAACCGGGGAGCACTGAGCAATTAGTCTTTTGCCAATCTGAAAAAATGGATCGGCGGTTATCCAGGGTTAGGGGGATGGAGGAATGAATAGGCAGAGCTCAGAGGATGTTAGGGCGCTGAAAATACTCTGTATGAAAAGGAACAGTAATTCTAGGTCATAGAGATGAAAATAATTTCCCAATTTGTCATGTACGTGCATTTTGATACAAATACATATATATTAGATATGTAAAAAAGTTACAAAACCTTAATTTAGCATATCCTGCCTATGTTACTACAACTTCTGGCTGGTGGCATGCTCAGAGAAGCTTTCTTCATCCCAAGGGAATAAAAACATTCTACTGCTTTTGATGCCTACGTTTATAGTTTCATCTTTTCGTTTTCCAAATGGTTAGCCAGTTGTCTGCTGACCCTCTGTTGACTAATCCACTCCCCATGCTCTGAAATGTCACTTCCAGCAAATGCTAATTTTCCACATGTCCTTGAAGACTCGCAATATCTTCATACTGAATATATTTTTTAGAACAAATTCAATTCTTTCTTAAAAAATAATTACTTTATCTAACATTATTCATTTAGTTATTTTATTTTGACCAGAGAGGGACAGAGTGAGAGCCAGGGCAAGAGCGAGAGTGAGAGAGAGGGAAAGTGAGAAAGCAAGCCACCAGGTCTGGGATTTGAACCATGGTTGGCCATGTGGGAGTCCAGCGCCCTTAACCATCATGCCACCTGCCAGTCCCCATACTGAATATATTTTTAAAGTAATATATTTCTATTATTTAGCAAGTAAACAGTGAACAATTATTTCCATGGATCAGTAGTTAGAAAGTGATTAGCTTAATTTTTCTAGTTAATCTTGTCTTTCTAGGCAAAATTTAGAATATGTTTTCTTTTAGTGCATGGTCTTAGGTGAGGGGCTGCCAGAATTTTCTACTTATATATGTTAGAGAATTTCTTCGCCTTCCAACATTGGCAGTTAATTGAGGCTAATATTGACATGCATCTCTTCCCTATTGTGTAGCCATTTAAAATGACTTACCTCTATAGCATGAGTCTCGACACTGATTACAAAAACTTGACCTCCGGAAGCTGCCCACAGTGTGTCTTCCATCATCAGTAGACTTCTAACTGGTAGGACGCCTAATTTGATCACTTTCTGAGGCTCGGAATTCCAAGATCCATCTTAAAAGAAAACAACTTACTTTAAATTGTGGTCATTCAAGCTCAGTTACCTGTTCGCAGGACAGGGAAACAGTGTCACGGCTTGCTTTTATTAATGGACAAAATACCATGTATGCTTAAACTTGATCCAGGGAGCGTCTGAGGTTCTGAGAATGAATGTCGTCTCAGGAAGGCAGTCTGACAGGGTCAACAGCAGGGAGCACTTCAGTCAGTGGACTTTTGGGCCCCAGCCTGGCCACTGGGCATGTGTCCTGGACAAGTGATTCTTTCACCCTGAAACTCAGTTTCCTTATCTGTGAAAGAGGGGCAATACTACCACTAGCCTCAAAGGTTGTTTCAAGAATGAAAAATGTGCATGCAATGTGCACACCAGTCATGTGTACACTCACTCATGAAGGCACGTGCTTGTACACACACGAACACACACACACCCTCACACTCACTTGTTCATGTGTACACATGCATGGGCCTTCTCATCTGGTACTCAGAGCCCCTTAAAGCACTGCCACTTCCACTTTCGACGGGGGTACAAAGGATCACAGTATAAATACAAATTTGCCTGATAGTCACATGCCCCCGAGGGAGCGGGGGAGCATGAGATCACATGGTTTCTGAATGAGAGAGCCGAGTTCTCCCCAGCACTCGCCGTGTCTGTGTCCTCAGACGGCTGTCCCGTATGGCTCCGTGCTGGCCTACTGATAGTGCAATTCCTCTGAAACAAGAACTCGAAGATCAAAGAGGGGATAACCTACTTCAGGTGTTTCACTTTTGCTAAGAATTAACTTTCAACAACAGAACTTTGTGTTTTTGAGCACCTAAGGAGTTATCTCCCTAGATAATGTGTACATGTGTCTCCCACAAAATTCTCTCAGTGGTGATAATAGTGTCATGTCAGTTACTGGGACATTTGTGAGCTTTAGACAACGAGCTATCTCTCCCAGGACAACATCCACGTGGGTTTTCACCCCAGGCCAGGTCTTCATACTGTAGCCAGATTCCACACACTTTCGTGACATTCTGAACCAACATTTAAAAATCTAGAAACTTCCTAAAGAGTTCCAAATTTCCAAGTCCCTTAAAAAGGCAAAGGCCCAGCCTGGCCACAGTGGCAGTGGAGCAGGCAGTGTGTGAAGACACAGCTCCATGCCAGGCCCAGGTTTGGAGGCCAGGCCAGTCTCAGTACGCTGGGTGTGCCTGCAGGTGCCCATGGGCATGGCTGGGAGGCTGGGAGAGGATCATAGCACGGTAAGGCTCTGTTATAAGGACCTATCTGTATGTTTGTCTCTCTCTCTTTCTCTCATAAAAGAAATAAACTTAAAAAGTAGTTAAAAAAATTAAAGGCCTGGCAACAGTGATGGCTGAAAAATATCCCCCTCCCTATTTTGGATAGGCCGTAGTCAGTTCTCACCACCAAGAACAAAACAAGCCATGTAACCAAGCTCGATCCACTTCAGGTTCTGTCATACTGGCCTGCGTGCCAATGCTTGGTGAACAGGACGTTTAAAAACACTTGGCAGGTCTCCTGGATCCACCAAGGCAATGAAGCTACGTCACAGACCATGCAGACATACCCAACAACACAACGGACACAGCGACACAGGATCCAGCCAAAGAGAGTGACGCGGGGTACGCCACCTTAACGTGGTTTGTCACTGAAGTCATATACGTGGAACAAAGAAAACCAGCCAGCCAGGAAAGAGGTTCAAAAGATAATCACCTCATCAGTCTGAGAAAAGGAAGTGGATCATAAACATAGCTACATAAAACAGCGCCAGAGAAATTAGAAAAATAGAGAAAAGAAACCAGATTATAGAAAAATCCCTCAACATATACATTCCTCTAAGCAGCTTAATTAAAGAGAAAAAGAGTAGAAAAAAAAAAAAACACTAAAAAACACAACAAGGAATGAGACAGTATGTTGGTGAACATATGGAAGAGGTTTCTTTTTTAAACATAAGGCTGTTCTAATTAAAGGCCTGTAAACTTCCATCTGAATTATACTAATCTAACTTAGGGAAACCGCACCAGGGAGAATTTAAAAGCCCAAATAAACTAACAGCAACGGGGGAAAAAAAATGAACATAAGCATCTAAAATTAGCTTTGGAAACTTGCTAGGCTGGACTAAAATTATGATCATTTCAAACTTTCAAATTGTTGGTAACTTCCATGAGTTTAGTCCCTATCAGAGCACCAGAAAACAAACAAGAACAATGAAAAAAAAAGACCAGGGCTAGCAAAATTGCGATGCTAAAGTCTGACAAAGGTGATGGGGAAAAGACCACCACAGAGCCACTTCAGTGGTCAATGTTTACATAAAATCGCCCACAAAGAAACGAAATCACGAGTTACACGGGGAGACTGAAGTTCACACAGGAGGCCAGGCTAGGCCTGGGGCACCTGCCGGTGGATGGAAGGCCACTAGACACCACCAGAGAACCAGGGACCAGGGGAGAGGGAAAGCGGAGTGCCCCAAACAAGGCGTCAGACGGGAGAGGTCGGGAGTGAGGCAGAGACATACTCCACCAACTGCATGTCAGGGCAGAGGAGGACTAAGACCATGGGTGCTACCCACTGGAAGGGAGCCAGGCGGTGAGTGAGAACGCAGGGCCGCACTGAACGCAAAACAGGCGAGGGAGAGGAGGCCGTCCCTATGGGGCAGGTCAGAGAATGCCCTCCAAGGAGGTGATGTCAAAGGTCAAAAATCAAGGGTGAACTGACATCCCACGCTAAGAGCCTCTGAAAGCATCCACAGAGGGGTGACTACCTGGGTTTGAGCCACAGCAGGAGGCTTGCATGCCCCTGAGCAGAGCGCTGGGAGGAGGGACAGAGGTTTAGAGGATGGAACCCTTCAAGAACCAGGAGCAAGAACTGGGATTTTTATGCTAAGGATGCCGGGAATTCGCCCGACAATTTTAAGCAGGGGAGGGCAAAGGCCTTTCTCACAATTCGAAAGGCTCGCTAGTGAGTACTTGGGAAATGAACTGGTCGGAGCACAGGGCAGCAATGTGGAGGCCACTCAGTATCCCAGGCTGGAGGCACAGCAGCTCAGGGCAGGATGGTAACAATGGAGGTCTGGACAGAGTCAGCCGGTGGGTGGGCTATGGGAGGGGGAGGGGAAGGTACAGACAAGGATTCAGATGCCGAGTAGCACAGTGGCGCCACTACCGAGACGGGAAGGATGACATGAAGAGCGGCTCTGAGTGGAGAGAAATACCTACATGTTCCATTTTGGAGACGGTGGCTTTGAGATTCTACTAGGGTATGCAGAGGGGTGTCAAAAGGGAGTTGGACAAGGGAGTGTGGAGTATAAGGCCGGTCGTGGCTAGTGCATGAACCTGGGGGTCATGGTGTCTCAGGGCTGAGGTTGGACGAGTATCTCCGAGATGAAAGGGTGGGGTCCGGCTTGAGTGTGGCACTTCTGTGCCATGAGTGACAGGAACCAGGAAAGGAGACTCGGCTAACATCAGGGAACAAAGAGAGTGTCTCAAAACTAGAGTTTCCCCGAGGTGGTGACAGTAAAATTCACAAAAAGAAGAGCAGCTAAGACAAATACTGTGGTTCTAGAAGGCTGATGGAAACGGAAGAAGAACATCTGATGGCAGCCTGCCCCCGAGAGATGATACAGGGACAGGTGGGACCAGACCAGGGAGCTGGCAGGCCTGGTGGTGCAGAGCACAGAGAAGCTGCACTGTCCCGTTGATAGGGGTCCCGCAGTGGGCTGGAGACCCAAGCAACTCTCCTTTTCAGCACCAGAGCCCAGCGGAGTAGTTAAACATGCAACAGAGAGGACTGCAGGAACTGGGAGAGCCACACGGGAAGGACTGACCCAGGGCATCTGACGAATGAGGACGGGAGTGGCATGTGTCTAGGAAGCCCATCCCTGGGCTGGGGAGGGTTGGTCACTGCCACGTGCGTGAGGCAAGCCTGCCCTGGCGGGCTGCGATGTTCCCCTGCAAAGTGGATAGAAGCTGAAGCGCTTTGAGTAAGGCAAGGAGGGCATGATGGTGGCAGAAGCAGGGACAGGTCTGTGTGAAACTGTCACTCTGTGGAATACACAGAGCAGGCGTGGGGTGGCTGACTTCTGAAGCCACATCACGTGTTCGCACCTTGTTGAAGAACCCAGGCCAAAAGACAACGGGCGATAAATCTAAGGGGAGTATGATCCTGAGACAGGACGCACAGCTCAGAGTAAACATCCAGAGGACAGCCATGGTCCCGCCGGAACCCGGTTACCTTCGGCTTTGGTGTAGCAGGCCACCGTCCCGTTCACAAGGCCGGCGTACAGGCTCTGAGATGTGCACGCTAAGCTCATGACCGTGGACTTCTCGGGAGTGAAAAAGTGCTGGAGTCTCACTTTCTTGGAGCCTTGGCTGCTTTTATAAATAGAAATGCTTTAAAAGAAAAATGTAAACTAATAATTATATTTGCTTATTGTGGAAAGAGGGTGACTATTAACATTAGTGTGTAACATTTTGTTAGTTCCTCCCTGCCCTTGCCCTTTCTTCTCCACTCTTAGACAGACTCAGCATATTTTGAAAATATTTGCAACTGCTTTGATTTCTTTTATTTTAAAAGGAAAATTTTGGTTTAAAAAGAAATTAGGGGGCTGGCAGGTGGCGTGGTAGTTAAGGGCACAGAACTCCCACACGGCTGACCGCAGTTCGAGTCCCAGACCTGGCGGCTTGCTCTCTCACTCTCTCTCTCTCACTCTGTCCCTCTCTGCTCAAATTAAAATAAATAAGTAAAATTAAGTAAAATAACTTTAAAAAAAAAAAGGAAAAGCAATTAGGTTTCCCTATGTATCTTGGACTCTTACATCAGGAAGATCATTTTGACTTTCTTTAAATTATGTCAGTGTTCTATGATTACATTGGTAGGATATGGCTCCATTTTATTCCCAAATATATGAAGTGAGGTACTTTTTAAAAACGTGAACCAGGGAACCAGCAGTTAGCGTAATGGCTATGTCGCTGAACTCCCACGTAGTCGACCACGGTTCACGTCCCGGACCTGGTGGCTTAAAACTCACGCCGGGCGCGTGTGCGTGCGTGCCCAAGATCCCGAGAGGAGAACGGAGGAGAAGGGATTGAGGCGTGACCATTCCCCCTGGGGGGTGATTTCTCGCTTTCTATCTCTATGTCTCTCTCTGTCTGTCTGGCGAGTGCATGTGCCCTATAGCGAAAACCTCTCCAAAAAAAAAAAAAAAAAAGAAAAACACTAACCAAAACGAAACACTGCAGAGGCAAATAGTACAGTAGACCCCAAACCTTCCTCCTTTAAAAATATGATGATTTGTGTTTGGAAATTTCCTAGAATAATCCCCACGGGCTTTACTCACTTGTTATTTCACAATGTGAGGCTCCTACAAATCTCCACTGATCCCCTCTTACTACTCACACTGCTCCTGACTTGGAAGTCAGTGACTGTTGCCAGGATCGGCTCCTGGTGGCCGGATTTCTACGGACACAGTGGGCTTTGGTAACACAGTGGATGGGCCTCTACCTTCCTTCTTCCGTCCCTAAGCAGATGGTGGGGACGTCGGAAGCTCTCGTGGCTGTGGGTTCAGCGTCTGAGACTGCGTCGGGCTCTCGGGGCTTCTCCTCGATGGGAACGTACACCATGCACAGGATACGCGACTCCACGTTGAAGCACTCGATGACCTTGGGGCTGGAATTTTGAAAGGAGACGATGGCGATCTGACCCATTTGATTGGTACAACTTCCGATCTGAATCAGGGAGTTGAGAGAGACGAATCAGCTTACGGGAAGGCGACGGACGACAAGCATCCACGTTTGTATGAGAATCGACACACTTAGAACAATAAATCGCTTGATATTCAAATAAACTGGTAAAAGTACTTTTTCCATTTTAAAACAGTTTTTATTAGGTTATATAAAAGTTTTTAAAATAAGAGCATAACTTTAAAAAGTCACATTTCTATGTTTTAGAACTAGCCTATAGGACCAGCAGCTGGCATGGAGGTTAAGGTGCTGGATCCCACATAGCCAGCTGTGTGGTATGAGTCCCAGACCCGGTAGCTTGAAAATTACAATAGGCCGGGACAGCCGATGGCATAACGGTGATGTCGGTTATGTCCCACATAGTCAACTGCAGTTCAAGTCCGAGATCCGGCGCCATGGGACTCACTCTGGCTGGGCACATAGGCATGCACAACCAGGATCCCGAGAGCAGATTGGAGAAGGGTCTGCAGTATGGCAGACTCTTCATCCTGGGGGGCAGGGATGATGATTTTTCGCTTTCTGTCACTCTGTCTCTGCCTGTCTCTCTGGTAAGCACACATGCCCTATAGCAAAAACCTCTCCTAAAAAAAAAAAAAGGAAATAAAATTACACCAGGCATGTGTGCATGTGTGCTCAAAATCCCAAGAGGAGACTCTTGGAGGAGAAGGGACTGCTATGTGGCCATCCCTTCTGGGGCGAGGGGATTTTTCACTTTTTCTTTTTTTTTGGTCTGTCTCTCTCTGGTGAACACACATACCCTATAACAAAAACTAAAACAAAACAAAACCCTATAAACGGTAGAGGACTATTCATACACATTTTAACGTCCTAGAAAGCAGACTGATGTAAATTTTAAGTAACAACGTTTAACAGAAGGTGACATGAGAAGTCACTGTGTTGCAGTATTTCAGCCTGTGTTGCTGCAGCAATGTTTGTGAACTTCCTACATATTTAAATCTTTACACTGAGAACACTTAGCATAGCCAATTTCCATATTTAAACTTAAATTAACTTGTTTAAGTGGCATAGAGTCTGATCCTTGTTAACAGAAAAGAATGAACAGGAAACAGAGTTTGATTGTTAAGACACTGGTTGCTTGAGGGCGCTACTATTCATCGACTCTTTTTCTTTTCCACAGATTTTGAAAATGTTCCTATACTCCCCCGTCTTCTTCCTGTATGTGTCCTATGTTCCAAATAAACATCCTACCCCAACCCTTTCAAAGGAAAGATGGCAAATTACCAAGCCCCTGTACCGGCCTGCAGGGAGTGGGGGATGTGTCCAGGAGACGGACGGGAGGAACCCTCAACAATTACAGTTCCACCTGGATGGGAAGCAGCAGCACCCGCTCTTTTACATTGTTCTTCTTTATTCATAAAAATGTATGTGTGTTTACAAGAGAGGAAGGCAGAGGGAGGGACAGGGAGAGGAGAGTGGGAAAGTGAGAGAGCGAGAGACTGAGATAAAATGAGCACCCTCCACAGGGTTTGGTCACCCCCCTCCGTCCATCCTCCCGCCTGTTGGATCCCACGCACTCGTGGGCATGTGTGGAGGGTTCCAAGATCAGGCACTAGGATCAAACTGCTGTCACCACGTGGGATCCCGTTTCTCACGAGCTGTGCTCTATCGCTATGCCACTGGCATGGTCCAACAGTTCTCTCTCTTTTTTAAAAGAGAATTATTTTATTTCACTTTATTTGTTTATTTTAATTTGACCAGAGAGGGGAAGAGTGAGAGAGAGAGAGAAAGTGAGAAAACAAGTTGTCGGGTCCAGGGATTTGAACCACAGTCAACCATGTGAGAGTCCAGCATCCTTAACCACCACACCACCTGCCAGCCCCAATGGTCCAATAGTTCTCTTTACAAATTAGAAACCCCCAGGAGAATTAAGCTTAGCCTTTCATTGGTAGGTTGGTACAAATGAAATACCAGCTACTCAAGTTGTTCCATTTTTAACTGTGCTAGGCATAGTGAAGAAGCAGTAGTTCTGGCTGTGAGGAGGTGAGGGAAGCTAACTTGGAGCACAGGGTGCCTGGGGAAAGAAAGTTAGGTGAGAGTCTGAAAAAACAGCAAGGGGCCCAAAGAGGAGGGGCTGCCAGGAAGGGGCTGCCAGGAGACAAAGGAAGAGGCAAGAAACCTTAGAATGTACACCTTACAGAATTTCGTTAGGTTTGCAACAACCAGAAATGCCTACTGCGATTGCAGGGTAATTTCAGGTGTGAGATTTCATATGGTACAAACTAATTTTAAGCACGAAGTTGCCAGTATAAAAAGCTGGCCATGTCTTTCTTAGAAAGAGGGGGAAAAAATCCATGGAGCTGAACCACCAAAATTAAAGAAACATTAAAATTATCCTATTATTTCAGTTAGTTGTCTTTAAACTGAATAGAATCTGCCAAAACTTTTAGAAGAAAAAGGAAAAAAATAAATGCTTTAATTCTTCAGAATTGCACTCTTCCCCAAAAGTAATCAGGTCCCTTTTAGAGCAGTTTTTATGTTTGTAAATACAATTTGGGACACACCAACAGCTAAAAACATTATCTGGAGCAATTCAAATCTGTGTTTCCTGTCACAAAACCGTGGGTGTTGACTCTTCATGAACCTGCACTAAACACAAAGAAAGACATCTTACCCACAGGAAACCATGTGCCGTGGAAAATGAATCGGGCTGACTTTCATTGTTTAGGTAAGGCTCAGGATTATAAGCAGCACATTCAATCTAAAATGGAATAAAATCAAACACTCACATATAAAATGGTCCCAGAAGGCTTCTAGACTATATAATGTCTTAAAAGGATGGCAACTATTAACATACAACCACAAAAATTTCATATTATTACCTATCAAAGATTAAAAGAGGAAGGGTAAACAGATTAAATTATGTCTTAAAAAAGTCAGCTTTTAGGGAACCAGCAGTTAGCGTAATGGCTATATCGCTGGACTCCCACGTAGTCGACCGCGGTTCGCGTCCCGGACCCGGTGGCTTAAAACTCACGCCAGGCGCGCATGCGTGCTCAAGATCCCGAGAGGAAAATGGAGGAGACGGGATTGCGGCGTGACCATCCCCTCTGGGGGGTGATTTCTCGCTTTCTGTCTCTATGTCTCTGTCTGTCTGGGGAGTGCACGTGCCCTATAGTGAAAAACCTCTCTCAAAAAAAAAGAAAAAAGTCAGCTTTTAGAAGCAAATATCTAAGTAGACGCAGCCTTTGGTATTTTTGAGAGGTTTTTGCTATAGGGTGCGTGCGCTCGCCAGCCAGCCAGAGAGAGACAGAGAGACAGAAAGAGAGAAATCACCCCCTAGAGGGGATGGCCACGTCGCAACCCCTTCTCCTCCATTCTCCTCTCGGGATCTTGGGCACGCACGCACACGCGCCCGGCGTGAGTTTTAAGCCACCGGGTCTGGGACGCGAACCGCGGTCGACTACGTGGGAGTCCAGCGACATAGCCATTATGCTAACTGCTGGTTCCCCAGCCTTTGATATTTTATTCTTCAGATCCTATGGACCGGCTGAAAACTTGTGATGTGGATGGAGCGTGTCAGACAGGAGGAAGCAAGCCACTACAATTGGTGTGTTCCTCTTCCTTCCCTGTCCCAGCCTGGCTTCTCCCAGGGGCATGTTGTGTGACAAGAGCTTGGGACTTCCAAAAGGAGCAGTTGTGGGTGCTACAGAGCATCCCAGGTTCCAATTATAATCGCTGGTCAGAGACCAGGAATGACCAATAAGAAGAAGAAGGGTGCAAATGAGTGAATGAATGAATGAATGCCTTTTATTTCTTAAAGAAAGGCACGACAAGCCATTGAAGTAACTGAAGGTACTGGCCTGCTGTGCTTGAATCCACATTAATCAGGTGCCACCAGGAAGTGGACTTTGCTTTAACAGATCCTGGACACGGCACATTAGGAGGACATAAGACCTCCCACGCGTCCTGATCCATTGTGTAAATCGACTGTTTCACAAGCCAAGGCATTACAGAGCTGACAAATGTGAAACACGTGTGTCCCTTCCGTAACAAATGATGCCTCAAATGCACCGGAGCTGTTTCTATACTCCAGTGCCCTGTGGAGCTTACATCCCAGAAACAGGCCTAGAGGCTAAAGGCTGATCGTCACTGAGGTTTCAAATGACAACAGTCTTTATTTCTAAATAAGTTACCTCTAGAAAAGGAAAAGCTATAGTGAACCTGGACAGACAGTGTTTTGCCCATGCCCCTAATCTCCCAAGTAGATCCAATTAGAGAAGGAAGGTGCTACCCACAGTGGGGGGGAGCACTCAGCCCTTCGCCCCTCACCTTGAACTCTTGCTGCTTGGCCACCAGCACGGGCATGTGCCCAACCAGAAGAGGATGTTTTTCCTTTTTAATTTGATTCCCATCATCTTCCACACAGAACCAGCCCATGTGGTTCTCCTCTTCTGTAATCATAATCATAGAGAAAGAGAGCAAGGATCGCATTAACTCACGCTTAGCAGAAATCCACAAGGTCGACAGGGTGCTATCAGCAGACGTTTCTAACATCCTACTTGCAGATTGAAGGAAAAAAATCTTTTATTTCTGGAAAACAGTAAAAATCTGTTCTTAAAGGCATGCTCTAGATTCTCTGCTTTATTTTAGAACGTGCCATGACCTGCATTTAAGTAACGGGCACATCCTCCTGTCCGCTGCTCCTGAATGCACCAAATGCAAAGGGTTGCAAAACGTGGTCTGTATAGGGCCATCAGGTGGCGTGGTGGTGAAGATGCTGGATCCCACATGGCTGGACAGCGCAGTTCAAATCCCAGAGCTGGTGTCTTGACAAGCAAGCTGGGCACATGAACATGTGTACCGCAAATCCTGAGAGGATAGAGGAGAAGGGACTGTAGCAAGGCCATCTCCCCTTGGGGGGTAGGGTGATTTCTAACTCATCCATCCCCCCATCTTCCCTTCTCTCTCTCTGGCTCTCTCCAGTAAGTTTCTCTTTATCAGTTTTTCTCCTTTTTCAAAATGACTGAGAGGTTTAGATTCAAATACCAGAGATGTAGTGAGAAATCTTTAAACATGGTCTAACATTATGGAATTTTTTTAAAAGGTACAACGAAAAGAAGAAATATTTGACTACCAAAGTACATTGCCAATCGTAGCCTTGAGGAACACGTAATTGATCTAAAGATAAAAGGGAGATTATTTTCACCAGTTTATTCTCTTCAGAAACAGGATCGCTTCCTTATTTGCTGAATCACTTTGAACTCAACTTGACAAACTGCTGAATTTTTCAGGAGCTATGTTACCACTTCCTCTTCCATTGAGTCAATTCAGGAAGGCTTTCCCTCCCGTGATACAAGCCCTCCTCCCTCCATTCATCATAGCTCACGAGGGTGGTGAGCACTGCTCCAACTGCCTGGTTCTCCTCTGCATTTTATTTTCAGTTCACATTTCAGATTATCTGCATCAGAAAGAGAATTCCCCCCCACACGCACCCACATAATCACCCAGTGTGTTCTGAGTAATAAAAGATCTGTAAGTGTATATATAAATTACAAACTGTGTGCATCTGTGTGTGTAAAAAATAATCATCATGAAGTCATATGCATCCACAGAAATACAGGATTTATTATTTTTGGCACTGGGAGGGTCATTAGCGACAGTTCAGTCCCATCCCTGAATATGGTTTTTCAGTGAGGAGCTGAGGACACAGGCCATGATGGACAATGGCCTTGCTGCTGTTCGGGGACAGACCCGCACTGGACTCAGGGCTGGAGGATCGGACTCACTGACACTCAAAGGGCTGAATCCTGGATGGACAGTCTCAACTGCTATCAATGCTTTGTTGCCATAAAATCCATAACTTTGTCCCAGCAACTCCTACAGTATAATACACACTTCTTAAAAATCACTTGCACTGGGGTTAATTTTTCCCATTTAAAAACATTCCTTCAGGGGGGATGAAGGGATCTGTCATCGTGCTCACTTCTCAACCCTAATTTTTATCCCCATAGGAACATATTTCATCATAACGTAGGAAACTGTCTAGAGGACTCTGAAATTCGCATCGTCTCTTATTTGTGCACGCCTCATTTAGCTTAAATCAACCAGATCTTACCGAGGGCGAGCTTAGCCATCTGTAAGTTGTTGATCCAAGACTCTTTGATGGCAGGGGTAAACGTATTGAACACAGCTGTAAAGAAAGTAGGTCGCCCCGACCTGCCAGAAATAATAGACAAGCATCCATTTCATAAAATGTGTGCCATCGCATGAAAATAAACTACACAGTCTGGCTGTCTGATATAAGCGTTAGACCCACCACCACCACCACCACCACCACGCATACGGATCAGTGAAGAGAACTGTTTTTCCCAGCACTGGCCAAGAAGGTTTCATTTTGAAATGACTACTAACTTGTCTTGCTTCCCTGGGAGCTGCAGTTGAATTCTGCAGCAGTCAGCAGCTCTGATTTCATCCTCTTTCTTCAAAATAAGTCTGTGTAAACCCGATGTCCAATCATGGGCCACTGACTGGTTTAAGTTCTACCAAAAAAAATTACATACATATGTTTAAAGTGGTTTTGTTGTTGTTGTTTTCTTAATAGCTCCATCCTAAGGAGAAGGGAAAAGCAACGTTGTAACATGAAAATTTGGCAGACCAAATCATAATATTTGACCATGAAAATAAGAAAGTAAACCTTGGGAGAGTTACATCACATTGTAGAACCGAAGGAGGTCAACTTGGGGTTTAGCAGGACTGCAGCCACTTTGAAATTAGGAAAGGCCTCTACTATTATAGAAGAACCTGAGTAAGTGCTGAGTCATGGGGAAGCCTTTGGAGGAACGGGCAGATGAGAAACCAACTGACTGATCGATTGTAGTGAGGAATGGTTTGCAAGTGCTTGTATCTTATATCTATAAATACTGAGAACACACTGAGCTTCTGGAGACAGTGTGATGGTGTTTGCTTCCTGTCTCCCTGTAACCAGTTACAGACATAAACTCCCTTCTTCTCCAGCCTCTGTCTCTTGTTTCGATGACCATGAGAAGCAGCAGCTGGACTTAGTTTGAGGGTGAAAGTTTGACTGAGACATCTGGAAGAACTGATATTTGAGTCTGCTTGCAAGACAAAGAAAAGTGACACTTCAATAGTTTCACCTTATCCAAAATAAGAGAAAATGCACAATCGATCAATTCTTAAAGTCAAAAGGAATTCTCAGGAATTTTCAACTTTGAGATGTAACCACATATTTAAAATGATTTTTAAAGAGTGAAAATATATTTGAAATCAAATTGCTTCTATTGTTACCTGATAGTTTCCTTTGAGGTTTCCTACTAGTTGAGAGATTTGACCAATTACATTTAAGTCATGTAGCAAATTTTGTAAATCTTGGTACAGTTGTCCTGGCCCCATGTAAACTTTGTCTACAAAATAAACAACAACAACAAAAAAGAGTTCAGTCCTAAAGACATGATGACTCCCATGCCTGAGGGAAGGAAATACTAGAATAAATTCTAGTTAATTTATGTTATATTGTACATGAACATATACAGTGTGTGTATACACATATATACCTACATACTTTAAAACTGAAAGATATATGTATATTTCCAATATAAATATCTCAGATATATATGTATCTAAAAGTAATCAATATTTAACTGAAGAATAGGATAACCACAATTTTTCAAGCATATTATGTTAAAAACAAAATTACATGGGTACAAATGCATTCAGTAGGCCTGATTTTGTTACTTATCTGGACATTTCTATAATTACCTGCATCTGGAGTATTATGAAATTTCCCAGTGGTTATAAATATCAACATCATTTTTCCCTACAGTCTACTTACAATTTAAAATATTTTTATCTGATAACACATATATTTGTTTTTATTTAAAAACTTTTCATGATAAATCCCATACACATGATGCAATAGTAGATTATAAGTGCTATATTAACTTTATGAAATCTGTTGACATCCTTTGTTTTTGCCATAGGGCATGTGCAATCACCAGACAAACAGAGAGAGAGGGAGAGTGAGAAATCACCCCCCAGGGGATATGGCAATGCCACAATCCCTATTCCTCCATTCATCTCTTGGGATTTTGGGCACATATGCACACATGCCTTGCTGTCCCTTTAAAGTCACATAGCCTCACCCCCTTGTCCTGGAAACCTGGTCTCCATCACTACAGTTCTGTCTTACAGTCATCTGCATCGATTTTTAACACATAAACAGTATACAGGTTCTTAGAGTCACACAGCTATTCAATTGAAGAGGCCTGCTAGAAACCCTTGGTTTTGGAGGACAGGTGTCTACCTTGGATAATAACAATTTTATTAATCATGAGAGTAATTAGTGCCACGAGCAGCACACAACACAGTAATGCACTGGCAGAAAGAAAACCGGACTGGAGCACTAATCCTGCTGAAAGATCCTATTCTAAGTTTCTCATGATCAACTTGGAACAAGATGTGAACAAGTCAGAAGGGATGCCAACATCTTAGCACCTGCCTCTAAATGAGTATGCCAAAAATCTAACATGTGTGCTTGAATTTGGCAAGCAAATATTTCTTCCTCCTACTAAGCTTTTCTAAGTAAGCCACATGAGAAAATTGCAAACACCCTTCTAAGCAAGCATCTCAGGAGATATAAACTCTATGTCAGAACACTAAGGTCTGAAAGTTATTTAGTGTCTATGTTGTATTTTGCTAACCAGACTTCTCCATGTTGTGACTCAGGAATCCACACTGTGAGAATTGACCAGTTCTCAGTTTCCTAGTCTGTAAAATGGAACTATTTCCTGTATGCCTTGAAGTACTGCTTTGAGAATCAAACAAAACAATGTACGTAAGTCAGCTGATGAACTAACATATACTTCGTGCCTGTCACAGCAAAATCTGTAGGGACCGACAGATGGCGTAATGGTTATATTGCTGAACTCCCACATAGTCGACTGTGGTTTGAGTCCTGGACCCAATGGCTTAAAACTCACACCAGGTGCATGTGTGTGTGTGTGGACCCAAAATCCTGAGAGGAGACTAGAGAAGAAGGGACTGCGGCATGGCCATCCACCCCTGGGGGGGGGGGGGGGCGGATTTCTCACTTTCTGCCTCTATTTCGATCTCTCTGATGACTGCACATGCCCTATAGCAAAAATCTCCCTACAAAAAAAAGTGCAATTTTGTACCCATGTACCATATGAATGTAAGACACTGTTCGTGTGACTGTCATACTGCCAAAGCCCTAACACAGGCTCTCTCACTTTTTGAATCACCACTGGCCTCGCCAGAATTTCATATTTTATCCTCTTTTTTTCCCCCATCAAAACACACCCTGCCATGTTCTACTTTTCCAGAGCCAAGGATTTTTTTTTTCTCTGTCAGTGAAGAAGCAGACAGTGGGGCCAGCAAGTGGCATGGTGGTGAAGACATTGGATCCCCATATGGAAGACTGTATTTTGAGTCCTGCACCTGGTGACTTAAAAAATCTTACCAGGTGTGGGAACCAGCAGTTAGCGTAATGGCTATGTCGCTGGACTCCCACATAGTCGACCGCGGTTCGCATCTCGGACCCGGTGGCTTACAACTCACGCCGGGCGTGTGTGCGTGTGTGCCCAAGATCCCGAGAGGAGAATGGAGGAGAAGGGATTGCGGCATGACCATCCCCCCTGGGGGGTGATTTCTCGCTTTCTGTCTCTATGTCTCTCTCTGTCTGGTGAGCGCACATGCCCTATAGCAAAAAACCTCTCAAAAAAAAAAAAATCTTACCAGGTGCATGTGCATATGTGCTCAAAACCCCGAGAGGAGAATAGAGGAGAAGGGATTGCGGAGAGGCCATACCCCTAGAGGATGATTTCTCACTTTCCCTCTCCCTGTCTCTCTCTGGTGAGTGCACACGCCTCATGGCAAAAACATAGAGGAAAATAAAAAGAAGTAAATAGTTTCCCATTGCCCTAACAGCAATGATAAGGTAGGTGATGTCTGAGACCAGGGAGACGTTGGAAGTTTCCTCAATCTTCTGATGCAAGCAAATGTGAGATGCCTTGCTGCCTCTGATGGAGACAGAAGCAGGCCTCACAGGAAAAAGGCAGCATGAGGCCCCCCCTCTTCCACAGGCACTGCCAAACAATCCGCTGGGTGCCAGCAACTATCTAGCTTTAACTCAGGGAAAGTATCAGTTAATTCTGCTTTAGTCTCACTGCAATGACGTAAGTTTTAGGGAAAATTAAATTAAGTAAGTGGTTAGCATAAGAAAGCTTTGTTTGTTTGTTTGTATTTGCCGAAGGACACACCGAGTTTCCAGAGAGACTAGAGAGAAAGGATGCCCTGATGGGGCATGGTCATGCCACAATCCTTTTTCCTTCACCTCATCATTCTGTCAGGATTTTGAAAATACACACACACACACACACACACACACACACACACAAAAAACCCCCATGTTTCTCATGCTGCCAGGGCTGGGATTAGAACTGCAGTTAGCTATGTGGGCTCTGACTCCCCATACACAGAGCTTAACCACTGTGCTACAAGCCAGCCTATCAGCCTATTAGGTCATTGGGAAAGCCATGACGTATTTTTATGTGTCTTTCTACAAAAAATGTGTCATGACTTTCCCAGTGACCCAACAGATAAAAACAAAACAAAACAAAACAAAAAAACCAAAAAACAAAAAACAAAACGCTTCAAATTCATTGGATAATTTCCATGAGCTAACTGAATAAATGGTGAATTTATGCACACTTAAGGGGTAACACTTAGCGCTGACAAGCGGAATCATGCGGAAGCCCTCTGTCATTCATGAGGTGGAACAATTTAAAGGCTTAAAAGTGACTTGGAACTCTGCCTTTTCACTTTTATGATCAAGAGGCTTTCTTTGAGACTCATGGGCATTTTAAAAGTCCCCTCTAGTAAGCACTCCTCTTCATCTGGAAGGGGAGGAAGGAGAGTTCAGGTAGCTGGTGGGAGTCTGCTGCCCGGTCCTGTAAAAGCAGTAGCAGAAGTGCAAAGAAAACAGACGCATTCTCAGGACCATCTGAATGAGCAAGGGCTGCTGGGAGGGGGAGGCAGATGGTCCCATGGCCCCCAGACGTGTCAAAGGCAGCTCTGACTCGGGTTCACAAGTTGTCCAGGTGCTCAAGGCCATGGCCTACTGAAGAGATGCCCTGCTCTTTCTTCTGTGCTGTCGCCCCAGCTGGCTAGGCCCACTCTGAGGTGGTGGGTGGGGCAGGAAAAGGGGACGGGCTGAGAAAGGACCCCAGGGGCCCCAGTGCCATGGGGCAAAGTGGGCAGAAGTGGCAGGTCATGGGTGGAGCAGGTTCCTCGGTAGGGAAAACCCAGGAGATGAAGTGGGGTGACGGGAAATGAGAGGAATCTCTACTCTCCTAGAAGGCTGAAGTGCTTTGGATATTCCACTTAGCTTCTGCAACCTAAGCTACAGGCAAGAAGCCTTGAAGCAGAAAATGAAGCATGTCTCATTTCCCAAATAAACTACATTTAAAAATGGAATTATATATTACGCTTTCACACAACTCCACACCTGTAGCCAAATAAAATACGTTAAGGGTTTTGTCCTAGTACAAAGTTGGGAGTTTCCCTTTAGGGCTGGGGCCACTGAACTGGCCATAGGTGAAGAGCCTTCAAAGAGGAAACTGAGCATGTTACTCTTTCCCAATAAAGGGCACTAAACAATGCAATTACATAATGTTATTTGTCACAAAGACTCTACTCCAGGAGCCAAATCACAGGAAGGAAACGTAATTTTCTGTAGGCATTAGTTCGAAAATTCTACTTTGTGGTTGGTGGAACTGGAAAAGCCATAGGCAAGAAGCCATGAAGCTCAAAATGAAGCATGCCTCATTTCCCAAATATACTACATGGACTTATGTAATGTTCTTCTACACAGAGGCTCCACTCCTGTAGCTAAATCACAAACATTGAGGGCTCTGTTTTAGGACAAAGTTGTGATTTTCCCCTTTTGGGCTTTTGCTACCAAACTGGCCATAGGTAAAAAACCTGCAAACAGTAAACTGAACACATTAATTTTCCCTAAGACTACATGAAGAATGAAATTACCTAAAGTTTTTTGTCACAAAGACTCCACTCTATGACCAAATCACGTAGGATGAGCATACTATTCTGGAGGAAAGTTTGAATTTTCCCCTTGTGGCTGGTGCACCTGGATAAGCTACAGGAGAGAAACCTTGAGGCAGAAAATGGACCATGTGTTTTTCTCAAATAAACGAAGACACAATTTTCTAACTGGTTCTAACGTCTCTGCGTTTGCTGCACTGGGCGGAAGGAGACAGGGCGAGCTCTGATGTGGCCCCACCTTAAAGCTGCACCACCGACCTCCATGCTCCCAGCAGTCCTGCCTTACAGCTCTTTGGGGAGCGTACTGTTTATGCTTTTTATTTTCGTTTTTTACCATAGAGCACGCGTGCTCACCGGAGAGAGACAGAGAGTGGGAAAGTGAAAAATCACCCCCTCCCTGACCCCGGGGCGGGGGGATGGCCACATGACGACCCCTTCTCCTCCATTCTCCTTCTACAACTTTGGGTGTACATTCACACGGACTGATGGGATTTCCAAGCCACCAAATCTGGGACTTGAACTGTGCTTGGCCATGTGGGAATCTAGCACCTTAGCCACCAGGCCACCTACTGTCCCCAAGAGATCATCTGTATTTCTGTTGTGCAAGAGGAGTCGGTTCCACAGGGCTACTGTATGACACGGCGATCCCAGTTCACCCACCAGGTATTACAGACTTGAGTATCGCTAGGAGTAGATGTTATGTGTTCAGGCCACACACAAAACAGTAAGTATGTGGAGTGATACATATGGGAATTAGCTTGATTGAGGCATTCCACGATGTACACAGATTTCAAAACATTATGTTGTATACAATAAAAATACAAAATTTTGATTTGTCAATCAAAAAATTCAAAAAAAGTTTATTTTTATCAAGTAAAAACTATAGATTTAATAAAATCTTTTAAAACAGAGAACTTCATATTCTTTTGTACGCTGAATCCTAATCTTTTATTTGTTTGTTTGTTTGTTTATAGAGATTCTTGCTATAGAGTGCATGCACTTGCCAGAGAGACAGAGAAACAGGAAGTGATCCCGCAGGGGGATGGCCACACCTCAATCCCTTCTCCTCCATTCTCCTCTTGGGATTTTGAGCATACACGCACACACGCATGAGTTTTAAGCCTCCGGGTCTAGGACTCAAATCACGGTAGATTATGTGACATAATGATTACACCATCTGCTGGTCCTGAAAACAAAACTTTTATACAAGGAATAAGTATATAGATATTCATCTATCAATATCAACCTATCATTAAAAAAAAAAGAGAAGAATATGTTTTCCTCTACTGGGCTCAAGTATCTTCTATACTGAGACTCGAAGGAGTTTACTAACGTGAAAATATACCACAGTTCGACATTTGTGCTTAAGCATTAGATACAGCTTCATATAAAACATTCTGGGGTCAGGCAGTGGTGTGCGGTTAAGGCGGGTGGATCTCACATGGCCGACTGTATGGTTTGAGTCCCAGAAGCAGCAGCTTGAAAAGCAGGTGTGTATTGGTGCGTGTGTAAAAATCCCCAAAAGAGAAATGGAAAGGAAGAGACTGCGGCATTCCGAAGTGCTTTCTCACTCTCCCTCTCTCTCTGTCTCTCTCCAGCAAGTGCACACACATTCTAGCAAAACTGAAGGGAAAAAAGCATCCTAGGTCAACACAAAGTAGCAGCAAAAGGCAATCAGGCCTACAGATACACACACGTCCACTCAAACTTTTAAAAAAGAAAAATAAAAAAGTCCAAACAAGCAGAGCAGTGAGTGCTTTTCAAATGTCACTTTTAAGCTTAGGGAAGAATTGTTTCATTTTTATTTTTTCATCAAAATCCACTGAAAAAGGGACCAGCAGTTAGCGTAATGGCTATGTCGCTGGACTCCCACGTAGTCAACCGCGGCTCGAGTCCCAGACCCGGTGGCTTAGACTCACGCCAGGCACATGTGCGTGTGTGCCCAAGATCCTGAGAGGAGAATGGAGGAGAAGGGATTGCAGCGTGGTCATCTCCCTTGGGGGGTGATTTCTCGCTTTCTGTCTCTCTGTCTGTCTGGCCAGCACACAGGCCCTATGGCAAAAACCTCCCCCCCCCCCAAAAAAAAAAAAAAAAAAAACACTGAAAAACAAATTGAATTTTTTGTCAGAGCTAGTTCCCAGTCTCTAGCCACAAATTTCTAGTTTATCAATGAGGTAACAAAAAGTCTTTGTCGCTATACTGACGCACAATAGCTCCATTTTAGCAGAAGGGTTTCCCAGTTCTTTCTCACGGACACTGCTCCTGTTTCCATGGAAATCCCTGCGATTTGTTTGAAAATTCAGGGCTCGTGGCTGAATGGAATCTTTTGCAGCCAACAAGGAAGGGGCTGTCTGGCCAAATCAATAGCCACGACACCTTTTAAAACCCTCGGCAGAACGTGTTCAGTGTTCCTGAGATCCTCAAGGTGCCTGCGTGCCCAAAGGCCTCCCCAGGTTGTGTGAGGGACTCTGCAGATGAAGACGTCCCCGAGCACAAGGGGACAGGGTAAGCACCAGGACACAGGAACGGGGCTGAACGGGAAGGCTGCAGAAGGCCCTCAGGAGCAGCAGCATCTCCTGAGGCATGGCATGGAGGGTCCAGGGCTGTGGCTGAAAAACGGCCTAATTGTGAGGAACAGCAGGCTCCCCAGGAACCTCTTCAGAGCTGTCAACCAATCTTCATCCCGGGTTACTGACAATCCTTCCCAGAATTCCTGCATTAGTTTCTTTCTGGTCTTTTCCTTCCTCTTGGAACCGTGCAGGAGTTTCTGATTACAGATGATGCTCCTCTGGCACTGTGCACCTGAGGCTTCCATCTAAGTGCCTCATCCTGTATCATCTCCTGCCTCCTACAGGGAGCTTCCCAGGAGGGAGACAGAGACAGAGACAGAGAGAGAGAGAGATGTTCCTCTCAGCTTTCTCAAAGGGTGAAGCTGGTGCTTACAAACAAAACTAAAGTAACAAGGAGCTACCCTTTATTTTCAGGATGAAGGTGACCAGATGTCCTATTTCTCATATACCTGGAGGTAAAGCTTCAGACTCTGAATTCTGCTGATTATCAGCTCATGGTGTCATTGTGACAAACAGGAAGGGCGGAACAGAACAACACTACTGACGGAAGGAAGGCTGAACACGCTGTCAGGCCTGCCCTTTGGGGACAGGGCAGCTCCAGTCCCCCAGCTGCAACCAGGCAAGAGAGATTAAAAAGCAAATGGAGCCAAGAGTGGTGGTGCACACCTGGAATCCCAGCTACTTGGGAGACTGAGGCAGGAGGATTGTGAGTTTGAGGTCAGCTTGGGAAACATAGTGAGACTCAAAATATTAAAAAAAAAAAATGCAAATGGTCAAATTTCCAACAGAGAAGGATCTTGCTCTCTCATGGCTAATCTCCCTAAACATCTCATTGCCTTCATTAGCAGAGGATAAATGATCCCTACCTAGAAGCTGAGAGGAGGAACAGGAAATAAGCTGGTGTCTCAGGTCAGGAGAAGTAGGAAGAGAGGAAGATGGGTCAATGTACCCAGGAGGTCAAATGCTTTTGGCTTTTTTCTTTTTTGCAGCTTATTTTTTTTTAAACACACTTTTAAAACTATTTAATTTTATTATTATTTCTTAATTCATCAGAGACAGAGAGAGCGGGAAATTGAGAGGTCAAGTTGCCAGGTCCAGGACTTGAACTGCAATTGGCCAGGTGAAAGTCCAGCTCCTGAACCACCTGCCATTTGCTGGCCCTAAAATAATTTTGACACGTAACTATATACATATTTATGGAGTCCAGTGTAATTTTATTCACTGTACATGAATACAATGTGCAGTAATCAAACAAGTAGCACATTCATCAATTCACTATCTCAACCTTTCTTCTCTTTCCCTTTCAGTTTTTGCCAGAGTGTGTGTGCACTTGCCAGAAAAAGAGCCAGAGTACTTCCCCCAATCAGGGAATGTGGTTACACCACAATCCTTTTTCCTCCCTTTCTCCTCATTAGGATTTTGGGAATGCAGGCACATGCACCCAGTTTTTCCAGCTGCCAGAGATGGGATTTGAACTGTGGTCCACCATGTGGGATCAGGCTCCCTTAATCACTGTGCTACTGGGCTAGTTTTTTTAAACAGTGGTAGTGGTACTTAACATGAAAACTATCCTCTGAGCAAAGTTTTAAGTGTATAATATGGTATTATTAACTATAGGCACAATGTTGCATAGCAAATCTTGAAAACTTACTCATCCTACACAACTGAAACTTTATACCATTGAACAATACTATTTTGCTTTCTACTTCTATGAGTTCTACTATTTTAGATACCTAACATAAGTGAGACCACCTGGTGTGCCTTCACCTGTGCCTGGCTTAGCTCACTCAGCATCATTTCCTCTAGGTTCATTTGTGTTCTTGAAAATGACTGGGTTTTTTAGGCTTTCCTTTTAGGTCAACCAGTATTCCATTATCTACATATACCACAATTCTTTATCCATCCACCCATTGATGGACACTCAGGTTGATTCTGTATCTTGGATATCAAGAGTAAAGCTTCAATGAACATGAAAGTGAAGATATCTTGTTAATATTCTGATTTCACATCCTTTGGCTATATCACAAAGAAGTAGGATTTTGGGATCATATAGTACTTTTTAAATTTTTGGTGAGGTTTTTGCTATAGGGCACATGTACTCACCAAAAAGACAGAGAGAGACAGAGAGACAGAAAGTGAGAAATCACCCCCCCCAGGGGGGATGGCCACGCTGCAATCCCTTCTCCTCCATTCTCCTCTTGGGATTTTGGACATGCACGCACACGCACCCAGCATGAGTTTTAGCCAACGGGTCTGGGACTAGAACCGCAGTTGACTATGTGGGAGTCCAATGATGTAGCCGTTACACCAACTGCTGGTCCCGGTCATATAGTACTTCCAAATTTTTAAAAATTTAATTAATTTGTTTATTTTAGCTTGCAATCAGGCAAGCACGCTCACTAGAGATAGAGAGAGGGAAAGTGAGAAATCATCCCCCTGGGGAGTGATGGCCATGCTGCAATTCTTTCACCTCCATTCTTCTTTTGGGATTTGGGGAATGCATACACATGTGCCTGGTGTGATTCTCAAGCCACTTGGTCCGGGACTTGAACCATGCAGATAGCCATGTGGGACCCAGTCACCTCAACCTCCCAACCTCCACAACAACTGCTTTTTTATTAAGAAACCACCATACTGTTATTGATGGATGATTACATCAATTAACATTTACTAAAACTGTGTGCAAGGGTTCCAACTGGAATGTTAATTTACACTGTCATTTGATTTTTTGATAACAGCCATCCTACAGTGTGGTTTTGGGTTACATTTCCCTGATAATTACTGAGGCTGAGCACACAGGCGGTGACCACTCTCTCTCAATACAGTGGTCATCGTCCAAGGTCTGGAGCTGACAAGGTCACTGACCCTACAGCTACTGGTGATGATGAGTTCTCTGTGGTCCCTGTGGAGCTCAGTTTTAGAAAACTCAGTGTGGGACACACTGATACAAACTCACTAGTAAACACAGAAATTTCTTTGGTTGGTGAGTATCGATTCACAAAGGGGCAGATTGGCAATGACTACCCAAGGCGTGGAGTCAGGGCACAGGGGCACAAATATGACTTTTCTCCTTTATAATCAATTCTGCTATTTAAATGTATCACAGTACGTAACCTGACGCAGACATAGTTATTACATAAATACTTGAATGTTTTCAAAGAGTTGTCTCGTCATCCAGACGCCTGCCAGAGGGGAATGCAGCACTTCTTGGGGCCAGACAGGCACCAGGTCCAACTCCAGCACCAGAAGACTCTCCCTGCCCCAGGAAGAGTGGGCCTCACAGAGACTGCCTGGGGTTACGGACCCGCATGGCAGCATCACAGAATCATCTGCCTCTACACACCATCCAAGACAACAGAGGAGAAGCCAGAGAAGTATTATCCGCTCACTCTTCACCTGTGATATGGTCATTTTCACCTTCAGTTACAGGCTTAGTTAAAGAAAATTTGTTCAAACCAAAGGAGAACATTTTCTTCTGAATTTCTCTTGTACACCTTTAATGAATGCTCAAATGATTAAAATGTGAAATAGGAGAGGCCTGCAAGTCTACTTTGGCTCATTTTTTTCATATTTCAGAAATTGGAATCATTCCTTAAAATATACTCGCTAAAATATTTAGAGGAAAAATCTAATACGTGCTGAAAGGTGACACTCTCACTGCTTCCTTATTGATTGGATAGTGCAGCCTCAGAGAACACAATTTAATAGACAGCCTCATCATTTCTACTTGGTGACTCTTAAAAGCTTTTCCAATGACGCCACCTGGCTATTGTTTAAATATAATGTTGTCATGATACAATATTTATTAAGCTTTTTCAATCATTTCATACAAAAAATAAAAATAGGGGTCAGCAGGCGGTGTGGTGGTTGGGGCACTGAACTCCCAAAGGCTGACTGCGATTCGAGTCCTGGATCTGGAGAGTTGGTTTCTTGCTTCCCCTCTCACTCTCTGTCTCTCTCTGGTGCCCGACAGTGAATTAAAAAGTGCTGATAAGAATAAGTGAAATTAAATAAATAATTCTTAAAAAAATAAAAATAGACCGTGCAGTACAAATATACTCTTGGTATTAGTCATGAGATGAATCATCGAGATGAATGAGGAGGGCTTATCCACAGACCTTTCAGGACAGCACAGCTGGAGGAGGAACACTGACTGCACAGGAGGAGGACGGCCATGAACAGGCCGAGTCACCAAAGTGATGCAAGTGGCAGAAGATTGACTTCACACACGAAATCCTTCTGGCACAGCCTAGCATAGGCAGGCTCTGGATTATAGCATAGCCTCTGTCACTGCTGCCACCATTTTAGCATAGCCTCTGTCACTGCTGCCACCATTTTAGCATAGCCTCTGTCACTGCTGCCACCATTTTAGCATAGCCTCTGTCACTGCTGCCATTTCCTTCCTCTCAGAGGCCAAAGGAAGGAGGTTGACCAGATGTCCTGCCAGAGACAGAAGCTGGTGGGTGGCTCGGGGTGACATCTCAGCTCACTCCACACCCCTGCCCTGCTGCCTCAGGCTCCGTCTGGGCTTCCTTACCGGGAGTTACATTTTGTGAAAGTATGAAATATTTAAATGTGGAAAAGTAGAAAAAAGAACGTGGAGACATATTTTTCACCCACTGCTCAGACTTAATAGACGTTAATAAATACCAATTTTCTCTATTCACTTCCAATGTCATTTTTATCAAAAGAAACGAAGTGTGTTAAAGTATATATTAATCCGCCTCCTCCATCACCATTTTCGCCCTTAGCTTTCATCCAAGACAACCACCATTCTGAAATCAGGACACAGAGTTCTGGTGCTTTTTGTAGCTTTGCTATCTTTGCTTGTCTGAGGGCGTTTCCGAGAGCACGTATGTCATCTCCGAGCAAGGGAAGCCATTGGAGCAGACACTGTCTATCAAACACGTCAAATTGAGCATGCAGTTTTGGGACATCAGGTTAATTACTTTAACCCAAGGCAAGTTCTGCTTCTCTGTGCACACCCAGCTCCCCATCCTGCTGTGACAGAGCAGCACGTTGAAGGCCGACAAAACCAACCAACTCCTGCCAGAGAGAGTGATGGTGCGATTTCTCTAACTGTAACATAAAGTGCCCTGCTTCATCTCCCCAAGAGGAGAGACCCAGCTGTAGGTGGTTTCCTTCTGTAGGCATGAGTCTTTAAAACTGGATACCTCAGGGAACCAGCAGTTAGCGTAATGGCTATGTCGCTGGACTCCCACATAGTCGACCGCGGTTCACGTCTCGGATCCGGTGGCTTACAACTCACGCCGGGCGCGTGTGCGTGCGTGCCCAAGATCCCGAGAGGAGAATGGAGGAGAAGGGATTGCGGCGTGGCCATCCCCCCTGGGGGGTGATTTCTCACTTTCTGTCTCTATGTCTCTCTCTGTCTGTCTGGCGAGCGCACGCGCCCTATAGCGAAAAACAAAACAAACAAACAAAAAAAAAACCTCTCGAAAAAAATGGATACCTCACATGAAAATGAGGCATGCTGAACTTAGACTGGCCTCTGTTAATTACCAACCACCCAATGCTTCAGTTTTGCTTTGCAGAAAAGCTTACGGTGTGGTTTGAAGTCCTTATAACTCCTGAGGAAAAAAGCTTACAGTGTGGTTTGAAGTCCTTATAACTCCTGAGGAAAAAAGCTTACAGTGCGGTTTGAAGTCCTTATAACTCCTGAGGAAAAACCTGCAAACCCATGTACTATACAGGAAAAACGGCACGGTGTCCTGGCATCATGCCCCCACCACCACCGTTTTAATGGTACGTATTTAGCCGAATCCTGCACAGCATCACTTGCCGCAGCAACCAGAGAGAGAGGTTTCCTTCCATTCGGATTTCCTTGACTTTCAAATGCTGCTGCATATTTCAAATAGCCCAAGTTTTGCCATGAGAGACTGTGGATGTTCCTGTCCTTCGATCTTCAAGACAGTTTGCTTTTAGATGTTTTAGGAGCAAGAACTGTGAAACTTTTGGTCAAGAAGGGGCTGACTCTGGAAAGAATTTATGTGGGAACACAAGGCTGTCTTTGGATATAGGGCATGACATGGGGCTGCTGTCAGGTATCTGGGAGAGGAGGAGGAGCAAGAACCTATAGAAACCCATCACTCCTGGAACCAGCAGTTAGCGTAATGGCTATGTCGCTGGACTCCCACGTAGTCGACCGCGGTTCGCGTCTCGGACCCGGTGGCTTACAACTCACGCAGGGCACGTGTGCGTGCGTAACCAAGATCCCGAGTGGAGAATGAAGGAGAAGGGATTGCGGCGTGACCATCCCCCCTGGGGGGTGATTTCTCGCTTTCTGTCTCTATGTCTCTCTCTGTCTGTCTGGCGAGCGCACACGCCCTATAGCGAAAAAACCTCTCCAAAAAAAAAAAAAAAAAAAAAAAAAAAGAAATCCATCACTCCTGGAGACCCTACCACCTGGCCACTGCGTCCAGACCAACCTCCAAAGACCCCCTTCTGTGCCTCCATAGAGTGACAGTTTGGTTATACACCCCTCACGGGGACTCAGCTATTATGCAATATAATGAGCAATAGTTTTGCAGTTTTAAAAATACAACCTCCATTTCTTTGTCTTCTATTTTAGGAGGATCAGAGTTGGGTTTTATATTCAATTGCCTTCCTTAGTCAAGTTGATTTCTATTCATAAACTAAAAGTAAAGTCCTCCTCCCTCTTGGTTTGGTATCTGTTCCTTAGTCCTAGTGCTCTTTGTGTGTATGTGTTTTCTTTTATTATTATTATTTTTTAATCATCAATTTTTTTCTTCACGGTGGAGGGTTTTCTTGATGACATACCCTTCCCTCCAGGTCCAGGTTTTGCATTTGCCTGGACATTTCACTCCTCTCAGGCACACACTCTGTGCTTGAAAGAGACTGTGACATCACCTCCTCCTTCTCCAAAGTATGCACATGTATGTCTTTTAGTCTACTGTTGGTGACGGTAACTCTGCCATCATTCCCGATCTCTCTGTACCTACTGCCACATGCAGCCAAACTGGAGAAAGGGTCCTGGTCTCTTTTACAAGGCACCGGTGTACAGCAAACACTCAATACGTGCATTCAGGACGTGAAGTGACACTGCTAGGGAGGGGCTGCTGGACTTCCTCTCTCTGCGAAGTTCCCAGTGGTGAACAGGGAGGTGGTGGTGCCTTCTGAAGTGGCCCTGCCTCCTCCTCCATCCATGCAAGCTGCCCCATGCAAGCACAGATTGGTAGACATACCATGGCCAGCCCCTGGCTCTTCATCGCCGCTGTAGCTGTCCTGTTTGAGTCTTCGCTGGAGTCTCCACAACATGAAGAGCTCCAGATCTTCAATGGGAATGCTTGTCAGAAACCAAAGCCAGACAGAACAGAGACTAATCCTGCACTCTTACAAGTTTACCTCACCTCATAACAAGGACAGCCATACTGTTTACTTTAGCTCACCCGCCTTCATGTTTTATCTTCAGTCTTTACATACTAACTGTACATATGTTTGGGATCCAATATGATGTTTTAATACATGTATACAATGTAGAATGATCAAATCTGGAAATTACGTATTCACAACCTCAAACATTTATCATTTCTTTGTGAGGAGAGCATTCAAATCCCCCATTTTAGCTATTTTGAAGTATACGACAAATTATTGTTAATTAAAACTCTAGAACTTATTCCTCCTTTTTTTTTTTGAGAGGTTTTTGCTACAGGGCGTGTGTGCTTTCCAGAAAGACAGAAAGCGAGAAATCACTCCCCAGGGTGGATAGCCACGCTGCAATCCCTTCTCTTCCATTCTCCTCTCAGGATCTTGGGCACACATGCACACGTACCCGCTGTGAGTTTAAGCCACTGGGTCCAGGACTTGAACCACGATCGACTACATGGGAATCCAGCAACATAGCCATTATGCCAACTGCTGGTCCCGAACTTACTCCTCTTATCTAACTGCAATGTTGTACGCATTGAGCAATGTCTCCCTAAGTCCCTCTACTCTTCTCATCCTTGAGAGATCACTATTTTACTTTCTCCTATGAGGTCAACATTTTCATATTCCACGGATGATTGAGATGATGTGTTTGTTTGCTTGTTTGTTTTCTTTTTCCTTCTGTGCTTGGCTTCTTTCACTTAGCAAAATGTCCCCCAGGTTCACTCATATCGTTGCAAATGACCATGTTTCATTGTGACGTGTTCTTTGCCTATTCGTCGGTTGATGGATCCTTAGGGTAGCTTTTGTATCTTGGTTATTGTGATCTTGCTCATTTGTTAAAGACTAAGTAACTGATTACAGAGTAGTGTGGCTGATTCGTACAAAACTAAATGATCGGTATTTGAGATCCAAGTGAGTGCTCCCTATAAAATACTTGTACTCTCTCATCTTGAAACATTTTTCTCCTTGGGAACAGCTCAAAACAGAAGTGATGATACTTCTCCAATAATTGTTCTGCAACACCCCTCATGAGCCACAGCCTGCCCAGTATGAGCTGAAGGCTCCCGGAGAATGGGGTTTGTGAGACTCCTGCCTTCACCCACCAGGGATCCCACTCAGTGTGATACCTTTCAGATTGGGAGTGCTTTAGCAGCTATCTGTTGAACATGAATGGAGGTTATAAAAAGGTCTTACTTGAGAAAAACACTCTATAGAGTTGCCTTATGCCTGGCAGCAAGAAAAAATATTTTCTCATAAGCCCATCTCCCCAGACAGGATGGAACACAGTCCAAGTAAGAAGTGATAGGAACTCCACCAAGTATGCCTCCAAAGCCTTTGCACTGGATCAGAGCAGTGAAAGGTTCATAACCTTTCTCTTTTCTGCCACCAGCCTCAATTTTGGATGTCAGCGAAATCTTTTAAGTCACCCAGGAAGAATCCACAAAATTTTGCAAAGTAACTTCAGGGGTCCGGAAGTTAAAACCAATCTGGGATTCCTTAGAAGACTCATGGTTGGCAGTCTGCAAGCTCCTGCATGAGAGAGGAAAGCTGAATGCCATCACTCACTGAGACTGATTCTACAGGGCAAACACACATTCCGGAGCGCCTCTCTGGGGACCTGGAGCTCGCTCCACATGGCTTTGTGCTGGCTCCTACTGACGGTTACTAGGCAGCGGTTGCTAGACAGTGACACCCACACGCTGTCTTCAACATCGAACAACAGACCTACGTTTCCAATATTGAATTTGAGAACAGAGTCATTCAAACAGCAGAAAAGTCATGTGGATAGTGACTGAGAACAAGAATTTCTAACTTGGCATCTAAAATAATTTAGGGATGACAAATGCAAGAGAATTGGGAAAAAAAAAATTTAAAAAAGAAGAAAAACCAACATAGAAGAACAGAGGGTGAATTTGAAGCTGTTCTCCCCAGTCTCCGAAGGAGACATCAGAAGCCGCCCAGCTAGAATGTGATTCCTAAATGTGCCAAGGTTTTACCCGCCTAAACACTAAGGAGCTGTCTGGGGTGCAAAGTGCACGAGTTTAATGCTTAGAGTGCAGCTTGGTGCCAATAAGATCAATATTATGGATTTCATAGCACACAGACCAGCTCATTATCGCCCCTAACAACAAACTGTTTCCTCTACCCAGGATGAAACTGGACAGGCCAGGATAAAACCTTTGGTACTCAGTATAGAAACAAACATGCTGACCATTTACAACACCTCTGTAAATGCAGGGGAGAAATACACTCTATCGCCTGAGGTCTGAAAAGGCCCAAGAGAATTCTGACTTGAGTTCCAACTTCTAACACACATAGAATTAGCCAGTTTTTACCAATATTTTTTATGGCTTTTGCCACAGAGTACATGTGCTCGCAAAATAAAGATATTGAGAAAGAGAGAAATTGCCCCCCTCCCCCACCCTTGGGGGTATGGCCATGCCACAATCCCTTCTCCTCCATTCTCCCCCTGGGATTCTGGGCATGTATGCTCAGCATGAATTTCAAGCCACCAGGTCCAAGACTCAAGCCACAGTTGGGTATGGGTGAGTTTTCACCGCTACACCACCTAATAGCCCCCTTTATTATTATTTTTTAAAGTTTATTTTATTCCAGAAGGCATTTATTTATTTACTTGTATTTTGAGACTTTTTTTTTTTTTTTTTGCTACAAGGTGCATGTCCTTGTTGGAGAGACAAAGAGACAGAGAGACAGAAAGCGAGAAATCACCCCCCCCCCCCCCAGGGGAAATGGCCATGCTGCAGTCCCTTCTCCTCCATTCTCCCCTTGGGATTTTGGGCATATACACACACATGCCTGGTGTGAGTTTCAAGTCTCCAGGTCTGGAACTTGAACCGTGGTTGGGCATATGGGTATCCAGCAAGGTAACCATTACTCCATCTGCTGGTCCCTAATGATGCTCCACATCATTCCTTTCAAAGCTCGGAGCTAAAAATAAACCCCATCTATGAGTAGAGAATGAAGGTCCTGTCCTGTGCTCCATATGACTAACTGCGCACACATCAAGTCAAGAACTATGTGCATCCGATCCCAGGACCTTGTCTGTGTGCTGAGGACCCCCCCAACTGACATCATTCCAAGCCCCAGACTCAGGCATTCAGCCACTTCCTGGCCCTCCACACTTGTTCGTCCTGCCGGTACCTCCAAAGGAACATGCCCCTGTGCACTCAAAATGGGTGAATGCTTTTGTGGGTGAATGCCATACTACAAAAATCAAGAGCTTAAAAATGTTACCTGTCCAACAGAGAACGATCCAGTTCCTTTCTTCTCTGAACCTGCTTGTGGCCCAATAGCTATCTCAGGAGGAAGGGGCTCCCCCTCTCATGCTTCCACCATACCCCAACCAGTCCCAGGAACTGCACACCACTCTGAGGGCACTGCCCCTCGCCCCAGCTAGAGCCTTATTGATGTGGCCGTCAGATGCTTTTGAAATATAAAGGAGATGATGCTCTATGTATAAAGAAATCTCATACTAACGGTTTGGGTAGACTTTCTCGCAGATTAGAATAGCTAACTAGAGGGGCTGTGGTAAGTTTCAAGTATAATCATATAGATAAAGAGCCTGGCTTATAAGTTACACATAGTATTTATTAGTAGTATTTATTGTTACAGGAGGTGCCGGGAGAGGTGAAATATTCCTAGGCTTTGGGATTGGCAACTTTTTTGAGCTTTGGTTTCCTTATTTGTAAGAAGAAAACAACTGAGCAGGGTGGGGGGGGGGGGGCCTGCTGAAATGCTTTCTATTTAACAACCTTACTATATTACACTGCTAAATACTTTCTTCTCAATTTTAACTCAAAACCTAAAAATGCCATAACTCTTGAACAAAACATGATAAATACAGAAAGAAACCAAAGACAGCTGATGTTTTCTATCACAAAATCCCCGTTATTTGTAATGTTGTTTTGGGGGCTTAGATGGCACACAGCAGTAACACCACCGGTCCACAAAGGAAAGTTCTGGTGCATATCCCAAGGCCTCTCTGAACACATTTGGTGTGTATGTGTGTGTGTGTAGGTGTGTATGTGTGTGTATGTGTGTGTGTGTGTGTGTGTGTGTGTATGTGTGTGTGTGTGGACATGTGTATGGACGTGTGTGCCCATGATCCAGAGTGGCAGAGGCTGTGGGTAGGTCACAGCATGAGGACCCTGTCAGGAGAGCCTGTCTTTCTGTCTGTCTCTCTCATTAAACAAACAAACGAACAAACTTTAAAATATTGATTATCTGCTTAATTAGAGGTGCCCACCTGCCTGTCATTTGTAGAACAATTTAATCACCTGAAGTATTGACGATGGATGACGGCTCTTTCTAAACACAGTGAAAACGCGAACTCTGCAACATGACTGAAGTGAGTAGAAGAAAAACCATGACTTTCTGACAAATCAACAAAGCCTAAGTGTCTGCTGTTGAACAGCCTAGACAGCAGGAAGTAAAGTGTGAAGCGGAGAGGAAAACGGGAAAGGAGGAACAGCAATGCCGGGCAATTCGGCTGTGCACGCAGGGTAGGAGCAGCGAGCAGGCCAGACAACAGCCGTGGCATCCCCAGGGCACTTGCTGGAGATGTGAATTCCCAGCTCCCCTATTCCCACTGAGCCAGAAAGTCTCCAGGTGGAACCCTCCGTGCCAGAGGACACCAGTGTGGTCTGAGGAACTGTGGCGTAGCAGAGGATGGCAGCGAAAGGCTCTTAGTTGAAAATAGGTCTTTCATGTGACCGATTTTTGTCATAAGCAATGTTTGTTCATGCCTTTCACATTGCTAAATAAGAGTTCTGAAAACTTCACTATCAGAATGAGCAGCGGCTTGCAGGACATCTGGATTGAAGCAATGTTTCCCCAGGAGGGAGAAGGGGGTCCCATCTGGAGAGCCGCATCATGACAATGCCCAATTAAACTCTTATTGTCACAATCTGTGAATGATAAATATGGGTGACTAGGCATGTTAATGCTTTCACATCAAAGAGCAAGCATTATTTAAGCATTAATAATTACCTTCATTTTGCTCATCCTTATTCTACGACTTAGTTATTAGCAATTGTTTTCTTTCTCTGATCCTAGGCTTTGTTACTGAATCAGACCACACATGTCATTGACACCAAAAAATTAAGAAATGTCTGAAAGCAATTTCTAGTCTTTGAAAGTCAATATGGGATGTGACAAAATTATGGTGGAATAGGAAGTGTCCAGCTTCAGTCCCCCTTCGCAGGAAGACCAGCTAACAAATACTCGCAGGTAAGAACGCCTTGTAAATATCCCAGTGATATAAGAGGCTCAGGCACCCCCTTGGACCATAGAAACCAAGAAAAACTGATCAATAGAGGTGATACACTGACAGCAAGAAGGAGAGATCCTGAGAGCTGCAAGAGCATATAGTCACTTTTCCATCGATGCAGAAAAAACACTTGATGAAATTCAGTGTATTTTTATGATTAAAAATTCAAAACCAAGAACTATCAACAAGCTACAGCTTATTGGTCCTATAGCTCAGCAGTTAAGTACTGTACAGAGGAGCTGGATTGTACATGGCCATCTGAGGTTCAAATCCCAGCCCTAGAGGCTTGATATACACACTGATGTGCACATACACCCAGAATCATGATGGAATGAAGAACTGGGGAAAAAAAGGATTGTAGTATGATCAGATCTCAAGGGGGCTGTTTTCTCTCTCTATCTCCCACCCTCCCTCCCCTTTGTCTTTCTTGTGTATTCACATTTGCTGTCAGAGAAACGGGTCTCTCTCTCTCTCTCTCTCACAACAAATTGGGTATAGAAGAAATAAGGCTCAACACAATGAAGGCCATACATGGCAAGCCCACAGCTAATGTCATACTCAGTGGTTAAAAATAGAAAGCTTTTTGGCTAAGATCAGGTAATAAGTAGGGATACCTATTCTTATCACTTCTATTCAATACAGAATTGGAAGTCCCAGCCAGAGCAATAATTCAACAATCAACCAATAAATAAAAGGTATCCAAATTGAAAATTAAGAAATCAGATTATATTTATTCACAGAGTATACAATCTAATATAGAGAAAATCCTAAATATGCCATCGGAAAACTATTTGAACTACTAAATTCCATAAAGTTGCAGAATAATAAATCAACAAGTAAAAATTAGGTGCATTTCTGTACATGAACAATAATTTATCTGAAAAAGAAGTAAAACAATTCCATTTATAATAGCACCAAAAATAATAAAATACTTAGGAATGAATGGAACTAAGGAAATAAAAGACTTGTACACTGAAAGCTATAAAACGATGAGACCCAGCTACAACAGTGTAGCAGTAATGCAATACTCTCAATGCTGGAAGCCATATACAAGACTGGGGGTCAGTTCCCAGGTAGTATTACAGGTAGACCTGTAATACTAGGAACATACACTCATGACTGATCCTGTCTAGCTGATAAATCGGTTAAGGGTCGGGGGAAGTTGTGGCATGAGAATCTGTTGAGGGTGCCTGTCTTTCTTTACCTCTCAAGAAAAAAATCAACTTAAAAATTGATGACTGAGGGCCAGCCAGCAGTGTGGTGGTTAAGGTGGCTGGATCCTACATGGCTGACTATGCAGTTCAAGTCCTGGACTCAGAGGCTTGAAAAACACACTGGTCTGTGTGCATGCTTGCCTAAAATCCTGAAAGGAGAAATGGACGAGAGGCATTTATGCCAAAACCATCCTCCATGGGGGGGGAGTGCTTTCTCACCTTTCTCCCCCCTCTTTCTCTCTCTGACAAGTGCACCTTATAGCGAATCTTAAAAAGACTAACGAAAGAAACTGAAGGTAGTAAAATGGTATACCATGTTCAGAGATTGGAAGAATATCGTTAAAATGTCTATACTAGCCAAAATGATCTAGAAATTCAATGCAACCTCTATTGAAATTCCAATGGCATTTTCCAGAGAAAGAGGATAAACAATGCTAAAATGCATATGGACCCACAAAATGCTGAACAACCAAACCAATCATTGAGAATAAAGAACAAAGTCAGAGGCATTATATACTTCATCATTTAAAACTATATTACAAAGCTAAAGTAATCAAAGTAACATGGTACTGGCATAAATATCATACACATAGGCCAATGGAATTAATTGAGAGCCCAGAAATAAGTCCATACATATGTGGCCAACTGATATGTGACAAGGAGACCAATAATACAAAATGGAGAAAGGACAGGATCTTCAATAAATGGCATTGGGATGAGGCCAGCAGATAGCATAATGGTTACATCACTAGACTCCCACATGGTTGACCACAATTTGAGTCCCAGAACTAGTGGCTTGAAACTCACTCTGGGTACGTGTGTGTGTGTGTATCCAAGATCCTAGAAGGAGAATGGAGAAGAAGGGATTGCTTGGCCATTCCCTTTGGGGGTGGTTTCTCACTTTCCCTATCAGTGTCTCCGTCTCTCTTTTTCCCCAGTGAGTGCACATGCCCTAATGCAGAAATCTCTTTTAAAAATTAAAAAATACATTACAATAAAAATAACAGTCATAATAACTAAAATAATTCTTTAAAATAAGGGGGGTTGGTAAGCAAGCAGGTGGTATGCTGGTTAAGGTGCTGGACTCCCACTTGGCCGACCATGGTTTGAATCCCAGACCTGATGACTTGCTTTCTCACTTTCCATATCTTTCTCTCTCTCTGTCACTCTCTGGTCAAATTAAAATAATAATAATAATAATTATGAAAAATGGAATAATTCTTTTAAAAAATAAATAAATGGCATTGGGGAAAATCAACACCCTCAGGCAAAAGAATGAAACTGAACCCTTATTTTATACCATATACAAAGGACAATTAAGAAATGAATTAAGGACTTAAACATAAGACCTGAAACTGAAGACCACTAGAAAAAAAGCATAAGGAAAAAGCTCATTGACATTGGTCTTGGAAATAATTTTTTGAATATGATACCAAAGCATAGGCAACAAAAGCAAAAACAGACAAGTGCATAGCAAAGCAATCAAACAATAAAATGAAAAGGCAACCTACAGAAAAGAACTGAAAATTTACAAATTATGTAAGTGGTTAATATCTAAAACACTTCAGGAACTTCATGTAGCTGTTACATCTTTCTCTCTTTCACGCTGTTACATTCACAGATAAGTACTACTTTTATAGGAAACTGAATAAACGATAAAATGGCTGACTCAGCAGCAGGAGCAAGTTAGCAGAGAGCTAAGCGTATAACGAAGATCTACAGATGATAACACTTTTTATGTGTCAGCTCAATGCATACTCAAGAGATATGGGCACTGAACTCCTAATCTATGTCATGGTAAATGCAGAGCAGAAATCAGAACTGTGAACGATAAATAAATTTCCAAATGACCAGAATGTTCTACTGTAAACCTAAAAGAGGTCTGGAAACAAGTAGAAGAAATTAAAAGATTTTAGCAACCTATTTAGCCATATAAGTCTATGTTTATCAGACAGCATAAAATAAAAATTCTAAAGACTGTTAACCCACAAATTTATCATTGGTAACTTCAAGGTTGAGGAATTAGAACTCAGTGACATCAGAGCTTATGCCAGCCCAACAACTTGCAAGAACATTAATAAAAGTATCACTCACTTGGCTTCACATTAGCAACCACGGCCAGGCTTTCAGGTGGGTGTACAGCTTGGTACCGGCTATGTTCTCCTGCACCTTGGTTATTGCCATATTCTATTACTTCCACATGTCCAAGAGGAACACTCCACTTCAATAAGTACCTTTGGCTTGTTGATACAATAGAATTGTTTTCATGCGAGGTACTGAAACAATGAGAAGATTGTTAGTTTATAAATAATCATATGATACTGAGTTACAATAAGTCATATCCCTTAGACACTCAGTTGTTCAATCATGGTACCTGACTTACTTAAGAGTAGTTACCATTTTTGTTTCCATATTGAGGCTCCCAATTACATGAGAGAGTAGAACTCTTTCCACTGTCTAACCCAGAAAACACAAGAACCGTGAAATGACATATTTCTAAAGAAGCTCTAAGGTTTTCCGTAAAAGCTTAAAAGGAAGAAGCTGCGTACTTACTGATGACTATCTGAGCAAGCACGCTCAGGTATTCTGGAGAATCTTGTTAACAGGAAAAATTTCCTATGTAGATAGAGAGATTCTCTAATTGTTTCATATGAATTAAAATTCTTCCTTTATTCTCAGATGTTATATCACAATCATTGTAATAGAATTGAATCACACCATTATACGCTATGATTTAAGTATTTATTGTGACAATATAAATTAAATAAAAAAACAAAAAGCATAACCTATAGATATTTTCTTCTATAACAATATGGGTCATATCATATATACAGAGAAACGCATAAAACGCACATGTACAGTCTGGCAGAAAAACCTGATGCAAACATGGGTGTAGCCAATATTCAGGTCTAGGCTGCATGATTGCAAGTACCCCTAGAGTTCTCCCCTACCATAGGAAAAAAAAAAAAAAAAAAAAAAAGCTTCCAGAAGCAACTATTATTCTTACTTCTGATGACTATTAATTTTTGCTTTTCTTCCAGTTATATACTTAAAAATAAAATGTGGAAGAGAATAACCAAAATGCCAATTGGTATGCTTTAAAATGAAATACTTGATTTGATAAGAGCCAATCCACACCCAACCTCACCAACTTCCCTCAGACACAAGAGAATCTCACTATTACACCCCTGGTCTATAATGAAAGAGAAAGGAAAGGAGGTACAATTCAGACACAATAACAAAACAGGTTGTTGCGTATTCTATGCCTTAAATTTTATAAAGACAGAGATGTGCATGAATTCTTACCAAAATTTCTACTCCTCCTCTTTGAGTCTAAAGTTTCCCTTCCCACATATAAAGGAAGTTTGGACATCTCTTGATGTCCACAGAGCCTGTGGAAGGGTTTGGGAACTACTGGAACATGTTAGTCTAACAAAGCAGGCCCTCATCTCAGTACCTCCGGGCAGTGTTGCTGGATATCTCATGTTGAGAACACATCGATGGGGAATAAACTTTTGCTCAATACCATGCTTTCTTACAAAAAATTCAAATCATGATGTCCATGACAAACGGGGGGGGGGGGGGGGGCATTATGTTATGGAACACAGCTGAATTCCTTTTGAAGTATCAATTTCTGTTCATATTGAAAGAGGGTCATTTCTGTTGGCCTGAGTTTTAAAATAAAATAAAACTTCAGAAGAGCTAAATTTGCTCCATCATCCTTCAATGGTGGTCCTTCAGCTCTTCAGCCACTACAGCGCTTATGGGACAGTGGCAGCCTCCCATCACATTTAGACAAATACTGATCACGACTGAGAGAAAGACCGCAGGAGACAGCCAGCTGCACAGGCCCCTGCTGTTTGTCTCTCCCCTTATGTTCTCAGGCAGGTAGGACAGTGTCCCATCCCAGTGCCCAGGCGAGGCCTCTGGGAAAGACTCAGCTGCTTCCGCAGGCCAGCCCAGTAACAGTGACAAGCGTTGCATGAAAAGGGGGAATTTCTTGGACAATTCCAATTTCTTGGAATTTCTGAATTTGGAAACCGCTTTACTAAATGAATGTAAATTAAATAAATGTCTCCATATTGCAGGAAGCGCCTCATAACATAACACTACAGAAATAGAAGTACAATTGTCTATGAGGGACAAAAGGCTAAGGGTTCTTCATACTTATTATTCTAAGAATCTCTTTGGAATGGCCCAAGTTTGGGGTATCTCCAGTCACAGTTCTTCATAACCTCAGTTTGTCAGCTCTACTTCCAAAGCAGGAATGTCACTGGCTTGTTCTTCCTACCTGTGAGAAACCATGACAGACAAAAACGAACAGCGCACACACACAGCTGTAGCCAGGGATTGGCACGTGGCAATGGCAAATTCAATGATAAAGGGTGAACTGTTGGTAGCAACCAAATGATCAAGATGCTTTATAAATAAAGGAAGGGGGAGGGACCAGCAGTTGGCATAGTGGCTATGTCACTGGACTCCCACGTAGTCGACCGTGGTTCGAGTCCCAGACCTGGTGGCTTAAACTCACACCAGACATGTGTGCATGCATGCCCAAAAAAGAAGGGAAGGGTGATCATCAAAACTGGTTTATTTTTGGGAACCAGCAGTTAGCGTAATGGCTATGTCGCTGGACTCCCACGTAGTCGACTGCGGTTCGCGTCCCGGACCCGGTGGCTTAAAAACTCACACTGGGCGCGTGTGCGTGCGTGCCCAAGATCCCGATAGGAGAATGGAGGAGAGGGGATTGCAGCGTGACCTCCCCCCCTTGGGGGTGATTTCTCGCTTTCTGTCTCTCTGTCTCTCTCTGTCTGTGTGGCGAGCGCATGCGCCCTATAGCAAAAACCTCTCCAAAAAAAAAAAAAAACAAAACTGGCTTATTTTTCAGACTTACTCTGTAACTGTCACAAAATATGTGAGGAGGATGAGGAACAGTAAGAAAAGCTGGCAAACAGGCAACTGTGTGCCAGGTAAGGTGCTAGTGTTTTTTGTTTGTTGTTTTGGTGCTAGCAGTTTTAATGAATGTTCTCAACTTAAAGCCACAAGAACCCTGTAAGACTGTGCCATTAGAACCTTGTAAGATTGTTGTCATCATGATTATCATTATTTCTATTTTCATTTCTAGTCTACAGATGAGGAAACTTACAGAAAGGGGCTATATTTTCAAAGTTAGGAGAAAGTGGGGCTGGAATCAAACCTAATGATTCCAGCTCTACAGTGTGGGCTCTCAAATATTCATCAAATTACCTACCTGCCTTGGATGCCACAGAGCAGTAAGGAGAGTGGGCGGATCCATTTGGTAGTTGGTCAATGAGGATGTCAATCATACAAAAATGTGTCCTGTCTAGTAGTGTGCTCATAAGTGGTTAACAGCTAGCTCTCACTGGGAGGAAGGATCCTGATTTTTTTCTGTTGGCCAGTTTCCATGGTGTAAATGCTCCTGTTGGGGATAATTTCAAACTACCTGTGCCTTGAGCAACCAGATCTCAAAAAACCTGAAAATTTAACAACTGACTCACACAAATGATTGTGAGCGGAACCACATTAGCTTGTATGCATCAAGGTCATGACATTCACATCAATCCCCTCGTAATCTGCCTGTGTTTGAAGTCCTTTAACTGCTTTAACATGCTCAACTTACTACAACACCCTACAGTTGAACAATAATTCTTATGTAAGATTATTGTAAGTCCAAGAACTGATAAAGTGATACTCACTGTTTTGGTTTACTCTAAATAGGGATATACTCAATTTGATGATATTTTAAAAAATTACCAAAAACAGATTCATACAAAAATGGCCAAAAAGAAAGAATCTGAATAAAACAAAGAACTGCATGATGATTCAGGAAGATTATAAAGAAACCCAATTCAGTTTCTTGCTCCAATGTTAGCCCTGTTTATGGAGCAAATACAGCTATATGCACTTTATTTCTGTCTGCAGAGACTTGGTAAGTTATAATCTATCCATTTAAAAATAAGCTTGTTTCTCATAAGGTTTCCCTTATTACGGACTAACTTTTGGTATCTAGATCTGTAATCATTCATTTTTAGACACATATAACATGTAACTGTGAGACTCACAGAGTGAATGAGATGTGCTCTTACCGTGAACTGACAGTAGCACACATGAGCACGTCATTTAACATGAAGAGTCGACGTTCTTTGGTTTTCATAATTTCTCCTCTGTCGTTATAAACTGTTTCTATCATATCATCGGATCGAATGAGGTATCGATTTCCACTGCTGAGAAGCTGAATATTCAAAATAACACTTGACATAGTTATCTCAACTAAGTTTATCAGGAAGAAGGATGACAAAGGTCTTGCAAAATCTGAGTGTACAGCATAAAAATGTTATAGATTCTTTTCCTTTAAAGAGAATTCATGTACCCCCCACTCCCACCTCATTTATGGATTATATTAGAGTTCAGAAAGTGACTTTTAAAATAATTACATATTTTACAGACATTATATAGTTACACTAAAGAGCAAAGGAAAGCTAATTTTCCCTGTAAATAAAATTTCTGTATCTAAAATCTGCTGAGTTCAGCGATGGAGAACTTCCTTTCTCGTGACTATTATTCAACGTGACTTCTCTGAATGTATGCATGTTTGCTTCATTTCTTACAGACTTTCGCTCCACAGTTAACCATCTGCAATTTACATATAACACTGAGCAGAAAGAGTTGCCCCTACTCTTTTTTTGGAGGGGAGGCACTGAACCCACTTGAGGATCTAATGAATCTATAAGCCCCTTTCCTAAGAAAATGCACACTCTGTTAAGCTCCTGCATACCGTTATCGGCATTCGCAATCTGCCTGAAGCTCTTTATCCACCCCCAGTTAAGATCTCTGGGCCAAGAGAATTATCCCAGTGTTCCAAAATATTAGTAACAAATGGCTGAAATAATGATAGCTCATTAGTACAAAGTAAAAACAACTTCAGCACAGAGTTGAAAAAAAAAAAATCTCTCTCAACCTTGTTCAGGTATCTTTCATTTATGGCTTTTGCTATTTGTTTAATTTCGCAGCGTTGGTCAGCGTCTCTTTTCCTCTCATTTAATTTCTCTGCTAAGGTTTCGAGCTCTGTCAGTGCCATCTGAAGAGGCAGCCTGTCAGGATGTCCTTTGGATGTATTTTTCAACATATCCTGTTAGCGACAAGGTAGAAGGGTAGGCAGTTACCACAGGCACACATCGAAATCCAACAATTACCTGCATCATTCAAACTGACAGCTGGGAACAGGGCCACACGTCAGTTATTTCTGGGGAAAAACAAAGTAAGCACACTTGTGAAAAGATAATAAACGAAGTGAATCACAATTTGGCTGAACATTTGAATAGCTCCCTCTGAACAAACAAAACCAACTTTAAAAATGGCATTGCTGATGAAAAAAAAATACCACTTTAAAATAAAGGACCCTCTAAATAGGAACGCCCCACAATTACAGAAATATTTTGCCCTCTGTAACATGTTCAATGTCATGATTCGACTGTTTTTCCCAATCTGAGTCAGATGAATGATCCCATGCATGGATGAATCCAGCTACATTTTCCAAATCAGTTTCCCAATATGGAATGTGCACTATTTTGTGGTATCAACTACTCTAACTCTGGTGTCAATTCCCATAGCAGGATCTATGTGCCTCCCCATACTGATAAAAGAACCTGATTTTAGGGTAGCAAAACTATTCTGTGTGATACTACAGCGTTCAATACATGTTATACCTTGGTCCAAAGCCACAGGACGTACAGTACTGAGAGTGAGCCCTAATGTAACAATAGGCTTTGGTATTCAGGATGTGTCAAAGTAGATTTCTCTGCTGTAACAAAAGTACTACTCTGGGGGTGGGGGCGGATGTTGATGATCGGAGAGACTACACAATGGTGGGGGCCGGAGGTAGGTGAGGCAATCTTAGTACCCTCTCTCAATTTTGCCGTGTGTATAAAACTACTCAAAAAAAGATACAGTCTTTGAGGTCAGCAGGTAGTGTAGTGATGAAGGCACTGGATTCTCACATGACTGACCGCAGTTCGAGTCCTGGACCTGGCAGCTTGAAACTCATGTCAGGCGTGTGTGCTGAAAATCCTCAGAGGAGGACAAAGGAGAAGGGATTATGGCATGTTCATTCCATCTGGAGGGTTATTTCTCACTTTCTCGCTATCTCTCTCCTCTCTGGCAAGTGCATGTGTCCTATGGCAAAAATCTTAGAATAAAAAAATATATAGTCTTTAAAAAAGAAAGGAGCTGAGGTACCTCTTTGGCGCTCTCTAAGGTATCAGTTAAGTATGAGAAGGGTGTAGGGAAGAGCCATGGCACCAAGTAGCAATCACCAAAAAACTGATTTGATGCTATCAAATGCAAATAAACTTTTTTTTTTTAAGAGAGAGATTTTTGCTATAGGGCACGTGCACTTGCCAGAGAGACAGAGAGACAGAAAGTGAGAAATCACCCTCCAGGAGGCTGGCCATGCTGCAATCTCTTCTCCTCCAGACTCCTCTGGAGTTTTGGGCATGCATGCACATGCACCTAGCATGAGATTTAAACCACCGGGTCCAGGACTCAAACCATGGTTGACTACGTGGGAGTCCAGGGTCATAACCATTATGCAATCTGCTGGTCCTGTAACATAAACTTTTAAGAGCAAATGAACCCAGACATAGACAGTAGAAAAATGACAGGAGTCATTTTTTTTAAACTTTGGTTTTATAGAGGGCCTTCTTTTCCAGCTTGCTTTCACATATGCATGCTGACGGTTGTTGGAGGGACAAGTATGAACTTGGAATGTTCTTTTGCAGAATGAAATGTGGTTCTACAGTTTGTTGTAGCAATTTGCATTGGTACGAGCGGTAATAGAATTCAACAATGTGCTCATCTTTTCAAACTTTTTTTAAATATGAAAAGCACACTGCACAAGTGATCCAGTGTTTTCAGTCTAGATGAATATGAACTACTCTATACATCTGCCTACCTATGAATTACAACAAATCCTGTCGAGGCAGAAAAGAAACACCGTAAAGCTAATTCTGGCTCCAACATCATGTTCTGCAGTAACTGGACAGTAAAATCGGGCCCTCCTAGAGTGGGACCACTGAGCAGAGCCGCAGGGCCAGGGGTGCTCTGCCAGGCTGCCAGCTTCCATGAGAAAGCCAGTGAGAGAGGAAAAGAATGTTTCTTGTTATTGCCGTCACCAGAAACTGTCACTTACCTTTGTACAAAACAGGAGAGCACAAGACAGTTGGGGCAAAGTAAGGCAAAGGTCACACAGGAGATGGATGCTCTGGACCACGTTTGGAACCACCGGCTCCAGCGAAGCCAGGGTGAGCAGCTTCACAGCGCATGCTGGTGGACAGCTGCAGCTTCCTAACAGTGACAGCAATAAGGTCCAGGGGGACTAGTCAGGACAAGGTGTGGTCAAGACCAAAGAGCAAACAGAAGGAGATGCTGAGGAAGAAGGGCGATTGAGGGCACGGGTCTCTGCCAACCCTCCACTGCCCACACTAACCTCCCAACAGTAGTAGAAGGCAGCGGGGAGGGAGGGCACTTGTCGACTGTCCTCCAGCCTGTCTCCTTGGCCGATTCCAGGTGCTTCCTGAGCACCTTTACCTGGGAGGCAGGGGTCCTCAGAGAATCCCAGGAAAGTTTTCCAGACACAGAAACTGCCTTGTCTCTGACTCTGACTTACAGAAGTAACACAGATCCACCCTGCTCCTCTCTAAGACTGTCTCAGCCAGTGGTCCCCATCCTTTTTGTCACCATGGAAGACAGTCTTTCCATGGATGGGGTAGGGGAGGGTGTCCTATGAAAGCGTACAACTTCATTCCTGGCATGTGCAGTTCACAAGAAGGTTCACGCTCCTATGAGAGCCTAATGCTGTCACTAATCTGACAGGAGGTGGAGCTCAGGTGGTGACGCCAGCGATGGGGAGTGGCTGCAAATACAGGTGAAGCTTTGCTGCTGCTCACCTCCTGCCACGCAGCCTGGTTCCTAACAGGCCAGGGACCAGTACTGGCCCATGACCCAGGGCTGGGGACCCCTGTTCCAAGCCACACCAGCAATTAATCACACAATCACACATGGCCAAAAGGGGGAGAAAAGGCTCAAGACAGAAGATTTGCCCATAGAAAACTGCTCACACGTGGGCCCTATAGTCACTTCTGGGCAGCACCACCAGGTCAAGTAAAAGACTGATTTCTACTTCAGGAGACAAGATGTCCTGTGCAGAAAAATTCTAAAGAGAATCTCTCAGTGGTACTCACATAGGGGTGGGAGGAGAGGCAAAGGGAAGAAAGAGCGAGCTGTATGAAAACTACTCTGAATAACTGCATGAGTGACAATGTGAGAGAATACACTACATATTTTTAAACAGAAGTGTTCTAAACAAGAATTTTTAAGATATTAAACTGAAATTCTAGGCTGCCCTTGTACCCTGGTGGTTAAGGAAGCCAGATCCCATATGGCTGACAAAAGTTCCAGTTCCAACTCTAAAGACTTGAAAAACATGGCAGCTATGTGTGTATGTGTGTGTGTGTGTGTGTGTGTGTGTGTGTGTGTGTTCATGTATGCCTAAAATCCTGATGGGATGGAGAAGTGGAGAAAGAAGGGCAAGACCATGCCCACTGTCTCCCCCCGACCCCATCTTCATTGAATGTATGTACTTTCTGGCAAAAAAAAAATACCTGAGTTTAAGAATGTTTACCTATGCTTTCTCAGGGAATATAAGTATTTAGAAGCAAGTAAAAAAAAAAAAAAAATGAAAAGAAGAAAGAGAAAAACAGAAAGATTCTTACAAGAATCAATTTTCAGATTTTTGAGTAATACATAACAGATGGAAATATATGTTCTCAACAGCCCTTTTCTGCAGTATTTTTATTGGCTGCTCTTTTCCTGACATCTCCATCAGTATCCTTTTGGGGTTGTGAACGGCACAGTGCATTTGTGGCCAGACGAGCAAGTCAGAATCCCAGCCCGTTTAGAGCTGTGTGTTTCGGGCGAATCATGTTTCCTAAATCATACAATAATAGTAACAGTCTCCTGGGTGGGGCCATTTGAAGGCCGGGCAGAACTACACGTCCTGGAGGGAGCTATGCAGATAGTGCAATAGGCCAGGATGGGAGTGAGGCCAGAGGCCTTTCTCCACAGCACTGCCTAATTATTTATTTATTTATTTTTAAAGAGAGGTTTTTGCTATAGGGCACATGTGCTCACCGGAAAGACAGAGACAGAGAGACAAACCATGAGAAGTCACCCCCCCCCCCCGGGGGAAATGGCCACGCAGCATTTCCTTCTCCTCCAGTGTCCTCTCGGGATCTTGGGCACACATACACCCAGCTCGAGTGTAAGCCGCCGGGTCCGGTACTTGAACTGCAGCCGATTACGTGGGAGTCCAGCAGACATAACTATTATGCCATCTACTGGTCCCGACTCCTGCTCTTTTTTGTAGTGCTTCCAATAGCCCTTCCCATATTTTCTGTCTAAAAAAATATATTTTGGAGAAAACCTGGGCAAACGGTCTGCCATTTTTTGTTAACATTTAACCAAAAGCTAACAAGCTAGCTGAATGTGAGATCAGAGTGAGTGAATTAAACACACTGTTCCAGTGTGTAATGAAGACCCAGCCCCACTCTGTTCTCGCCACACTGTCAGTACTCACTTCAGACTGACGAGCAGCAACCCCGAGGATGTACTGACCCAGGGCCAGCCACCATACCTGCAACTGTCTTCACTTTGGAACTGTGCTAAGAAACCGTATAGCACCTTCAGCTGGCCCTTGGGGGACGTAACCAGCTGTAGTTAAAGTGCTGTCTAATGGGCTGCCTGACATCTGTCTTTCTCAGCAAATGCCAAACTCCTTGACGTGAGGAGCCATGTTCTTCATGCTGATGGCTGTTCTCTAGAAGCTAACAGGGTCTCACATATACTAGAGCTCAGTCGATAGCTGCCAGATGAAGGAATAAAACACATTTGGGGGCTGTCGAAGTCCTATACCTGGTGGCCCGAGATACACTAGACACATGTGTGTGTGTGCACACATCCCCAAAACCCCAGAGGATGGAGAAATGGAGATGGGACTGCAGCGTGATGATGCCCTACGGGACTGCCGTATCGTCTCCCTCTCTCTGGCGAGTGCACGTACCCTCTAGGAAAAATGTTTAAAATCCCACATTTTTAGAAATTTTAATTTTAGGGATTAAAGGAGCTTTTTACTATGAATGCTCTCATATGGGACCTGTATATAAATTAGAAAATAAAAGTGAGAAAAGGATGTACACCACCTTTGAGTCTACCCTCGTGAATAGCCAAAGTTGATATTTTAGGATATCCTTTTCTATATTTATGACCATTTTTATTTTCAATTATTTATTTCATATATAGGATCACTTCTATTTAGAAGTCTCAAATGAAAAGGGACGTAGAATATTTCCCAAATGCCAGTTCATTTCCAAGAATTATTTCACCAATATATCTTTAATCAATTGTAATAAGCAGGCAAGCCAAGCAAAGTCATCCAATTTAATTACAAAAACAAGCTGAGTAATCACTGAGAAATCCACATGAGAAGAGGCCAGTGTGGCCTCTCCTTTGAGACATCCTTTGTTTCTTTTTTTTTTTTTAAGTTTTTTTTTGCCATAGGGCGTGTATAGTTTGCTGGAAAGAGACAGAGAGAAATAGAGGGAAAGTGAGAAATCTCCCCCCTGCCCCAAGGGGATGGCCACGCTGCAATCCCATCTCCTCCATTCTCCTGGGATTTGGGGCATGCACACACACAGCCAGGGTGATTTTCAAGCTGCCTGGCCCAGGACTTGAACTGTGGTTAGCTACGTGGAAATCCAGCTAACTACATGCCACCTGCGGGCCTAGCAACATTCTTTCTTTCTAATAGCACAGTCTGTGGGATGGCACAGGGCTTCAGGGTGGATGGGAGTCGACAAATGAACAGGAAGCACACAGTGAACCGGATGTGAAGGAGAGGTCGACCAGTCGCCGTACTGCATACCTGCACTCAGGACAGGCCTACTGTTTTTAACAACAAATGCGCCTAAGTGATAATTATCAGCCAAAAAAAGGAGGGTGGGCTGTCTTCATGGTGAAGCAGCAAGGCACTACTCAGGAAGAGCGGGATCCCATGGTGACCACAGTTGGAATCCAGGGCTGGTCAGCCCGAAACACACTGGGCATGTGTGCAGGTGCCCAGGTGAGCTGGAAGAAAGCGATCACAGTGTGACTAGACCCTGGGGAGGGCATTCCCCTCTCTCTCTCTCACACTCTCATATACATGCACACATGTTCTATCATGTACAAAGAGAAAAAAACATAGTAGGATCAATTGAGAAAAGGCTTCAGCGTTCCATCTCCCAGACCTTGGATGGTTTGCTGAATGAATTAATGACAGGTATATTTTCTTTCATTCTATTTTCAGTTTTGAGAGCAGGTACAGCCTCTCTGGACAGAAAGAGAAAAAACAATATTTTCCACATGATTCCTGACCAGACACTGGTGCCTTAAGGAAGAAGGCAATCTGCGTGGTTGCAGGTAACCATGTCCTGCCTGCCCCCCAGTGCTGGTGCTCGTGTAACAGTGCCCGTGGGGTCCCCAGGACCTCTCCCCATGAAGCCTGTCCATTGCTGGCCCTTTCTGAGCCTCTGTGGCTGCCCCCAGAGGTCAGACTCTCTGCTGGCCTTCCTGCCTCCCCCATCCCCAGCGTTTACACCCACTAGAGCCATGAGGAGCCAGTGTAGGCGGCCATCGACCGGGTGGATACACAGGCACTGCATTCAAATGCATTCTGGGAGGGACGGTCTGGGAGGACTGGCCTAACGAAACTCAGGTGAAGTCACCTACCTGGAGCAGGAGAATGAACTGTGGAAACCTCTGTATGGGCTTCATCATCAAACTGTAGAGTGTGATTCGATCTGGGCTCGACTCCTGGCACTGCTGGAAGGGAGAGGGCAGTGGATCACTTACCACGACACAGGAGTCAGCCAGGGCTGATGCAGCGAGGAGCCCACGCCCTGCCTTTAGCTGTACAAAGGCATTGCAGCGAATTTCTATGCATGTTTGGGGGATGGTTCGCTCTAGCTGTCATGGCTTGTCTTGTGGAGGAACCAACTTTCACTTCTGTAGGTTTAGCTCTGGGTTTGGAGGATTTCCCAGGGCCAGAGGGCTAGGTAGTTTCCAGGGACTGTCCTGGCTACAGTCTGCTCCAGGAGAGGGTGGCAGGCTCTTCTGGTGTGAGGGGCTGAAGCTAGCCCTGAGGGTGCCCTTCACCTGCCTCTGAACATCACAGGAGACAGTTCATTGGGCTGGACCCACTGGGCTGGATCGGTCAGTGCTGGGGCACTTGGGTGATGGAGACCCAGGACTGCACCTCCAGGACCTCTGGTTCCCTCCAGGAAGGAAGCTGTTGTGGCTCAGTTGTGCCCTGGCTTCTGGCCTCCGCAGCACTAGGCTCTGGGCTACGAAACAGGCATGAGATGGGCCCGTCTTCCGAGGCCGCCTGGTGGCTGGCGAGCTGTGGGGCTGCAATAACCTCTGTGTTTTCCATCCTCAGCATATCACAAGAAATAGAGGAAATCTTTTATTTTTTTTTTTTAAACTCTGTCCATGTTTTTTCCCCCAAGAGAAAGGAATGCTTTTACAGCAGAAGAACACAGAGTCCCTCCACCCTCTGAAGTTGGCGACTGTGATTCCACTGCTTAGCAAACCCTGACCAGCCACCGACCACTATGCTCCAGCAAGAGTGGGAACCACTGGAGTGAGTAAGCAGGGAGGAGGGGAAATATTTCGGCTTAAATAAAACATTGTTGTTGGCAAGAATGCTTGCCCTGTGTTCGCTCACCCCAGGTAGCAGAAGCTTCCAAGAACACAACCCAGGCAACAGGAACACACTTTGTTCCAAGGTTTTATAATGTAAATGAAGGCCTCTAAACAAAGGAGACTCTGAGCTTCTAGAGGGCCAGTCTTTGAAGAAGGGCTTTAATCTGGCTCAGTGTGCAGCAGTCCCTCCTATCTGATTTACATCCAGCCTCTGATACGCATTACAAGCCCGTGAAGCCCAGCCAGCCAACTGAGTAACACGGGGAGCATCGACCAGGGGACAGGCTCCCACCACAGCAGAGACAGGTATGGCCAAGGAAGGTCACTGGCTCTCCCCACCTGAACTCAGAGCAACAAAGCCAAGGTCCCACCAAATGTGGGGTTGGGGAGATATCAGCCTTCCAGACCTTTACTCATTCCTCTCTCCTCAAAGAGGGTCTTCTTCCTCCCTAGAATCAAGATGTTAGGTTTCTGTTATTCCTAATATCATGTGAAGGGCAGGAAGAAAAAGATAACTTTAGAATCTGATCTTACTTTTCTTTCTGTCTAATCACTTATCGATATACTTTTAAGAATGTGCAAGAAAAAAAAAGTGATTTTCAAAATGCTACTTTAGGATCTAAAATTCACCTTCATTTCTAGTATTTAATATCTAGGGACACTGTTGGTACTGAAATCTGTATGATAAATCACATTATGCTTTAATAGAGGCAAGGTTTGGTAAAATTTCATTCTGAAGGATTTTGACATCAAACTTGAAATCAGAGGGTATTAAAGCCCAAATGAAAAGGAAAATGTGCTTACCTTTAAAAATTCGAGAAAGGCAGGCTTTGTGGCACATGTCTTCTTGAGAACGGCTACAGCTGTGCTGAAATTATTCACATATTCACTGTAAGCATCCAGTACCATGGACTTAGAGAACTGAAACACAGGAGGAAACGGAGAAAAGAAATAACCCAGAGTCCAAATACTCACAGTTCCAACATAAAACAGAAGATTTGAAATCTGTGAAAAGAACCTGTTAGTCACTGAGTTCTCATAAGATTAACTTAACCATGGGACTTTTTTCTTTTTATTTTTTCTTATATGCCAAACAGCACATACACTCACCAGTGAGAGAGATAGAGAGAGAGGAAGAGAAAGAAAGCACCCCCCCCCATGTGTCACCGTCCCCTACAATCCCTTCTCCTCCATTTCTTCATCCTGTTGGTATTTGGGACACGCACACACACGGGCCTGGCCTGTTCCCTCAGGTCACCGGAAGCTGGGATTTGTACTGTTACGTGGGGTCCAGCCCCCTTAGCCCCTAGGCATTGGGCCAGCCCAATATGTTTCTTCTTTAGGTAACTTTGTTGGACACTGCTTAGATGGCTGGTTGGATCTTATTTTGCTGACTCCAGTGCACTTTCAGTGTCCTTGTTTGAAACCATGGAGTTAGGATTTCAGTGAGACGTTCCTGACTCTAGACAAGTAAGGCTGCTGATGACGGATGTGGTTCTTGCCGCACTTGCTGGGTTTGACCTCCAGAATGTCATGCACCACAGATAGGGGAGACCCAATATCTGAGAAACAGTCATCTGGAAATATATGGGGAAGGGGGCTGACTCCTTTTCTCCTGGCTGGGGGACATTGCCGTGTACATTCATTTTTCTATATTTTAAAAAAGCACAAAGGTGTCTGCCCTCGGTAGCAACTTTCAGAGAGAAAAATCACTTTTCTAGGGCAGACAGCATCATCTATAGCTGGAACTCTGTTGTCAGACAGAAGAAATCCTTTCATCTAAATTTTAATTTTTAAAATAAAAGATTGTATTTTGGGACCAGCAGATGGTGTAGTGGTTAAATCGCTGAACTCCCACATGGCCGACTGTGGTTCAAGTCCCAGACCCAGTGGCTTGAAAATTACACCAGGTGTGTGTGTGCATGCCCAAGATCCCAGGAGAAGAAGGGATTGCGATGTGGCCATCCCCAGTGGGGGGGGTGATTTCTCACTGTCCCTCTCACTGTCTCTGTCGCTCTCTCTCCAGTGAGTGCACGTGCCCTAAGGAAAAAAACCTCTAAAAGAAAAAAAAAAAAAAGATCCCAAGACAAATATGTAAAGAAGAATGATAAAGTTTAAGCTAATATATAAAATAGTTGCAAAATATGATAACAAAATAAATATCTAGTATTTCTTTTTTGCTTTTCTTAAGGACTCCTGGACAGTATGATACAAATCTTAGTAAGAACTTTATGTTAGAATGATGTTATATTAAAAAATCCTATAGTTTATATACTTGGAGTACACATACAAATTATATATGAAACAACTTTGTATACCATTTTTATAGCATTTGTTTAAAGATATGAACATTTAGGGACCAGCAGTTGGTGTAAGGGCTATGTCGCTGGATTCCCAAGTAGCTGACTGTGGTTCGAATCCCGGACCCAGTGGCTTAAAACATGCTGGGCACGTGTGTGTGCATGCCCACCATCCCGGGAAGAGAAGGGATTGCAGCGTGGCTATACCCCCGGGGGGTGATCTCTCACTTTCTGTCTCTCTATCTCTCTCTCTGTTTCTGGTGCATGCACACACCCTATAGCAAAAATTTCTCTCCAAAAAAAAAAAAGATATGAACTTTTAAATAAAACTTTCAAGGTTACATGCCTTTGGTAGCATGATTATGTTAAGTAATTACAGAAACCAACCTGTTTCATCCAAAATCTTCTACATCTAGGTAGAAAGCTAACCAATATACGATATATATCATCTATCCAAGAAGCAAAGATGAAAATGATCGAAAACCACCAATGCAGAAATTTAGTGCCAGTGGGTCCCAGGCTGGGAGGTCTTTCCTCCTGCCAGGAAGCATCCGTGCCAGGTGTTGTAATATTATATCCCTGTGTCACAGTGGAACACCGAACGCTGTATCTCCACACCGAAAAAAAACCCTCCAGATTAAAGAGCAAATATTTAAGGAAAATACTTGGCTATTCTCCCAGTACACATTTTCTGTTGTTCCAGGTATGGAGAATGGTGCACACAAACGTGCGGACTAGCTCAGGGAGAGAGGGCCTAAGGTAAGAGGACTCAACCGGAGATTTTACAGGATCACTGAGGAGTGGAATCCTTGCTTGGCAACGGCATTACCACATGGCGTCATGGCGCAGCTAGGCCTTGTAAAATAGGAATCTTTAAATCCCTTTGCATGTCTTTGCTCTGAGCCTCCCTGTTTCCCTTAGCTCCGGCACGTGTGCACTCGATCATCTCCCTCGTGGACACACGTGGCCAGGGCACTGTGACTCATCCCGGCCCACGGAGAGGACACATGCTGTCACTTGCTGCTGTTCATCGAGAGCAGCAAAGATCCTACGTGCAGACGTCACACACCCACGGCGACACACCAGCCTCAGAGAAGCCAGCTTAGTTACCGAAGCCACGAAGACGTCACCAATCATTTCCACGGCGTCCCACTCGGACACACGGCTGGCCAGCGCGATCTGAAACATGGAATGGCACTGCAGAATTTCTTTGATTCGGTAGAACACCATCTTCAGTTTTCTCTCACTCAGAATCTTTGGCTCCATCTCTGATAGTGGTTTCTCATATTGCTAAGACAAAATAAAGATGCTTTAGACATTTTAAAGGGTAGGTTAAAAGACGATGTAAATATTCACTTATATAAACTGTATTTCAAAGGGAATCACGTGACTTGATGCCAATATACAGAACATGAGAATATCACAAATTTGTCTATTTTATGGTTCATATATATATATGCATATAGAATATATATAGGTAATTAACATATATGTAAAAAGGGATAGAAATGTGGGTATTATAATACATTTAGGTACCTCCAAAATCCTCTTTAGAGCATCTACGTAGTTTTTTTCACTGTCAACAACAGAACCCAGAATGTATCTTCTTACAACCTATTGGAAATTTGAAAATACAGTGGTAAAAAGTTGCTTCAGAAGTCACACAAATAAATTTTATGTCCATGTTGAGGCTTGTTGATAAAGAAGCTTTGTCTTAACAACATCAGTACATAAAGGAAACAATGGTCTTTAAGACAGCTTAAATGATGTACTAATTATATAGCATTATAAGTACAAAACATACTTTACCTCATAAACGCAATTACATATTGCTTTTTTAATTTTTTTCTTTATTCATTATAGAGCTTGTGCATTATACGTAAAAATGTGAGAGGGAAAGACAGAGAAGGATAAGCACCTTCCAGAGCCCGGTCATGTTGTAATTTCCTTACTCAGTGGGATTAGGCCAAACTAACGAACTTCTGCACAGCAAAGGAAACAATCAACAGAGCAAAGAGACAGCCCACAGAATGGGAGAAAATATCTATGAAGCATGTATCAGACAAGGGACTAATACCCTGAAGATAGTAAGTAACTCAAACAGAAAAAATAAATTCTGATTAAAAATTGGCAATAGATGTAAGCAGACGATTTTCAAAAAAAGACATACAAATGGTCAACAGGTATATAAAAAAATGTTCAACATCACTAGTCATCAGGGAAATGCAAAAAAAAAAACAAAACAACAAAACAAAAACAAACAAACAAAACACCATAGTGAGATATCACCTCACCGGTGTTAGATGGGCCATATCAAAAAGACAAAAAGCAAATGCTGGGATCTGGAAAAGGGGAACTTCTGTACACCAGGTAGGAATGTAAATTATATACACGTATTAAAACACTATACTGTAGCCCATTGATATGTACAGTTATTATGTGTCAATTATGTATAAAATAAAACTTAAAAAAAGAAAATCTATGAAGAAAAAAATAATAGTAATAAAGAGACTACAATGCCACCTAGTGGACAAAAGTGGCATTTTCCAGAAATGAAATTCCTCTATTTAAATACATTCCAGAGTAACCATGATTTATTTAGATGATATTAACAAGGTAGTGATAATTCTCTTTACAAAAACAGCTATTCAACTTTCAAAAGTAAGGTAAAAATTAACATTTGCAAAATCAGAAAGTAATGTCAGTGTTTGAAATGCCAATGAACACTCTTTTTTTTTTTTATGTTTGGAGAGGTTTTTGCTACAGGGTGTGTGTGCTCGCCAGACAGAGACAGACAGAGAGACAGAAAGCGAGAAATCCCCCCCCAGGGGGGATGGCCACGCCGCAATCCCTTCTCCTCCATTCTCCTCTTGGGATCCGGGGCACGCACGCACACGCGCCCGGCGTGAGTTTAAGCCACTGGGTCCGGGACTTGAACTGTGGTCGACTACGTGGGAGTTCAGCGACATAGCCATTACGCTAACTGCTGGTCCCTGAACACTCCTTTTTTGAGAGATTTTTGCTATTGGGCGCATGCACTCACGAGCAGAGAGACAAGAGAGAGGCAGAGAGAAAGTGAGACATCACCACCCGGGGGATGGCCGTGCCGCAATCCCTTCTCTTCCATTATCCTCTTAGGATCTCGGGCACACACGTTCATGCACCCAGCGTGAGTTTTAAGCCACCACGTCCAGGACTCCAACTGCGTGGTTGACTATGTGGGAGTCCAGTGATGTAACCATTATGTCATCTGCTGGTCCTAGACTTCTAAGACAGATGAGGAGGAAACTGATGTGATGCTGAGGCCACACAGGAAGGTCCCTGGCTTATGTCCCAGGGTCTCCCCATGCACGACGTGTGTATGCCCATTATCCTGGGGAGCTGGGGCGGGGGTAGACTGCAGTGTCAAGACTGTTGGGATCACCCATCTCTCTACTCCATCCCCCTTAATCTCAGAATAAATAAATATACTTTTAAAGAGTGCAGATGTGGTTAGGGTTAAAAACAATCTCACACATGCCTTGAAGCCAGGAAGCCTCAGGTCCCGACCAGTCCTGCTGCTGTCTGCGTGCTGATGGCTGGCTCACAGGAATGGGCTGAATACAGAGGCTCAGACCCCAGATGACGGAACGACTCCCCACATGGTCAAACCTAGGCCATTCTTTTTTCCAAAATTCGGATTCCCAGACACTACTCCAAAGCTACCAAGTTACAATATTTAGGGGTCAAACGTAGAAATCTGTTTATGTATTTATTTATTCATTTTATTTTTGCCATAGGGTGCGTGCACTCACTGGAGAGACACAGAGACAGTGAAAGTGAGAAATATCTCCAGAGGGAAACGCCTCCTCCATTTTTCTCTTGGGATTTGGGGCATGAATGCACATGTACCTGGCATTTTTCAAGCTGCTGGGTCTAGGACTTGAACCACAGAGTTAGCCATGTGGGATCCACTGCCTTAAGCACCATGCAATCTGCTAGCCCTATATATGTATTTTTTAATGTCCTGAGTTGATAGGAATGGTCCAAGTACAAAGACCTAGAACTAGTATAAGATGATTTAAAATACATAAAACAATCTCCCAGATTTATGGCTACTACATGTAGTTTGTCAGCCTTTGTGGGCAGTTAAACTCAACATATCAAATAGCCTGGCTAGGAAGAGGTAGACAGGAGAGGGCCCAGTGTCACCGTCTCCCTGAGAACCGTAACTCCAAGGTCACATGTCAAGGTTACGGAAGAGAATTCAATACTAAAATGAGCTTTCCTGCCAAAGTCAACAGAGCAAGCCAGGGAAGGTAGTCCCTGCGAGGAGAGGAATTGGTACGAAGGTGTCAGGGCTGCCCAAGAAAGCCAAAGCTGCAGAAGGGGTGGCTCTCACGGTGGCCTGAGCCAGGAGAGCCTCTGAACTGTTCCCTTGCCAGCCTGTGCCACCCCTCCCACCCCTCCACCACCACACATGGTACCCAGGAAGGAGGGCAGGGCAGGACCCTTTGTCCTTCAAGACAGACAGCACTTTTCAAGCAAATGACAACCCATGAAATCAAAGAGGGCTTTCCTTTCATTTCCTCCCAAATACGGCATGAAAAGAAGGCTCAATATGCAGCATATTTAATTACACTTATTTCAATTTTAGGAAGAAATAAAAATGAAAGAACATCAACACCCCCAGTTTAACCTTTCAAAATAAAACTCTCATGGAGAACACAGTTGCCAGCAGGAAAAAATAATTGATGTGAATCACAACCACAGGAAGCCCGCTGGGTGGAAAAATACAGGACTCCTAAGTGCCGATAAATTTCTGTAATCATGTGGCCAGCTACCTCTGCTTGTCTACCTGGTGCTCACAGCCCTGGGCTAGGTACCACTTGAAGCCCTGCGTGTGCACTGTTTGGCTGAATCTTATGTTATAACCAAGATTACCAGTAGATACGGATACCCCCATTTCACAGAGAAGGAAAATGGGGTTAAAGAAAATAAGTAACTAGGGACCAGTAGTTGGCGTAATGGCTATGTCGCTGAACTCCCATGTAGTCGAGCACGGTTGGAGTCCTGGATCCAGTGGCTTGAACTCAGGCCGGGCGCATGTGTGTGCATGCCCAAGATCCCAAGAGGAGAATGGAGGAAAAGGGATTGGGGTGTAGCCATTCCCCTGGGGGGTGATTTCTCGCTTTCTGTTCCTCTGTCTGTCTCTGTCTTTCTGGCGAGCACATGCGCCCTATAGCAAAAAGCTCTCCAAAAAAAAAAAGATAATAAGTAACTAAACTGACCAAAGTGACCAGCACAGGACATGAGGTTTAGATGTGGGTCTCTGGAACTCCACTCTGGGGAGTTCTTTCCCCTCCGTAGAGGCTGTCAAATGCAGGAGAGCCGTCATCCACCTGCTGGCTGAATGACCCAACAGGAAGGTGGGGTGCAAACATGCCACACACCCTGAAAATGCCTTTCCATGTTGTCTCCACCGGATCACTACCACCCCCAACTCGTGTCTCCTCCCAGGCCTTGCTCCCCAACTCACTGTCCGCTCACGGCACCCACGCTCCCTACCCACTGCCACCGGCCTTTAGCTTAGGCCCACGTTCTTGGTTTGGATGGTTTGGGCCTCGGGGCGTCTGGCTCCTGATTCCAGCCTTCTAGACTGTGATCCACACCAAGCCCCACCTCTTCTGCAAAGCGGCCCCTCCTGCCGCCATCGACACATTTCCTCTGTGCTTTTTCTTGTGTTGGAATTCTTGTCTTCACTCCAACATTAGATGAAGTTGTCAAGAAAACGGGCTCCAAGTCCCCGTGGTAAGCAGTGCAAAGATCCTCTATGTGCTACGTGCTCCAACGAGTAAAGAAACGGCTCGAGAAACTTCCTCAGCCAGAGACACCACAGGACCATACAGAGCACTTTCATAAATCAATTCCCTTTCCTTAACTCATGAGGCCAAAATGAGGTGACTCAGCCAGACACCAAGCACGGGGAGAAAGTCCCTCAGCCTTCCTTCCTTACCCAGTAGCACCCAAGAGAGGAGTTAGGCACTCGGGCTGTGATCAGAGACTGAGATCAGAAATGGGACTCTCCCACCCACAGCCGTGGGGCTTGGTGCAGATGATCAACCTCCTTTGAGGCCGGTGGCTTCCTCATTCGCAGAATGCACGTGGACAGCGAGGGGGCTGGCGAGCATTAAATGAGATGAACTATGCCAAGAAGTCAGCAGGGGTGCGCACATGTGAGCGGCGGTTATTAACAACGGTCTCCCAAACTCTGTCTGCACCGCGTCACGGATGCAATACTGCTAACAAACCGACCTACTCCCTGTTCTGTTTTGTTTTTCTCATTAACTTTAACTCTCTGGTTCCATCTTCAATTGAAATCAAATGTAACAGAAGCTTCTTACGTGGGCCTGACCAATTATTAACAGCTCATATGTATCTTTTTTTTGATCTTTTTATTTTACTGCTGATCATATTACTAAGCATTTCCATGTTGCTTTTCTTTCATTGAACTATGTTCTGGAGCTGTCTACCTATCCACATCATCTCTGTATCTTAGGGAAATTCAAAAATTCATGGAAAAACGGGATTAAAGTCCAAGTTTATTTTGGTGCCAAAAAAACCTTTGAAATCCATAATATTTCCACAGTATACATTTTTCTGAAGACCCTTCATATCGCCTTATCTATCTATCCATCCCTCCGAGTCCTTGTGATTTGTACTATGGCGACCCACATGGAAAGACTCAAACCCCATCCCAAAGCACCAACTCCTGCCGTTACAGTCCCACAAATTCTGTGGTATTGTTTCTGGTCTTAAAGTTTTCTCTTCCTTTTACCCAAAGATAATCAAGTGAAAATTACCAATTTTTTCCCCCCTCTTAGCTACCTAGAATCAGATTTTTTTTTTTTTGAGAGAGAGATTTTTGCCATAGGGTGCATGTGCTTACCAGAGAGACAGAAACAGAGACAGAAAGTGAGAAATCGCCCCCCCCAGGGAAGATGGCCATGCCACATTCCCCTTTCCATTCTCCGCTCAGGATTTTGGGCATGCACACACACACGCCCAGCATGTTTTAAGCCACTGGGTCTGGGACTCGAAGCATGGTCGACTATGTGTGAGTTCAACAAAGTAACCACTATGCCATCTGCTGGTCCCCTAGTATCAGATTTTTAAGAAACATTATATAGAGATAGTTTCATTAGTTGTTGCAAACCTACTATGAAATCTCACTCTTAGGCACCTCTGTACACCAACTCACTTTATACAACCCCACACACCATCTCTATGTAAAAGTGTCATAACGCAAACCAGTAATGGTACGTGTCACAAAGAATGTTAAGTTCCACATGTTGCTCACAATTACAGTTGGGAGTGATGTTCTAAATATGGAAGGACTGGAACAGCCTGAGCCTAGGCCACATCCACTGAACAGAGTCCCCAAAAGCCCCTGCTGTGTCCGACATGAACCCTGAGACAGCTGGACCAGGAGCGGGCAGTGGGGACCCCGCATGGACAGGGTGGTGGAGGTTGGAGCAGCAGGTGTCTGCCCAGCAGGTAAACATTCAGACACCTGCGAGGCTGTAACGGCCATGCCGGCAGACAGCACAGGAGCGCTACTTCTGTGCATCCTACCTGCTGCTGGGATAGTCCTTCGGGCATCGGCGTCAGGATGGCTTCCGGGTGCCTGCACTCCACGTCGATGAATACATTCTGCTCTTCATCAAGACAAGTTCTGTGATCTGAGAAAAAGTCAAAAGGCAAGAGCTTGGAGCTAGCAAGTGGCATGGTGGCTGAGGCGCTGGCCTGCCACATGGCCGACCACAGTTCAAGTCCCGGACGCAGTAGCTTTCTTTAACACCACCCCCTCCTCTCTGGTGAGCACACATACCCTATGGTAAACTAAAAATACAATAATAATAAATAAAATTAAATAATTCTTTTTTTAAAAAGGCACAAGCTTTACATTGAAATAGCTACAACATTACAGCCCAGTAAAATAAACTGTCAAATAGATGTTCTGTGTAAGACATTTCAACTTCACGTGTGTATTCTTCACACAGATGGTATTAAATTGAAATTTTAACAAACCCAATAAAATATCCTTCCACAAGGCTAATACAGTGTTTGCCAATACTTGAAATTTTCAGTATTCGATGTTTAACTTCAAAAGACAGAGGTGTCATTTGAAGAGCAAGATGAACACTGGCAATAGATATTTCAGTTTCTGAAATAATTTGATCAAAAGGCTGCCTCTATCGCCCATGGCTGACCATGATTCGAATCCCTGTCCCAGTGGCTTAAAAACACACCAGGCGTGGGTGCATATGTGCATACCCAAAATGACTGGAAGATGGAGAAATAGAGTAGGTGGGATTGCGATGTGATCACACTCCACTGGGGGGTGCTTTCTTCCCTCTCTCTCTCTCTCTCTCTCTCTCTCTTTGGTGAGCACATGCACCTTCTGGCAATTACAAAAAATAAAAAATAAAAAGAAAATTTCATGATCAGAAACAGAATGACAGCTAAGATGGCTGAGAACAAAACTCAATCAATAGAAAGACAGGTAGGCCTAATTCGTCTCAACTCCATTTACATATATTACAGTATTCCTAGGCCATTCCTAGAGAGAACACGTGATTGTCAAGTTCTTTCTAAGTACAGGTATTAGCAACTGCTACCCACAGACAAGCACCAGAAGTGGACACTGGGAAGGTGGTAGAAACAACGGACAAGTTGTTTTTCAGAACCAAGTCAGAGTTCCCATGACCGCTTTGGAATAGTAAACTCTCAACTGCCACCCACAAAACACGCTTTTATGTATCAGTGCATGACGTCTCCAAGAAATCTTTTCAGGTGTTAACTGATCCGTGGCCTAGTGCTTGTGGCCGACAGGCAATGCACCTGGATGTGATCTTCTTTCCATAGACACTGCATAGGCTAATACCCCCTTGTGAGGTTTTTAGGAAAATGGGAACATTCTGAAAGAATGTTCAAATCTTCCCTTCCCAGAGGAAAGGTTTCTAGAATCCCAGTTAAGGATGCCTTAGATTGGCGCACTCAGTTCTTGCAGCACAACAAACACACCCAGGAGAGCTATATTCTGTAGAATCAGAATCCGTTATTCTGTTTGGGGATGGGTGAAGTTGGTAGGAATGCACACTGATTGAGGCCCAGGGCACTAAGGGAAGGTGGTCCAGAGGACGCTAACCACTGTCAGCACCCTATGCGAACTCTCTCAATTTTTCTCTTCTCATTGTTGATATTTATCAATTTTATCAAAGAGTCTTAGCTACTCCCCGCCTTCTTGGGTGCCCTGTGCTAAAATGCAAGCCCTTCTCCCCGTGTGTGAGGGGGATGTCATAGGTCAGCTGGGCTGAGCCAAACCCTGATGATAAACAGATTGGTCCTTGGGACCAGCAGTTAGCATAATGGCTATGTCACTGGACTCTCACGTAGTAGACCGTGGTTCAAGTCCCGGACCCGGCGGCTTAAACTCACGCCGGGCACGTGTGCGTGTGTGCCCAAGATCCCGAGAGGAGAATGGAGGAGAAGGGATTCTGGCGTGGCCATCCCCTCTGGGGGGTGATTTCTCGCCTTCTATCTCTCTGTCTCTCTCTGTCTGTCTGGCGAGCGCACACACCCTATAGCAAAAACCTCTCCAAAAAAAAAAAAAGAATAAAAAAATAAACAGATTGGTCCTCCACTGAGGCTGTGTGAGAATGCTCCATGCCACCCCCTCACCATAAACACACTCTATGATAGATGAGAACCCACAGAGCTTGGGTCATCTCTGCACGCAAACTTGTGGGCCACGCACCTTGGGAAATAAAAGACTTGGTCCTAATGAACGAGCGGCCTCTCTTTACAGCGGCTTTGGTTTTTTCCAGCCCATCTTTGGTACCCTCCCTGGCAGCCTTCATGAGCTTTTGCATCTGTAAAAGAAAAAAGAGGAACACGTGAGAAGGAGTCCGAGTCATAACAACCCCACTTGCTGCTTTTCTTTGTTTTAAAAGAATACTGTCAAGTAGTCTGGGCTTAAAATGTTACCCGAGGTTGGCTTTAAATTTGGAAGATTGCTTGGTTATTGTGAGTGCATGTGTATGGAGGAGGTGGTTTGAAATAAAGAAGAACTTTAAAAACGGAGCTTTTCCTTGAAACACTTAAAAAGTTTCCTGCTACATGTAAAAGCCAGTCTGTATTTTTATCACAGTAACGTTCAAACACAAGGAGCTTTGCAGAGGTTGCAGGCGGAGACACTGAAGCGCAAAGGTCAAACGCCTTGTCCAAACTTACGTGGCAAAGCAATTAATTACAGACACTCACAGCTCCGGTTTAACCTCTGAATATTTTCTGCTAGTGGCCATTCTGAACGCGTCCTGTGCTGAGGCAGGACCAGCTGTTTGCAGGAGTCCTCACTGTTTACAGGGTCACACGGGCCCAGCCCCAAATGTGGGAACATCTTACAATGGTTCAAATGGAAGAGCAAGACTGGGGTGATCGCCAGGGACGAGCCCCATTTGAAGAATCTGGCAGGCTGCTACTACTCCACAGAGGTTTAAGTCATCAAGATGATTTCCCGTTTGGACTGGATTCTGGTTTACTCTGGCCAGAGTCAGTGCCTAATACTACAACTGCCAATAGTGCCCAAGAGCTTCCAATGCCACATGACAACATTTTCTTTCTTTCTTAAAAACCTAACGTCTAAGGTATCAGGCATTGGACACTTGATGACTCTTCTCTCAGAGAAAATCCAGATGACCTGTTACAGGACAAGCTGACATCCTTTCACACCATCCTCTCCTAAGGGGAGCTTGCTGTAACTCACACATCCCAGATGTGCTCCCGCAGCCCTGTAGCCCCTGGCTCTCTGCTCGAGGTTCTGGACCACTTCACATGGGGAGTGGATCACACTGACTTGCTACCTTCAGTGATGGCTTCCAGTCTAACATCAGTGACTGGCAACTTCAGCCCAGTTTCAAGTCCTTTATTTCCAAATACCAAAAGGCTTCCTTCCTAAAGATGTCCACCACGACCATCACTCAATATGACTGAAGTGAAATCCACATGCACATGCCCACCGCACCTCAACTCCAGTTCCCATCATGTGCACGGCCCTTCTCCTGTCCCGTGATGCTAAAAACTTCAGAGTCGCTCTTGGCCACCCTGCCTCCTGCATCCCTTAACTCTAAAATGACCTGATGTGCTGACATAACTTTGGCAGCATCTCCCCTACGTCTCCTTCTTCATGTCTGTAATGGACTCCTACCCCGCCTTCCTTGAGCTATTTCACAAGTCACCTCTTGGTAGTTTTCTTCCAACAGTCTTCCCAAGTCTTACTCTTTCTTAACCTGAGAGGTGGGCACCAACCTTGGTTTTCAGCCTGAACCCCAATCAGCTTCCCTGGAACAGCGAATCAGAGAACCGTGCACTGACAGACTGAAGGGACCGTCATGGTCATGGTCATGGCCCCAAAGCCATGCCATGCCCACATGAAGCAGATAAAGACACTGAGTTCTGAAGAATGAAGCAGCTGACCCGAGGGCACATCTTTGGTGAGGTCTCTGCCTCTCAGCACAATTCTGGTCTTGCTAAGTGACGTGATCCGCGAGGTCTGGCCCTGAGTTATTTGTCTTATTCCTCAATGCTTCCAATGTGTGCCCACATCTCCTTTGGCCCTTGCTGCTCCCTGCTGTCTGCGTATTTCTGAATATATCTCATCACTGTGCACTGAGCTGGCTTTTCCTACACAGACCCTGGCTCCGACAAGGCCTCGGTTTACCAGGAAACCCTGCCAGACTATTCACTATTGAATTCCCTTTCCACCTTGGATATCCCATCACGGTGCCCTGAAGGGGAACCATTCAGATGCCAGACTTAACAAAGTGATGTGATTCCTAGGGTGTTGCTGCTGCTTTAAGAAGCCCGGAGCATGGAGCCAGCAGGTGGTGTGGTGGTTAAGGCACTGGACTCCCACATGGCCAACTGTGGTTTGACTCCTGGACCTAGGAGCTTGCTTTTTCACTTTCTCGCTCACTTGCTCTATTTCTTTCTCTCTCTCTGTCAAGTGCATATGCCCTGTAGCAAATTAAAATAATAATGATAAAGTCAAATAATTCTTTTGGAAAAGAAGAAGCCTGGAACATAAAAACACTGTGGAATAAAGTAGCTGGCTATTTCAGATTCTACTTGTAAATGATGTCTATATTCAATTAAGCACCATTCAACACATATGCACAAATCACAAAATATCAGAAGGATAAAATAAAAAACAAATTGAAGTAACAATCACTTGACAGTGCCCTTTTAAAACACATCTCAAAGAACTGACCATCGTGATGTTCAAATCCAGCAGTTCTCAAATTTCCTGGTCTCAAGAGCCCTCTATACTTGTAAAAATATTGACAGCCCCAGAGAGCTTTAGTCTATCTAGGTTTTATTCATCTAAATTTACTGTACTTGGAATAAAAACCTGAGAAAAACTGTATTTTTACTGACAGTCAGTTAGAAAAATAATAAAGCTATTACGTGTGATCTTAATTAGCATATTCATGAAAAAAAATCACCATGTTTTCCAAAACAACAACAACGAAAAACCAGTGGTGCTGTTTTGCATTTTGGGCAATCTCTCTCGAGTCTGGCTTAGACATGGCTGGTCTTGGCATTTCATTGGTTGTGCTATCACACATTGTGGAGCTTCTGGAAGGTTCCTCCATTCACTCATTAGAGAATGAGAGGGAAAAGGTTAGAAAAAGTCTGAGAATCAAATATGGAACACCGGGAACGTCTTGGGGATTCCAGGAGCCCCCCGGACCACACTTTGAGAACCACTGTGCCAACAGAAATGATCAGCTCGACCGCCTTTAAGTTCTCCTTTTAGACACGGTCTGTCTTTGAGTAAGCATTGTCAACGCAGCCGGTCGGACGCGCCACACTACCTTCACTTCCTGCCTCTGCTTGAGCTGCTGAAGCTCGACCGCTCCCACTGTGCTTGCCATCAACTCTCTCATCCTTCTCTCATAGTGCTCCTTTAAACGGGCTAGGTCATGGGAAAGCTACAGCATAAAGAGACACAGTCTTTTCACAAAAAGGCTCTCTTCGGTACTTCGAGACAATCTTACATTGGAAGGGCTTCGGCAGCGTCTGGTGGATGGCGTTCTCACGCCAGGCTTCTCCTGAGACGGGGGCTCCCAGGACCACACACGCCACGGGAGAGCCCCTATTACTAGCCCAGCCGATTCTTGGGAGATAAATACAGAAGTGAGTAAGACATATCATCAGAAGACAGGTCCCGACTGGAGACATTTCCATGCCACACGAAAGCAAGCCAATGCACAGGAATCTCTGCGTAAAAGCATTGCTTTACATTTTGATTTTATCAAAATGATTGAAGATGCAAAATAGATATAAAATTCTTCTATTATGTCAGCACCCAAGCAGAAGATACCTGGACTCCAGACTATCCCGATGGGTGGCATACTTGAGGGACAGCCAGTCTCCAAACTGACGTGACCTCTCTCTAACTAACAGGGCTGGGGTGAGACCTTACAGCCACTCTTCACATGGTTGAAGTCCCACAGCTCCTTGGGGAACATTTCTCATGTCATCCAAGATGAAAACAGTTTAAGAAGTTTTTAACAAAAACTTGAGTCCATCTGAAGTGACTCTACAACAATTTATATATTTTTATCTTGGCAGGTTTTTTTTTTCCCCCTTGGCAGTTTTTAAAATGTGACTTCTTAACTAGAAAATGTGGGACATCTTGCAACACTTCCATTTTGAACAGGCTTAACTAACAAACACACCCTGGCTCCACCCTAGCCAGGATTCCCATCCTCATTCTACATTGTTACTCCAACAATGTGGAAGTGCAAGAAAATACCAGAACTGTGTTCTCGGTGCTCCTCTGTTACTACTCTGTCCTCGCGAGCCCATGCTGGGCTGGCCTTCTGTGCGTTTCTTCTAGGAGGGGAAGGTGGCTGAACCATCCCGCTCTCTTGCTAGCATTTCAGGTGGTTCATTGGGGAGCACAGGTCCCTAGCAAAGGCAAGGAGGGCGTATCAGCCACCCGCCACCTGACTTGGCCCAGTTTGTCCGCAGTCAACCACCAAGATGGAATTTAAATGTTTTGCTGAGTTCCAAGGCACCCGCTCAATACTCTACTCCCTGAAACCAGAGCCCAACATATTCATTTTAAAACTCAATTTAAACCAAGAGTCTCAGCTGTATCAAGTCAAATATCAACTGACTATTGGTTCCATTAAAAAATCCAATTGCAGCTTAATTCATTGGTTAAATCTCAGTTGCAATAATTCTAATGAAAGAAAAGAGCTAAGTTCCTGGAAAAAAGCTTATTAATAATATTGAGTAGTTGGGCTGACCTCCACAACTGGCAGGTTCTTATTAAGTTTCATGAAACAAGTTTAGGGAATATGAGGGTACTAAGTAACTCACTAGACGTGGTCACACATAGTGACATGAAGCCTACGTACATAAACGTACTCTCTGGTTATCAGGGGCTACGGGGTGAGGGCAGTAAAGTTGGGTATTGCCAACTGTCACGATGGTGAGTTGTGAGGTCACTGTCTGCACGAATAACCATGTTGACCCAGCCAGCTTCTGATGAGGACTGCACGTGGCCAGCATCTCAACCTCATACAAAGCACATGAAGGACACAGACGTTCCTGTGGATGTCAGGAGACATCAACCCTTTTACAAACAGCAGCAGAAAAAACCCCACCAACAAAAAATCTGTGGCATAGCTGGTCACCCCTAACACCTAAAGACCTCTGCTGGAGATAGACCTGAGCAAAACGGCTCCCAGGCCTGGCATCTCACAACCATCTAATTCTAGAATTCACTGTTTAAACTTCGAGGTTTCTCCTGAAACCCTGATCGCAGGCATTTTCCACAAAAATATAAAATAAAAATTCCTTTGAAGAAAAGATAATCATGGGACAGCTTAGGAGTTTTTGTCCTGTCACATCATTTCGTTTAACGTTTTGTTCACACTGAAAACGCTGAAGTTGAAAACATCATGTAGGGCAACGTCCAGTCGCATCCCGCTGACTTCTGCCTATTCCGGGTCTCAGTGAGCAGTACTGCAGGTGCACGGTTACTACGAGCAATGCACGGCATGGACTTCAACACGAGGGTTCAGAGAGAAATTATTTACATTCTTAAAATATTTAAGATCGTGAGCTCACTTCAAACCTGTTAAGTGATTTAGTTTATAAAAGTTTAATTCCCTGACCCCTCCATGATCGTACGTACTATGTGGAGTAAGAGATGCTTTATTTTTTGCCAGTATTTTATGCTTTCCCCAAATTATTGGATTGGTGGGAAAGTCATGACACATTTTTTCTGTCGACTTTTCTGACGACCTAATACATGTCAACAACATCTTCAGACAATAATTATTTAAGTGCTATGAGAATCAAACAGTATTTCATAGCCCCACCCCCAAGTTAATATAAGAACATGCTATCCCGTACACATGTAGACTAAATATATGCTCCATCCTCATGTTGACATAAGAACACGCTATCCCCTATACACACAGAATCCATACTCTGTCCACAGATGAACATAAGGACATGCTGCCCTGTACACGCCCAGACTGAACACATGCTCCATTCACATGTTAATATAAAAACATGCTGTCCTGAACATACGTAGACTGAATATGTGCCCCATCTACATGTTAAAATAAGAGCACACCGTCTTGCATACATGTAGACTGAATATGTGCCCTGTCCACATTAGCCTAAGAACATGCTGTCCTGTGCACATGCAGACTGAATATATCCCCGTCCACATGTTAGCATAAAAACAGACTGGCCCACATACACGCAGACTGCACATGTGCCTGTCCACATGCTAGTTGTCCTGTACACATGTAGACTGAATACGTGCCCATCCACATGTTACGTAAGAACACACTGTCCCACACACGCAGACTGAATACATGCCTGTCCACAAGTTAAATAAGAACACACTGTCCCGTACATGTGGAGCCTGCATATGTGCCTGTCTGCATGTTGCATGAGAACACGCTGCCCCATACACACGCAGACTGAATTTGTGCCCGTCCACATGATACATAGAACATGCCGCCCCCATACACATGCAGACTGCATACGTGCCTGTCTTTTGTGGCTGCCGCGCAGGAAGGACCTGGGAACTCCGTTCTTGCACTCTGAGTCACTCTGCTCTTCGTAACTTTCAAATTCACTTGAACTCCACCCGTACTCCAGGGAGCTGTTTCCACCTTCATCTCCATTCTCAACATCGTCATAGATCATCTCATCTGAATGCACAGATTCCAAAATGAAATGGGAATAAAGATGCAGAGCTCACTGGCGTGCCTGCTGTCTCACCGTGACGCCCAGCACTGGGAGTGAAGCCTACGTGAGTGACGTGGAGCAGCAGTCAGACCCCAGGCCTGCTCCTCGGGGAGGTGTTCCTCAGCACCTCCGCTGTGGGCAGTGACATGCGGGGTCTGAAAGCTCTTCAGGTGACTGTGGTGAATCCCCAAGCCCATCCTTGTCCTGAAGGCCATTGGTCTAGAATTTTCTACCACCATCATGCAAAGTAATTTCTTGACCATAAAGAACTGTATAGGAAGCAAAATCTTTCTTAATGTGAATGTATGCAATATAAAGAAATTAGATAAAAAACTGATAGATGATAGATTATGGATAGACACATGGATAGACAGGCAGATCATAGATGACTGACAGGTAAATAAGCGGGTGGATGATGGGTGAATGATGGATGAAGCGATGTATGGCTGATGGCTCGATAAGGAGAGATGATGGATACATAGAAAGATGGCAGAAATGTGTGCATGAACACAAACGAAGTCAATGCAGTGCTAAGTGTTGCTGAAAAAGCCTAATAATACTTATAAGTAACCTGCTTCTGTATCTAAACAGATTCATCACACCAGTCATTTCAGGGTTAGTGAAGAGGGCACCATGTTTATGCCACCAAATGCAATAATAAGGGTTCTTTATTAAAAAATTCCAAGGACAGGATGTTCCTTTTATTTCGCATCCCTTATTCTATAAACACGAATTAGGCTGAGTTGCACTGACTGGTGGGTTCTCTGCGCCCTCATGGTAAGCAAAGAGGCTTGACACCACAATTAATACACCCTCTTTGCACAGATGCGAAGGCCTCAGATGTGAGTAAAGAAATTTTTGGTATGCTCTAATATGAAAATACATAGTAGAGCAAGAAAATACTAACAGATGTGGACTTTCTATTTTCAAAGCTGAATTTCTTTCTTTCCTTTTTTTTTTTTTTTTTTTTTGGTGGGAGAGAGGTTTTTGCTATAGGGTGTGAGTGCTCGCCAGAAAGACAGAGAGAGACAGAGAGACAGAAAGTGAGAAATCACCCCCAGGGGGGATGGCCACACTGCAATCCCTTCTCCTCCATTCTCCTCTCAGGATCTTGGGCACGCATATACACATGCCTGGTGTGAGTTTAAGTCACCATGTCCAGGACTTGAACCGCGGTTGACTATGTGGGAATCCAGCAACGTAGCCACTAAGCCATCTGCTGGCCCCTCAAAGCTATATTTCCAGCAGTAAGACTTCTGGATAAAGAAAATGACATTCTTCAAACTCCCAGAATATTAATGTGCCATTTCTACTACTGATCAATCACTCAGCATAAATGTTTCTTCTTTTGGCTGAAGTTTCTAAGGTCTACATGAACTCTTGAGATTAACTGCTGCTTAAATAAATCAGTTAAGACATTACAAATTAAAGGACATTACAAAGTTACACAGAAAATGTCATTTCCATGTTTTAAAAATATTAAATCTATTCCACATACATCTTCAAATATTTGCTGTAGTAATACTTGGCCTTCAAAACACATAACTAATTAGTATTGATTTATATACTCTTCAGGACAAAGAGCAAGCTTAGTATATATAGCGACAGCCAAAGGCAAACATTTGCTTTCACTGGAAATGAGAAGCTAGGGAACTTGTCACTTAAAAGAATCCCCTAGGGTCTGGCCCCATGGTCGAGCAGTTAGGGAGCCAGATCCCACATAGCCAACCACACAGTTTGAGTCCTGGTCCTGAGCAGCTTGAAAAACAACGCTGGGCATGTGTGTGTGTGAGTGTCCAACGAGACAGCGAAGTGGAGGGGAAGGGATGGCAGTGTGATCACGCCTCACTGGGGAGTGCTTTCTCCCTCTCCCTGTCTTTTTCTCTGTAGTAATTACACATACATTCTGCCCCCCATCCCCCCCAAAAAAAAGCCCTAAGTATTTCAAGTTACCCTAGTCTTGCAATATCTCTCCACTGAGTTCAGAGTCAATATTTTAGAATACAAAAAAGATTCTCCAGATTTCTGACTACGAGCTCTGACGAGTAACTGTGATGCATGGAGGTAAACACCATGAAATGTTTGAACATGAGCTGGCTTCCCAGAAGCTGCAGCGGTGTTCTTTGGTGTGCGTGCCTGGAGAACACCGATGATGACTGCCAAGTAGGCCATTTGGTAAACTGGGCCGTTCAGTTCAGTGAGCGACTCGGTCAGGTTCTAGCACGAGCCTGAAATTCTGAGACTCGGAGTTAGGAGTCAGTTTGGGAACACACCTTAGTGTCCAGGAGGAGAAAGGCCTGGGGCTTCTTCAACAGACCAGCTGGTCAGAGACAGGCATCCCCAAACAAGCCCAGCGGTGCTTCTGTGGCATCCCTCCCGGCGGACTGGGAGTCCCAAACGCTACTGACACTACGGCCTCCCTCCTCTTCCCACCATTCACCTGTCTGGATTTCTGGCTCTTGTGGTCTACACAGAACCAGTCGGTAAATATAAGGTATTTCAACACACTGCTCTCTTCAATTAGATTTTGAGCCCTTCGAGGGCAGGAGCCACATAGTCTGTGTTCATCATAGCAGTTGACAGAATGTGAAAAAGGAGCCCAGTTCATTCAGGGGCTCGTCAAGGCCCCGGGTTCTGGCCAAGCAAGGTTCCTTCGTTCTGCTGTGAGCCTGCCTTAGGCCTCTATGACGGTGCGTCTTCAGTCTTGGGAAAAATGAACTCTAACATCACCGGCCACATTTGGTCCCCTTTAGCCTAAGTATATTATGACTCAAGCTGCTAGAATGTGTGCAAACTGACTCTTCAATGCTTAGATAGAAAAGCTACTGCTATCTTGGCCCCACCAGCATATGCGGGACATTCGAGGACTTGAAGCATCTTACTAACCCTCGGTAAATCAGTTCATTATTTACATCCTCTTTAATTCCTGCAATCGCAGATTTATGATTTCTAAAATTGAAAACTAATCCAGCCTGGGCTTTCCCCCCGAGGCCAGTGAACAGGGTGTCATTTGTCAATATCCGTTTTCTTCACTACACTCTGATCTGCCGTCTCAGCCACAACACGCGTTAGATGTGAACCTACAGAGGCAACGTGCAGGGTGGAGCATGATGGCACCTCTGTACCACCGGAGCGAGCCTATCTATGCCCTTCACCTCAGTCACACTATGTGCTGTTCCAATAGTCCACAGTTTACTAATTCTCTATTCGGGACATGCATCAATAGCAGAAGCAGCATTGTCAAAATCTCCTACGCCAGGGCCAGCCGTGACAGTACAGTGGTGACATGCTCCACGATGAAGCCAGGCCACGCCCTAAGGTGGTGTCCTGAGGTCTACCTGTACACGCCTGGTGCACACACCCACTCCGCCTGTGATTCTGGCTGGCTGCAGCTGGGGTCGGGGCAGGGTGTGAGGACCCTTTGGGAGTGTCAACTTCTCCTCTTTCTCCTTCTCTCTCTCATGAAGAAATGGATAGCTTTTAAAAGTAAAACCTCCTATTCTAATTGTGCATTTACCTATTTCTGATTACTCCTTCATCCCACTTTGCTTTCTATATCTTGAAGCTATGCTGTTAGGTCCATACAAGTTTAGAACAGTTCTACAGTGAGTCATTGGAAAAGTCACAACATATTTTTCTATGCAAAATTGCATCAAGACTTTTCCAACAACACAGTATCTTTGTAATTAATTATCCCTGGACACTATACCTAATACTGCATTATGGGTTAACACTTGTTTTTATTAATATAGTTATACTGGTTATAATTCTGTTAGAACTGGACTTATACTTCTTTCTCATCTATTTACTTACAACATTATTGTATTCTTGGATATCTCTCATAAGAACATATGCCTAGCTTTGCTGTTCTATGCAATCTGAGAATTTATTTTACTGGTTGAATCCAATTTTGTATTTACTATAAGCACCAATAGATTTGTATGTATTTTTGCAATCTTTTTTCATATCATTTGCTATCTTTTATTTTTTATTCTCTTGCTTTCAGTCAGGTTGGGTTTTGCTCTGCTGACTTGAAAGGTACATAATCTATTTCTATTATAGAAGCTACAGGTAAAATGCAGACTTAGCCAATCATAGCAAGGAAAAAAAATCAATATCTATACCCGTGCCAGAAAAATGCAGTGCGCTATCACCCCTCCCATCCACAGTCCCTATTGCCTAGTGTTTTTATTTCCACCTTAACATGAATCAATATGACTACTGCTGTCCTAATCAATGCCGGTTGAGATTTTTCACACATTTATCAATTCGCTTGTTCACTGTTCTTTGTTATTCCCATGACTTCCTTCTAGGTTCGCTTTAGAGTCTCCGAGTAGTAACTCTCCCTCAATCTTTGTCTCTTGCCTTTATTTCTCTATTTTTAAAGGATGATACTTTGGCTGAATATAGAAATACACACTGAAAAACTGTTTTTCTTCATCATTTTGCTGGTACTATTCTGTGATCTCCCAGCCCGTTAAGAAAGAAGTCCGCTGTTGGATCTCAAATCTCAATGACAGGTCTTCTGCGGGCAATGACGTTTTCTCTCCTGTGCTTTGAAGACTTTCACTAGAGAGCTGGCAGTTTCAGCTGTATTTGCCTAGGTGCAGATTGATATAGTTGATCGAACTTCACATCTGTTATTTCTACCATCTAAGAATTTATGATTTTAATTCTTGATAACTCTTGGGAAGTCTTTCTTTCAATATCACCCTTTCTCAGTTCTCTATAGTTTCTCATTTATATTGTTTATTGGATGTGTATTGATACATCTCAGCCTCTCTGTTTCTTACTTCTTTGTTCATATGTTCAGTATCTGTAACCCTTTCTGCTTCCTTAGGGTAACTAAGACAGCCATCCTGTGTCCAGTGCTACGACGTAAACACGGACACCCATATCCCACCACCTAACAATGAGCTACTCTATATATGACATATGAAACGGGAATGTCAAAGACATAAGGGCTGAGCTTCCTGGGGTTATGTATACCCTAAACAGACGGCTAAACTCAGTCTCCTAAAACCCAGTTCCAGACAAAATCAAACCTAGTTCAGAGTCTGAATTTTCTCTCGGCACATCATCATAAATGGCTTCTTCTGGATCTGGAACGAAAGGGGAGGAAGACTTTACAGAAGGACCCAAACCGACCAAGTGCAATTTAAATGTCAGAGGACCTTAGTCCCCAATGATGTAATTATTATATATCTAATGGTAGTTCGTGGTACCTTACCAAAGCATAAGCGTTATTTTGAGGGCAGAAAACTGGGAATGAGAGCTACTGTGGTATCAATACACAGACTGTAAAAGCTCACCAAAAGCGAGTGTGGTTTCCGGCCCAGTTTAGTCTACGATTTTGTGTTCAACTACACATTTCTATGCCTCCCTTATAAACATTTTTCAGTTTATGAAGTTAATGTGACCTAAAAAATACGCAGGCAGTATACTAGATCTTAGAAGTGAAGGAAGAGTCCATTGGTGTAGAAAATGAAAAAAACTGATAAACAGAAACCAATGACTCTAACGTTTTTGTGTCACTAAAAGTGAAAAAGTTAGATGACGTATGGAAGTGTTACGTACGTGGGATAAGGTTTCTCAGACTATCGTGTGGAACATTAGTGTTCTGGAAAATTGTAACAGTTTTCTTAAAACACGGAAGCACATGCCATAGGCAAAATATCTGTGGGGTGGTAGGAAAAGTCATGACGAAGTTTTGCATAGAAAAATAGAAAAAATACATCGTGACTTTTCCAACAGTCCAACAGTATACATTGCGTAAGATGACCAACTACGAGAGCAGGAATGAGCTTGAGATGTATTTCAGTATTTCAAAGGGTTACATGCTTCACATGGAAATTTGTTTCCTAAAAGGACCTTCTAGCTTGATTTTCCAGAATATTCATCTACTGCCGTTACCTTCTCTGCAGGAGAATCTTCAAACTGCAACACATTACTTTACTGAAAACCATAAAGGTAACTGCTTGCTAAGCAACATGAGAGAGAAAATGAGGTAAATAAACTCAAACTTCCCCTCTAGCCATTTTTACTAACTCCACAATATCAGGGAAATGAAAATTTAGGAAAGTTTTTCAATGGTTGCTGCTATTACAGATGCTTGCTTTCTTTTAATAATATTGATTTAACACAACCATGGGAAATACGTCTATTAGATAATATCGAAGGCCTGCTGGTTATATAGTTCACTTTCAAATATTATAGTTACTCTAATTAACTGTCATCTGGATAACAGAAATGAGTAATTGGAGAAATTCAGATAAATTTTACTTTGGAAATAAAATTGCTAGTGAACAGCAAGACGATAATTCAATCTTGTAATGATCCTGATTTAATAGCCCCCTACAAGAACCGTCTAATTACACGAAGATCTTTGTTTTGACAAAGCCATAATTAAAACTAGAATGAAACCTTCCAGGAGATAATTTACTAATTAGGAGATAGCTAACAGGGTTCTACCTCGTAAGCCAATCGTACATAATAAAACAATTACAGAGAAATTAGTGAGCCAGTGAATATAAAAGGCCTCACTGGAAAAGTAATTTTTACTTTTCCTTTAAAATAAAAAATAAATAATAAATCTACCTAAAAATATTTCAGCCTTTGAAATTATTGAATACACATGAAGTAGAAGGTCTGGTACACCATCTGGCAGTGGGTTCCCTTAACCCACCTAAACCCTGCTCAAAAATGGTACCATGACAAGGCATTGCGCTGAACAGTAGGCAAAAAATACTTTGTTAATGTCTCTAACAGTGACTGGCTGACTGCGAGCTGCAGGTCCAGGTATCAGCGCCCCAAATCTGTATTAGACAGAAATAATCAGAAGAGTAATACTGAGGTGGAGAGAGCTGAGGCAGGTGAATAGGAAACGTGAAGCGTTCGCTTCAAAGAGCTCCGGGGAAATTTCATATATTCAATTTTGGTTAGTATTTTAACTAAATGACTAAATCACTTTGGAAGTGATATATGTGATTTAGGACAGGAGAATAATGACACAGTCCCCCGGTTGGTGACGTCTGTACCAGGCTGGTGAGGACGCGGTCTCCCAGGAACCAGCAGGACTTACTGTCCATCCATGCTGTATTGGCAGGATCTGCAACCCATCGGGCTAGGGCGCTGTCTTCTTTACTCACTTGATCTTCACTTCAAGAAAACAAACCACAGAATCAGAATACCAAGAAACGTTCTACTCATTAGGTGGCTACAAGTCTCCGCTGTGGCTGAACATGTTCCCTCCAAAACTCAGGTTGACATGCAGTTGCCCTTAGAATTATACAGATACAGATATATCTATATATAAATTTCTTTTTTTTTTTAAGAGATGAGACATGTAGGAGGAACTTTTGTGGGAGTCTGTCTCATCTTGCTCTCTCTCACTCTCTCCTTGCCTTCCACCACGGGATGATGTGGCAAGAAAGCCCCCACCTAATGCTGGCACCTCAGTCTTGGACTTTCAGCCTCCAGAACAGTAACACACTTCTCTTCATTATTCATTACCCAGTCTGTGAAATTCTCTTATAGTAGACAGACTAAGACAGCCCCCAAGTGTGTGTGTGTGTGCACGTGTGTACATGCACGTGCACGTGTGTATGCTACTATCCAGGTAAAGAGTATATTTTCCTGCTCAGTATTTAGGAAAATCCCCAGTTCAAATTTCCTAAGTAAGTGCTTCTGGACACCCTCCACGTACATAGCAGAGTATCTGGCATGACTGGAATATCACAAAACCATAGCCCCCGCTCCAAGGGCCTGAATTATTTTTTGATTTTTCAACAGACTCTTTGAGGATCTCTTATGTGTCACACAATGCTGAGCCATAGAGATCCCCAAGTAAGATGGGCCTTCCCGCCTCCAGGAGCAGCTTAGGGCAGTGGATTCCATCCTGCAGGAAATGGGAAGCCATGAGGATGCTTCATTCAGAAGAATGACAAGGTAAGAGTCACTTGACAACCTAAGTGTTGCCTCAGTGGACACAGAAATGGACAGAAAATGGACACGATGGTGATCAGACTTCAAGACACCTGTGCCTGTGTTCTGGGGAGCATTTTATAAGCATAAACAGAGAAGCCACGGGGAAAACATTAACTGGAAAGAGACTGGAACTAGGATAAGCATGTAGAGAGTTCTGAAAAACATACATAAGTAAAAAAAGGAATCATGACTATCCAATTACATGGCCATACGCATTCCACTGTCACAGTAAGTGGCAGATGTCACCGCAGTACAGGTCTTTCTCTTTTTATTATCACATTTGGGAAAAGTTCTAACGAGCCGTGACATGTCTAATGCACCATGAGATGCTGAGTATGAGGGACAAGAGCAAATGTCCAGATAAGGACACCCGATACACAGGATGTGCCGGGCAGCGTGATGGGTTGTGGATGCGAGTTAAAAAATCAAGATGCAGTCCCCGTACTCAAAGAATTTATCACATAAAAAAGGAGCACCCTTTTACTTCTGAAGTTTAAAATTGTATCAAAATAAAACCTAACAACAACAAAAAAGTAAAAGAAAACCTGAAGCAAATATGAATGGTATTTCAAATGATGTTTCCATATGTTAAAAATTTCCATACTTTCGAAAATGATTTGAGGGTATCGTCACATTACATTTTATATTTTTTTTCAGAAAAAGTATCCTTTCTTTTTTTTTTTTTTTTTAACCATGCCTGACTCTTTCAGACATCGTCATACTATGTTGTCCACTCTGGCCACAAGTTCAGGATCCCCCTGCCGCAGACTCCTATGTAGCCAGGACTCTTACTGCAGGCAGGGAACTGAACCGGGTCACCTTGTGGCCTCAACCTGCCGAACAGCAGCATCTACCAGTACGCGCTGCTGCGGTTGGTCCATCAATGGACAGATTTCCCACAGGAAGTTGTTAGGCTACCCATGATAATGTGCCACTGCTAATTTTCAGTGACACACGGAATGGGAATTTCTAATAAAGGGGTTTTGGCTAAATCTTCTCTGTGGCATAATTCTGTATTTAAACTGGAGAGAGACCTTTTGTCACGTGAGTCCTTCCCGCAGAGATCCCATTCAGCTTTTTTAGAGGATTTTGTATAAGAGGTACTTTAATTGATGAAAAAGCTAGCCTTAAAGAGTAAAAGGAGGAAAAAAAATGGAAGAGAAGGGCCCATGCCCCATTGGTGGGTACTTTCTCCCTTTCTTTCTCTCTTCATCTCCCTTTGTCTGATTGGCCAGCTGGTGGCATGGTGGTTAGGACGGCTCAATCTCACAAGGCTGACGGGGCAGTTCAAGTCCTGGACTTGGTAGCTTAAAAATACACTGGGTATGCATGCCTGTGTACCCGAATTACCAAAAGGAGGATGAAGTGGAGGAGAAGGAACTGCAGTGTGACCATCCCTGAGGGGAGGAGGCAGTGATTTCTCCTTCTTTCCCTCTTTCTCTCTGGCAAGTGCACGCACCCTCTGGCAAACGGAACAAAAAGAAAAAACACAAACGCGAACAAAACCAAATCAGGACAAAGAATTCTGGCTGAGCTTTTTTTTTTTTTTTTTTTTTTTTAAATTTAGATTTTTGCCATTAGGTGTATACACATGCTAGAGAGACAGAGAGAAGGAAAATGAGAAATCACTGCCACTCCCCACTACCATCCTCAAGGGGAAATGGCCAATTCTTTCTCTTCTATTCTCCTCTCAGAATTTTGGGCACATACTCATATGCACCCACCATGACTTCCAAGCCTCCAGGTCTGGGACTCAAAGCTGAGTCTACCATATGGCATCCAGCACCTGAACCACTGCGCCACCTGCTGGCCCTGGCGGAGAACACCTTAAATATACCTGAATTGAGTCTCAGTTCTCCTCACCCTCTCACTCTGTTTTTGACCCCACAGGGATAAAGTGATTGTCTAACCCCACACGGGCAGACAAGATCTTCAGGAAAATGACATGAACTTAAGGGTAGGTGTACGTGTAAAATTCATGAAGGTACCTGTTCGGCGGCTCCTCGGAACTTAAAGAATTAAACTGGTGCTCTTCTGTGACCTCTGGTGTTTCTGCTGAGAGAAAAAAAAACAAAACTGACATTGTTCTATGCCTGACAAAAATGTAGATAAAGTTGTTTTTAAGATCATCTAAATTTTTCTTTCTTATCAATCGTAGGCTTATCCTAGCATAAAGATGATGAACTGACAGATTTAAATTTTTTCAGTTTTTACATAAAATATGTTCAAAATAGGATTATAATAAAACGAGATACCCTAAGGTCTTATGAAATAGCCAGAATAAAACTGGCACCCAAAAAAAACCAAAATGAATCTAGAGTTAAGAGGAAATGTAATATCCGGTCTCATTTCTTAAGTTTTCATGGGAATTTACGATTGTGACTTTCTTGAAGGTGTGTTTACCTAGCAAACTCAAAAGTGATTAAAATGTATTTATTTCCAGAGAGAGAGAAGAGCACCTAGGATGGAATCTTCATACCCTGATTGTCCTCCACCTCTGTGGCCAGCCAGGACCAGGGGTGCTTTTCCTGGGACGATCAGGAAGACCTAGGATGAGAATGTGGAGCCCAGGGGCGCATTTCCTGGGACGACCAGGAAGACCCAGGATGAGAACCTGGAGCCCCGGGGCGCATTTCCTGGGACAATCAGGAAGACCCAGGATGAGAACCTGGAGCCTTCCCGGATGGCCTCCAGCATCGTGCAGCAGCACCCCCACTTCCTGCACCACAGAGGATGGGCCTCAAAAGATTTTTAAGCTTGTGATATTTGACAACCAAACTTTTATACAAACACACACACTCACACATATGTACTTGTGCACATACACACACGCATACACACATCCTGTCTGATCGGTGTTTCCTCCCATCTCCCTTTTTGGTTTACCAAGATGAGTGTCAAGGGGAGACCAGCAGGTGGCATAATGGTTACATCGCTGGACTCCCACATAGTTGATTGCAATTAAGAGTCCTGGACCCGGCAGCTTAAAACTCACGCTGGGTGTATGTGCATGCCCCAAATCCCAAGATGGAACTGAAGGAGAAGGGATTGCAGCATGGCCATCCCCCTAGGAGATGATTTCTCGTTCGCTGTCTCTCTGGTGAACACACATGCCCTATGGCAAAAATCTCTCTAAAAAAGGGAAAAAAAGAGATGAGCATGGAGTTAGCACCACAGCCACGGGGCAGGCTCCCACTCACTCCCTACAGATGGAATGAAAATTTAGATCATCAAAGAACAGCCTGAGGAGCATGTGCAGAAGGAACAGACTCTCCTACTTTGGATGGCTGATGGACAGGAAGCAGACAAGAATACTGTACTGGGGGAGGGGGGTGGTGGTGGTGTGTGTGACACATGTGCATGGCCAGCTCAGTCCTGATGGACTCTGTCCCGCCCAGCGGCATGGTGCTGAAAATCAGTGTGGGAGGTGGGTAATGCTCATCCAACAGCCAGTTACAATTGCTCCCCTGGCAAAGCTGCCCGTAAAAAGCCTTCCAAACTGAATTTATTTTATGGTTAAGCTGCTGCTCTTAGCCACTTTCCGACCATTGGACGGTTGACTCAACATCCAGGAAAGCTGAGATCAGCACAGCTGATCTCCCCCTGAAACGGTCTCCTGGTCGCACTGTTAGTGCCAAACAGTAACAGACACAGGCGACGAGAGGCAGGATCTGCAGGCAGCACCCGGGGATTCCACTGGCAGTGACTTGGCTTTCCAGGCCACAGATAAGCCAAGCTTCTTCCCAAGGGCCTCATGTCAAGTCAGAGGCAGGGCCAGGGGCTGTAATAAAGTCCACTGGCTCCAAAGATGATTCTTCCCGCCATACAACTCGGCCTCGAAGAACCACTCGAATGATGTCAAACGTCAAAACATCTACACACGTGATGACGACAAGCCATGCTGACTGGCAGCTGCCTCCTTTATGGCGTGACTGCTTCCCTGCAGGGTGTACAGAGCACAGGTTTGGCTTGCAAGCACCGACTCCCTCCTAACTCTACACTGCATGTACGTTCTCACAGGTCGCCCCCACAGAAGGAAACGTCCTTTCTCAGGCTCCTCCTTTCTGGAAATAAGATCCACTTAGCTGAGTGTTTGCCCAAACATAGGCCCTCTGATATGGAAAGGCCAGAACAAGGTGACCGTGCTCATTGGTGAGCTCTCCCTCCTGCCGTACAACGTGCTCCAAGAAGCGGGGTACCCGGGTTTCTGGCCACCAGAGGCCCACTAGTGAGCAAAAGTAGGACCTGCCCCAGAAACGGGGTCTCAGCACTGGTTGACAAAAAAGGAGAAGCAATTTGCTCATGATAATGTGTATAGTGATATCCTTGTCTTGACTGACATGCACGGAGTTTGTGTTGGAAAAAGAAATGTATTCTGTAAAGACGTGATAAAATGTAAAAATAAATAAATAAATTTTAAAAAGGAAAGAAAGGAAAAGGACTGGTTGTGATCAGTAGGACGAACATAGGGACCTGGCTAGTCCCGCGTGGACCAGCTTGAGTTCCAGGAGGAGTGCAGGAGAAGAAACCACCTGCTGCCTGGCGTGGGAGGAAGGCTGGGCTGGAATGTGAACCGAGGACAGCCCTGCAGAGCGAGGCAGCCACTCCACCTCCAGGTGAGGCCCACAGGCACAGAGAGATAAGAAACCAACACTATTATCCAGGCAGAGGGTGCAGGACAGGCTCTGAGCCCAGGCCAAACCCTCAAATACATACTTTTTTACCACCTTAGCAAAGAGGTCAGAGTACTCATTTCTCTTTAAAGGATCAAAAGAGGAACCAGCAGATGGCATAATGGTTACATTGCTGGACTCCCACGTGGTCAACAGCAGTTCGAGTACCGGACACAGTAGACTGGACTCACGCCGGCCATGTGCTCAAAATCCAAAGAACAGAATGGAGGAGGGTCCCTTGGCATGGATGCAGAGACCTGGGGCTGTTTCTTACACTATCCTTCGGTGTCCCACCCCTGTACCTTGCCACCTGCAACTGGTGTCCCAAGGATCTTCTGGCCTTCCCCAGTGACTTCCTACTGTACTCATTGGACATCTGCCAGGTCGTCCCTCTCAAGGAGGAAGTGGCAGAGGGAGAGAGCGAGTCCTGCTCAGTCATTCCCCCACCCTCTGCCCCCAGACCCCTCAGTTCCCACAATGAAGAAGCCCAGGCACAGACTCAGACCTCAAAGAGCTGGAGATTATGGGTTAGTGGATGGCATTAGAACACATGTAAACACCACCATAATTTAGAGTAAGTAATGAATACCAGAAAAAGTGCACACGGCTTGGGAGCACGTGGTGGGGGGAGCCGGATTAGGGTGATGCTCACAGAAGCCCTCCTGACATGAGGAGGCAAGCTCTTCAGGACCAGATTTATTTCAAAATTGTCCACACAATCCATTCTGGCACCTTCCCTTAATCGTGTGTTCCTATCACAGAAGAAAATGAACTTGGGGTTCATCTCCCAACTCTGTAAGCAAATGTCTACTGATCTGGGGGGTGGGAGTTAGGAACAGGTTTCCTGCACCCGTTCCCCTTGTTACTGTGCACAGAGAAGACTGGGTGCCATACCTCCTTCATCCACAGACACGGTGCGGATGATGACAGGGCTGGAGTAGGCCGGCAGCAGGAGGGGCAGGTTGGAGGGGACTGCGTAGCCGCAGGGCACAGGCACCGAGTACCCGCTGGGCACGTGGAGACCTGCACCTTCCTCCTCAGGGTTTGGGTCTGGCGTCGGGGGCTGGTCTTCCTGGAACGGCGTGATGTCGATGACAGAATACGGGTTTACTTTCAACGGGACCGCGAGTTTAGTAGGTTCCACCACTGCAGTGGCTTCCATTCCACTTCCATTTTCATCTCCTGGAGAAGACAAAGGAACCTTGTCAGCAAATACACTTTGTGAAGGGCGGGGTAGACATTCTGCCCAGGGGAGCAGGCAAGGAGGCAGGGGTGAGCCCCCTATCGACCCTGGGTCCAAAGCGAGGACATTCCACATCCTCACAGGTGGTGCCTGGGGGACAGTGGGCCTAGAGCATGGCACCTTGGAGCATGGCACCTGTTCATAGTGGTTTCTATGAAAAGGTGAGGTGGTCACCACCTCTGGGTAAGAGACACAGCCTGGTCTCCCCCAAGATAGCTAATCCAATGAAATAAGTTAGAAGCTACCAGAAGTAGAGGAATGAGCTGAGAGGTTTCGTCTGTGAACAAAAGGCCCCACAATGGTGGTCCAACTGTACTTCGGTCTGGGAAGTCTGTCTGGACAGTGAATAAAAGCACTCAAACCCACCTCCTGGCTTTGAAATATAAACCTTGACAGTTTACTCACCTAACATGGCATTATGTTTTTATGGAATATAGCAATATAGTGAGCCTTTTTTTTTTTTTTAAGCAAAAGCAATACCATTTCTCTGCAAAATACAAATAGAAGGTGGGGGACCAGCAGTTGGCATAATGGCTCTGTTGCTGGACTCCCATGTAGTCGACCGTGGTTCAAGTCCCGGACCCGGTGGCTTAAACTCACACCGGGCACGTGTGCGTGCATGCCCAAGATCCAGAGAGGAGAATGGGAGAGAAGGGAATGCAGTGTGGCCACCCCCACTGGGGGTGATTTACTCACTCTCTTTCCGGCGAGCACACACGCCCTATAGCATAAACCTCTCCAGAAAAAAGAAAGAAAGGTAGAATGACAAGATTAAAAACTCCAAGAAACAGTACAAAACAAAGAAACCCAGTCAACATTGCATCCAGTCATTGTAGTCACATAGAAAAACTGTAAATCTCTCACTCCCGAAATCGTCTTCTCCCTATAAGTAGGACAGCAGGGAGGCTGAGCAGGCCACCGGCCAGCGGGCTCACCAGCAGTGGGGGCGGCTTCCCTTGCTTCAGGGCTGCTGGCCTCCAGGGTGGAGGGGGCTTGTCGATCTGCTTCTGGAATGTCATCGCCACTGTCAAAGTCGAACTGCTCCCCCTCTTCCTCTTCGTTATTATTAGTGTCGTATTTTATTTCATTTTCTGCAGTTTAAAATAACAAAAATGATAATGTGAACATTTATTACTAGCACAATAAGCTGTACATCCTCATAGGACAAAGACCAAAAACAGACCGAGACACACACACACACACCCAGAAGCACTACTTTCCATAGAGTGCTTGTGTGTTCCAGAGAGAGACAGAGAGAGAGGGGAAACCGTAAAATCACTCTCCGGGGGATGGCCACACTACAATCCCTTCTCCCCTCAGGATTTGGGCACACATGCATGCACATGTGCCTGGCGTGATTTCCCAGCCTCTAGGTCTGGGCCTCGAACAACGCAGTATGTCATATGGGAATCAGTGCCTTAACCTCCATGCCACCTGCTGCCCCGTCCTTAGCCTTTTTACTGAAGAAATAGATATACAAATTTGGGGCAGTGCTCCCGACTTCCTTTTCAGAGGATTCACTACTCGAAGTTGGAAAAGAAAATGAAAGAAAACACTTTTCACATACTGAACATGAATATGACAGACTTAGAATATCAAGTGGAAAATATTCTATCTTAATAATGTATTAAACCACGAGCAAGAAGGAACATTTCATCCAGTAATTGGTATTCGTTCAGTGTAACAATCAGGTCTGCCCCACTGCCCCACTGCCCGGTGTGAGTTTAAGCCACCGGGTCCGGGACTTGAACCACGGTCGACTACATGGGAGTCCAGCAACAGAGCCATTATGCCAACTGCTGGTCCCCCACCTTCTATTTGTATTTTGCAGAGAAATGGTATTGCTTTTGCTTAAAAAAAAAAATAACACGGTACACGTCACCCTCGCAGGGAAAGCTACCGCTGGGTGTTATTTCATCTTGGGAATGAGAAGGCTTTCCAAGACTGTTCCTTTCTTTGATGATAGAACACATCTTATATCACAAACAAATTTCTCACACAGATTTTCTTAGGGTCTCGTCTTGCCACAATCCCCGACCCTCAGCCCTCCAGCTTGTCAGGATCTTGGGCACGTGCAGGTACCCTGCAAGTTTCAGGTCTACCAGGCTATGGGTCTGACCCTGGGCATGTGACTTCTACACTCCAGTTCAACACAGTGCTGGCTGCGTCACCGAGGTTAGGCCTCATGCAGACTTTTAGAGTGGGGGGGAAGGTCAACCACGTGTATTTTTGAAGGACCAACAGGGTATTTTCTATAACCTCAAATCTCAAGGGTCATTTTCTTCACAAAGTTTTTTCAGGAAAAATAGAATACATACCCTGGGAATAAACTGTTCTACTGAAATAACGCTTTAATAGCATCAAAATCCTTTAGACGGGCCTGAGTTTTGTGTATGTTACCCATAAAAATAGTGAACCAATTCTGTCTGTAAGCATTTTGTTTTTAAAAGCCTAATTTCCACCCCATATTTCCTAATGATAATTTTACAATGGGTAATCATGAAAAAATACAAAGTACATATGATAACTGTTACTGTCACCTAGAGACCCACCCCATAGAGTCACTGTAATGAAAATTTGTAATAAACAAATAGGCAGAAATGCCCACTTGTATCTTTTATGGCCAAAGATAAAAAGGGGAAAAAAGGAAAAACTATGAGGGGAGTTCATGGTGGTGGAAAGAAACCACATCATGTAATTCATGGGTTTTGCTCCAGCCCGTAGGCCCTATGCTATTGTTTGGTTCACTCCTTCCATGCAACTGACTGAAGGACCTTGGTCGTTGGCTGGTCCAAGCCCACCCTCCCAGGCCCATCTCAAAGGCCACCTGGGACACACCTGAGTCACCGCCTCCTCCTCTGAACCACTGGTACTGTCTACGCATCTCTCGGGAGTTCTCCATCTTCCTCTCCATGTTCGTCTTGTCTACAAATAGGCTAATGTGCCTCTTGGAGGGGCTGACCACAGGACAGGGTCCTGTACCCTCAAATGCCCTGCTCACAAACGGTGTGGACACGGCAACGCCAGTGTTAGCCCCCAGGAGATAAAATGCCTATCCCTGAGCCAAGTCATGGTGCTGGGTGACAAGGACAAGGTGCACAAGTGTGCTGGGCTGTGGCAGCCCGAGCTGTGTGCACCACTCACAGGGGAGGAGGAGCACTAATACCTCAACTATGGCAACAGAGAGATTAGATTCTTTCCTAAGTCAAAACGCATCTCGTTTATCATTTTTTCTGCCATACTGAATGGGTTTGCTGGTGTCCAATGCTCCAGACGAATCACAGAAAATCTGTTGTTTTCTCCAGGAGACACAGGGTGAAAACAGACATGGCTCTAAGAAGGCAGCACCAGGCTGAGTCTCGTTCCTGCAGGCTCCCAGGGAGGGATAGGGAGCTCTCTTTTAGAACAGAGGGGGACTGGACCTGTCACGACTTCCGTAGTGACTCTGTAGAGAATTAGTGGGTGACAAACACAGGAAAGAAGAAATGGGCAAATGACCTCCACACACAGATGATGACCTTGTGGTTCGCAGAGCCAAGGAGCTCATGCTGCTGGGGTGACGCACCTGTCCCCATAGCCAAGGCCTAGGGCACGTCTGTTTAGCCTGGGAGAGGGCATGGTGGTGCTGCACACAGAAAGCTCCAGCCCTGAACTGCATGCACCAGGGAGTCACTTGTTACCCAAGCGCAGTTTCTACCTGCATCTGCTTCTCCATGGTTCCATCCTGATAAGTCAAAAACCAGGAAGTTGTAGGTGCCTTTGCTTTAAAAGGGGCTTGTAGGAACAATATAGATTCAAAGGGGAGGTATGATCACAACATAGTTCCTTCTCCTTCATCACCCCCTCCTTTCGGGATTTCGAGCATGCACACACACACGCCCAGTGTGTTTCTCAAGCCACTGGGTCTGGGACTCAAGCTGCAGAGCTGGCCGTGTAGGATCTGGTTGCCTTTTTCACCAGGTTACAGAGCTGGCCCTAGAGATGATTTTTATTAAAACTGTTTATATGTAGGGGCCAGAAGATGCAGTAGTGCTTAAGACACTGGATTTCCAAGTGGCTGATTGCGATTTGAGTCCTAGACCTGGTGGCTTGAAAATCATGCCAGGCATGTGGGCACGCCCAAAATCTCAAGAGGAAAATGGAGAAAGGACTGCAGTGGCCATATCCCCTGGGGGGGGAGGGTGTGATTTCTCATTTTCCCTCTCACTGTTTCTGTCTCTCTCTGGCAAGCGCACGTGCCCTATGGGGAAAATTTTTTCTTAAAAGTTTTAAAAAAGTCTATATATATATGTATGTATGTCTGTGTGTGTGTATATATATATATATGGAGAGAGAGAGAGAGAGAGAGAGAGAAAGAGAGATAGTTAATTAGTTGCTAGGAAAGTCATGCAGTTTTGCATAGAAAAACATAAAAAATAAATATGACTTTCTTGACAACTGTATATATATGCACACACACATATGTATATATGTGAAAATAATATCTATCTATATATGATATACAAAAACAATTTATGATGTCTGGTTCAAACAGGATCTGAAAAACTGAAGGAATGATGAAATACAAACTATGGAAACTAAGCCCATGGTCTCTTCCACAGAGGAAGAATGTAATGCTCGTTAATGCCTTCAGGAAGGAAGGCAGTCCTCAAAGAGCAGGTCTGTGCCGGAAACAGCCCCGAATAAAATACTGACGTCCTTGCTCGGTCCCCTCCCTCACACCCAGCTTCCTGAGCTGCGACAGGGTGATTACACCAACCTCCACAGATGTGGGAGCTACCAGAGAGAGCGCCTGTCCCCGTGTGCCCCATACAACACCTGGGAAGAGCATGACAAGCCCTTGGGGACAAGGACTACATCTGTTCACAACCACAGACACGGCACTTGGTGTGAAATCGGCACGGAGTGGCCGTGGGACACACGGTTGCTGTGTGAATGCAGTAGTAAAGCATGAGGGATGGAAGAGTGGGTTTCAAATCCACTTGTTTTTCCCTAGGGACATTTTAAGTAAAATCCCAATGAACAAAGTGGAATAAAGCAATAAAGAAGTTCCTCTGAAAGTCTAAATCTTAATTAAATTCCGCATGTTTGAAGACCCTCTGAAGGACCTCAGGGCTTGGACTTCTCGATAACCTGGGTTGTCAGCATTAGAAATTGTGAGAGATACTTCTTCATCTTCCTTAAACAATTCTGTGAGAATATTTCCACTGCAGTAGACCTTAAAGAAATAGATATGTGTATTTATTTATATGTATACATGTGTGTATATATGTATGTGTATGCACATATACACATATACACACATATCAAATATGTATCATATATGTGTATATACATATATGTGTGTATGTATATTATAATATTGTCTTAGAATTTAGTTCTAATAAGAACGAGTTCCTTTTACACACTTATATCTGCATTAAGAACTCAATACAGCCTTCCAGCCCACTGAGAAAGTAATGTACAATCCATCAGATGACCAGAAACCACCACCGCAGAGGCACAAGAAATACAGGAAATCAAGAGAATATCTCTCCCCAAAGGGGGAAAAATAGTCCTTCATCATCCACGGACAGTACAATGGAACTCCTGGAAATGTCAGATAAAGATTTTAGGATATTCATAGTGACAAATCTAACAGCAATACAAGAAAAGAGAGACAATAAACTCCAGAAGATGCAGGAGAAAAGAGACAACAAGATCCAGGAGGTGAGGAAGTTCTCCCACTATCTAAAAGAGGAAATACACACCAAAAAAAAGAATCAAATGGAACTATTAGAGATGAAGGCTGTATTACAGGAAATCAAAAACTCCCTTGAAAGTATTAAAAGCAGATTAGATCATGAAGAAGATTGAATCTCAGATATAGAAGATAGAACTTCTGACCTAGAAAAATTCACCAAAAACTCTGAGAAAATAACCCCAAAAATGAGAACAATATTAAGAGTAATACTAGATACCACCAGACATCCAAACATCTGGATAAGCGGTATCCCAGAAGGTGAAGAAATTAATCAAGGCATTGATAATCTATACCAAGAAATCCTGGAAGAAAACTTTCCAAACCTAGAGAGGTATTCAAATATCCAGACCCAAGATATACAAAGGACCCCAAAAAGAATCAACCCAAGATATTCTCCAAGGTACATCATGGCCAGATCGACCAAAACCACACACAGAGAGAAGATACTAAAACTGGCAAGAGAATAATGTCAAGTTACTTTCAAAGGATATCCTAACAGGCTAACACTGGACCTCTCATCAGAAACAATGCAAGCAAGGAAAGAATGGAAAAATATATTCAAAGTGTTAAGTGAAAAACAATTTCAACCAAAATTACTGTATCTGGCAAGATTATCCTTCATGTGGAAAGAAAAGATAAAAAACATTCTCAGATAAACAAAACCTGAAAGAATTTACCAACACCGTATCAACTCTTTGAGAAGTTCTGAAGGAGGTACTACACCAGGAAAACTAAAGATAGACAAATAAGAGAACAAAAAATGATCAAGAAAAAGACCAACTTAATGGTGGGGACAACTTCTGAAATATCAATAATAATGTTGACTGTTAACGGAAAGGTCAGACCACAGTAACACTGCAAATTCAACAAAAGAGTTTATACGAGACTGAACTGGTAAAATAGAAATTTATGGCTTTTTTCTTAAACATTACTGATCTACTTCTATGCTTTGTCTTCCAGATTTAAGGATTTTTGTTTTGAGTTCTTGGGTTCAGCAATTTGTTAAAGAATTTTTTTTAAATTGAATCATAAATTTTTCTCCCTTCCTGACCCCTCTGCAATTGGGAAATACTTGTGAGAATTCTTATTTTGTGGCAGAATGGTTATTTGCATAAGTTCAATAATGCAACAGTATCTGTTGCCTTGTGTCAGAAATTGAATTCTTATGGGGCTTTGTGCAAATAACAGACCGAATTGAGATTAACCTATTTTTTTTTCCAAATAAGTTAATGTATACATCTCTTTAGTAAAAGGGGGAATGTACAGAGGGAAAAAATTGTTTCAGAAGAAAATTACAGTGCACTTGTCACTAGAGTCTAGCTTTGTCCATACTTTAAGATCATTTGTGAATCAATAAAATGCGAGGAAAAAATGTTCAGTATGGAAGGGAGGGGAAAGGGAAGGAAAAAAAGGGTAAAAGTAAGCTTAACTGACAAAAAATGAGAAGCCATTTGCTCATGATAATGTATATAGTAATATCCTTGTCTTGACTGACATGCATGGTTTTTGTGTTGGAAAAGAAATGTATATTACAAAGACGTGATAAAATGTAAATTAAAATAACTTTTTTAAACAAAGAACTCAATATGGAAGGCTGTTCCCAATGGTGGCTGCCTGACACATCCCCCAGTGCTGCAACAGAGCCACTGGCTGTGCCACAATGCCCAGGACCCAGGGCAACACTGGCTGGAGCTGGCTGCTCTTCCTGATGGGCCCTAGTGGGAGCCTCAGTAAGACCATGGTGCTGCAGGCCACTGTTCCCACATCAGCGTAGGGACGCGGAGCTGTCAAAGGGCTGGTGTTTGCTGAGCACTGGCGCCATCCCAGACTCTGCTCTGGGTCTTTGGGGGCCGCAGAAATCTTAGCCTCATCAAACCTACCAAGGTTCCACTATGGAAGGTCGGCTGGTGAGGAGCAATGTTAAGTGGTGTTTGAAAAGTCTCACATTGGGGGCCCTCAGTTTAGCTCTGATGCTAGTCGTGATGGGGTGAATAGTTTGTTCCCCAGTTCTATGGATGGAAATGTTTATTAGGATTTTAGATCATTCAAAGCAGAAAAGGGTGGGAGGGGAGGAGAGGGGGAAACAAAAGGAGGAGAATGCAGGAGAGGAAAGACATAAGGGAAGGGAGAAATCCCCCCTTTTCCCTAGCTGATTCCAGCTGCCCACAGCTTCTGGCAAACATGTGGAGCAAAAGCCCACAGCCCACAAAACTGACCCAGAGCCCTGGGAATTGGGGCTGCTGGCTCTGGTCCCAGCATCTCCTAGTGGGAGAGAACTGGTCGCAAGGCTTCGAGACAAAGGGTAAGGGGAGGAGAGAGGGCAGGCAAGCCATGCCGGGGTCACCTTCCCCCTTGCTTAGACAACTCCCTCTGACTACTCCAAATCCATTAACAGCTTTCAAAGACACACAGTGGATTAACATGTTCAAAAAACAAAAATTCATAATATTCAGTTCAGAGATAAAAGCTAAACGTTTTTCCTGGGACTTTTCGAAATATATTTGATTATAATATGAAAGCTTAATTCAAGATATGATTTTCTCTTATTTCAATGAAGGCTATTTGCTTCTCTTTTTTTTTTTTTTATTGGTTAAAAAAAGAAGCATTTTAAAAGGCACCAGGCTGCAAACAGCTTCACCAACAAGAGGCTATTCATCCGCACCAGCCACTCTCAGCCTCACAGTGGCTCAGGATGACACTGTGGTTCACAGCTGCATGCACTGAAGGAGTCCCCGGAACAATGCATGCGCCCCCGTGCTGGCCCACTGTTCTCCAGAGAATGCGTGGCATTTGATTCTCTCTGAGCTCACCAGAGTTACCAAGCATTTGGTAACCGTTTTTTCATGAATTGACATGAATATACTAACAGTCTTCTTTCTTTCTTTTAAACATAATTTACATTGAGATTTTACTACTAATTATAGAAGGGCATTAGCTGGTAGTGAGTTAAAAAATAATAAAAACTGTTGAATTTTGTGCTCAGCAATGTCCTGAGCATCTTCTAATGTGATTTAAAGAAAAAGAAAAACGCTGGAGCACCTTCCAAATTGCCTTAAGTGCTTACAGGCCAGCTTTAATTCTTTTTTTTTTTTTTTTGAGACAGTTTTTTTGCTATAGGTCTCATATGTGAACCAGAGAGACAGAAAGCAAGAAATCACCACCTCCTCCACCCCAGGGGGGGATGGCCACTGCAATCCCTTCTCTTCTACTCTCCTCTCAGGATTTTGGGCACGCATGCATACATGCCCAGCGTGACTTTTAAGCCATCGGGTCCAGAACTTGAACTGTGGTCGACTACATGGGAATCTAGCGATGTAACCACTGTGCCATTTGCTGGCCCCTACAGGCCAGCTTTAATTCTAAGTAGCTTACTTATAGGTATTAAGTCCACACACAAACTTATGAAGAGAGGTGTTTCTAAAGGTGATGGAAACGGAAGCCTGGAGTGACTAGGTAAGCTGCCTGACATCATCGGTTCACATGGCAGGGCCGAAATTAGAACCTGACATCTGAAGCCTTCTCAAATACCACCTGACTTTGTGACGGTTTGACTTTTGCCTTGAGAGTTTCTAGAGAAGGCACAAGTACCTGATAAAAAGTAATAAATGAACATGAAATAAAGAATTATCTGGCCCAGGGACCAGCAGTTAGCGTAATGGCTATGTCGCTGGACTCCCACATAGTCGACCGCGGTTCGAGTCCCGGACCCGGTGGCTTAAACTCACGCCGGGCATGTGTGCGTGCGTGCCCAAGATCCCGAGAGGAGAATGGAGGAGAAGGGATTGCGGCGTGGCCATCCCCCCGGGGGGTGATTTCTCGCTTTCTATCTCTCTGTCTCTCTCTGTCTGTCTGGCGAGCGCACGCGCCCTATAGCAAAAACCTCTCCAAAAAAAAAAAAAAAAAAAAAAAAAAAGAATTATCTGGCCCAGACACTGTGGCTAAGTGGCAACACCAGCACCTTGCAATGCCAGAAGCCATATGTTGACATGGTTCCGGTCCTAGGCTGGCCTGGAAAACATGCCAGGCATGTGCGTAGGTGACCAGGATCCTGAGATCTAAAGGGCTAGGGAAAGGGGGCTGCAGGAAGACAGGACTCTGGAGAGGGTGCTTCTTTCTCTCTCCATGCGTGCACACGTGCATTCTATTATAGACTTTTTAAGAAAAAAAAGAACTAACCCATTCTATCATGTAACAATGCAGTCCGCAGGATGTTGCACAGTAACTGAAAACGAGTTATGGAAACTTTGTAGCAACGTAGAAAATACTTAGAAAATATTTTAAAGCAGGATATAAAAATGTGCACACAACAACACAACAAAATGTACGCCTGATAACTGCAATTATGTAGAAGAGAAATATGAGGGAGAAAAACAAAAATGATGATCCAAAATATAAGTGCTAATTGTGTCAAAAGTGCAAATAAGAAGAATATGACAAGGGCACATGAGCCCTAGAGCAAAAATCTAAAGAAAGTAATTAATAATAATAATAATAAAGAAAGAATATGACAAAGGATACAAGACAGTCCAGTGGGAAAGAAAGTCTCTTCAGCAACGTGATCGAAGAACTAGATATCCAGCTGCAGAAAATGAAACTAGACCCCCCTATCTCTATTAACAAAAGTCAACTCAAAATGGATCAAAGGTTGTAACATAAAGTCTCAAACTATAAAAATACTGGTAGAAAATACTGGGGAAACACATGAAGACACTGGAGTAAACAAAGATTTTCTTAAACAAGTCCCGTAAGGCACAGGCAATAATCCCCAAAATAGATAACTGGGACTATATTAGGCTGAAAAACTTCTGCACAGCAAAGGAAACAATAATTCGAGTGAAAAGACAAGCCTCAGAATGGGAGAGAATATTTGCAAAAACTATGCCTCAGATAAAGGACTGATACCAAGAATATACAGCAAACTCAGGCAGCTCTGAACGATATAAAACAAACAATCCAATTAAAAAGTGGGCAAATGAGTTGAACAAACAGCTTTCCAAGGAAGACATACATAATGGCCAAAAAAAAAAAAAAAAATGTTCTACGTTTCCTATCATAAGGAAAATGCAAATCAAAACCACAGTAAAGTACAATTTAACCCCAGTTAGAAAAGCTATAATCAAAAAAATAAACAAGTGCTGGGAGGTTGTCCTGAAAGGAGAACTCTTCAACAATAGCTGATGGGAATGTAAATTAGTACAGTCACTATGGAGAACAATATGGAGGTTCCTCAAAGACTTACAAATAGAACTCCCATACAACCCAGTAATTCTATTTCTGGGTAATTACCCCAAGAATAGGAAAACACTCCATTGGAAAGACACTTGCACATCCATGTTTATTGCATCATTATTCATTGCTGTAAAGACATGAAATCAACCTAAGTGCAAAGAATGGATGACTGGGTTGAAAAAATGTGGCACATGTACACTACAGAATACTCAGCCATAAAAAACAATGAGATCCTGTCATCTGATACAAAGTGGATGAATACAGAAGATTTAATGCTAAGCAAAGCAAGCTAGACTATGAAAAGACAGACTTTGTATGTCCCTGCTCCATATATACCAAATGTCTGTACTTTATGGAAGAAACTGAAAGAGTGGAAAATATAATAGTAGACACAGCAAGTACAGATACCAAAGACTATATAAGAGGGGGTGGACAGTGGGGAGTAAGAGGGAGGACTCAGGGGGAAAAAAAAGAACATTAACAGACACAGAATGTAAAGTTATTGTGTACTGTAATATCCTTGATTTGCTTGACACACAATGAATTTATGTTTTAAGAACCCATATCGCATGCTGTAAAAACATACAATGATTAAATGTAAATAAAATAAAATAAAAATAAAAAGAAGAAAGAATATGGGTAAATTCCTGACTCCTCATTATGTCCAAGGGCATTTATAAGTTGATAGTTTCATTGATGAATGGGTGAAACTATAATTAAAACATTATTGCATTGTCAAAACAGTACCAGGCCATTATCTCCACTTTTTTTAAAGAGAGATTTTCACAATAGGGCACATGCACTTGCTGGAGACACAGAGAAAGACAGAGAGAAAGAGAGAAATCACCCACCAGGGGGATGGCCATGCCACAATCCCTTCTCCATTCTCCTCTCAGGATTTTGAGCAAGCATACACATGTGCTGGCCTGAGTTTTAAGCCACCAGGTCTGGGACTCAAACCAAGGTCAACTACATGGGAGTCAAGTAACATTAACTATTAGGTAATCTACTGGTCCCTACTGTTTCCACTTTTAAACAGTCACAAGAGTCAATCAGCTAGCTAAGTATCATTTTAAGTAATATTGTCACAATTTTGGAGCTACAGCATTATCATTTTTTCAGTATTCCACTGAATTTTTTTTTATTTTACTTTTTACATTTATTCACTGTGTATCATTACAGCACACCAAAATGAATTTCCCCATGATAAATACACTGTATATCGGTTCAGTCAAATACATTACCATGTACGTCGTAAACAACATATTTCTTTCCATTTGAGTTCCACAGATGTTTTGCTTCTTTCTTTTTTCCCCTTGATACCTTCCCTTTCACCCTCTCCCATTTTCCACTCTCCTCCCCCACTGTCTCCAGTATCATCATTGCTCTCTGTGATTTCATACCTTCAATCATTCAGTATCTGCCATAGTTGAAAAAGAGTGGAACATATACACTACAGAATACTTCTCAGGCAGAAAAAAAAAAAAACAAAAAAAAAACAATGAGATCCTGGCATTTGATAGAAAGTGGCCAAATATGGAAGATTTACTGCTAAGCAAAGCAAGCCAGACTATGAAAGAGAGGCATTGAATGTCCCCACTCAATATATACAGCATTATCATTTTTAAATCATGGTCTTCCATGCTCTGGGCTGTCAGCAAGAAGCCATGTGCCCAGAGATGGAACCATGTTCTCTGCACTGCCAAGACAGCACACGCTAGCCTTCTCAGCATCTGTAAACCAGCCAGGATCTTGCCGCAGATTCCCCAGAAGAAACTTTTTGGGTGCAATATTAACAGACACATAGACTCTGAACCTACAGACTAATGCAGACCTCTGCAGCTTAGTTACCCTCATAGTTCCTGCCCTCCTGCCCTCCTGCCTCCTGAGTCTGAGTGGACATTGGACTTGTATGCTAGAGTGTGGCCCAGCTGACACTGTGACAACCCACACCCCGTTCTCAAGGCTGATGGGGAGTTAGCAGATGGCTTATCATGGAAGTGTTGGTTAACGTCCTCCTCCTCCTCCAGAGGCTTACGCATGAACAACACCCCCGGCACGGTCTAATGGCAGTGACGTCACACTGGTGAGGTGACAATAAATAGAAAACTGAGGCCCCTCCCTTCACGGGGTCTTTCTTTATTGAGCTGTTGGACAAATAAGGTCCATGACCATGCCTGAGCTGCCAACGGAGGAAGGAAGTAGAAAACGAAACTGTCCTGAGGTCGGCCCCAGGTTCCTGGACAGGCTGTGTGGTTTGGTGGTGGGACACTGATGCTAGGCTAGCTTTTATTATTATCATCATTATCATTAAGCCTGAAAGTACCCTTTAAAATAGGAAGTTCTCCATTCTTTCACAACCTCCCCCATCTGATTCAATTTCTGATCAATTGTTTGGATGTCATAGTCAAAAATCACGTTAATGCCGTTTCATTGACACTGTTAACAGTATTGAGAGGCGGGCTTTTAAGAGATGATTAGGACATGAGAGCACTGCCCTCGCTGGCAGACTGAGGCTATTACCTGAGAGAGGGTTCGTTACATTAGGAGAGCTTGGCCTGACCTCCTCTGCCCCGCGTGCTCACTTGCCGTCTGCCGTGCTATGATGCAGTAAGAAGGCCCTCCCCAGCTGCCCAGCAGAGGCTGGCACCATGCCCTTGGACTTGCCGGCCTCTAGAACTATAAGAAATACATTTCTTCTCTTCAGAAATCAGTGAGTCTGTGGTATTGTGCCATAGCAACCAAAGACAGACTGAAGACCACCAGGCCAAAGTGAACCTCAGTGTGAGTTAGTATGCTGACAACACGTTAAACTCAGGCATTACAGGCAGCACCTGTGGAATGCAAGCGGCTCACCCAGGACACTCCCAAGCTGGGGCTGCAGGAGGTGGTGCAGGGTGTAAGAACACGGGCAGACTCAAAGCTCAGGTCTCCTCAGTATCAACAACAGAACCTCATTCTCCACCCTGAAAAGCTCTCACCCACCCTACTTTCCAGCCACCAGCCATTTACCGATCCCAAACTTGTTGAGTCCTTGGTAACAGGCTAAAGGCAGCACAATACACTAGGGTCACCTCTACTGAAGTAAAAGCTATTACCTTCGGGTGTGGGAGGAGGCAGTTCTCGCTGGTCCATGCTTCAGCTTTTAAAGCCTCCTTAGCTTTGGCAAAGAAACGGGAGCCCTGCAAGAATGAGAAACATTGCTTGTCATGTTCCAGGTGGGTCAATGTTCATGCAACGTGTACAGGACTCTCTATGAGGAACTGGATACAAAGGGAAAGCTTCATTGTTATTAACAGCGACAACTAAAGAACAACATCTATTAGTCACAAAACTTCTACATCTCCCTTGAAATAACATTCAAGAGCAAAACACAGCAAAGAGTTCTTAGCAAGGGCTGACTTCACCTTGAACTGTAGCAGGAGTTGATTCTGCAACTTCTGTGCTCAATTTCATACCAAATCGTAAGGGGAGGAATCAACACATAAGTCCAATTATTTTTTCTTACTCTTTCAACTAAAACTTTAACAGTGTTGAATAAAGACCTGCTCAACATTTCAAGATGAGGATCTGAGTGGACCATTTCCTTAACTCCTTTTGAGTAAGCATGAAACTAAACTCAGATCTAGGCTGGATCTCTACAGGTCTGTTGTGTGTGTGTGTGTGTGTGTGTGTGTGTGTGTGTGTGTGTTTCTACACCTTCTGTTTTCTTACATATTATGACAAAAAGACTGTGGCTGAGAGTAAGTGTGATACCAGTGAAGCCACAGAAGTCCCATTCCCTGTTCTCAAAGAGACCATCCTGTTAACTAACCTACATTTGACTCCTACTGAAGCCACCAGACCCTTGCCTGGCATCTACCAGAAGGCCCCGGTGAAAAGTAAACCATGCTCAGGGACCTTTCCTGGCTGCCTCTGTTCCAGTGCCATGAACCAGGCCCTCCAGAGATGAGGAAAGGCACAAAGTGGATGACAATGGCCCATGAGCCACCTGGAGCCCGGCGCCTCCTCCACTCCTCAGCCCGCCCATGCCCCAGCTGACCACTGGGCTCATGTGCTCTTTAAGGATGAGATGGGAAAAGCCAGCCAGGAGCCGGAGGGCAAGTCCTCTACTGTCTGCAACACACCTGGGATGCCAACTGGCCAGCAAGTGTTTTTAACCTCATCGACAGAATGGATTGCTTGTCCTGGCACTTTGAGAGGAAAGCAAACAAAGAGAGCTCTCTAATTAAGATGAGCTGGTAACTCACGTGCCGAGTCCTCCCTTGGCCGGGACTCAGAGGGCTCTTGCCTGCCAGCCGCAGGTCACCTGGCTTTCCATGGCTCTCTCTGTCCAGAGGACTCAGCCCTCTTCCGTTCCTCTCAGTCTCATCAGTACGAGGAGCTGCTCAGACGCCTAGGCCAGAGGCTGGTGTCCCCTCCCCTCAGTACCTGGCCCTCTTGGCTCAGCATCCAGAAGTCTCAGTCCCTAAGTTTTTTATTATTATTATTATTTTTATTTTTAGCTTTTTTTTTAGAGGTTTTTGCTATAGGGCGCGTGCACTCGCCAGACAGAGAGACAGAGAGATAGAAAGTGAGAAATCACCCCCCAGAGGGGATGGCCATGCCACAGTCCCTTCTCCTTCATTCTCCTCTCAGGATCTTGGGCACGTACGCACACGCACCTGGCGTGAGTTTTAAGCCATTGGGTCCGGGACGCGAACCGCGGTCGACTACGTGGGAGTCCAGCGACATAGCCATTACGCTAACTGCTGGTCCCCTCAGTCCCTAAGTTTTATATCATTTCACCAACAGGCACGCAAACAGCTCCACATGCACTGGGTATTGACCACAAGCAGCAGTTGAGCTACCAGCATGCTCAGATTGTCCCATTTGTTAATAACATAACTGCCATCATGACCCCCAAAAGCGGGTTGCTATATTTTCAAATGAAAAATATTAAGGCTTAAAGGGCTTAAGAAATCCACTCAGGGCGACACCTGAGAGCAGGTGTGTTAATACTGGAGCCTGAGTACCCATACAGCTGGGGCGGGAATTTCTGGGCATCTCTACTCTTCTAGCTAAAGAAAGTATGTAATCTCTTTGTGCTGTCATTTCCTGCCTGGAAAACATGGACAGCCATGTGTACCTCAGAGCGTTGTAGCCAGGTAATACGCCTCAGCACAGGAAATAAGACAAAGCCTCGGTGTGTGCCCAGCACACGACAAGTCCTCCTAAGCACCCACCGTTACTGTCCTCAGAGGCAGCTACAGCAGAGGCGTCACTGTTGCCATGGTTACCCACACTGCTGCTCTGCCCCCCCCCCCACTCCCACCACACCCCACGCAGATTTTACCTGACACACACTCAATCGCACCAACGTGAGGGAGTTGACTCTCTCAACTGAAAAATGGAAATGTAATTTAGTTTCCAATTTAAGACAAATGTGCTTGGACTATAATGCTCAGGTCAATGCTCAACGTAGGGAATGAGGCAAGGGAAAAGGATTCTGAGAGAGAAGCTAGACACAGGTGCCGGAGGGTTGCCATGCTTCTAAGATCTGATCCAATGGAAAGAGATGGTGACACTGGGTTTAAGACAACAGAACACAACACAAAAAATGACTGTCTTTGTTTCTGTCAACAAATATTCGACCACACCTCCTGTGTGGAAGAAAAGCATAGGTTTTATGCATGAATGGAACATGTCTCAAGGAGACCACAGTAAGCTGCACACATACACAAACACACACGCACACACACACACATGCACACACATGGCAGCATGCCAAGGAAGGTGTGCACTGGTGCCAGGGAGGCCTCAGAGGGCAGGCACCTTCCATGGCAGGACAGGGCATGGGGAGGCTGCAGGAAGGAAAGATGCCACCCAAAGTGTGTACCAGACCTGGGAGACTCCCAGGGGGCCTCAGAAGCACACTGGAAGAGAAGTGCTTTCTGCTACCACCTCACCTCCCGAGGAAGAAAATTGCAAACGCTGAAATGTGTGTTTATGTATCCTTTAAGAGTCTATATTAATTCCATCTTTGGGTAGCATACTGGAGCCTGGACAACAACGGTGCCGGGAAAACTGTTTGGAGCGTCAGTATTCTGGAGAGAAGGCGAGGCCTGGCACGCTCCTGTGGGTCTCGGCCCTGTGTCGGTCCTTCCACACTGGACCAAGACCTTGGGGAATAAGACACTTGACGGTATGTCAACAGCAAAAAGAGAACATAATAAATGCCCTTGAATTTGGCAGTCTTGAGAAGAAACGAGGAGAAGGGAGGACTCTGAGATTTAAAGCATTTCTGATTATGGATGCAGTTTTCTCTGTCTTCCTGGAGTTCCCTCCATGGTCCAAGGGTGTGGCTATTCTTCCTCACCTTCTCAACTGCGAAGAAACTAAGTTCTAAGAGAAGTACGTACTTGCCCAATGTTAGTAAGTCACAGAGCCCAAAGTGGCCAGAGGTGTCCTTGGGTTTTAAAGAAAAGCAAAGCTATATTCTATTGCACTTAGTACACTCTCCACACACATTCTGTTTGTCCAAGAGGTGAGCAAGTGGCAGGAGCCCAAAAAAGATATCTCTCCTGTTAGAACACAAAGCTCGACATAGTTCTACTGCCTGGAATTTGTTCGAGAATGAATTCAGATGTACCAGCATGCTATATCTGACAGCCATGTGACTTCTTTTTTTTTCCTCCCCATAGGGTATGTGCACTTACCAGAAAGACGAAGGGAGAGGAAATGAGAAATTACCCCCCCCCATCCCAGGGGGAATGGCCACCTGCAATCTCTCCTCCTCCATTCTACTCTTGGGATTTGGGGCACACATGCACATGTAATTTGATTCTCAAGCCACTGGGTCCGGGACTCAAACTGTAGTTGGTCCTGTGGGATCCAGCGTCTTAACCACCACGCCACCTGTTGGCCCTAACCTCACAGCTTTTTACACCCCAAAAGAAATGTTTTCTCAAGTCCTATTGTTTACTCACTTTCACACATTTTAAAGCACATGGTATAGATCTTATTAACTCTTTTGGTTTCTCTACTTTAAATGTATAAAGTTTAACTGATTTCTCCTTTTTCCATTGATAATCCTGAGACGAAATTTAAAAATATGCTGGAGTTGTCCTGTAATGCCCTGTGTCGTTCTTTACTCCCCAAAGTCTTTCCTTGGAAATAACAGTCGCCAACTCTCACTCAGCACTTACTGTCAGCAACGTGCTTTATGTCAATGAACTCAATTTCATTCACACAGCACTTCTTTGGAGAAAATGCATCTTTCCCATTCCTGCTTTAAGATGAGGACATTGAAGACAGAGATAGTCCACAAGCTCATGGTTCCACAGACAGAAAGTAACAGAGCTGGGATTTGAACCCAGATCCCCAGTGCCACAGCTAGCATTCCTGACCACTGAGCTAATGGAGAGCAGATTATAGAATACTATGGAACTTTTCCTTTCAGAATGCCCGTGGAAAACTACACTCCTGAGGACACTTTCTAGGGGGCTAACACACAAACCTGTGATTTTGTTTCTGGATTTCATAGTCTGCGGACAGCATGCATGCATCCCTCCACCACTGACCTGGGCTGTGAGTTTCTGCACCCCTGGAATCTCCAGGAGGCACCAGAAGATCTCACCTCCCTTGGCAGCAGGAGGGTCTGATACCCTGTTCTTCTCCCGCCAGTCAACCCACATGCCCAACATCTCACCTCTGCTGACTCACTCGAGTTTTGCAGACAGTATTTGGGGTGGGGGTGGGGGGCGAGGCAGGCCCCCTCTCTATCTAGTCAGTGCAGCTGAGACTGACTCTGGGGGCAGAGCCCAAGACTCTGCTTTGAAAACAATCTACTGCAACAGCAGATAATACCAGTCTGGGCTGCTGGGCTTTGTTTTTATTATTGCTGTCATCTTCCAATTTAAGCATCTAAATGAAAGATTTCATTGTGAATTTAGATTGTGGTTTTAAACAAAAAAGATGACACATGCAGCCCAAGAAGGAGCGCAGAGACGCTGAGCACTCAAGGGCTGTGTCGCGATGCAGTCCAAGGAGGAGCACGGAGACGCTGAGCACTCAAGGACTGTGTCGCAATGCAGTCCAAGGAGGAGCACAGAGACACTGAGCACTCAAGGACTGTGTCGCGATGCAGTCCAAGCAGGAGCACGGAGACGCTGAGCACTCAAGGACTGGGTCGCGAAGCGTGCTTGGACTTGGCAGCTCCCTTTGACACAACTGTTCCCTCGGCACGGTGTGGCCGCCCAACTCCCCAGCTCACTTTCTCTTACAGGATCATGGAATGACACCTGAAGCTCACTCTGACAATGTTTTCTAGCTTCTTCCATCATCTCTCCAGAGCTGCAAGGGAGGCTCTATGGCAGATGTCCAGCAAGAATGCTGATGGAATGGGGAGGACCCCTGGCTGGAGACCCAAGGGTCTTCTCCATAGGCAAGTGTTCCATGACCACACGAGCTCAGTGAGCTCCTGAACACAAGCCACACAGTGATCAGGCCCTTTATACTGAGGGAGAAGTGAAAGAGCAAACCGGCTGGAAGCTGGGACTCACTGCCCGACTGTCTGCGCTCTTTTCTGCACTCTCCCCTGGCTCCCGCCTCACCATCTCAGCTGTACGAGGCTCCAATCCTGTCCATGCCTCCACATCCTTGGCACCTTCACGCTGGGCTGCGGGGAGGTTCAGAGACCTATCAGGAAGAGACGCCGGGGCAGGGAGCGGCCCAGCAGCATTCCCGTACCACAGGAGTCCTGCTCGTCTCCATTTACTGCTCGGCCACGTCAAACACACAGAGCTTTAGCTATCCTGAGCCTGGGAGATGTTTTCCACCGTCCACCCCTCCAGTCTGCAGGGTCCTGCCAAGGTAGGAGGGTGATGGGCTGAGCCGCCCTGAGTCTACACCTTAGATGGTGCCAATGTCAGGGACATCACAGTCTCTGGGGAGAGGCACGTCTAAAGCCATCAGTGCCCAGCACTGCCCGGACACTGGCTCAGAATGTCATTGGGGAGCCAAGTGACCAAAAAGTCTGAGGGGCCATCTCCCTCCCTGCCTGAGGGTGAGGCAGCCCCAGAGGACAGAGGCTGAGAAGGTGGAGAGCGGGAGCTGGATGCTGGGGTCTGATGGCTGCCCCGTCTCTGGACTCTCGGCGGCTGGAGTCAGGAAAGCCTGCACACAGCCCAGGGCAGCCTGGGCCAGGGCGATTCTGTACGCGCGAGGTGCTAAAGCGCATTGAACCCAAGAGGGCGAAGACGCGAAAGGACACAAAATCAATGGCACAAGTTTCTCCAGTTACAACCTAAATTAATCAAACGGTGGCAAGAAAAAAACCAAAAACATTAACTCCTTTTCCTGAGCTTTTTCATGGATTCGGAAGTAGACGTAACACAGAAACAGAGAGGACACGGGGGCAGAGAGGAGGCAGGGCTTCTCCTCTGAGACAGAAAGGAAGCCGCCGTCCTGGGTTTCTGTATTTTGTGACCATCACAGGGTGCGGCAGTGACCATGAGCTTCGGCTGGGTCCTGGGGAGGCATGTGGGCGGCCGGCAGCTGTTAGACCGTGCTGGGTGCGCTGGCTGCTGCGGGCATACTTCCCGCGTGACAGCACTCGGTTCACTTCGGACTGACGCCGTCCCCACAAGGCCTTCTCCCCAAAATGTAAAGAAATCAAAACAGAAGCAAATGTATTCCGCCTAACAGCACCATTCGAAAACTGTCACCAGCTATTAACCAGCTCTTCTCCAGCCAGCTGTGAGGGAATCCATCCACCCAGACCCACCTGGGAAGCTGTGGGCAGCAGGTGCATGAGAGGAGTGGCTGCCCCAGCCAGGACCCAGCGCCTGACACCCGCCTGCCCTTGTCTGTGCCACGCTCATGGAGGGGACACACAGCCCACAGCCCTGCACACTGGCCGACTCGGCCAGCACCACCTTTGCTGCAAATCTGTGCATGTACCTCCTCTCCTACATAATCCTTTCCAGAAGGTCCTCAACCTGCAAACGCACTCCCTTCCCTCGCTCTAACTCTGTCTCTCACTCTGGCTCTCTCTGTATGACATCCTTTCTGTTTCCGGCCATGACCGCACACTTGGGCTTGCTGTGAAATAGCATGAATAGCTCCTAAATAAGAAGAAGCCCTAGTTCAGGGCCCAGGGAGGTGAACTCCTGGCCATCCTCTGATGTGACCAGACTCTGTGAGGCCACCAGGAACAAGAAGGGGGTTAGGCTGATTCAGGGAGTGGGGGTGGCAATGACAGGCTGGAGTCACGAGCTGAAGGAGCAGTGGCTGGTGGGAAGTGGACTTGGAGCAGGTCTGCAGAAATGTGGCCTCTGCTCACAAGGAGGGATGGCATGGGTGAGGACACGGTCCGAGACGGCTTCTCCACCCGCCAGCTCCCCACACAGGCTCCTCCCACCCACGGCCTTTACACCAACTGCCTGCTCCCTCAGGGCCGGCTCTTGTGTATCCTTCTGGGCTCAGCTCCCAATTACTTAACCTGCTGGTGTCCTTCACACCCTCACGCCTCCATCCAAAGTGACTTTGTGTGCATGTGTTTGTGTGTGTGTGTGTGTGTGTGAGAGAGAGAGAGAGAGAGTGAGAGAGTGAGAGAGAGAGAGAGAGAGAGAGAGAGAGAGAGAGAGAGAGAGAAAGAGAGTGCTTATTTGTTTCTGCCCCCCTCCCCCCACCAGAATCCGGAATTCACAAGGACAGGGCCCTCCTCACTTTTGTTCTAGACAGAGACAAAGAACAAGCCAGAGAGTGACAGAGACCACTCAGTCTCCTCTGCTGTGCCCGAGCCCGTCACTACTCCCCACAATGCTGCATGGCTGTCCTGTGGGAGCAGACCCCGTGCAAGGGAGCCTTGGCTAACACCCAGCCCTAACGTGCATGTCTATAGGGGAAACACATTATTAATCCAGGCTACTCATGAGGAATAAAACCCGGGAATGCACCTGACACAGGGCCGGCTTTCACATCCACCTTGGGGGAGAAGGGTGGGAGGGTGGGCAGGAGAGTGTTCAGCTGCGGGCACAGTGACAGCTCGGCGCCCGACCACATAAGTGGGTGGGGGCTTGCTGGTCTGCCTGCCCAATTCTCTCACCAGAATATAGCACCATCCAGCGTTCCTGCACGAGGCCCCCAGAGCCAGTGGTGGCATCCTCTGTGCCTAACCTGCTTCCAGGGCGGAGGCAGGCACTGGGGCAGACTGACTCGCCCCATCACTATTGGCAGATTGACTTACCAAGACAAGTTCCTCCCACAGCATGTGCCCGGGAAACTGAACTGGCACAGGCCAGCAGTCGCTCACCATCAAACGAGCCAGCCTGGGACTATTTTCTCTGACGTTCAAACCATTTACCCAGAACTGCAATTGCCACGTGCTATCAAAATGAACCAAGGAGCTTAAGAAGGCTCATTTCATCTTTATTTGGCAAACTGACAAAGTCTCAAGTTTTTTCATTAAATGGGACGTGACATTCATAAAATGATACAGCGGAATGTTACTCAGAGATGGAGATGGTCGTTCCACTTGCCTCGGCCATCTGAGGGAGGAACGGCTGTACCCACATTGACCGGTGGCTGGGTGGCCTCCCTGTGGCAGAGCCCCTTCCTCTCGTACATTCCTGGGCCCACCCCTCAGATTGGAGACCCCATCCTCCATTTGTCCACCCTTCTTGTAATTTCCCAGGCCTGACCAGAGAAAAAGATACAGAACAGAAGGGAGGTTCTGATTCGTCCAGGGGCGCAGAGCGAGAAGCACTGAGCTGGGAGTAAAACCAAGTCAGCGGAAGTGGCCAGAGGGGAGGGCAGGGATGAGCATGGGGAAAGACGGCAAGAAACGACCCCCAAGCTCCTCATGGACCACAGATAGGCGAGTCATCTCATGCATAAAATTTTATTCTCACTTCCAAAGTCACTTTTACAGACAAGGACATTAAGGCCTGAGAATTTATGTAACATGGGAAAATCCCTGGGGCTCCGGTCCCTTCCTGCATTCACTGGGCACCCACTGAGTGGCCATGAAGGGGGAGCCCATGTCCCTCCAGGAAGAGCAGGATTGTGGGGGCCAGCACACCCATAGTGAGAGCTTGCTTTGGCTGCAGGGGAGGCTGAGGCACATGGGGCACAGCTAAGACTCCTTCCAGGGGAGAAGGAGCCAGGGCAGGTGACAGTGAGGTCAATATCGGCCATCCTTCCCAAACTCTGGAGGCAGCAGTCTGGTTGTCCCTGTCCAGGGCAAGGCCTGGTCCTCAGGGTGAAAGAATCCATGAAAGGTTTCAGGAGGGGGCTGACATGGTGTCGGGGGGACGGCTACAGGATGACTACGGACCAGGATGCAAAGATAGAGCTGCAGTGCCAGCTGCCGGAGGCCCCGGACTGACACTCTATGAGGCTGGCAAAGGGACCCTGTGTGGTGGGGCTGCCACTGCCTCATGATCTCACGGCACCCAGACTCCATGTTCCTTGGAGTGGTCGAAAAAATCACAGCAGTGACTCATTCTAGGCTGCCTCCCTGGTGCCCACCATCATCAGCAAGGGTCCAGTGGGCCCCTATGCATGGATTAAGACTGCCCTCCCCGTCTCTACCCTCACCGGAATAGTCAGGAGGGAGTGCCTGAATTCTACAGGTTCTTGTTAAGACACCCATTCCCACCTCTGCCAACATTCAACAGGCTGCTTGGACCGAAGCTTATCCTCCGCGTGGCTGTCTGAGCCAGCCCCTGGGAAGCCAGGTGGGCCAGGGCATCCTCACCCTGACTCTGACCCTCCCCTATGGTATACCTGTCCCATTTCCTGACCTACGGCCACTAGTCCATATGGTACCTGACTGAAAATTAAAAACAGCCACCCCCTCATCTATCAAAGTCATCCTAATAAGATACACATCTGCCGGGACTACTACTTGTGCAATGCTCAAGGAAGGGCAGCACGGAGCCTGTAGGACAGCGCCCATTTTCCCTGAGGAGGGAGCCTTCCTCCACACCCTCCACACCTCACAGGCTTCTGAGAGGCTCACACTTCCCAGTGACCTCAACACACACGTGTCCAGTCCAACTGAGGCCTCAAGGCAGGAGGCACCACAGACGCCACAAGGAAGACCCAGTAGAGTGGGCTGGCCTCGGCCCTGCAGCTGACAGCAAGTCCAGGGCCATTCCCCTTGACCTAGGCCCTCTGCCTGGTGGTCAGGCAGCCCCGACCTTTCTTCCTAAAAGCATGCAAGCAGTACGGCTAAGGAGGCTTGCTAAGACAGGGCCACTACCAAATGTCAAGCAGTCGCATTTAATAATAAGCAAATTATGAGCCAGCCAGTGGCCTTTTGGTTAAGGCAGCTGATCCCACATGGCCATCTGGGCAGTCTGAGTCCCAGACCAGTGGCTTGAAAAATATGCTAGGTGCATGTGCTTGGGTGCAGGCCTAAAATCTCAAGAGGAAAATGGAGGAGAAAGGATTGTGGCATGAGCACCCCCCGCGGGGGGATACTTTGTCACTTTCCCTCTCTCTGGCAAGCACACATGCTGTCTGACAAAAATATAAACATATAAACAAACTATGAACTCACCTTATTTTATGCATTACACCACACTAATTTACTGTTGTGTAAGTTGTAATAAATTACACATATGCAGGGAGCAGCCAGATCTGGGTAAAATGCAGGGAGCAGCCAGACCTGGGCAGGAACCCGTGGAGTAGAGACGGCCGTGGGGTAGGCCGTGGGGCAATGCTGCAGGGAAGCCAGAGCTCTGAAGAAGGCGGAGTCTACTGTCACCGCAGGACAGCGCATCTTACAAAAGAAAGAAGAAAGAAAGAAAGAAAGAAAGAAAGAAAGAAAGAAAGAAAGGTGCGCAAAGTTAGAAATAAGAGACCCCTATGTGCAGACTGAAGGAAGCTGAGGGACCGCCAGGGAAAGCCAGGAGAGGCTCGTTCAGAACCACGGAAGCAAGATGGCAGCTGCAGTCGGTAACAGAGAGCACCCGGCTTTCCCTTCCCTAGGAAAGAAGTAAGGACAGAACAGTGAGGTACCTGGCGTTCTCCACACAGAGACGTCCAGTCCACCTGACCCCTGCTTTTCTGTTTGTCTTTCTGTCCTTTCTCAATCCACTTCAGCTCCCACTTGGGGTCCACGTCCCTCCAAACCTCGTAGACCAAGGCAGAGGCCTTGGCACTTATAATAAAAAACAGACCTCTAAATCCAAGGGTTCCACATCCATGGATTCAACCAACCCTGGATGAAAATGTTACCCTGTTGTGGAGCTATACTATTAGGTCATTGGGAAGTCATGACGTGTTTTTCTGTTTTTCTACACGAAAATGCGTCATGACTTTCCTGACAAGCCCGTAGTGGGCCCTACCAGCTGTGTCCGTACTGAATATACAGACTTTTCCTTGCTACCATTTCCTGAATAATTCAGTTATCAACAAATCACACAGCATTAGGACAGCACTGGGTACACGTAATCCAGACATGACGTAACTATGAGAGAGGGCGGGCAGGGGTCATGTGCATACAGGACACCATTTTGCACAGGGAACTTAAGCAGCCACGGAGGTTTTATCTGTGAAAGGAGGGTCCTGGCACCAACCCTCTGTGGAGGCCAAATGATGACAACGAATTGCAATTAAATAAACTATATGTAAAACAAAGGAAATATATATTCAAAATGCATAATTTCCGGATTGCTCTACCATATCTGACTTCTCTACAGGCTGCGTTGGCTACACAGGTGGAGACACTCTGTGACAGCCGCTCCTGCTTGCTGCGTCCGGCACTCTGCTCAGTGACATCGTGTCGGTGGAGCACAGCCATGGTGGGCACGTCTGGAGAAAGTGTTCCAAATAAGAGTTGGGGTGTTTATTGTGATGGTGAAATGTAGAAATAAGACAGAAGTACGCAGATTAAATTTACAAGTGCCACTGTGTCTGCAACTGTCACCTTGTGAACAGCACAGAAAACGGACAAAGTATTACTCCTTTAATCTGAAATGACCATCGGGCTCACTAATAATCCTTCCTGTCATTAACAAACAATTTCTGATACACGTTTTACAGAAGCTGGAAGAGGTTTCAGTGTACTGAGTGTGACTTGGATGAGGGAGAGAAATACTTGAACGGTAGACCACGTGTCAGATTTCATGGCACCAAATTTATTTGGGCAGAACTGGATTAGGACAGGCCTCAGTTTGTTAAATCACGCTGAACTGCAACCACATATACGCTGCGAATATACTGGGAGTGTGGCCAAGGGAAATCAACTCTGTGAGGATCCATTGGCCATGGGGAGTTCACGATAGATTATTGCATGAGCTGTTATTTGCAGACTGTATGCTACAAGCCCTTCCCATCAGTGAAATCTACCACAGACCAACATCCGTGCTCACAGGCCTCCATGTGGTTTCCACCTGTCAGAATCCCACCAGTCGGGGCGCTTAGTTGCTCTGGTGCTCTCTGGACTGTGGTTCCTGCCACTGTCCACACACGGTCTTCACGGACAAAGCAGCCCACAGGTGTATTCCAGTGAGTCCCCAGTTCCTCCCCGATACTTTGGTCCATGCTGGAGAGGAGCAGCTCTGGGTCCTCAGGGCAATCCAGGACATCATCTTTGACACAGAAAGACTCACACACTACCCCTTCATCCTTCAGTACGATCAGCCAGCAGACTGACCAGGTGGCAGGCAGCCAGCCACAGCCTCTGTACACGGGCCTTCCTGTGAGTGTCCTGGGACTTGCATCCCTCCTCCCCATCCCTGGACACCTGTCCAGTGTAGCAGCACAAATGCCAGAAGAGTGCCACTAGAAGTGACCCTGGAGGACAGCAGCTAAACACCCAGCCGGTGCCTTCCTTCCCAGGCTTGTTCCCCAGGCCACTCCACCAGGCCAGCTGACACAAGGTTCTGGGACTCACACAGGCCCAGGGCCAGTTTCACTTCCATTATGGTGGGACAGTAATGGAAACATTCTGTGGTGACACTCCCAGGGTGACACCCTGGTCAACAAGCCTCTGTGGGCCTCAGAGGGTAGCTTAGCAGGACCAAGTGCTGTCAGCTCAAACTTGTGACAGGTAGGAGACGTAAAGGACACCGGCTCAGGGACTGGAAGGGGGCAACATGCTTACCAAGTCTTGATTTCTGCCCACTTAGCCTCTGAACCAGCTCCCCAGAGTCCTCACCCCAATATCTCTGCAAGCCCTCATAAATGGCTCTTGTCCCTGTCATCGATGACATAAACAAAGCCACATCCAGTGTTTGGATCTTGGCCATTGTCTTATTCCACTTATCAACAGGACGGGACACTCCCCCCTTCCTCCTACTCAAAGATCTCCCAGGTCTCGGGACACCACATTCTTCCCATGCGACCTCTGTGTGACCTCAGGGCTATCCTGGGCCATCTTGTCATTGGGTTCTACCCCATTCTTGGTGATCACAAGGAGCCGGCAGCTTTAAATGCCACCCAGACACCTCTGCTGCTCCCAGGGATACTCTTTTAGATCCAGCCATACCCCATCACGGATCCACCAGGAAGTCACTGGACAGGGACTTCACAGCCAGCATGTCCAAACTGAGCAACCAGCTCCTACCAAAAAACCTTCTTCCACGGACATGGGGCAAAATGAAACAAAGCATGATACCTTGAGAGTTATCCTCAACGGTTCCCTTTCTCTCAACCCAGCACTGAATCTACCAGCAGATCTCGATAGCTCTAAGTTTATCCACGATTTTATGGAGTGTGTCCCATCACCTCCATGTGACACCACCACTCCCACATGACCCGCCATGACCCACCACCTCCACATGACTCACCACTTCCACGTGACCTGCTGTGTCCCACCCCACCACCTCCATGTGACCTATCATGTCCCAGCACCTCCAGGTGACCTATCGTGTCTCATTACACCACATGACCCACCTGGACCACACTCCCGCTAACCTTCTCCAAGTTGCTGTCAAAGCCTGTGACTAGCCTCACTGTCTCTTTGCACTCTGTTCTCAATAAAGCAGAGAATGAGCCTATAAAAACCTGAATCAGATCTCCCTGACTTTCAGTGACACTGACCCTCCATGCCTGTCATACCCACCTTCCATGGCATCTTGCCACACTTACTCTTCCCTGGCTTTCTTTCTCACAAACTGCTATGGTTTGACTGTGTCACCCTGGCAAATTCATCTGCTGGGATTTGGTTATGACAGAATTAAGAAGGTGAAAAATGAATTTGACTATCATGTTGAAAGGTGGGGGTTAGGGAGGAAATCAGGATTAAGAAGCCTGGTGAGTTTACATGGAGAGGAAAAAGACAGAGACACGGACACCAACATGCTTGCTTTTGCCCTTTACGATGTTAGAACAGCAAGAAGACCCTCACCAGATACAGCCCCTGGATCTCCAAGCTGTGAGCTCAATAAACCTCTGTTCTTCTTAAATTACTCAGACTTGGGTATTTTCTGTCACTAGCAACAGAACAGACTAGAACACTGACCCTGCATGGCTCTCTGTCACACTGACCCTCCATGGCTCTCTGCCTCACTGACCTTCCATGGCCCTCTGTCACTCTGTTGTTCACTGAGAGGGAATCCTGGCTCTCTTCGCTATGGCACTCCAGGCTCTGGCCCGTCTTCCTGCTCCTTGGACTTGCTGTTCACAGTCACACCTCATGGCCTTTCCAGGTGCCGCTGCTTGTGCCTGGAGTGTTCTTGCCACAGACATCAGCCCAGCTTGGCCACTCACCTCCTTTGGCTCTTCATGTAATTATCCCCTTCTTAGGGAGACCCCTCCTGGCCAGGTACTTATATTGCCAGTCTCAGGGATTAGATGGTGGTGCAGTAGGAACGTGTGGCACTCTGTGAGGCTGATGCACATGGGAAGTTCCAGGTTCATGTCAGGGCACCTCCCTGAGTACACCAGGTCCATGCATTTCCATGGTCTAGAGCTCAGTGAATGTGGAAGGTAGGTCTTGGCATTAACACCCTGCTGGGGATGCTGTCTCTCTCTATGTATTTTTCTCTGTCTCTCTCACCCACGGAAAAAACAAACTTGAAACAATGCTTCAGTTGCAAGCCCCTTCTCTACCCCCACAACCTCCTAGCCCCGTTTCCTCTTTTGTTTTTCCATAACACTTCTCATTGTCCAAAATACCAGGAATTTTACTTGTTCTCCACCTTTCCTAAACACAAGGAAGTCGGCCCCTGCAGGTAGAAGGACCTAAGAGCACTGAGTACATAGCACTTAGCAGGTATTCGCTAAGCACCTGTGCAAGGACCACACCACTTCCAGATCTGACAGAGGAAGTCACTGCTTACCAGGCAGCCACAGGTATGTTTTCCCCTTTTGTAAAGAGGTTGTGCCTTTTGTTTAGAAGTTATCTTTTTAAAAGTATGAGAACTTGGTTAACATAACTCCTGAGAACAAAATGGCATTAAAGTCTATTCCAAAAGAGGTTAAAAGAGGTGTCAAGTGTCAGCAGAGGACATAATAGTTACGTCACTGGGCTTCCATGTAGCCGACCTCCGTTTGACTCCTGGACACTGCAGCTTAAAACTCATACCCAGTAGGTGTGCGTGTATGCCCAAAATCCCGAGAGGAGAATGGAGGAGAAGGGACTGCACCATCTCCCCTGGGGTATAATTTCTCGCTTTCTGTGTCTCTGTCTCTCTGGTGAGCACGTACATACCCTATAGCAAAAACAAACAAAGAAACAAACAAAAAAAACTCTTAAAAAAAAAAAAAAAAGAGGTGTCAAGTAGCCAAAAAAAAAAGTGCTCATAAGCATTTCCACACCTCACAAGGCCAAGGCCCCTGTCCCCCTTGTCGTCAGGAGGCTATGGCACCCAGTCAAGGGGTGCCAACCGAGGACCACTGCCTGACCCCAAGGGAAAACGAGCTGTTTGCAAAGCCTACTTGTGTATCAAGCTAGCAATCTTCCATAATTACAGGTCAATGCACAGAGCTTCCTTCCCTTCCCTTCGGTCTAAGTGTCATCAGGAGTCCTCCTCCCCTGCTGGTGCCCGCTCTCACAGACAGAAAAGAGAAGAGAAGCGGACCTTTACGGCAAGTAGAAGCTGTGTTCCAAACGCCGACCCTCCTGTGGCTGGCAAGAATTACCGCGGAGACGGCACATACGAGAAGATACAAGTCTCTCCTCCCTGCTACAACTACCTATGATTAGTTTTCCAAATATTTTCATCGCCTGGCATGATGCTTCACCTTTCATTCTTTCCTATGAAGTCATCACGAGACAAGCATGTCTGAACACTCTCCCAGGAGCGGTGCCTGCTGCTGTCCCAGCGGGCTCCCCTAGGCTTTGCTGCAAATTCTTCCACCCTGGACTGGATTCTCGACCATAAATGGAGAATTGTGTCCCTCTGCAGTCCTTGGAACCCAATGGCTTTAGTTGCAACTGGAAAGTGACCTGTTCTATTAATACCTAACACAAGACAAGAGCTTCCACAGGCAGAAACTCTCTTGGGCATCACTCTGCAAGATGAATTCACAGGGTCCACGCACGTGACATGAAGCTGAAGTGTGTCTGATGGAGCTGGCAGCAAGCTGGACAGAGATCGGTGCTGAGTGGTGTGGGCTGCTTCCCACGGACCTGCTGAGTCAAGTGCTTGGGAACAAAGCGTGAATCGACTTTCTTATCACTTTTGCAACAAGCAGGCTAGCCAGGGCCAGGAGCTGAGTCCTTGTCCTGGGGAGGGAACAAACTGGCCCGGCCCGCACAGAGCAACATCCCACTAGTGTGATTTAACTGACCCAGCCAGGCTCAGACCTGCACACACAAATGAGGAAAAAGGCCAACCAAATTCCTTCCCTCGTAGCTCAGTGCTTCTTATACAAAAACATACTCTGAGCTTCCGGATGCGATCGTTAGCTCTGGAATTCCCTGGGTTGTGTCTACATTGGCCCGCACAGGTTTCCTGGCAGGACTGCTGAGCCAATGCCCTACGTTTTCCAGCTACTTTCAAGCTACCGTTGGCTGCAGCAGTCTCAGAGCAGGGCCTGATTGAGGAAGAGCAGCCAGCTGACTAGGTGTGCTGGAAACAGTGACTGCAAACAAGGCACTGCAAGAAGTGCATGAAGAAATGCAATGACCGCATGAGTTCACTTGGCTGAAAAAAGTTTTGAAGTCCATGGACAGTTTATTCATCACACACATTTTCCATGCACTTCTGAAGGCCCCGTGTATAGCTATTCCAAAGACCAAGACTTTCAACCTTAACTTGAAACTTCTGCTCAAATGAGCACTGAATGCCACATTTACATACATAATGTTCTTTCGAGTCCTTTTCCTCATGTTCCTTAAAGTCAGAAAACAAAGTAAAGTAGTAACTCTTATTTTCCTCTCACAAACAAAAATAAAGACAATAAAGCAGTAAATATGCACTGCACACTTTTTATCACCATAAAGTCCTTGATCTTTCCTGGTCAGCTCTTAATTATCCTCATCAATGAGAGACCCAGAAGTTCAAGCATGATATATATATATATATATATATATATATATATATTAGATGTTTTCCTTTTGGTGTATATATATATATATATATATATATATATATATATATTTCAAATTGACTATTCACATAGCATTCTTTAAAAAAATTGTAAAGAATTTTTATTTAACTTTATTTATTTATTCATTTATTTTATTTTTATTTGACTGAAGAGGGATAGAGAGAGAGAGAGAAAGCCAGCTGCCTGGGCCAGGACTTGAACCGTGGTCAGTCATGTGGGAGTCCAGCACCTAACCAGCATGCCACCTGCCGACCCCCAAATATTTTTTTAAAAAATTATTTATTTAACTTTATTCATTCATTCATTTTAATTTGACCAGAGAGAGACAGACAGAGAGAGAGAAAGTTAGAAAGCCAGCCACCAGGTCTGGGACTCGAACCATGGATGGCCATGTGGGAGTGTCCAGTGCCTTAGGCACCACATTACCTGCTGGCAACCCTAAAAAAAATTTTTTTTTAAAGGGCCAACCATGTAGCTTACTATTAAAGGGAGCTGGACTCCACATGACCAACTGTGGTTCAAGTCCTGCCTCCAGCACCTTGAAACACACGCTGGATATGTTGGGTAGATAAATGCCCAAAATCCCAATGGACGGAGAAATGGTAGACAAGAGATAGTGGCATGATCACGTCCCATAGGAACGTGCTTTCTCCCTCCTCTCTCTCTGTCTCTTTATCTCTCTGTCTCTTCCTAGTAAACACACAGACTCTCTGGCAATTAAAAAAAAAAAAAAGAAAGAAAGAAAACTCAGTGTAAGGATCCGCTTCCTAAATCAGCGAGACCACAGGCCCCTGGTCCCAGACGAGAACAAGGAAGCCCAAGAAGCCCAGCCCGCGGCTTCAAGGATCATGATGCACCTGCAGTGGGAAGTTCCAGCTCCAGTGACATGCAGTTATCAATGGAGGGAGTATTCCAGCACTTCAACCACTACTTTTCCTCACAAGATCATCAGTGGAAGAGTCCCAAGTGGCTGTCACCAAGATTGAGGATCCTCGATATCACCTTTGCAGAACGCTCACTGCCAGCCGACCTCTATGTGGGCATCCATGCCTGTCCATGTGCGCTTGCGAGCAACTTAATGTATACACCTCCCAGCGCACCCTCACACAGGCTACTGCGTGACAGCCTCTGACATTTCATAGTATTTTACTATTAAATATCACTTCTTGTGTCATCAGAAAGTAGCTTATGGAAGAGAAAACTTTTACCTCTCTCCCCATTCTATTATTTTACATCTTCTTCACATTGTTTAATAAAAACAAAAAATAGTAACAATGCACAGATAACTCTACTATCAGGATTACTTTTTTTTTTTTTTTTCCAATTTTTGGTATAAGGTGAGTGCACTGGCGAGAGAGAGAGATAGAGAGAGAGAGAAAGTACACCCCCCCCCCCCCCCAGGAGGAATGGCTGTGTCACAATCCCTTCTCTTTCATTAATTTCTCTGGATTTTGGGCATGCACACAAATGCCTCAGACATGTTTTTCAAGCTGCGGGGTCTGAGACCACCTGTTGGATCCAGTCACCATGCCACTGGTTAGCTCAGAAATACATTAATTATATAAAGAAAAGCAGAAAAGGCAATGATAGAAGAAAAGAATAATAAACAATTAAAAATGACTAGTCATCTTCTTTCTTTCTTTTTCTTTTTTCTTTTTGGAGAGGTTTTGCTATAGGGCGCGTGCGCTCGCCAGACAGAGAGAGACAGAGAGACAGCGAGAAATCACCACCCAGGGGGTATGGCCACACCGTAATCCCTTCTCCTCCCTTCTCCTCTCGGGATCTTGGGCACACACACACACGCGCCCGGCGTGAGTTTAAGCCACCGGGTCCGGGACTCGATCGACTACATGGTTGTCTAGCAACATAGCTATTATGCTAACTGCTGGTCCCATGACTAGTCATCTTTATAATTAGAATTTTGAAAATTCACACACAAGAACAAAGAATGAAAAAACAAATTTCTAGACTGGACAACTACAAAAAGACTACAATGGAGTCCAGAGGGAAAAACCATGAAGAGGAATTGTGTGTACTGGGGTAGGGGCTGGGGCAGGGCATGTTCCCAGGCACACCTGTGCCCTACCTGTCCTCACAGGTAACAAAACTTCCCTCCATGGGCATCTGGGCTGCAGCAAAGGCCTTACCACCAGCTCAGAGGGTGACCTGCTTGCAGCCATCACCTGTCAGTCACCAGGCCACACCCTGCCTGCCCCACCCTAAGTCTTCTTCCATTGCCCCCTGACTGCTCTTGACTAATCTTCAGACCTCTGTCCAGTCTGCCTGGACCTGAAATACTCCTTTCTACTGCAAAATTCCCTAGAACTGCCCCCCTCCTTCCAAATTACACTCCCAGAAGGCTTGCTTAATAGAAAGAGCTGTCATTCTACCTCATAAATGATTAACAGTTACGATTCCCTTCTGTCGATTTCACTCCACTTACCTCTTTACACAAGCAAACTATAAATAATGGATGAATCAAACATGAATATGAGTGGAATATCTCAAGAACTGAATTTTCCATTGTAATATTTCTATGAGGCACTGTGTGAGAAAAGAATGATGTACCATACAGCAAGAGTTTTAGTATTTTTTATTATGTTTTCATCTTTCTTTACAGAATTATACCCATAACTACTGCATTTTCATTGTCTCTAATTCATGCAGAATATTTATAGTTTAAGAAGCCTGCTCAGGACCAGAAGATGGTGTAGCACTTACATCGCTAGACTCCCATATAGCTGACCACAGTTCAAGTCCTGGACCTGATGGCTTCAAACTCACCCCAGGTGTGTGTGCATGCATGCCCAAGATCCCAGGAGGAGAACAGAGAAGGGGTTGTGGCATGGCCATCCCCCTGGAGACTGATTTCTCACTTTCTGTCTCTCTGTCTCTGTCCCTCTGGCGAGCACACACGTCCTACAGCAAAAATTTCTCCCTCAAACAACCATGATTATGCATACTGCTTTCCAGTGATTTTGTATGTGGACAAACTGAAATCCTAGGAGATAACTGTAGTCATGCAGGGCCAGGCAAGCAGGAACTTAACGTGGGGCCCTAACTTCACTGCCTTTCAAGCCGCCAGTATGTCTTTATCTAGAAGAATTTCCAAAGGATTTTCTTCTAACTTTACCATGAAAATAAAAGCAAACAACTAAACAAAAACGCAGAGAAAATGCAGCACATCAACATAGAAGGATGACAAATGCAGTATACCTAGAAACTCAAGCAGCAACGTGTAATGATAATCTATTTTACATAACTTCGAATTTTACCTCATCCCTAATGGTCTATACCACTCCTTTGATCATCCGGGTCTGGATGGGAAGACCACTCAAGTATGGAATAACACTTGATACAAATGACTCTTCTTGTTGACAAGAAATCCCACAGGTCTTATCCGACTGAAAAAGTTACTGTGTCTGTGACTGTGGATGCTACTGACAAAAGTCAACCAAATAAATATTGTTACAGCTACAAGGACAAAGTATACATTGAGAAAATACAAAGTGTAAACCTCAAGAATCATCTGTCCTATTAAAAGTTATATTCTACAGGACAGATGTCCATCTCTATTGGTCTACTGACAGAAATTAAGTAATTTGTGTAGAGAATCTAAAATATTGTCAGCCACATAATTTACTTTGTACCTCAACCAAAGAAAAGGATAGAAATGGGACCAGCAGTTGGCGTAATGGCTGTGTTGCTGGACTCCCATGTAGTTGACTGTGGTTCCTTCCCAGACCCAGAGGCTTGAACTCACGCTGGGCGCGTGTTGTGTGCGTGCCCAAGATCCCGACAGGAGAATGGAGGAAGGGATTGTGGTGTGGCCATCCCCCCTGGGGGGTGATTTCTCGCTCTCTGTCTCTGTCTCTTTTTGGCGAGCGAACGCGCCCTATAGCAAATACCTCTCCAAAAAAAGAAAAAAAAAAAAAAAAGAAATCCACTGTACTTTGAGTTGGTGAGATTTTTAACTCTAGCCAGCTAGTAACTGAAATGCCTATTAGTTTTGCACCAAGCACGACTGCTTTCTGGGAACTCTGGCATCCTGCTAGAAGATGAGAGATTTACTGAAATGTTTGCATTCAGAAGTTAGGGTCCCACAGAGGGGAAAGGACTGGGTCCAGGCAGGGATAAGTAAGGCGCTAAGGCACCTGTTGACTAAAAGCAGATCTGCTAAAACCTCCTTTACTTTTGAGCAATGGTGACTGTAAATTATAGAGGAAAGATGTCGATTTTTAACTTTTTTTTCTAAAATAATTACCTTCATCCTACAGTGGACGGTTTTTCTTGACTTTGTAAGAAAATCTAGAGTACCATCCTGCATAAAAACACCTCCACTTAGCATTCCTCACACAACTGATGTACACCAGGTCCTCAGGCCCCGAGCCGGGGTTCCTCCTGCGCATTCTGACAGCCCCCAGCTGCCCCAGCCCCATTTACCGTTATCCTCCGACGCCGTCACCCTGGTGAAGCTGGAGAACTACTTGCTGCGCTGTCGGCGTGCGGGGACCAGGGCACCCCGCTGAAGCTGGGGGGCTGCTCGCTGCGCTATCAGTGCTCGGGAACCAGGACACCACGTTGGAGTTGGGGGGCCGCTAGCTGCGCTGTGGGCGCCCAGGGACTGGATACTCCGAACTGAGCAGCTCGGTGCGGCAACTTCCGAGTGGGATTTAGTTATTTCAGGAGAGCTGCTCAGAGGTGCAACTTCTTAAAGAACACGGGAAACCCTGGGAGCGGACTCGGGGGCAGGACGCACAGAAGGGCCCTCCACCCTTCCGCCTGCCAACGGAGGCCCGCACTCACCGTGGGCGGCCAGGACGCGGCCCCGGCCCCTCGCCTTCCCGCCGTCCCGGGTCCACCGTCTGTCCCAGGCCCCCAGTCCCTCCCCCGGCAGGGATGCACTCCAGCCCCTCCCGCCCTGCGGCAGGCCCCACCCACCAGGCTGTGATTGGCAGCTCCAGACCGTGACGGACGCTCATTGGCCGCTGCGGCTGCCCGATTTTCCGCCGCATCCCGCCCTCGCGCCCGCGCATTCCTACGAGGCCACGTGGCTGCCCGCGACCCCTCCCTCCGCCCAACGCCCAGCCCCGGCTGCGCACGCGTGGGAGGGGCTCCCTGCAGAGGCAACCCCCCAATATCATCCCTTACTACAGATCTCGGCCAACTGCGATCACCTGGACACTGGGTCCAAGCCAACCCCATCCCCCAACCAGAGCATCCGCTCCCTCCCTAAGAACACCTCGGGCTGCGCTCACGTGGAGAGAGGACGCGGATCAGTCGCCCACCCACTCAGCACCCTTCTGCCTGCAAACCCCTCGGACTGCGTGCTTGGCCAGGGTGTCGCCGAGCGGACAGCTTTCTCTTCACCGAACACCTGTCCTCCTCCCTGCAGACCCTTTCAATGCGCTCAGAAGGGCCAAAGGCACCAGGCAGACACCCCTAGAGATCCGCCTGCTCGTGACTGTCCATCAGCTGAACCCACGTGGCGGGAGGACACCAGGCGGGCACCCCACCCCAGCGCAATCTGCGAGCACCCGCCCCCTCCCTCTGCCGTCCCACCCCTGTGCCCAAGTGGAGAGCGCACTCCAGGCGAGCACCCCACCCAGCGCAGCCCGAGAGCATCCATCCCCGCCCTTCGCAGTGAGCCCTGCCCTTTGGGGCGTTCCTGGCTCCGGAGAGCATCAGCTGTCCCTGGACCGCCGAGTCTGGGCGTTTGGCAGTGCAGACCGTGATTTCACCCACATTTCCGAGGCGGTTGTTACTTACCTCTTAGCACGAAGCGCTCCTGTTTCCTCAGGACTTTTTCAGTGTAGATCATTTCGAGAATTTTGTAGCTGGTAAGAGCCAAAAAAAAGGAATGCTGTAAGAGGGAATAGCTTCACCTTGTTTGACCCTTGAAATGGATGGTACTTCTTTGGCTCAAAAAACAACATCGTAATATGAGACCATTTGTGGTTTAAAAATGCACGCACATGTTTCCTGGTGCATAGAAACATCCTAGGATAAACAAGAAGACCTTTCTGTGCCATTGGAATCATTTACCATGAGCGTTTGTTCATTGCATAATTCATAACAAGAAACAATTTATCATTGGAATTGCTATCTCTCCAAGGAAGAAATGTGAGACCAAAACAACCTTTTTTAAAAAAAGAATACAAACACAGCCAGCCAGGGTGGCTCAGAGGAAGCTCAATCCTCCCTGAGGCTGAAGCCACATGGCAACATCCGGGGATCAAGCCTGGAGGTCTGCACGTCCATGGTCCTGGCTAGCAGAGGCTGGGAGTGGATTGTGAAGGGAAGACCCTGTTAGGTGTGAGTGTCTCTGTCTCTGTCTCTCTGTCTCCCTGTCTCTCTCTCAAAATAAGCAACAACAAAAAACAATAGAAGCAAATCAAATGACACCTGAAGGTTATTTCCTGGTATCTAGTCCACATGTTCAGCCAATGTGTTCCCAGATGCTAGGTTCCGAAGCTTTCTCTTTCCTGAATCAGAAAAGTACATTAAACTCAGAACTTTAGAACTGACTCTAGTCCCATTCACTTGTTTTAAAGAATAAATACAAAGAGCTGTTTGGCATGCTAAATGTCACAAAATTAATTAAACATTAAGTGCCCTTAAAGCTTTGTGCTCTGCAATAAACTCTTTCCCTGACAATTTGACTATCTATAAAAATCATAGCTAACATATAAAGACTGCGATGGTTGGAAAAATGCATAGTAGCACACACAATGCTATTTTAGCAATGTTTATTATTAGCATTTGCTAATTTAATAGAAATGTACTGAGTTCTATTTCTTTCCTGATTTTCCATAGAGCACCTGTGCACCCCTGAGAGAGATGGGGGCGGGGGTGAGAAAGCACCTCCCCGGGGGATGACTACATTGCAATCCTTTTTCCTCCATTCTCCTCTCAGGATCTTGGGCACATGCATGGGCAACCAGCGTACTTTTTCAAACCATCATGTCTGGGACTCGAACCACACAGTCACTCATGTGGAATCCAACTGCTCTACCCACAACACCACCAGCTGGACCCTGAGTTATTTTTAAATACTATTTCTGATGTATCTTATGGCACACTGTAAAGATACTACAGCATGAATCAACTTAAAGAGATATTTCCTCTTTGGGGCCGGCAAGTGGCATGGTGGTAAAAGGCGTTGGACTCCCACATGGCCCACCATAGTTCAAGTCTCGGACCTGGTGGCTTGCTTTCTCACTTCCTCTGTCTGTCTCTCTCTGATCAAACTGGAAAATAATAATGATAATAATAATAAATAAAGTTAAATAAAATAATTCTTAAAAAAAAAGATATTTCCTCTCAGTGAATTTAAGATTATGAAATTGTTTTAGATTTCTATTCTTAAAACCTAAAGCTTCCTAAATTATTTAGGCTTCTATTCCTAGGTATTCCTTGAGTACTTCTTTCAAAGGTCTTATACACAATTAACAGTCATGGCCAACAGAGGTTAAAAAAAAAAAAAAAAGTCTGCTAAGTTAGTTCTTATTCACCATACAGGAAAAAAAATATCCTGACACTTAGGTTTTTAATCAAGTCAACCATCAACAAGAAGAAAATAGTATTGTGTATTGTGTATGAAATAAACAACACATGTCCTTAACGGCTGTTAACCATTATTTGGATAATGGTTTGTTTCCCAAAGGTTCATATTTTGGAAGTTGGTCTTAGTGGGTGGTGATTGGCTGTCCCCTCAGTTCATGTAATTGGACTTGCATGTATTGTAAAAATGTTACATGAGAATCTTATCCCTTCATGATGTCCCATGGTGGGGTCATTAGGGAGGGTCCTGTAGTTGAGTTCTAGTGTATACCTAGTGAGAGAAAATGAGGCAAGCAGAGGCCAAATGGATACAGCTCAGAACATGCAGAAATTTAGATGACCACTCTGCTCAAGTTCCTGCCCTCTGCCACACTGTAGCTTCAGCAGAAGTTGGCTGCTATTCTTCAGACCTCCCAGAGCAGTGAGCTGAGTAAACCTCTAGTTCTTAGTGTGAGATGTTTATGTCAGCAATGCAAAATTGAAGTAAGACAGACAATAATTGAGCCCCTAAACTCAGGGCCATCAGAGATGGCAGACGCCCTAGGTAGGATCACGGAGCAATGTTTCTGGGTGAAGCTGGGCAGAGAGAACTCTGATTTGAGCCTCAACTCCTGTGTAGTTTAATCTAGTGTTCTTTACAGATGTGATACCATTTTTATAAGCCCTGTTGTGGAAAAAGTTGGGATTTCCCATTTTGATTCTCATGGAATAGTTTAAAAGTTAGGTTTAATTTTCAAACATTTAGGGACTTTCTGCTTTTCTCTTATTAAAACTGTAGCTGTGCAGTCAATTCTATGGTAGAAGTGACCTGGCTCTTTGAGACTCATTTTGCAGATGGTGAAATTGCCCATGCAGTTACCTATCATGTCTGGACCAGTTAGAGTCCGTGTGACTAGCTGGTCAGATTGCTTATTCACTGCTGCATAGTATTGGAAATGGATTTTTGGTAGAGACCAGCCTATAATTCTCATGCTGTTGGTTATCACCCCCATGATGGGTGTCCTGGGTGGTGTCCTCATGGAACTGCCAGACCGCCCCCCTTCCCTCTTGAAAAATGTCATGGCCATAGATAAAGAAGACGTTGCCTTCAAAGACGTGGATGTGACCATTCTCGTAGGCCCATGCCAAGTAAGGAAGGCGTGGAGAGGAAAGTATTACTGAAAACACACGTGAAAATCTTCAAATGCCAGGGAGCAACCTTGGAGGACTATGCCAAGAAGTCGGTTAAGGTTACTGTTGTGGGAAACCCAGCCAATACCAACTGCCGGACTGCCTCCTAGTCAGCCCCATGCATCCCTAGGAAGAACTCAGTCATTTGACTCATTTGGATCACAACCGAGAGAAAGCTCAGAGTGCTCTTAAACTTGGAGTCACTGCTGATGATAAGAATGTCATTACCTGTGGAAACCATTCCTGATTCAGTATCCAGATGTCAACCATGCCAAGGTGAAATGACAAGGAAAGGAAGTTGGGGGTTACGAAGCTCTAGAAGATGACAGCGAGCTCAAGGGAGAATGCCTCACACTTGTGCAGCAGTGGTGTGGGTGTCATCACGGCGGAGAAGCCATCTGGTGCGAGGTCTGCTGGGAAGCCATCTCAGACCACATTGGAGACATGGTTCGGAGCTCCAGAGGGAGAGTCTGTGTTCATGGGTGTCATTTCTTTTTTTTTTTTCTTTTCTTTTCTTTTCTTTTTTTTTTTTTTTTTTTTGAGAGAGAGGTTTTTGCTATAGGATGCATGTGCTCGCCAGAAAGACAGAGAGAGACAGAGAGACAGAAAGCAAGAAATCACCCCCAAGGGGGATGGCCACACCACAATCCCTTCTCCTCCATTCTCTTCTCAAGATCTTGGGCACACACGCACATGAGCCCGGCATGAGTTTAAGCCACTGGGCCCAAGACTCGAACTGTGATCGACTACATGGGAGTCCAGTGACGTAGCCATTACGCCAACTGCTGGTCCCCGTGGGTGTCATCTCTGATGGCAACTCCTGTGGTATTCCTGATGATCTGCTCTGCTCATTCTCTGTTTTAATGAAAAATAAGACCTGAACATTTGTTGAAGGGCTCCCTATTACTTATTTCTCACGTGAGAAGATGGATTTTACTGCAAAGGAACTGGCAGACAAAAAAGAAACTGCTTTTGAATGTCTTTCCTCTGCCTGGCCAGACAATCATTATGATGTTACTAAATGTCCCAAAGCTAAAGAATCTGAATGCCCTCTTTGACTCTAGCATCAAATAATAATAATGATGATGCTATACTTAAATTACTTGTGAAAAACAGCACGCTTTAGAGATAATGGACGTTTTTGGTATAGCTTTCTGAGTGACAGTCTGCCATTGTGCTGTTAGTGCTGTATTCTAAAATAAATAAATAAATATATATATATATATATATATATATATATATATATATACATATATATATATACACACACACACACACACACACACATACACACACACACATATATATATATATATAGAGAGAGAGAGAGAGAGAGAGAAACTAAAGCTTAATTCCACTGTGGCCTAAGGAAATACTCTATGTGATTTCGATCTTTTAACATTTTAAAGACTTGGTTCATGACCCAACATGGTGTATTTTAGTCCATGTTCTACAAGCACTTGAAAAGAATGGATTCTGTGTTCGCTGGCGTCATGTCCCTCATGTGTCAGTTAGGGCCCGTGAGGGATTTTTTTTTTTTTAAATCTACTTGATCTACCAGATACTGCAAATGGTCTACTCGACTCTTCACCTGCCTCTATTCTATTCTGCCTTGGAATAGAGCATCAGGCCAGACCAGTGTTAAGAGGCAAGAAAAAGAGTCCTGTCCGTGTCCTGCTGGGTGTGTTTCTCTGAATCCTGGATGGCAGACCTCTTCACAGGATTTTGTCACTGAAATTGAGACAGCGTGCATCAGGCATAGAGCAGGGCCTTACCCTGAATAAACTAATACATGTCCGTGGTCATCGTTCAGGCGTGGGCGGGCAGGACACACACTTGGAAATTGGACACACTGGGCTCATTCTTTGCTAACGTCTTAGCTGAGGGACCCTGGCCAACTTACCTAGCTCCACCAAGCGTCACTATCTCATCGGCAAACCATGGTGAATTACGGTACCTAACTCGGGAGCCCACTGTGATGATTCGACGTGCTACACCCATGCCCCGCCTGGTCGTTTCTTCGACCATAGTCAGTACCAGCCCAGTGGCCGCCGTGACTGCTAGTGCTGATGTGACGGGACAAGAGTCAACAGGGGAGTCTCAGCTCCATCCACTCAGTCGGCGGACCCAAGTCAAGGATGGGAGTGGGTAGACATCGCCCCGGGGAGAACGGGGCAGGAGTGCCTGTGGCCTCATCTGGGGTGGAGACCTGGGGCGGGCATGAAGGATGTGTTGTTCCATGCTGCCCTGAGGCTCCTTGCGGTGCACTATGGGACACCCATAGGGCTCTCAACCACCAGGCCACCACTGCTCTGGTGTCTGGCTGGTCCTCCTCCAGGCCTTCCCAGCTTGGGCAATAAGCTTGGTCTGGACCTCTCCAACCCCAAACGCATGGCTCAGCAGGGGGACTTGCTGGATAAATGCTCAGGGAGATGCCGCTGTCCTCACTAGTTCATGTCCTGTCTTTACCTCCTGCCCCACCCGATTCCCAGCCACCCTGAGGCCCTACCCAGCCTCCTTTTCTCCACAGCTTTCTCCCGATCAGCACTTTCCCCAGAGCCTCTGGCAGACACGCCTCTCAGCTGCATGTGTGTGCCTGTTGCCCACACTCGCCCAGGCTCCTGTTCATGTGAATATCCCAGGGCCTGTCTCCATGTGTAGCCCATGGTGGATGCTCGGGACTTAAAGAGACCTGCCTCAGGGAGATACAGAGGTGAAATACGATGCCCTGTGGGACACTCTCAACAGGAACATTCTGCGTTCAAGTCTAGGGACCTGCCTGGCCGCCCTGGACAAGAGAGTACATTGGACACCATGTGCCCATGATCCCGGGCTGCCTGAGGTTGGGGGTGGGCCATGGTGTTGGGATCCTCTTAAGGATGCTCGCTCTCTCTCTCTCTCTCTCTCTCTCTCTCTCTGTCTCACTTATAGAAGAAACAAAATAAACTTCAGAGGGGCAGGCAGTGTGGTCTGAGGGTCTAGCCCAGGATGCCATTTGGTTGTGTGCCAAAACATGACCAAACAGAACAACAGACACACCTGAAGGAGCGCTGTCCTGCTTCCTGAGAACGGAGTTTCACACACAGACTGATGCCTGTGACTGCGAACCACATGCAGCACCCTGGAAGGTATGAGTTTGTTTCTACTCAACTGGTCGCTTCTTGTCTTTATGAGTGCTCTGAATAGAACAAGCACTAACAACTGCACAGGCACCACTCAAGCATGAATCGGGCTTGGCTCCTGAATGGGTAGGTGGTCCTTGTGAGGACAAGAGGGGCGGGGAGGCATTGCTGCCGAGCAAGAGCAAACTGCTGGTGAGAGGCACATGTCCCCTCTTGAGGTTGTCACCACGGCTTCACAAGTAGAACATATATTAAAACTCTACATTGAACATTTTAATTATGTGTGGTTCGATGTATGTCCTTGACACCTCAATAAAGCTATTAAAATACAGGAGCAAGCCGGCAAGTGGCATGGTGGTTAAGGCACTAGACTTCCACATGGCCAACCGTGGTTCAAGTCCTGGACCTGGTGAAATACCAGGTCTCACTTTCTTTCTCTCTCTCTCTCTCTCTGGTCAAGTTAAAATAATAATAATAATACATAAATAAATAATTATTGGGGAAACAAAAAACACAGGAGCGTGGGCCAGCCCATAGAGTGTTGGTTAAGGTGACTGGATTCTACATGGCCAACCATGCAGTTCAAGTCCTGGATTCCTGGATGGAAACAATCCAGGTACAAGTGTGTGCATGCACAAAGTCCCATCATGAGGCAGAAATAGAGGAGAAGGGATTGTGGTGTGACCATCCCCCATGGGGGTGGTTTCTCACTTTTCATCTCTCTCTCCCTCTCTGTTTCTTTCTGACAGTTGCATGCACCCTCTGGCAAAATTTAAAAGAAAAAAAAAAACAAGGTGAGAATGCTGTAAGCAAGCCTGACTACAGTGCTGTAATTTTTTATGAAACTGTTAGTGAACCAACTTGGTTAAATTTTGAGTATTCTCTAGATTTTTCACCATGGTCACATTCATGAGAAATCCAGTTTATATGCTCATATGTAAAATAGAATTAGGTTTCAGGATTTTGAGGACCACATAGCTAGCTAGCTAGCTTTCTTTTTTTTTTTTTTTTTTTTTTTTTGCTATAGGGCACGTGCACTCGCCAGAAAGAAGACAGAGAGACTGAAAGTGAGAAATCACCCTTAGGGGAGATGGCCATGCAGCAATCCCTTCTCCTCCATTCTCCTCTCGGGATCTTGGGGATGCACGCACACACGCCCGATGTGAGTTTAAGCCACCAGGCCCAGGATTCTAACCGCGGATGACTACGTGGGAGTCCAGTGACATAGCCATTACGCCAACTGCTGGTCCCCATAGCTTTCTATTTAGGTGACGGCCTTGCAGCACATTTGTAAGCCATGCAGGATAGGGCAGCCGCATGCTGTCCTGGGCTGTGCCACGAATCTAAGAATGGAGGATGTCAAGTCTGGCCTATGGCTGCCACGTGCCCATGTTGACAATCAGAACACTCCCCGCCAGATTCCGAACTTCTCCCTAGTGGGGAGCTCCTGTTAAGGAACTCTCTCCTTTGTTTCCAGAAGCCACATTTGGGGCCCTGCTGTTTTCCTGCCTTCCCAAACTGGCATCACATTCCCACTGTTTCAGAACACATCGGAAAACTTCACTAGGAGAAAACAATGGGGACAAGTCACACGGAAAACAGACTGCCGGAGATAGGAAAATGGAACAGCCGATAAAATACGACATGTCCAGCTTTCTTAGGTTGAGCTTGATCCTCCTTTTATCCCAAGACACTGGGAAGTCTAGTCCATAGGATGAGGGCTCCTAGCACCAAGTTCCAGAGCGCTCAGCGAACGTGGGGTCTTGCCATCACAGAGAAGAGCCTTTGGCCCCAACAAATGATTGCCCCTCCTTTCACACTCGAGCGTGTCTCTAGGGAGGTTGGTTCAGCCCAAGGCCAGTCTGGGGAGTCAGACTTGCGGGTTGCTGAGTGGAAAAGCAACCATGATGAAAGGCAGTGAAAGGAGGGAAATAAATCATATCCATGCACTGAGTACAGACAGAGGCTTTTCCATGCCATGGCCTTCAGATTGCTTGCCTGAAACATGTCCATTTCCTGCCCCGTCCCCCATTCACACCCGCTTTGACGGATGACAGGCCAACGGGAAGAGTTGGGGTGGGGAGAAGAAGAGAGGTAAAAAAGAAAAACAGGGAAGAGGCTGGAGGGACTTTGCAAAGATAAGGCTGGCTTAACACTGTTTCACTGTGTCCACGGGATCAGTGGAAATCTGGTAGTGGAGAAGGAAGCATTGTTTGAGGAGGGAAACAGTGACTTTTTTGTTTCCAGAGTTCTTGCCACAACTAAGCCTGTTTTCTTACTTTGCTGAATCTCAGATGGGAGGGAGAGGTGCAGGGAGAGAACTTAGAAAACAACCCTCCAAATGACCAGGAGCGCCAGTGCCGGAGGACGGGAGGGTGCAGGAGGTGCTTCCATAGACATGCTTCACAGTGGCCCCCGGGCTCACCTGTGGCCAGTGCCATGCTCCTCCCACAGCAGGCACCCCACAAACACCTCTGTCCACCCTCGCTCTCCACTCCTCTCTCTTCCATCTATGCCAAGTGCCTGGCAGAAAGGACAGGAGCTGAGAAGGAGTGTCATGAAGGGACAGAGGGACAGGACTCTCCCAGTAACGTCCAAGGGCCTTCCTGTTCTGGGAGGCGTGGTTCTGCTCAGAACAAGCCCTGGCCCCCGCGCTGCAGCTGACGAAGCTGGCGGTGCCCAGCAAATCAGGGGACCAGGGACACTGAGCTGTGGGGCCAAGAGAGAACAGTGTCCAACAGCCCGAACACACGTGGCCTTTCTTAAATTTTCCTGTCACATGGGCCCGAGGTTCTCTGTTACTCATAATCGGGGCATTAAAGTCTCAATAATCATGTATGTTGTATGTTCTTAGCTAACACACCTAAAAATTCAGCTGAGATAACCAGGTTTGCATTCATCCTTTGAAGACCATTTGAGAGGGGTACAAAAGACAGGCATGTTTTGAGTGGAAGAGAGGGAAGAAAGAGGATTAGAATTAGGGTGCACAACAAGGGGCTCCGTGAAGTCACTGTGAAGTAAAGTGGATAAAGAAAATGAAAAATGAGAAGAGAGAGGTGCCCAGAAAATAATGCAGGCTCCGGATTATCTACAAATTGGAGACCAATGGGCGGCCCATTTTTAGTATCTACCTCTCTTAGCTACACTTAAATTGACATTAGTCTTTTGCAATACAAAGGTCTTTCCTACTAAATGCATATCCTCCAATGAATATTAAGAGTTTAGCCTAGCATTTTGTACACAGCTCAACAAAACATATCCAAGTCTCGCAGGCACCCTCAGAGCGCCAAAGTCAAACTACCAGAAAATCACTTCAGTGATCACTTGTTGGTCCTTCGTCCCGGATCTTTCACAGCCCTGAGCCCATCATCCCGAGGGTGCTCCCCCTCCGTGTAGGATCCCACACAGCCCTGAGTCCATCCTCCTGAGGGTGCTCCCCCTCCATGTAGGATCCCACACAGCCCTGAGTCCATCCTCCTGAGGGTGCTCCCCCTCCATGTAGGATCCCGCACAGCCCTGAGTCCATCCTCCCGAGGGTGCTCCCCCTCCGTGTAGGATCCCCGCACAGCCCTGAGCCCATCCTCCTGAGGGTGCTCCCCCTCCACGTAGGATCCCCACACAGCCCTGAGCCCATCCTCCCGAGGGTGCTCCCCCTCCACGTAGGATCCCCGCACAGCCCTGAGCCCATCCTCCCGAGGGTGCTCCCCCTCCACGTAGGATCCCCGCACAGCCCTGAGCCCATCATCCCGAGGGTGCTCCCCCTCCATGTAGGATCCCACACAGCCCTGAGTCCATCCTCCTGAGGGCACTCCCCCTCCACGTAGGATCCCCGCACAGCCCTGAGCCCATCCTCCCGAGGGTGCTCCCCCTCCACGTAGGATCCCCGCACAGCCCTGAGCCCATCCTCCCGAGGGTGCTCCCCCTCCACGTAGGATCCCCGCACAGCCCTGAGCCCATCCTCCTGAGGGTGCTCCCCCTCCACGTAGGATCCCCACACAGCCCTGAGTCCATCCTCCTGAGGGTGCTCCCCCTCCACGTAGGATCCCCGCACAGCCCTGAGTCCATCCTCCCGAGGGTGCTCCCCCTCCACGTAGGATCCCCGCACAGCCCTGAGTCCATCCTCCTCAGGGTGCTCCCCCTCCACGTAGGATCCCCGCACAGCCCTGAGCCCATCCTCCTGAGGGTGCTCCCCCTTCACGTAGGATCCCGCACAGCCCTGAGTCCATCCTCCTGAGGGTGCTCCCCCTCCACGTAGGATCCCCGCACAGCCCTGAGTCCATCCTCCTGAGGGTGCTCCCCCTCCGTGTGGGATCCCACACAGCCCTGAGCCCATCCTCCCGAGGGTGCTCCCCCTCCACGTAGGATCCCCGCACAGCCCTGAGTCCATCCTCCCGAGGGTGCTCCCCCTCCACGTAGGATCCCGCACAGCCCTGAGTCCATCCTCCCGAGGGTGCTCCCCCTCCGTGTAGGATCCCACACAGCCCTGAGCCCATCCTCCCGAGGGTGCTCCCCCTCCATGTAGGATCCCGCACAGCCCTGAGCCCATCCTCCTGAGGGTGCTCCCCCTCCATGTAGGATCCCATACAGCCCTGAGTCCATCCTCCTGAGGGCGCTCCCCCTCCATGTAGGATCCCCGCACAGCCCTGAGCCCATCCTCCTGAGGGTGCTCCCCCTCCACGTAGGATCCCACACAGCCCTGACTCCATCCTCCTGAGGGTGCTCCCCCTCCACGTAGGATCCCCGCACAGCCCAGAGCCCATCCTCCTGAGGGTGCTCCCCCTCCACGTAGGATCCCCGCACAGCCCTGAGTCCATCCTCCTGAGGGTGCTCCCCCTCCGTGTAGGATCCCACACAGCCCTGAGCCCATCCTCCCGAGGGTGCTCCCCCTCCGTGTAGGATCCCCGCACAGCCCTGAGCCCATCCTCCCGAGGGTGCTCCCTCTCCATGTAGGATCCCCGCACAGCCCTGAGCCCATCATCCTGAGGGTGCTCCCCCTCCACGTAGGATCCCCGCACAGCCCTGAGTCCATCCGAGGGATCTCTGCTCAGTTTTGTGAGTCCTTCCCCTGTGAGTGCCCCACCGCCATGTAGGATCCACCTTCACTTTTCTGAGTCCTTCTTCCAGTGGGTGCTGACTTAAATCTTAGGATCCCTTCACCGGGTCTGTCTATATTGATTCCTAAGAAAGTCATTCAGCAACTTTTCCCAACTGCGCACTAAAATCATCTTCTGTGGACGAAGTTCTTTCACGGTCTCTAAGTGCTGCCCATCTCCCTCCAGGGGCCTAGCTCCCGAAATGGTATCTGGAGTTCACGGAATCAAATGTGAGCTGGACTTCAGCCCCCTGGGGCCTGCGCAGTGAGCAGCCTGTGCCCGTTTCCGTCACTCGGGTCTATCCGACATGACCTGACTGACATTGTTTCCTCTTTTAGTCTTGCCTGGTTATTTCACCTGTGGTTTTCCTCCTTTCTTGAAACTCCTGTGGGACAACCTATTGACACTGCTCCCGGGGTGTTTCTCATTCATAGTTTTGTTTCCCTAACGCTCACTTGAGGAGCTTAGGCTCAGAACGGCCCAGCTAGGCTTTTCTATTGATAGTATTGTCCACAGTGGTTCCGATACACAGGGAAGGTCTGGAATGACTGTTCTAGTTCTTACAGCCCCTCTCACTGGGAGGAAAGTGCTGGCATGGAGTCCAGGTCCCTGATCAGTCCTGGACCCTGGCCACACCATCCACCTGTGTGCAGTAAGTACCTCAGTGCTGAACGCAGTGGGTTACTATATTCCAGGCTCTTCAGGATTGCTAGAAAGCATGTCTGATTCCTTGGCGTCTCCACAGGCTAGAGGACTGATCTGCTCAGACCAGCAACGTTAAAGTTGCTTGACAACTCTGCTTTTCTCCTTGGGCTTGTCTCCCAGTTCTTCTATGACGCATACACTAGGGGGTTAGAGAATAATGTCTATCTGAAAATAAGCTAGAGCTAAAATGACCAACTTAGAATATAAACTGATTTTTAAGACCTACCTAAGTCACATTTTAAAAACAGCCTGTGATTTTTGTGGTTTTTACGTGCCCGACTTAGACGAATAAATGTTCTTTAGTTTATAAAAATACCGGTTATTAGACATGCCAAGTTGCTTCTAGACACAAAGTAAAGTAAGCCTTATCAGAAAAAAACAAACAGTTTTCACTAAACATTTTAATTTATTGCATGATTCAGCACATGGCATTTGCAAGGTATGCTGAAGCGGTCACAATAAACAAACAAACAAACAAACCCATTTCTTGCTAGTCTTCATAAGGAACTGCTCAATTTTTTTTTTTTTTTTCAGAGAGTGGGCCTTGTAATACAGTGGTTAAGTCCTGCGCGTTGGGGGCTGGATTCTACATGGTCAACTGAGGTTTGAATCCTGGCCCTGGTACCTTGAAAAACACGCCAGCGTACATACGCATGCATGCTCCAAATCCCGATGGGATGGAGTAAGGGACAAAAAAGGACTGCGGTGAGACCACACCCCATTAGGGGGTGCCAGCCTGTTCCCTCTCCCTGGCAAGCATGCATAGCCTCTGGCAATTAAAAGAAAAAGAAAAAAAAAAAAAAGAAAATCCCCAAATAAATTACACTATATTGTTCTTACATTTGCTCAGTTAAAAATATTGACATTTTATTATGAAATACATTCAGAACCATTTAGAAATCATAAATCTAGTATATGATTGTTTTGTATTATTTGTGGGTTTCTCAATATGAGAACCATTGTTTGTTATAAAGCAAGCAGTGATGTAACCAGGTCACAACATTGCAAACACCCCAGGCCTCCAGGGCTACATCCGAACCACAGCCCCCCCCAACACTGGGAAACTGGTTTGGTTGTATTTGCATGGCAACACACAGCCTCATCTCATGTTCTGAGAAAGCTCCAGGTGGAATGAGACCAATCTGCTCAACTGTTTCTAGAACTCCTTACAGCCCAAATCCAAAGTCCTTTCCTTTCTGGAGGGCCCATAGACAGGTTCCCCAGCTAATCTCGGTTCTATACAGGCAGGAGTTTTCTTACTTACCTTTCAATCCAGCTCCTAAGAAATCAGGTTTTACTGAAAGATTGGAGTTAGGACAACTAGGCAATTTAGCAATTAACCAGTCATGGTTATTTATGACAAGAACATAACATGTTGGAGCTCAGGTGTCATTTTAAGAATGAAAGTAGAAACATCAAAAGGATTAAAGGGCTCCTGGTTCAACATGACACTCAACACTGATTTACTTCCATTTCCTCCTGAATCCAGCTAAAATTATTTATGTTTTTAAAGTGGAGAAACAAGATGAAGCCTTCAAGAACCAAGAGAGTGACAGGTGGAGTATACTGGGAAGTCTGGGGGCCGGAAGCACAGGGATGGCCTGAGTTAGAAGAGGAGACCCAGGTGTCTCTGAAAGGGGCACAGGCAAGCCTGGAATGGGGTTTGATTGAAAGTGTCATAAAACTCCTTCCCTAAATATTCTCCTACACCCTAGAGATTAGGCAGCAACCCCACACAGGCTGGTAAAACCCTGGAGGGATAATCTGAAAGAAATTAAGTAAAAGAAACCCACACTCAGAAACATAAAGAAGGGTAGGTGAGAGAATGAACAGTGATCCCAGATCTTTTCCTGCTTGGGTCCGAAAGTTGTGCAGCCAGTATTCCTTATATCCCTCAGAATCCCACGCCTCGGATAACCAGAGGATTCCTTTCCAGAGAACACACACCAAGGAGAAAACTTGAGTATCATTTATGGTTTCCTCAATATGAGAACCAGGTTACTTCTCCACACCCCACAGGGCAAACGCCCCATGTCCCTCTGCCACACACGGACACACGAGGTGTCCAGTGCCTTCTCGGTGCCTCATGGTGAGGAGTGAGCCGCAGAAGACACCCGACACGGGACTCCTGCAGTGTGGAAAGACAACCACAGACTTCAAGACCAATGGGCAGAGGAAGCAGCACACAGAGCAGAAGTGAACTCGGACAAGGGAAGACATCAATAAAATGATCGGAGATGCAAGATAGGTATCCATTCCATACCTTATGACAAAAATTGTCGAGAATATCCAAAGAACAACAGCTTTCCGAAGTTAAACAATTAGAGAGGAAATTTTAATATGATAGTATGTCTGAAAGGTAACCTTGAATCACATTGCCCCAAAATCTTCTTTTATTTAGAAAAGCAAAGTAAGTAGGAATAAAGAACATTAAAGGATAAGTCTGGGAAATCCAATATCTAAATATAAAGGTTCCTAAAAAAAAGAAGGGAGAAAATGGAGGGGAAATAGTATTAAACACATAATCTGATTCCCAGTATCGAAGGGCATGTGTATCTTTTAAAGGAAAGATCCACCACGTGGGCAACACAATAAAAACACAAAAGGACCCCTTTGTGCACAGGGGGTAAAACTTTAAAACGTTGGGACCTTGACGTTTCCTATCAAAACAGGTGTCACGGGGTGGTTCAGGTGCAGACCTCCCACACGGCTAACCACAATTCAAGTCCTGGACCTGGTGGCTTGCCTTCTCACTTTCTTACTTTGTCTCTTTCTCCGCCCCCCCCCCCCACTATCTCTCTCTGGTGAGCCCATGTGCCCTACAGTAAATTAAATACTAATAAAATTCAATTAAATAAATAAATAAATATATATATATATATATTTAAAAGGTGTCATACAGATCTAGAAGCAAAAGACAGACCAGCCAGCAACACTGGTCTTCAGAATCGAATGGTTAGCCTGCGACCTTGCCTATGCAGAACTGAGTTGACCCTCACAGGCACTGGCAGCAGTAAAGTCGTAGGCTCCCCTATGGGGTCTGTCCCAGTAAAATGCAGAGAGAAGATGACAATAATACCTGGCTCTGAGAAAAAGAGGGGCCAGCGTGGCTCTGAAGCAGGCCGGCTTGACGGTCAGAGAGACTGCTGCCATTTTGGAATTAATGTATATGGTAATGACTTTGACTGGCTGAATATATAGTGTATTCATGCTGGGAAAACTCGTTTTGTATGCTGTAATGATATACAGTGATTAAATGTAAACAATAATAGTAAAATAAAAGAAAAAGAGAAATGAAAGGCCTGACCAAGTGCTGCGTGGAGAGGTGTGTCTGAGGGATGGGGAGGTTTGAGGAATGGTCAGATGAGAATCCAGGAATGAGTGTTTGAAGAAAAGCAGGCACCAGGATAATTACCCAGGGGAAAGTGGTTGAGTTTGCTTGCTTATAGTGAGGAATGATTTGCATGTGATTGTATCTTGTATACATAAATACAGAAAACATGCCGAGCTTTTCTAAATAGTTTGATGGTGTTTGCTGTCGCCCTGTAACAGGTTACAGAAATAAACTCCCTCTCCGCCTCCGCCTCCGCCTCTCATCTCCCTGACCATGACAAGCAGCTGCTGGCCTTAGCTGGCCAGGAACAGTTCCTCTAGTGAACGGTCTCTCCACAGGCAAGCAACACCAGGAGCCTGCAGCTGACCCTCTGCCAACAACCTCAGGGTCCCCTTCCTGGGCCGAATCCACTCGCCCTGGTGTCCTGCCTCCCACCATGACCCAGCAGCTGTGACTCCCTCACCTTGATTTCAATCCACTGTCCTTGTCAGGCCTTGGCTTGGTCTAGGTTTCCCTCCCGCTAAGGAGAAGCATTCTCTGCTCCGTGTCTCTGCTTACAGCATTTTCCCGATATGCAGCTTCTTCACTTGTCTTAAATCACTGAAATATATCCTCTCTTTTCTCTAATCCAGAGAAGTCAAGGTCACATGGTCAGGAAGGTGGCAGAGCTAGAATTTAGACCAAAATCGATGTGACCCCAAATACAGCCTTTTTTTCACTGGACCACAAGACCTTCCATGTCACTTTATATCTTGCATATATACCTGTGTGTGCATGGGTGTGTACATGTTTGTGTGTGGTGCATGTACATGTCATTCCATCTTCCTTCTTCCTAGTTTGCTAGAATCAGGATCCAAACTAGGTCCGCACATTAAATTTGTAGACTCTTTTGATATATAGGTTTGTTTTCTAAATGTCAAGCAATTTGTTTGTAAAGAAACTAGGATTTTTAAACACAAGGATATTCTTAGGTACTACAACATTCTGATTCTTACATGGAGTAGTGATTGCATTGGTATTTGCTTTATAATTATTCTTTATACAAATGTATTCATACACTTTCCACATGTAAGAATCATTTCATGTGCTTTGAGTAGAATTGATCCAGCCCATTGGGGTTGGGTCCTGGTTGCCTCAAGCTAATTAGTTCAATATATGGTTTGCCTTTTTGATCATGCATTTGTTGTCAGACTGGAACTCAGTCTGCCTCTTAATGGCGTAGGACACGTTTGACAGCAAGTACCTGCCACAGATATTTCCAGCCAAAAGAACTCAGCGCTGTTTGGGTGGCAGTGTCAAGCCTGAGGGTTAAGCTGTCGCCAGAGCAGGAAGAGTGAGAGGGTGGCCTCGGGTTCTAAGAAATGGAGTTAACCTGCTTGAGCGAGTCTCTCTGGGTCAGAACTACCTGTGGACTTTTCAGTCACATCAGCCAATACATTTCTGCACCAGTGAGACACTTTGCGTCTAGTACTCTTTGCTATTAGCTCGTTTGCTCATTTTTGGCGCTGATGGGATTAATCCCTGAGGTGTTCCTTCTGAGGAGTGGAAGAGGGGAACTTTCTAAACTCTGCCTGGGGCCTGGGCCTATAAACGCATGAGTTAGATGAAGGCTCTAAGACAAACAGCTCTGGACTAAAGCAAACTGAAAGCTTCCTGAGGCGGGTGTGCCTGTCTCTCCTGCTGCTGCGGCATCTGGTGTAGCCCCCTCAGGGTCCTTGGCCACCGCAGCAAAACCCCAGTGCAGATCAGTGGCTTTGCCCTCCTTCAATGATGACAAGAACCAGGGCAATGACAGCTAAGTTACAGAGACTGCCTCTGTGCTGTGGCAGAACTATGTCCCCTCTAATGCTACATGTTGAAGTCCTAACCCCCATAGTGCTTCAGAACATGACCATTAGAAGGTCACTGTCAATGGTCAGGGTAAGTCATTAGGATGGACTCTGATCCTACGTGACTGGTGTCCTTATAAGGAGGGGAAACTGGGAGGCAGCCAGACAGGCACAGAGAAAGCCACGTGAAGATGAAGGCCAAGATCAGGATGAAACTTCTACAAGCCAAAGGAAGCTAAGGATTGTCAGCAGACCACCGAGAGCTAGGGGAGAAGCCTGACCTCAGAGGGAACCACCCTGCTAGCACCTTGATGTGGAGACCGCAGACCAGACCGTCTCTGATCCATGGTTCCAGAACTGAGAGATTTCCATTGTTAAAATCTCCTGCTTCTTCCCAACCTCCAGCCCCACTCCCAGGTCTGTGGTCATGTATGAGCACACTCCACACGCTGCATGTCAGGAACCACCCTGTGTGACTCACAGGTATTCACCCAGTCCTCACAACAGCCCAGGGAGACAGCATCTACTTACAGATGCGGAAAACAGAGGCCGAGGGTGAGCAGGTTAATTGCCAGTGCCACACAGCAGTTAATAGGCGAGCTGGGATTCAAACCCCGGCCGTCTGCCTGTGAACTGTGCTCTTCCTCTCCCAGGTCACATGCTAATTCGACAATGTCTATAACTTACAGGACTGGGCTTAGATTTCTTACCCAGATTTCCATGATAAGAAAATATCTGTAGGTTTAATTTTATTATTAGAATCCCAGACACATGCTTTCTCTTTCCTAATAGCATAATAAATAAATAAAAAAAGCCACTCATTTAATATTGAAATACATTTGTCCACGGTATTCATTTGTTTCTTGGACTCTGAGAAAAATGGGGTAACTCAAATATTATGACAGAATTCGAGTAATCTGTGATGCTTGCCAATTTGAAGATTATTTAAATACATAAAGACATACAGCATGTTATTAAACGCGAGGAATGTCCCCAACATTCTGCAGATAATCTCGCAGCGACTATCCAGGGCGCTCTATCCAGGCTTTGCTCAGATTCTGACGAATTACGGGGTCTTGGTACAGCGAAAGAGGGCACGGAAGTCGGTCTTATACCTCAGGCAAAGCCATTATTGCTGCATGTATTAGCACTTTTAAAGGGGGAATAAAAGCAGACAATAGTCTGCTGGAGCAGATGCACTACAGAGCATCAGGTTCTCTGGAATTTCCCTGGAAAGCAGGAGAAGGACACACCCTTCAGGCCTCTGGAGAACACAGAGCAGGGCGGGCCCATGGCTCTGACCCTGAGCAAGCTCACGTGGTTTTCTGTAGATGGGTAGATGAGACTGACCTCCCTCTTGATGAATGTGTTATTAACAAAGTGAAGGGGATAAACAAATGTGGCTGGAAGTAACAAGGCACTTTTGCACCTAAGATATTATAGCTTTTGTACTATATTCTTTCTTTCTTTTTTAACCATGGGTGCATGTTCTTGCCTGGAGAGAGAAAGAGAGATGGAATGTGAGAAATCACTCCCTCAGTAGGGATGGCCATGCCACAGTTTCTTTCCTTCCATTCTCCTCCTGGGATTTTGAGCATGCATGCACACATGCCCAGTGTGATTTTCAAGCCACCAGTCTGGGACTCAAACCATGGTTGGCCATGTGAGAGTCCAGCACCTTAACTGCCATACCACCTACTGGCCCTGTACACTTGAATGCTAAGAAATGCTGAGCTCCCAGAGTGTCAGAGACGGAAATGCAAATGGCACTCTGACCTTTGTTAGAAGAGCTGCCTGGCAAGGAGAGCTGCAGCAGCCAAGGCAGAGAGGACCCTGGGATGATCCTGAGTCTCTGTGGTCACTAGAACTCCGGCCTGGTCTTGCCTCACAGACAGGACAATTACTCACTCAGTTTTGCAATCTGCCAAAATGAAGTCTGTTAGGGGGTGAGAAGCTGGAGAAGGTAGGATTTATTTTATACACATGAGGTGAATTTCTTTCAAAGGAGGATACTTCTGATAATATTATTCGCAAAAAGCAGGTTTTCTATGGACACATACTACCTATCTCCTCCCCATGCCCAGCTGGGACCCTGTGAGTACTGAACCAAGTATGGCATGAGGGCCAGGGCATGCAGGGACCCCACCCATCTTTGCACAGGTCACAGAGAAGAATGGAAAGCCACAGAGAGCAGGGCAGGGTGTGTCGCAGTAACAGCCACTGGGGCTGGAGGAAGAGGTGATGGAGAACACTGGCAGAAGGGAAGACAGTCTGGTCTGGAGGCAAAGTTTTGGAATCTTTTAGGGTATAGATGTGACTTCCAGCTAAGAGACAGTGAGTTCCTCTGGAAGTTGTATATGGATGGTAAAGAAATTTGGAACATGAGAAAAGAAGAGAAGACGAGTGACCAAGAGGGCAAAGGAGAACAAAAGTTTCACTCCAAGGTCCCAGAAAAGGATGCGCTTGAGGAGGAGGAAGTGGTCAAGGCACTGACCCAGTGGCATAGTAGTTAGGGAAGCTGGATCCACATGGACAACTGTGGTCTGAATCGTAGTCCTGGGGACCTGAGAAACATGCTGTGTGTGCCCCAAGTCACAACAGAATGAAGAGATGGAGAACGGGTTGTGGCACACCCATACCCCTCTGGGGTGCGGGGTGGGGGGTGCTTCCTACTTCTCCTCGCTTTCTGTCTCTCTGGTGAGTGCATATGACCTGTGGGAAGGAAGGAAGGAAGGAAGGAAGGAAGGAAGGAAGGAAGGAAGGAAGGAAGGAAGGAAGAAAAGGAGAAGGGAAGGGAAAAGGAAATCTAACTTATATTATCACTGTTATAATAACTAATTGGAGGGCCAGCAGGTGGTGTGGTGGTTAAGGGCACTGGACTCCCACGTGGGAAACCACAGTTTGAGTCCTGGACCTGGAAGCTTCCTTTCCATTCTCCGTCTCTCTCTCTCTCTCTTTCTCTCTCGCTCTGTTCCTCTGGTCAAATTAAAATAAATAAATAAGTAAATAAAGTGAAATAAAATAATTATTTAAAAAATAATTAATTGGAAGCAAATAGCATAATTTTAGATATTTATCTTTTTCAAACTAAGTTTTCCAATTTCCTCATCTCTAAATTGAGAGGGTTAAACTAGATGGTTCTTAAAGGCTCTTCCCAGTCTCATACTTACGGACCTATAATTATTTTTTAAAGAATTATTTATTTTTAGTCATCATTATTACTATTATTTTAATTTGACCAGAGAGAGACATAGAGAGAGAGAGAAAGCGAGAAACCAAGCCATCAGGTCCAGGACTTGTGGGAGTCCAGTGCACTTACCCACCTTGCCACCTACTGGTTCCATGGATCTATAATTCTACTGGGTCAATTAAAATAAAAAATACTTCCTAATGATCTTAATGATATAATTTATGAGTGATTACCATTTTCAAAGTACCGTGAGACATTTTGTGTCACAATACAGGTTAAAGGCATAAAGCAGTGAAGTAACATTAGCTCCTCATTCATCCGCTCTCTGGGTCGGTCTCCTGATTCTAGAAGGCGCCCTCCTAGGACCTGGTCTGAGGCCTTCTCAGACCAGGGTCTTACAGCCCAGGGGGTGTACACTCATAAGCCCAATAACCAGACAGCTGAGGGACACAACTGCTGAAGAAAGTATACTTTCAGAGTTTTGAAACAGATGTGCCAAGAATTTATACATAATATATTTGGAAAGATAAGGACAGATGGTAGAGATGTAAGTTAGGGAAGGAGGATTGTCTTGCATAAAATAAAAATGGTTGAAATAAAGAACATGGGAGGCATACCAGGCTGATTATAGGAAGAGAATAGATTAGTTAGCTGGAGGCCACTTTTCCAAATGGCAACAGGAAATAATAAAGAGTGACATAATATGAAGGAAAAGTTAAAAGTGCTGAAGAAAATTAAGAAGTGGCAATATTCACATAATGGAGTGCCAGACAAAGAGTAAAATAAAAATGAAGAAGAAAGATACTTGAAGGTATGATAAAGATAACTAAAAAAGGACAAAAGTGGGACCAGCAGTTAGTGTAATGGCTATGTCACTGAACTCCCATGTAGTCAACTGAGGGTCAAGTCCCAGACCCAGTGGCTTAAACTCACACTGGGTGCGTGTGTGTGCGTGCCCAAGATCCCAAGAGGAGAATGGAGAAGGGATTGCAGTGTGGCTATCCCCGCTGGGGGGGTGATTTCTCGCTTTCTGTCTCTCTGTCTCTCTGTCTCTCTCTGTCTTCCTGGTGAGCGCACACGCCCTATAGCAAAAACCTATCAAAAAAAAAAAAAAATAGGACAAAAGCTTGCAAACTGAAAGGGATCAGAAAAGTGTTAAACAGGATAGATAAGGGGAACATACATACAGTAAAATTTATAATGAACCTTAAGAAAAAACTGAAAGCTTCTATGAAGAGCAGAACACCTTCAAAAGAGTAAAAAATGGGCTGATTTCAGAGTTTCCAACAGCCACATGGATGCCAAAAGTCAGTGGAATAATATTTTTAGAGACTTGAAGAAAAAGAATTTGACATAGAATTTTATAGCCAGCGTGACTATCATTTAAGTATGAGTGCATATCAAATTATTCTCAGCTATAAAAAATTTCAGAGATTTTGCCATGTAAATATCCACTTTGAAAGCACCCTTAGAAAAGAAATTAGAAAAGAAATAAATCCAGGAAGATGATGTGTCAGACATAAAAATTAAGAATGCAAAAAGCTTCAAATCAGACAGATCTGAGTCATGTCTACTGTTATATCTAAAAAACAGCCCGGACCAAAGCAAGGAGAAAAGCTAAAGTGTATTTGTGACCATATAAGAGTAAATATCTAGGCAGAATCAATGTGGAAAGATTTAATAACTCATTCAAGAATTCACTGGGATTAGATAAATATCATGTGGATCTTAAAGATAATTCCCTCGAAAATAACAGAAAAAAATCTGAGGAAGAAGAGGAAAAATAAGCAAGTAATGCAAAAGTCAATTATGAACTAAGAAGGCAAAAATAGGTATTGATATAATCACGACATGCTCAGTTTAGTGAGTTAAACCTATCAATGAAAAGCTTGATTTGGGACCAGCAGTTAGCGTAATGGCTATGTCGCTGGACTTCCACGTAGTCGACTATGGTTTGAGTCCCAGACCAAGTGGCTTAAACACACGTTGGGCACGTATGTGTGCGTGCCCAAGATCCTGAGAGGAGAATGGAGGAGAAGGGATTGCGGCATGGCCATTCCCCCTGGGGGGTGATTTCTTGCTTTCTGTCTCTATGTCTCTGTCTTTCTGGCAAGCGCATGTGGCCTACAACAAAAAAAAATAAATAAAAATTAAAAAAAGCCTCCCCCCCCCCCCCAGTACCAGCAAAAAATAAATAAAAATTAAAAAAAGCTTGAGCTTGACTTTATAAAGCAAGATTTAAGAGTTTTCTACAAGAGGTATACTTAAAAGTAAAGGATACAGGTCAGTAGGATATAGGTCACTATCTCTGTCTCTTTCTCTCTCTCTCTGGTGAGCACATGAGCCCTAAAAAAAAAAAAAAAAAAAAAAAACCACTCAAAAAATAAAAAACAAAAAACCTAAGAGTTAAATGTGGAAATACAGAAGCTGGCAATAGTAGTGAGAGACTTCTTAAAATGTATATAAAGCAGAAGAGACAGGAGATTTGAAATATACCTTTCCTAAGCTATTATATTTATATAGAACTCAGTACCCAATAGAGGCTATCATTTTTAAAAATCTGCATAGAATATTTATACAATTTGATCATTTGTCATAAAAAAATGCATTAGCAGTGAAAGAAAACACCAAAACTCCTAAAATAACAAAGTATTTATGTCCTCACGTTTCCAAATAAATAAGGTAGTTTTTCATAATACCACATTGTTGGAAAGGAAATAACATTACTAAATAGTACTTGGGTTTAAAAGTAAATCCATAGAGGGTTAAGCAATATTTAGAACTGAACGAAAATGAAAACAAATGTATCAAAACTTGTGGGATGATGTTCAAGCAGCTCTGAAGGGAAATTTTATAATTTAAAATGTGTTTACAAGGAAAAAAGAAAATTTGAAAAGAAGGTAAACTATCCAACATAAAAGTCCAGAAAAGGAAAAACCAAATAGATTCGAAGTAACAAGGAAGGAAACAATAAATACGAGAAACGAACCACAGGAGATACGATGGCAGGCTGCAACGAGGAACTGTCAAGGGATGAGAAGTGGCTTGTCTAAGAGCAGACGTTAAAGGCAGTTTCTCTTCCAAACAACTTTTTTCATACTACCTAAGAAGGATCTTGAGGGGCCGACAAGTAGCGTGGTGGTTAAGGGCGCTGGACTCCCACATGGCTGACCACGGTTCAAGTGTCGGACCTGGTGGCTTGCTTTCTCACTTCCTCTCTGTCTCTCTCTGATCAAACTGGAAAATAACAATGATAATAATAAATAAAGTTAAATAAAATAATTCTTTAAAAAAAAAAAAAAAAAGAAGAAGCATCTTGAGACACCATGGCAGTAACAGTAATAAAATGGGCGATATCAAAGACAATGATCTGAAACATTTGCCTCCAACCCAAAATGAAGCTTTATGTTGTGTTTGTCACAAATTTATGTATTCAATATTCCTTACTACTAAGCATCATTGGCGTCCTCACGGACCGTATCAGAGACATTGTAGGAATTAGATCCTTCAAAAGACAATATAGCAAGGTTCTCAGAGGAGTCAGACAAACGTGCCTTATTTGAGATTTGAGAGAGTTGAGTGGAGAATTACATAGTAAAATAATAATAAAAAATTACTTTTCATATAAAAAAGAAATAAATGAACAGTGGCCAGCAGGGTGGTTAGTGTGGCTGGATTCCACATGGCTCACTGCACAGTTTGAGTCCTGGACCAAGCAGAAACATGGGGTCCGTGTGCACTGTGTGTCCAAACTCCCAAAAGGAAAGAGAAGTGGAGGAGAAGGGATTGTGACGTTCCCCTTCCCCACGGGGGGGGGGGGGGGGTGCTTTCTCACTTTCCCTCTTTCTCTGTCTCTCTTCTTGTCAGTGTAAAAATTAAAAACAAAAAATAGATGAACTAGATACCGTAAAAGAAAAGATTAACAAAAAGCTCTGTGGAAAGATTAGTAAAAGAAACAGAACTTGAGCAAGCACAATCAACACTCACCACACCCAAAAGCAAACAAAGAGATACAAATAAACATAATATAAACAACGGCAAACTGCAAACATAAGGAGATTTGCCAAAATAAGTGTATTTTGAAATTATGCATTAATTAATTAGGAAATTAGATGAAGACGTATTTTTCAAAAACATAAATGCTGAAATGGTAACAAGAAAACTTAAATAAACCAATATGCATTATAAAAACTGCAAATGTTAGTGAAATAAATCACTTCATGTGATACGGAACAACTAAGAATAGATTATAATGGATGAAGGATAAACATGAAAGGGCCTCAAAGGGCTTGTGGAAAAATGAAATTAAAGCATAAGTTTATTCTGATGCAAAAAATAACTGAAATCCAAGCATAGCTCTTTTGTATATTTAACATTTTCCGTGAATTTTTTGAAGACACCTCCTATCGCAATTCCTAGAGCAATTATTAAAACAAATAAGCAAATAAACATGTAGTTAAAGAAGAGGCAGAATTGGGACCAGCAGATAGCTACATCGCTGGACAGTAGTGGATTGTGGTTTGAGTCCCAGAACCTGAGGCTTAAAACTTATGCCAGGCGTGTGTGCATGTGTTCCCACAATCCCAAGAGGAGAATGTCTAGCCAGTGAGTGTACATACCCAAGAGCGAAAATCTCCCCACCCCCCCAAAAAAGAGGTGGGATCAAAATGGAATAACAGCAGAGATGAACTAACTCAGAAATTCAAACTGGCGAAGTTTTTTACTTAGGGTTTTCTAATTATTAACGTTGATAACCAGTTAATTCATTTAGTCCATACTGAGTTTATGGTCTTCCATGAAAAAGATTATAGGGTAATATTTGTAAGTGGGGGGATTTCTTTAACTGGTACTCTGTCAGGAGGTGCCTCCAGCAGCTAAACACAGTTTGTTTTTCGGGGCCAGCAGATGGCATAATGGTTACATTGCTGGACTCCCATGTAGTCTACTGTGGTTCAAGTCCTGGACCCAGTGGCTTAACTCACGTTAGGCATGTATGCATGTGTGCTCAAGATCCCAAGAGGAGAATGGAAGAAAAGGGAATGTGGTGTGGCCATGTCTTCTGAGGTGGTAGTTTCTCGCTTGCTTTCTTTCTGGAGAGCACACACATCCTATAGCAAAAATCTCTCTCTAAAAACAAAAACAAACAAAACTCAGGTTGTTTTTCTCATCTGAGAAGCCATCTGGGGATTGCTGGAGGTTGGCCCCTCAGGGCTCTGCCATTTGCCTGTCCCACCATCCTGGTGTGCGGACCCTCATGCCTGTCCCCCCGGTGTGACAAGAGCCCTGTAAGCCTCTGGACTGCAAGGTAAAAGGAGACAGAAAAGGGGGAAAAGGGCATTTTGCTATCCTCATCTTCGTTTACAAATGAAAATGTGCCCACCCAAGTTCTCATTGGCCGGAACCATGGTGTGTGGACAGCTGAAATGAACAGGAAAGACCTGAACTGGCAAAGGGTACACGGACTTGAAATTTGGCTCATCGTTGGCTGAGTCAAACTGCACTCTGGTAACTAGCTCCACATTAAGATGTACAAAATAATTTTTAGTGAATGAAAATTTTCCCGGGTTTAATTTTTTAAAGTGACTACATGCTTTCTATTTGAGATAACCATGAAATTACAGAAAATGCACAATGGGAATATCTGCACAGCAGCCTTGACCTTCTTGTTTTGGCTATCTGCACAAAAACTCTCTATGGCTGTAATGTTTGGTATTCTGTGTTTGTTTTGTGTGGAAACCAAATCTCTAGGTAGACCAAATATGCTTGGAAATTCCTGTAGCAATAGAAATTGTGGCTGAAATGTGCTGTGTTCCCATTAGAGATTTTGTATTTCACATATTACATTAAAAACACACACACACACACACACACACACAGTAAATACTGAGAAAGTTACAAGGGACTGTAATGTTTTCCTACAGAAAATTTCAGCAGGGGTTTTTCAGATGGAAAGATCTGGCATTTAATCACTTTCTGTAATAAGTGAGGATTTGAGTTTGTTTTCATCATAAGGTTTGTGCAGTGTCCACACAGAAATAGAGAGAAGGTAAGTGAGAAATCAGCTCCCCTGGGAGATGGCCACACCACAATCCCTTCCCCTCGTCTCCTCTTGGGGTTTTGGGCACCCGTACACACATGCCAGGTGTAAGTTTCAAGCCACTGGGTCCAGGACTTAAAGTGTGCAGTCAGCCACGTGGGATCTAGTACCTTAACCTTCATGCCACCTGCTGACCCAGTAACAGAGGATTTTAACCTTTGGGTTAATTTTCAGAATCTTTTGACTGGCTTAGGGCTGCAGATGTAAAACACTGAAGTCTTAAACAAAGCAAGACTTCAGATAGATCAGAGTGTAACACTGTAATTGTCAAAGGTAAAATAGTGAATGGTAAAAGGAAAATAAATGCAGTGAGAAGAAAAATGAATTCGTGTTGTTGGGATCCAAATATAGTAAGTTAGGGAATTCTATCCATTTCTAATGTCACTGTAAGGCCAGACACTGTGCTCTGGGGTTCCTGGCTAGGATTTCCAGAAGGAAGGGCGTGGTTTCTTTTTCCTGTTGGAAGGCTGGCACTCAGGCGACGACGCTGAAGGGAAGGCTGTCAGGCCCTGGACATCCTGCAGTCAATTCCAGACACTTAGGGATGAGTCTTCAGAGAAAAAGAAAGTAGAGTTTTCTGAATTTTTCACATCACTGTATTCTTTGTTTTTTTTTGGAAAGGAGAGATTTTTGCTATAGGGTATGTGCGCTTGCCAGAAAGAGACAGAGACAGAAAGTGAGAAATCACCCCCCGGGGAGATGGCCACGCCGCAATCCCTTCTCCTCCATTCTCTTCTTGGGATCTTGGGCATGCACGCACATGCGCCCAGCTTGAGTTTAAGCCACTGGGTCCGGGACTCAAACTGTGGTCAACTACACGGGAGTCCAGCAACATAGCCATTACACCATCTGCTGGTCTCCCACATCACTGTATTCTAAACATGATTGGACAAGTATATTTTTGTTACTAAAATGTTAATAAACACAGTACCTTTTAGTGACAAAAAAGAGCAGCATTTGTTCAACAAAAGAAATATTAATAAGCTGTTGCATGAGGACATGTTAGAAATTTAGTAAAGATAGAAATAAACTGATAAAGCATTGGTGTGCATCGATGAAAATCGGGTGTCATTTATGCTAATTGAGTTTGAGGTGAGTTGGAGTCACTCCTTGTAGAGTAGGAAAGGTGTCTGTGACTCCAGGCCTCTCAGCAGCTGCTCGCTCCTCACAGACACTCCCCAGACTCCTGCAGCCAGGTTCTCAATGTGCTGCATGAAGGCGAACCTCTGAATTCTGAGTAGACGTGAGCTGAGTGCAGGGCATGGAACGGGCAGCCTGCTTTTCAGAGAGCCCAAAGATGGAGTGGGCAGCCAGCAGCTTGCCTCCTGCTCTGGCCCATCTGGAGCCGCTTCCTGCCACTTACTCAACCTCGGCTTCCTGTCCCCTCAGCTGATGACTTCCAAGGAGGGTCATCTGGAAATGCAGAGCTCCCAGGAGCGTCCCCGAGGAAGCCTGAGACTCTATCCTTCCTGCCTGCCTGGGCGGCAAGGAGACCCCCAAAAAGACAGAGCCTGGGGCCTACCGCTCTGCTCTTGTGGAGGAGTATTCTAGGTCTTCAAGGCTAACGCCCCAGGGCGGGGAGAAGTTCCTCTGCATTGGAAAGCAGTTCTGCCTGGCACTTAGCTAACCCCATGCCACTGTCTCTGAGTAGGAGACAAATACTACCGTGTCACTTTGTGGTGACAGAGTCCAAGAAGCACATCTGAAACACTCCATGACAAGCGACAACTCTGACGTGCTGTGAAATCCTTGCGATTCAGCTGCACGAGGGAAGGAAGATAGTGGTTTCTCCGTTTGGCTTCTATCTGCTTGAAAGAGTCACATTATAGAATAAAAGGGAGATGTTTTTTCTTTGTAAAGCACTTCAGACACATTGCAAAGACTACTTCATAGGCGAAACCTCTAGCACGCCATCAGTTCATCTGTCAGGCACGCCATGTCTACGTTGCCGAGGGGTAGGGGTGTGGGGAGGGGAGAGGAAAGGCCCCTGCCCTTGCCAGACTCCTGACGGGGCCTCTGCCTGCACCTTTCCGGAGGTCCCAGTGAGGCTGGGCTCCTCCCCAGCTCCTCTGGCCATCCGAATCCTGGCAGGACCCTGCTCAGCAGACACGTTACAGCCTCCCCTTCTTTCACCCACTAGTGGCTGAGCAGTTACCCCATGTCAGGTACAGTAACTTGGAAAAAGGGCCTAAAACAGACACAAAGCCCTGGCCTCACGGAGCTCACATTCCACTGACACAGGGTGCGATCACCTTCACCGGGCTGGGAGCAGGCTGGCGTTTTACACTCTGTGCTAAGTACACGGGGACCAGCCAGCTCTGAAGTCACAGGGAGCCCAACCCCGGCATGGCCGCTCTCTAGCAGGGTCACCACCTGAGTCCGAAAGGTCCTCAACTGTCAAGCAGGAGCAAAAGCACCTGCCGCGCAGCTGTCAGAGCAAAGAAAATGAAAAGTCCTGTCCCTTAGCACGGTGCCTAATGCAAAGCCAACGGTGACCAGCCGCTCTCCTTAGCCATGCTGCGGCTACCCCGGCGATACTCGGAGCAGACTGAAGGGCAGATGCTGAGAAGAGCACGGGGCTTGTCGCTAAACATAAAGGGGCACAAGGACAGGAGCTCAGTGGCCCCTGGGCCAGTGAAGAGGACAGAACATTTTTCCTTCCAGAAAGAATATATACTCAGTCCCATTGTCTTTAAAGCTTCTGGACCCATTTTGCTTTCTGATTTTTTGGGGGAAATAAGGACCAGAGAGATTTCTCCTGAGATAGCCAGTGCAGTGATGAGCAAGCACACCAAGGTCAGGCTGGGCGCCTCTGTCCTGGCTGAAAAGGCAGAGCAGTCTCCCGCCTCAGACAACTGTCATCAGGTGAGGCTGGGCAAGTCATCATCCCTTTTTGCAAAAAAAAAAAAAAAGAAAAATATGTCATAACTTTCCTGATGACCTAAAATTTTGCAAGAGCTTCCAGGATTCCTGACTGTCACATGAACTCTCCCAACTAACATTCGTTCCCTTAGCAGTTGATGCACGAGTCCTACAAAGCATGCGTGTAGCTGGAGAGTGGCCAGTTTGGGTCGCTCAGTGGGCAGGGACATGGCACAAATGAGCTGGGCCCCCTCAGCACCACCACCAGCATCTACACGTCCACAGGTGGTGACCAAGGCTAGAGAAGCCCGGGGTCTGGATGGTGTTTAGGCCAGGAAAATGAAGGCACAGGACTACGGGATCAGGTTTGTCTGTTTTGTTTTGAGAGGTTTTTGCTGTAGGCATGTGTGCTTGCCAGAAAGACAGAGATAGAAAGCGAGAAATCACCCCCCACAGGGGGGATGGCCACACCGCAATCCCTCCTCCTCCCAGGATCTTGAGCGCACAGGCACACACACCCAGCGTGAGTTTAAGCCATCAGGTCTGGGCCTCGAACTGCGTTCGGCTACATGGGAGTTCAGCGACAGAGCCATTACGCTAACTGCTGGTCCCCCAGGATCATGTTTGAAAAGGCTCTTCTACCCAAACACCCTTGACTTCATGGATCTCACGGAGAAGTCCCTGGTCAGGATGAGCATCAGTGTGCTGGTGCGAGCCGACAGAGCAGGCGAGCGTGTGTTACTCTACACCACTTCTGTCTATAGGACGTGGGGCAGGCCCGAAGCCTCAGCAGCTGAGCAGGAGCTAGGGTCCATATCATGACTGCAGTTCGAATCCTGGCTCTGGCAGCTTGCAAAACATACAGGTTTGTGTGTGTGTACCCAGGATCCTGATGGGATGAAGAAATGCAGGAAAAAAGGATTGTGGCATGACCAAGTCCTTTTCGGGGGTGTCCTTTCTCTCTGGTGTGTATATGCACACCCTCTGGCATAAAAAAAAAAAAGAAGATATAGGATTACAACTGTGAACTCCTGGGAAGGTCAAGGTCTTAGTGAAGGTCACATAAAAATCTGGTTAAATACTTCAGACTAAATTTGGAATTTGGAACACAGGAAGATTTATCCTATTTTATATCTCCAAACATATTCAGAATGGTACAAATAGTACGGTAAATTTATCTTGACACACAGGCACTGACAACATTTGGGTTTTGTGAACATCTGTGACTTTATTAATCTTCTGTTTGGCTAAAAAACTCCAGCTACCCCTGCTGATCCCACAGGAAGGGCCAGAACTGCAGAGAACACAGGCCATCAGGGCTCTGGGGTTTTTGGTTAATAGTCTTAGTAGAGACATGATTTGCTGGTTATGGTTAGGATTCAAATCATTTCTTAAAATGAGATGAGTAGCTATGATGTATCTGGACCTGAATATAATCAATACAGGGAAAGTACCAGCAACCAAAACATGCTTTCTGAGTTCCACGAATCTAAAAAGCACAAGTCACACATGAAATTCCATGAGCAGCAAACACATATTTTCCACAAACACTTTAAAGGTGCTTTTATTGAAAAAATAAACGGAATTTTAATTGCATGGCCATTAGCAAATGTAGTTTTTGTATGACTATCAATAAAACCCCTAAGCTGGTATTTAAATTCCACCTGGCTACAACACAGCAAAAGCAGTACCTGGGAACCCATCACTTGGTGTGGCTGCAGACTGGTTTAGGGGTCCCTGGGCCCCATGACTGAGCCTTTCTAGGGTATCCAGGCTCAGCCCTCAGCTCTCAGGGAAAAGTTATTACATACAGCCTTTTTTATTTTTTTTAAGAATTATTTTATTAAACTTCATTTATTTAAATTTGACCAGAAAAGGGGAGAGAGAGAAAGTGAGAAAGCAAGCTGCAGGTCTGGGACTCAAACCGTGGTCGGTCATGTAGGAATCCAGCACCCTTAACCAACACACTACTTGCCGACCCCACTACACATGGTCTTGGAGTCCATAGAGAAACACCAACCAAGGTGTTCATAATGTGGGTACCTACGGGCAATAAAGCCAATGAAAACTCTAAAATCTAGGCAAATCTGATTAGCAAACTAAAGTAGGTACTTTAGTTTTGTCAACTGAACAACACATTACGAATTTTAAAATTCTCATTTAAAAATAGGTTTCTGATTAAAAAAAGAAAGAAAGAAAAAAACACTTGATTTCATCTTGACTTTGCGGTAGGAAAACCCCACTGCAGCTCTGCTCTCTCACAGGGTCACTACCCCACAACGGTGTCTTTATACCACTGGCCACGAGATGGCGCTGCCACACATCTGGTTTTCACATCTCAAACAGGAAAGTTAAAGGAGGGTAACATATCACATTATTGTCTATCCTCAGCCAATTCTTTCCAACAAAAATGAATACAATGTTTGCATAAGACACATAGAACGTGAACATATGACTGAAGAATCAAAGCCGACTCAACCACATCCACTACGTGGCACCTGCTATAGGAAGTCACTTCAGGTGTCACAGTAAGGCCATCTTCCCTGCTCAGCAGCATAAAATGCCTCGACACCACAGTTCCTTTCTTTGGTGCTAAATGTGGCCAACGTGGCCAAGATTACAGGAAAAAGCCAGACCAGCCGAAGAAATCAGGATGGCAAATAATCTGCTCCTAAAGGTGAACCGAGGTCTTCAAAACACTTTGTGGCTACTCCAACGTTAATGCTAATGAGACTGAAAGTCAGTATTCCACTTAGAACTAAACACGAAACATTCGCTACCATGTTAATTTACAAAGTCACTACTGCTGGAGCTGTGAGGATCCCGTGTGCCCCATCTGCTGGCATCGCAGGAGTGGCCGGTCCCCGGCAGCTACGGTCTCTTCTTCTGCAGCACCTGACCATTGGTCCTTTCCGGCCGACTGCTCTTCGTTTCTGGCTGTGCGAAGTTCCAATCCACGGGATTGAGAAGCTGCTGAGTCTTCTTATGGGTCCAATATGGATTCAGGATTAGTGTGAGCAGGAACAGTCCAAGCAGGAAGAGTGCAAAATGAGGCAGGGCCAGGCTGCTGACCAGGCCGTCCCAGTGCCAGAAGCACACCCACCACATGTGGTAGGTTAGGATCATGCGGCAGTGGAACATGTGGATCATCAGCCACTGGTTGACCTTCCAAAACAGGGAATCGGACCAGCCGGCCTGTGGGGAGACAGAACAGACGCAGACGTCACCACAGACCTGTCGAAGCTGCTTCTCCACGTTTAGAAAAGGCACGCGCTACCTTATTTCACAGAGCACAACAGACTGAATTCAACGCCACTTCTGCTAAGGAAGTGGCTCTCCTTGGGGCTTAATTCTGAGAGAAGGCCAAGGTCTCCGTAGGAGAGTGCCAGGCCGGCAGGTGGTTTGATCCTTGCTTTCTGTTCACCTGTTTGTCTTGCTCTTCTTGGTTTCTGCTCCCTAAAGCAAACCTCTATTTTCTGTTTCTGTTTTTTAAGTTTTTTAATCTTGAATTTATACCTATTGAGTAAGCAGGTCCCATACCCAGACCTTCGGAGAAAGCTCTTTTAGGACAGAAAAGTGCAGGGAAAAATACGTTTTCCTGATTGATACGTTTATCCCAGGAGACCTCAGATAGAGGCCAAAATAAATCAGCCTAAAAATTAGGCCAAACATGCATTAAAACAGGTTTTTTGTAGTCATAGCTGAAACGGAATCGGGAACCTGGGGAACCTGAAGGTGAAACGCATCAGATCACAGACGCGAGGGTGGGGCCTGCGGCAGGGCCTCGTCAGCCCAGTACGGCCCGGTCAGCCCAGCATGGGCCAGCACTGCAGACCAGTGAGCCTCCTGCATGCTGGCCTCTCCAACCGCCTAGGACTCTGACAACCCAAGCCGCTCAGTCATCCCCAGCAGTTCCTCCCCAAGACAGGGACGCTCAGTAGTTAGGGACAAGGTGGCACCAGGCTACATGGACCAGCCTGGGATCAGGTAAGAGAAGGTGTGGTTGGTGTACCTCAGGCAGGGACCATGCAGTGGCTTGAGAAAAAAAAAAAAAGTTTTTTTCTTTTAAATTTTTAATATAGGCCATGTGTACTTGCTGGAGACAGAGAGAAAGAGAGAGAGAGAGGGAGAGAGAGAGTGAGAGCGCACGTGAGTGCAAGAGAGAAAGAAATCACCCCCTGGGGGACGGCCACCCTGCAATCCTTTCTCCTCCAGTCTTCTCTCAGGATTTTTGGCATGCATGCACACATGCCCAGTGTAATTTTCAAGCCATCAGGTCTAGGACTTGAACCGTGGTCAGCCATGTGGGAGTCCAGTACCTTAACCCTCAATATATATATTTTTTTATTTAGAGAGATTTTTGCTATAGGATGAATGTACTTGCCAGAGAAACAGAGAGAGACAGAGAGACAGACAGCAAGAAATCACTCCCAAGGAGGGATGGCCACGCTGCAATCCCTTCTCCTCCATTCTCCTCTCAGGATTTTGGGCATGCACGCACACGTGCCCAGCGTGAGTTTTAAGCCACCGGGTCCAGGACTCAAACCACGGTCAACCGTGTGGGATTCCAGCAACGGAACCGTTACACCATCCACTGGTCCTGACCCCTCAATATTTTAAGTTGAAAACCTAACTCTCAATGTGATGGAAGCTTTGGGAAGTAATTATATGTAAATGAGGTCAGGAGGTTGGGGCCCTCGTGATGGGATTAGTGCCCTTCTGGGGAGACCCGAGTGCCCTCTCTCCGGTGCAGGCCAAAAAGCCAGCCCTCAACAGCAAGCACCTGGATGGCGGACACCTTGATCTGGACCTGCAGCCCCCAAAAGTATGAGAATACATTTAAGGTCGCCCGGTCTGTGGCAGCCTGAGCTAAGACAATACCCAAAAATTCTAACTTTAACTTCTCCTGGCAGTTTTAAATGTATAAAACTCCAAGTATATTGCTTTGCTTTGCCTGAGTCTAGACACTAGAAGAGAAGGACCAGTGGACAGAGAAGCCCTGCGTGCCTCACACAGCTGAAGGGACACTTCCCGAGGGCTCAGAGGAGGACTACAGAACTCCCAGTCCGGCCTCACGGCACGCTGCTGGCCGCGGGGGTGCTCGCAACTGCTCACTCACACGCCACCTTCAGAAAGCACTGGGGCAACTCTTCACAGACATGCAAGGGTGTAGCTCATCTCCAACCTGTGTTTGGTGCCACCTGAGGGCAGGCTGTGGTCCCACAGTCCCCGATGATGCCGCACACTGTGCTGGAGCACGTAAACATGGAAAAATAAAAGCTAAGGAAGCACGGATCCAAGACAAGCCTGAGCCCTTCAAATTAAAGAGGACACAGGAGGAACTCGCTGGGACCAGAGGATCTGGTCTGGATGGTTGAGTGACTTGAGATGAAAACTAAACACAGTTCCTTATTTGTGAAATTGCAGGGTTAGGCTAGGAGTTCTCAGGTTCTTGGCACATCTAAAGAGGAAGTCACAAATGCAGTTGCTTCTCAGTTCACATGGGGTTGACAGATCTTCATTTGCCTGGAGCAGTCCCCATTGTCCCTTTTAACTCTGAAGGGTTTCCCGGTTTCGGTGATAAATATTATGGACAGGACCAGCAGATGGCATAATGGTTACACTCCTGGATTCCCACGTGGTCGACAGTGATTCAAGTCCCAGACCTTGTGGCTTAAAACTCATGCCAGGTGCACATGTATGTGTGCCCAAAATACCAAGAGAAGAATGGAGGAGAAGGGATTATGGTGTGGCCATCCGCCCCAGGGGTGATTTCTTGCTTTCTGTCTCTCTGCCTTTTTCACTCTGGCGAGTGCATGTGCCCTACAGCAAAAATCTCTCTCTCTAAAAAAAAAAAGTGGCCTCTCTGTTAACTGGGTCCCATCCCAAGTCCAAAGCCAATGATAGATAACACCAGGCTTTGGGAACGACAGGTTCTCGATCTCACGCACCCCTCAGGACCTCAATGGCAGCACGAGGCACGAGGTGAGGCCGGGCAGCTGCGCCCCTAGCTGTACCGGGGCTCAGGCCTTTGTGCAGCTCCTCTGGACTGAGCCAGAGCTTGTCTTCCAGATGAGCACGGCGGGGCCCTGCTGGAGCTCTGAGCACCCGCATGCTCCAGGGTGAGGACGCAGGAAATGACTCTGTACTCTACTCCTTTACTCGTTTTCAGTGCCTCTGTGAGTGGAACCATGAACTCAGAGGAACATTAAAGCAGCCGTGACTCAAAGGGAGGCACATCACGTTCTCGGACGGGAAAACACTGAGAAGCTGTTATGGCCACCCTCCCTGAATTCACTTAGAGATTAGGTCCAATTAAGAGAACACATTAGTATTTTTATCAACAAAATAATTTTAAAGCTCATTTGGTAGGGGAAATAAATAAGGGACAGATCAAGTTTTAAACAGAACGAGAGGACTGAACAAACCTTTACTAAATAACAAGATATTATATAGTCTCAGAAATGAAAAAAATGTGGTGCCAATATAAAGGACGTAATACAAAACACAGAAATAAACATACGTGGAAAATTGACACTGGGTGGCATTTCCAATCACCAGGAAAAGAAATGAAAATGTAACCTTATTAGGACAATTGGCTCGCCCTTCGGGGTAAAATCACATTGGATCTGACTGCTCATCTTACATAGAAACAACTTTCAAATGGATAAATATCAATGTTTAAAAAAAAATCATAAAAAAACCCACAAGGAAACAATTTTGTAATTGATGTGTAGGTAAAGGCTTTCTGAACATTGTATTAGAATTAAAAAGCTTACAAGAATAAACTGACAAAATTTTAAACAATGAAAACAAAGTCAGAGGGGACCAGCAGTTGGCGTAATGGCTATGTCGCTGGACTCCCATGTAGTCAACCATGGTTCGAGTCCCGACCCTGGTGGCTTAAACTCATGCCAGGCACGTGTGCGTGCGTGCCCAAGATCCTGAGAGGAGAATGAAGGAGAAGGGATTGCAGCATGGCCATCCCCCCGGGCGGGGGCGGTGATTTCTCGCTTTCTGGCTCTCTGTCTCTGTCTTTCTGGCAAGCACACATGCCCTATAGCAAAAAAAAAAAAACAAAACAAAAAACCAAAAAACAAAACAAAACTCTTTAAAAAGACAAAAAAAAAAAAAGGAAAGAAAACAAAGTCAGAATATGTCATAGTCCATTAGTCTATTATTGTGTTATTGTGTGGCTAAGCAGAAGTATTAGGTCGTTGGAAAAGTCATGAGTATTTTTCTATGGTTTTCTATGCAAAACTGTGTCATGACTTTCCCAACAGCCCAATACCTGCGACTGGGTGATTTATAAAGACTCAGAAGTCTACTTGGCTCATGATTCTGATGGCTAGCAAGTCCAAGAGCCTGGAACAACCGTCTGGGGCTGCATCACCAGCAGCTGATAGAAGCGAGGTCAGCAGATGTGTGCAGACCCGCAGGCAGCTCACACTTTCACAAGCAGCTGTTGTGGGAGCGACTCCTCAGTAGAGTAGGCACGCACTCCCTTTGTGAGACACAGCATTAACCCATTCGTCCCGGGGGTGCCTCCTGACCCGGTGAGCAGGAACCAGGCCTCATCTCTTTAAGGTCTTACTGCCTCCCGACGCCATTACACAGAAAGGCCAAGCTTCCGACGCGTGAACTTTTGGGGACAAACTGTTTCCCACACCATAGCAGAATGCATGGTGAAATATCTGCCTTTGTGTTCATTGCCAGAGGGTATGTGCACTTACCTGAGAGACAGAGAGAGAAGGGAAATGGAAAAGCACCCCCCTTGGGGAACGGTCAGACTGTAATCCCTTTTCTATCTCTCCCTCCTTTCAGAGTTTCCAGCATGCACACGTGTACACACACCCCTCTGTGTTTCTCAACTCACTGGGTCCAGGTCTCGAACTGCACTTCAGCCATGTGGGATCCAGTTGCCTTAACCACCGGGCCATAGGCTGGCCCTAATATTCCTCTTTAATTCACACCCACCACAACATATCTCCAATTCAGTCATCTGCTGAAGGCTCTCTTGAGGACTGGAGGCAGCGCATGATTCAAATGCCAGAGCCCGGAAAACCAGGGCACCGAGTGATTTTACTGCTATGGCCACCACGTCTCACAGCAAAAGGCACCTCTTCCACCTTGGACGTCTCACTTTTTCTCCTCGAAAGCCTTTAATTACAATGAATACTGTCTTGCAATGAACAGCATCTGACTAAGGAAGACAGTACGTACAGCGGTAGCTGATTTTTGGGTGGAAGCGGGCCTGTACTAAGCCCCTGTGCTTATGTCCTGACATGCTCTTGATTCTTTTATTCTCCACGGCCCCCCCAATTTCCAACAAGGAGACCGAGGCCAGACAGGTTGAGTAAGTTGCCTGAGCTGACACAGCAGTCAGTGGGAGGCTGGGCCTGGACTTAGTCATTTCCTCTCACCTGGAGTCACCAGGCCTCAGAAGTTACTTACGGAGGAGGCCCCTGCCATCGGCTCAGTACTCATTTCTGTGAGATCAATGACCCTTTCATGAGATAACCCAGGGCATGTCTGAAATGGCCTCGACAGAAATGGTGAGTAATGAAAAAATAAATTTAATATCCACATCTGGTAGCATTTTTTTAATTACCAGAGAGCCCATACACTGGACTGAGAGAAATGTGGGGAGAAAGACAGAGAGAGAGAGAAAGAGAGAGAGAGAGAGAGCTCTCCCCAATGGGACACGGTCACACCTCAATCCCTTCTCCTCCATTTCTCCATCCTGACAGGATGTGGGACATGCACACGTACATACCCAGTGTTTTTTTCAAGTTGCCGAGGCTGGGATTGGAGCTGTGGGAGATCTACTGCTTTCCTCGCCTGTGAGGCTGACCCACATTCACTGAGCTCCCTTGTGGTTACTTGAGACGCCGTACCAGGCTGTGTGCTCCAGGCTAGTAAGAGCCGAGTGGCAACACTGTCCGTTTACTTTTCATTGAAGGGAACACACATGCAGAACAATGCTTCCACCCAGACACCAGGCCTCCATGCCCGCCAGGTGCAAGGGCGATGGCTGTCTGACTTTGGAAGATGAGGGGCTTCGCCTGTTCATATACCGTTATACGTGTGAAACGCAATCATATACTCAGTACCCAGTGGGTTGGCTAATTCCTCTCAACACCGTGTCAACTGCCCCTACCCACTCACTGTGTGAAAGCCCTGGATCTGCTCCCTCTGACTCTGAGTCAGCCTCTGGAGAGGCTGCCCCAGCCCTGGCTGCAGAAGGAGCACAGACTCCAGAAACACACACCCAAGACAATCCAACACTGGTTTCCCCTGAGGATCGAAGAAATAGGAAAATCCTACTTTTTCTTTTCTTTTTTTAAAAGAACTTCCCACGAAAGTAAATAAAAATGCAGGATACCTATTAACCTATTCCTCGAAGCTTATGAACTGCCCCAAGCATGCAGTCTTTTGGGTTTTAGTTTAGGGCACTGTCTACTCATTGACACGAGCGAGCTCTTCTGCCTTCGAGAACATTCTTCTCTGCCATGGCCACCTAACTTTTGATGCCTAGAGGCTCCAGGTGGGAAGAATGGGGAAGGCAAAGTGCTAGACCCAACGCCTCTCTCCGGGACACACTCCTTCACTCCACACCCAACTCTAATGCAGTCATGATGCTCCAAGTCACAAAAGCCAAGGGAGGCCATAGCCCCTGTCCTCCATCCTCACTGGAGAAGCCTCTACTCCTGTGGAGAGGACAGCATGACGCTGGCAGTGACGACAGACACAGCGGGATGCTGACGGGTCCCAGGCCTTGGCATCGTACGTAAGATGACCCCACACTTAAACCTGCAACTTCATTTTCATTCATTTGGTTGGCAAGGGAAGTCAGAGGAAGCTGGGACATGTCACTGGCTCTCAATCCACTCGTGGGGTTCCACCCCTTCTTCTCTAGCAAGAGCTATCCCTGTCACTCCTGCTCCCAAACATCTCATACAAATCATGACAATCTCTCCAGGCTTGTCACTAGGATGTGGTCAGCACCGCTTATTTTCTGTGGACACCCAAAGACGCTCTGCTCTGATGACAACCATGCCAAGGCCCCTTGTTCATTTGCCTAGTGTGGCTCCCTCTGGGCTAGGGGGATCGCTATCTGGGTCCTCCATACTCCGGACGTTCCTGGCATTGTACACACATCCCACTCTGGCACCACGTGGGGTCAGTCTCGAGGGACAGCAGGGACGTTTCTCTTTGAATTCCCAGGTCTGGTGCTCCATAATGTTTATGCATAAATACTCTGCACTAGCTATACTGTTAATTCCCATTCATTTATTTACTTACTTTTTCAGGATGAAATCTCACTGTGTTGAGATCCTCCTGCCTCGGTCTCTGGGCTGGGACCACAGGTGGGTGTATACTACCACGCCTTGCTCTTTGAGACATGACCTGGCTATGCTGCCCAGGCAGGCCTCGAGCTCCAGATCCTCCTGCCTCAGTCTCTCACGTCGCAGGGACCACAGCGCACATGTGTCTGGCCTTTAAGCTGGACTGGCAATCAAACCTGGTTCTCCACTGTGGTCCTACCCTGCAGGGCACAGTGTCTTAGCAGTGCATGCTACCAAGGATGGGCCTCGTTAACTCACCTTTTTTCCCCTTAAAGTTCATCTATTTCTTTCATGAGCAAGGAAGACAGAGAGAGAAAGGGAGTGAGCACCCCCGGCCAGGGCTCAGCAGGCCTGGGATCATGGGCACATGCGTGCCCTGGTGTATGCAGGGGGTCTCTAGCCATGGGTCTGAAACCTTTTCAAGCGTATCGGCCTTGTAGTGTCACGTTTCACCACTGCCATCACTCAGCTCTTATTAATTCACTTTTGATGGTCTTATCCAACTAGACCTTGAAGCCTAAATATTTTATTTTCCTCCTAATGCCTGCCATAGTGTTCTGTACACAAGAAGTACTCAGTAATAGGACCCATTTGTGCAAGTGGCTGAATATCGGCAGTTTAAGTTTTATAAAATAGCCTGCAGACACTGTAATGTGCCATAAAAGATAACAAAAATCTATGCTAAAAAATAACGCAGAGAAACCTAGAATTTCACATGACCGTTTCACATCAGAGTGAGGATCGGGATCACAGAGGGAAGGAACACAGGTTTAAAAACACATGTTCAGAAGCCGGAAGTGGCACTGCAGTAAACGGGAAGGCTGCGAGGCACACACGGGCAGGTTCCAGGTTCACACCTGTGAGTGCGTGTGTGCGCGCGTGTGCACGCATGTGCCCACGATCCAGGCCTGGCTTAGGCTGGAGCTGGGCTGTGGTTCTGGGACACCATTAGGAGTGTTCTCTGTGTCCCTCCCTCTCTGTCTCTCTCACTCATGAAATAAATAAAACTTGAAACAAACACATACTTTTAAAAACAAAGAGGAAATGAGTTCTAGACAAATAACAATGCTGGGTCCCAACACTTTTGATTACTAGTAAAACCACCTTATTCAAAAATAAAATGACGTGTGTACACATATCTATTACTTCAATTTTTTTTTAAGCATAGAAAGAAATGTTTTCAATGCTCACAAATACTATCTACTGAGTCATAAGATAACACTGATCCATTTTTTCTTAAGAAGTAGGAAGCCGGTTGGAAAAAGGTTTTCCATGCAGTTGGGAACCAAAAAAGAGCTGGAGTTGCGATACTAATTTCTGACAAAATAGGCTTTAAAACAAAAAGTGTCCGAAGAGACAAAGAAGGGCACTATATCATAGTAAAAGGCTCTATAGATCGAGAAGATATAATGCTTATTAATATCTATGCTCCTAACACAGGAGCACCCAAATATGTGAAGGAAAGATTGTTAGATCTGAAAGGGGAGATAGACTGCAACACACTAATTGTTGGAGATCTCAACACCGCATTATCCCCTCTGAACAGATCATCTAGGCAAAAAATAGGTAGAGAGATCAAGGACCTAAATGATACCATAAATCAATTGGACTTAACAGACATCTATAGAATTTTCCACCCAAAAACCACAAGATATAGTTTTTTCTCACCCCGACATGGAACTTTCTCGAAGATTGACCACATCATAGGACACAAAGCAAGCCTCTGCAGATTCAGAGGCATAGAAACTATTTCCAGCATCTTCTCTGACCATGATGGAATTAAACTCGAGTTTAATTTCAAGAGAAATCCTCAAAGATACCTAAAAACATGGAAACTAAATAACCTATTCCTGAATGACTCCACTATTACCGAAGAAATAAAGTCCGAAATCAAAAGATTCATGGAAGCCAATGACAATGAAGATACAAGTTTCCATAATCTTTGGGACACTGCCAAAGCAGTCATAAGAGGGAAGTTCATAGCAATTAGTGCACATAAGAGGAAGACAGAGAAAAGGCTAATGGATCACCTAACATCAAGCGTTAGAGAATTGGAAAAGCAACAGCAAAAAAATCCAAAAAATTACAGGAGAAAGGAAATAATAAAGATCCGAGCAGAAATAAATGAAATAGAAAATAAACGTACTATACAGAAAGTAAGTGAAAGCAAAAGCTGGTTCTTTGAAAGGATAAACAAAATTGATACCCCACTAGCGAGACTTATTAAGAAGAAGAGAGAAAGGAACCAGGTGAATCAAATCTGCAATGAGGCTGGTAACATAACAACAGACATAGTAGAAATTCAAAACATCATTAGAGGATACTTTGAACATCTATACGCTAAGAAACAAGATAATCTGGATGAGATGGACAAATTCCTGGACAAATATAATCTACCAAGAATGAGCCAGGAAGAAATAGAAAGTCTGAATAGGCCCATAACAAGCCAGGAGATTGAATCAGTAATAAGTAACCTCCCAACAAAGAAAAGCCCTGGCCCCGATGGATTCACCTCTGAATTCTACAAAACTTTCAAAGAAGAGTTAACTCCCATTCTGCTCAAATTATTTCTAAAGATCCAAAAGGGTGAATCTCTCCCTAATTCATTCTATGAAGCCTCTGTCACCCTCATCCTCAAAACAGATAAGGACAGGACAAGGAAGGAAAACTATAGACCAATATCTCTGATGAACATAGACTCAAAGATTCTCAACAAGATACTAGCAAATCGTATTCAACAACTTATACAGAAGATCATACACCATGATCAGGTAGGCTTTATTCCAGGAATGCAAGGTTGGTTCAACATACGCAAAACCATAAATGTAATACACCATATTAATAGGAAGAAAGACAAAAACCATATGGTCATATCGATTGACGCAGAAAAAGCATTTGATAAGATACAACATCCCTTCATGATCAAGACTCTCAGCAAAATTGGCATAGAAGGGCCATTTCTCAATACAATAAAAGCCATCTATGAAAAACCCATAGCGAACATCATCCTGAATGGAGAAAAGCTGAAAGCTTTCCCACTAAACACAGGAACAAGACAAGGATGCCCACTTTCTCCTCTCCTTTTCAATATAGTACTGGAAGTACTCGCCAACGCAATCAGAAAAGAGGAAAAAATAAAGGGCATTCGAATAGGAAAAGAAGAGGTGAAACTCTCTCTATTTGCAGATGACATGATTGTATACATAGAAGACCCAATGGTCTCCATGGAAAAACTACTGGAAGTAATACATGAATTCAGTAAAGTTGCAGGATATAAAATCAATATACAGAAATCGATAGCATTTCTATATACGAATAACAGGCAGACTGAGATAGAACTGAAAAAACTTATTCCGTTTACCATAGCCACTAAAAGTATAAGATATTTAGGAATAAATCTAACCAAAGAAGTTAAAGACCTCCACAAGGAAAACTACGAGAAGGTAAAAAAAGAAATTGAAAATGACACAAAAAAATGGAAGGACATCCCATGTTCATAGATTGGAAGAGTTAATATAATCAAAATGGCAATTCTACCCAAATTAATCTACCTATTTAATGCAATGCCAATCAAAGTACCAGACACATTCTTCACAGATCTAGAAAAGACAATCTTAAAATTTGTCTGGAATCATAAAAGACCCCGTATTGCCAAAGCACTTCTACACAAGAAGAATGGAGTGGGTGGCATCTCAATCCCCGATCCAAAAATATATTACAAAGCTGTGGTAATAAAGACAGCATGGTATTGGCACAGAAACAGACATGTGGACCAATGGAACAGAATAGAGTCCCCAGAAATAAGTGCCCAAACATACAGTCAACTGATCTTTGACAAGGGGTACCAGTCAATCCAGTGGGAAAATGAAAGCCTCTTCAGCAAGTGGTGCTGGAGAAACTGGACTTCCACTTGCAGAAAGATGAATCTGAACCCCTACCTCTCTCCTTTGACAAGAATCAAGTCAAGGTGGATCAAGGATCTAAACCTAAGACCTCAAACTATAAAGCTGCTCCTGGAGAATGCTGGGGAAACTCTGGGAGACATTGGTGTAGGGAAAGACTTCCTAAAGAAGACCCTCAAAGCAGAGTCCATCGTCCACAAAATAGACAAGTGGGATTACATCAGACTAAGAAGTTTCTGCATGGCCAAAGACACAGTAGTTAGTGTGAATCGACAGCCCTCAGAATGGGAAAATATTTTTGTAAATGTTGCATCAGATAAGGGACTGATAACCAGAATACACAAGGAACTAAAAAAGGTGTTTGGAAAAAAGATGAGCAACCCTATTAAAAGATGGGAGAAGGAGATGAAGAAAACACTCTCTAAAGATGACATACGAATGGCCAAAAGGCATATGAAAAAATGTTCATCCTCCCTCATCGTAAGGGAAATGCAGATAAAAACAACAATGAGGTACCACCTAACCCCAGTCAGATTGTCTAATATTAAAAAAACAAAAAATGATAAGTGTTGGCGGGGGTGTGGTGAAAGGGGAACTCTTTTACACTGCTGGTGGGAATGTAGATTGGTCCAACCACTGTGGAGAATAATTTGGAGATTCCTCAAAAATCTACAGATAGATCTGCCATATGATCCAGAGATCCCACTCCTTGGTATCTACCCAAAGGACAGAAGAATTCTTCATTGGAAAAGTGCTTGCACATCGATGTTTATTGCGGCACTATTCACAATTGCTAAGTCATGGAACCAACCCAGATGCCCCCGTATGGAGGAATGGATTGAAAAACTGTGGCACATATACTCTATGGAATACTACTCAGCCATAAAAACCAACAGAGCCCTGGCTTTTGACAGAAAGTGGAAGAATATGGAAGATGTACTCCTGAGTGAGGCAAGCCAGGCTATGAAGGAGAGACATTGTATGTCCCCACTTAACATATACCGTTTGTCTGCATTCTATGTCTGAAACTGATTGACTAACAGTTGAACAAACACAAGAGATGGGTGTGAATGTCAGATGAGGTGTATGTGGAGGAGTGGGGCCCAACGAAAGACATTTGGAGAAGGGATACAGAGGTAGAGCATTGACGGGATGGGGAGGTGTGGTGTTACCTGTTGAAGATATTTCGATCAACGGGTCTGGGGAGAAATGTTCACATATCGAAATGGTCTCATTGTAAGCCAAACAATATGATTGAAAGTATATACAAAAATAAATAAATTAATTAATTAAAAAAAAAAAAAAAAAAGAAGTAGGAAGCCAAAAAGATTGACAATTAAGAAAACGGCCTCTAGCCAAACCAGGCTCCCTTCTGGATGTATGACTAATTTCAGCCCGATGAGTTCAGGCCCAGTGCGCAGTGAAGGGTGGCCAGTAAGTGAATGTGTGAAATGTGTAAGGTACCCTGCTAGCCTTTCGTCTTCTGCAGACCGGGGCAGAAGCTGCACACTGCCCATGGCACAGGGAGCACTTACCTTCAAGAGCATCCAGGAAATGCAGGTGAATGGGGTGCTCATCTCTAGGAGCAATGTGGCCATAGCTAGATAATGGCCAGCATTTAGATTGATCACTGAGCCAAGAAATCCAAGGAAGGCAAACAGATGGTGGATGACTAAAAACCAGTCGAATGTCCAGAAGAACCAGCTGGACAGGTGAACTGCAACGTTTTCAAAGAAAAAGAATCCCGTTGCTGTAGCGATGTGAAACCAGCACCAGTTCTGCTGACCCTGCGCCTTGTTGGCATAGAGCTTGGGGTCCCCCAGCAGAGCCCAGAGGCCCGCAGCTGTGCTCTGAACACCAAAGACGGCACGCGTGGCCGCCAGGTCCCAGAAGACCTTCTCTTTGGCCACCAGCGAACGGTAAGTGGCATTCAGGGAAGATGACAACTGGTGGCACACAATGAAGACACCCAGGTAGAAGAAGAAGCCGGCGACGATCAGAGTAGAGCGGATCTTCCAGGAGGCGTAGTCCAAGTCAAAAATGCTCTCTGACGTGCCCCCATCACCCGTGGGATTCATTGTCCTGAACTGTAAGCCAAAGGAGTCCTGGGGCCAATACGGGGCTTCGGGGCTCTACGCTGCGTCTTGTCCAAGGGAACGAGGTCAGGGCAGTTCTTTCTGGGATCTTCATGTATCTGTCTTGAATCTGAAGAAAGAAAAGATAATCCCCTTTATTTCAACTAAGCCAGGACACGTCACTAACCCAGTAACACAAAAACAGTATCATTAAAAAATGTTCATTCTGTACCTTAAACTTACATATTTACAACAATAAATTAACATAGGAAGGTAACTTCTATTGAAAGGATGGGAGAATACGAGAAAATGAAACAGGATGGAGAGAGAGGTGAAGGCAGCAACACAGCTAACAAGAACCATGGTCCTGGCTTCATCCTGTGGATAGTCCACAAACAAGGCTCCAGCTTTCCTGGCAGTCTGCTGATCTGTGACACAATGCACAGATCCCCTAGTATAACACACACTGAAGTAGTTACACTGGGATATACTTAAAGCATTTTAATTCTAGAACCCGAGACAAAAACGTCACCTTGGTGCTCAGAGGTCTGTGTGGCAGAGATATTTAGGAATAAACTGCATTTCAACCACAGAACACAGACATGGGCTGGGCACACCTGGGTTCAAACCCCTCTGCTGCTGCTTACTGGCACACTGCTTTTGGCTTCTCTGGAGCTCAGGCGCCTCATTTAAAAATCAGGACCATGAGCACCAGAGGAGTACTGGCTATTGCAGGACTACGGTGACATCTGGCACATAGTAGTAAGTATTCAGTGCCATGCAGACATCCTTATAAACAGCGGAGGAAACAGTAAGTCCTCAGGTCTAGTGTATTAACTTGTCAACATTCTGATCTGCCTGTCCTCAACATCTCATCTGAAAAGAGCACCATGGGAAACAGTAGTTAGCGTAATGACTATGTCGCTGGACTCCCACGTAGTCGACCGCGGTTCGCGTCCCGGACCCGGTGGCTTAAAACTCATGCCAGGTGGGTGTGCGTGCGTGCCCAAGATCCCGAGAGGAGAATGGAGGAGAAGGGATTGCGGCGTGCCCATCCCCCCTGGGGGGTGATTTCTCACTTTCTGTCTCTATATCTCTCTCTGTCTGTCTGGTGAGCACACGCCGCCCTATAACGAAAATCTCTCAAAAAAAAAAAAAAAAAAAAAAAAAAAAAGAGCACCATGCATGTAGATAGCCAGGTTCATCTTGGGAAAGGTCCCACAAAGAAGTGAGGGGCTCTCATCTGCTAAATCCACTGAGCACCTTTCCACCCACGTGGCTCTAGATAGACTCACAGCCTAAGAGAAGGGCCTCCCGGACGCAACCCATGTGCAGCCTGGATGAGAGATTCTTGATGGCCTTTTCCAGAAGCGACAAGCTCCAGATGCACCATGTAAGATTTTTCTCCATGAGAGTAACTAGAACATACTCCAACGGCAATGAACCCTCTGAGGGCACAGGCGGCACCTACCTGTCGACTATTACGTCCCCACTGTCTGATACGAGGCCTGGTACACAACAGGCACTCGAGAAATACTTGTTGAATGTGTGAGGGGATTCTAAATTATGCTCAAGTATTCAAATCTAAGTGTTCAAATCTAATTCAAATCTAAATCTTGTTTTGTTGGCAAGACTGCAAAGACCAGTGTCTTCAATTCTCGAGACTGGAAGGAATCTGTGATATTATCTAGTCCAGCCTGTCACTTTACATGGCAGGAACTGGGTGTGCAGAATGGGGATGGAGGAAGCAGCTATGGACAAAGCAGCACCAAGGACCTGGCCTTCAGATTCCCACCCACTCCCCTTCCTCGTCCCACCAGTTGTAGCTCCCACCCCTGCCAGGGACATAGCGCTTGCTCAGGGAGGGGGGCCTCGTTACTCATACCCAATGCAATGAAGAGAAGGTGTGGAGACCAACCAAGCCTCTCCCATGGCTAGAGCCCTCAGTTCTCTGGGAAGGTCCCCACAGTGGGCTGACTTGTGAGGCAGCAGGATTACAGCTGTGCGCTAGGCTGAGATGTTCATCTCTGGTAATTCTGCAAAATGCAGAGTGCTACTCAGTGAAATGGAAGCCACAACCACGCACCCCCCGGTCACCAAAAGGTCTAGCTCACTGCCATGGATTCCCTATCTGGGATCTAATGCATACAACAAAGAGAACATTTATATCTACCGAACACTTAGATTTGATAATGGTCTATACTCAAAGGCAACATGGCAGAAGTGTTTGTTTTCCTTTCTGTTTTTCAACCAACACTCTGGCTTTCACACAGGTCAGCTCTGTGCTATCACAAACCTAACAAGGGGAGAGAAGGCCATATTCACATTCACACTCCTCCCCTGAATTCTGACCGATCCCATGTCACTCTTCCCCTGGTGTGTTTTCAGGACACACAAGAGTGCTCCCTGATGACTGTCACAGATGCCAACAAAGGCTGCTCTGTCCACAACCAACGCCTCGGGGCCCACACCTCTGGCCGCATTACAGTAAGACTCCAGGGTATTTACACATCTCCAACCACACTTAAAAGTTAATCTGTGCACAGAGCAAGTTTAACACGGCATCAAGGGGCTAGCAAGAGCACTTGGTGCTGGAGTCCAGTCTGCAGTCACCTTGCAACCCCAGTCCACTTTACAGGTACGGACCAACTTCAAGTACTCTCGTGCTGAGAGGGAGACAGATGTCAGGGTTAGAGGATTTGGGTAGAAGGGTCATCTCATGACCAGACACTACGTGGCAACTCATCCGAAAGGTTATCACCTCGCACAGAAGCATACACTGCTCAAGTGTGGACTTCTCTTAATATTTCTTCTTGTACTTTTCCACAAGTCAGTCATGAGATCTGAGTTACGGTTCCCATTTTGTTGTGATTGCATCAGTATGCTCTTGGTCAAGCCACCCCACTCCCATGGGACCTTTGCCTTGAAGTAAGAGGCCCCTGTCTCTGAATGCTTTGCCTAAAGCAATGACTCAGAATCACCCTGGTGGAGGTGACAAGTCCAAGTGCTGCTTCAGGAAGGGTGTGGTTTGGTCAGGATGGGAGCGTCTTTAGGACACAAGGACCAAAGAATCAAGAACAGGTCAGCTTGGTGGGCTCTGATCTTGGTCTCACTCTGTAGATGCTCAGAAAACAAGTGTCTTTCTTAATTACATTGGGCTCCGGTGTCTGACAATGGCCAGAAAAACAAAAACAAAAACAAAACAAAATGAAAAAAAAAAAACAACCATAAATACAGAAATGTGGGAAAGTACCTACTATGTGCCAGGCACACTCAACTAGTTTGTTTACTCTTTACCAGACAAGAGAATGGCTTCTAGGTTTTTAAGTCTTTTAGGTACCTTTTTTAAGAAACCACCATATGGAAAGAAAGAACTACAGGCAGGATAAGGTCAGCTACTGAAACAGAAGGTGAGCCAGAGCTGACCAGGAAAAACTTCCTGGCTGTCACAGAGCAGGTGTCAGGTAGAGATACAGAAAGAACAGATTATGAGAATCAGAACTCTCACCCCTTCAGCTCCCATCACCAGTTCCCCTTGCTCTGATTCCTTGCTCAAAACCTCCTATTTCTATATAGTTGTGTGCACGGAGAGTCAGGCAAGCTGGCACTGTACTGGCCCAATCTACGTGAGACTCTGACTTTGGCTAGCACCAATCAGCACCCTCCAGCCAGGGTTGGACACACTACTTGAGTTTTTCAACTGTCTGAGCCATGACGGTAAAAGGCCAGGCCTCAGGTTGCAGGGTGCCAGTATCCAGTCCCAGCAGGCAGTCAGCTTCCATGGAGTCCTGCAGAGACCTGTTGTCCTTTCACAGTGTTACTGTGGGAACAGCTGTGATTCACTGAGTCACCAGGTATGCACCCACAGAAGGGTGGCTGGGCCTTGCTCTGAGCGGTGTGCAGACAGTGTGTCAAAGGTCCAGTTCTCCTTTTGCTTCTAATTCTGCTTCTTGACCTACTCACATCACTCTCACCTTAAATGGGCAAAAGAGACACAGGCACCACTACTGTCCTACCACTGTGTGCCTGCTCTCTTCATGTCGCCGGAGGCCTAACGAATAACAAGCAGCTGAAACTCACTGCTCCTTCCATGAGTAAAACTGGAGACCGAACAGCACAGACTCAGCATGTTCTCTGAACCTGGAAGAATCTCAGGTCCTTCCATCTACCCCCTTCATCTCAGCAGTTGAGGAACTGGAAAGAAGCAAACCCTGGAGAGGCTGTCATCTTGGCAATAGCTGGAAACTCATGTCTTGACTCTCTGCAGATCATTTTCTTTGGAAAACAGCATCTCCAAACCTCATCTTATTCTAAGATCCAATGGGTTATACTGCTCTATTGCACTGGACTGCGCATTTTTTAAAAATGTGAATATAAAGGGTCAGCAGGCAGCATGGTGGTTAAGGTGGTAGATCCCACATGGCTGACTATGCGGTTCAAGACCCGGACCCGGTAGCTTGAAAATCACACTGACCACATGCATTTGTATGACCGAAATCCTGAGGGGACAATGGAGAAGGGACTATGGTGTGGCCATCCTCGCTGGAGCATGATTGCTTATTTTCCCACTCTTGTCTCTCTCTGATGAGTGCACATGCCCTATGGCCAAAAAAGAAAAGTAAAAAGTAAAGAAAGCAGTATGACTTTTAGTTCCAGTACTGCAGTGTGACCAGGAACTGAGACTCAGTGGTCACCAGAACCCCTTCAGCACTGTCATGTGACTTTGAGCTCCTCCTATTCTCTGGGGGCTATACTGCTACAATACCAGCATTTTTGTATTTGGTTAAAATGATTTATCCAAAACATAGAAATGAAGTCAAACTGAGGGAAGATGATTGTATGTTTTGTTTTTGTTTTTCTATGTTAGATCATTGCTTTACAAACCCCCTGAAGATGACTTGACCTTCTAGGAAAAATAGCTGAATGCACCATCTACTACCGATTGGGCCTGAGGCATTTTACAATCTGCAAAATTGTAGATTAACCTGTAGAACAGTGATAAGAGTCAATAAATTTCCTTTCCACTCAGAAGAGAAGATAATTACAACAGCTATGGTTTCATCGCAGATAGGATATTCTCCAATTTTGTATTTAACCTAGCAATCTTATTTCAACATTCCTTTTATCCACTTACTACAACAATCCTACTAATGTACGTTCTCTTTTGAACTGGCATTGCTAGCTTGCTGGATCCTTCATCAATAAGCTAAATATGGGGCCAGCAGGTGGCATGGTGGTTAGGGTGCTGGACTTCCCCATGGCTGACCACAGTTTCAGCTCCTGATCTGGTGGCTTGAGAATCACACCAGGTACACGTACATGTATGTGCATGCCCAAAATCCCAGGAGGAAAATTCAAGAGAAAGAATTGCGCCTTGGTCAACCCCCTGGAGAATGATTTCTCACTTTCCTTCTCACTGTCTCTCTCTGGAGTGTGTGCACACCCTAAGGCAAAAAAAAAAAAAAAAAAAAAAAAAAAAAAGTTAAACATGGCCTGACATGGGCTGTTTTCATGAGATTTGTACTTGTAGTAGTTTCAGAATTACATGTGGATAGTCTGTAAAATATTTGATTTTCAAAAATCAAAAGAAATACATGTCAAAAGAATTGAAAGTACCTATCATAATGTAAAGTTCTTTGTTGAAAATGACATAAATCCTTGATTTGATTATCACACACTGTATGCAGGCTTTGAAAACCCATACCATGTGCTATAAAGATATACAACAATAAAATATAAAGAAATTATAAAAGAAATATATGCTCAATGAACAAAGGTCAGAAAATATAAACAAATATAAAACACAAAAATTAAAGACTTAATCATCTTCTTCCCCAGCTCTAAACACTATCACTTTTTTTAGTGCCTCCTGAGTGAACTGTTTTTCTACATACAATCTTTTCTTTTTTCATAAAAACGGATAAAAATATAATACATGTTGTTTTGTGGCCTTTTTCTTTCCTCTTAGGTACTTATCATTACATTTCTCCTGTTAATCTTCATCTACGACATGGTTCTTAATGGCCGTGGAGACTAAAGACGTATCATTTCCTTACCCAATGCCCTATTAGGTATTTTCCCCAGTTTCTTAATACCATAAAATATCTGTAGTGGACGTCTCCAAGGCCACCTGGAGAATGTTATTTCAGCTCTTTTTAGGGAACTGGATGCTGGAGAGAACTTCCATAATCACTACAGCCTAGAAAATGATGACCCATCTATTCGTGTTGTTTTTCTAAGGCACGGAACGGCCAAACCACGACAATCATTAGTATTTCCTTTATTATTGTTTTTTCCTTCTCATAATCGTTCTGAAAATTTTGAAGTAAAAACTCTTCAAAATACAGAAATAAACAGAAAGTCCCTAGTTACAGAATTCAGAAAGCAAATTCACACAGAAGTTAGAAATAGCCAGCGATCTTTGGAAGGAAAGTCACTTACAGCTGTATCTACCAGGGTGGCGCCTCTTCCCACCACCTACACCCCATCCGCCCCTGGGCAACTGGTAGCAGAGCCCAGCATCCCGTGTCCCTCCCAGCCCAGATGACCCCATCACCAGTGGAGGCCACACTGCGTAGGACACCTCTTCCTACACCCAGGCTGGTGACAAGGGCTCCAATGGCATGCGTGTGGCTCTGAACTAACCCTCTCCAGGCCTCACCTCTACACAGGTAGGCCACCGCACCTGCCCAAGCCCATAGGTGGGCAGTGAGGTCAGGCGTGACAGTGCCTGTCCTTTCCCTCTGTCCCACGTTTGCTCTGGATCCAGAGTCAGCGTTCGCGTCGGGGGCCCTCTAGCCCACTAAGCTGCCTCGCGATACCGAGCACAGAGCGGGCAGGACCCCGGCCTGCGCGGCTGCAGGGACTCACACGGCCCGCAGGAGCGCGGTGGGGCTGGGATGCCTCAAATACTTGGGGCCGCCCCCAAACCGCGGACCCAGCCCACAACACCGCCCCGTCACCCACCGCCCTCACTGGGGTTCCCCCGTTCTCCACCTCTCTCCCCAGGGATCCCCTCGGCCCTGACTCCTCTCACCTGGGCTCCCGGGCCTGGGACTCTGGCCCGCCCTCGCACGACCAAGCACTGCACCAGCAACACGGCCGCCACTCCAGACTCGCCGGCTCCGAGACACGCACACGCACGCGCACGAGCTCCCCGCGTGGGCGGGGCGAGGACAGGCTCCGCCCGGGCGCTTCCACCGCGGGAGCAGGGGGCGCAGGGCGGTGCCTCCCGACGGCCGCAGCGCGCAGGGATCCGGCGGAGGCGGGATGATGGGGAAGACTTGGAGCGCCGGCGCGGTGGGGTCGGTCCGGCAGCGCCGCCGCCCCGCCCCTCCCACGCCCTCTGCCGCGCGACACGACCTACCTTTGTGTTCAGGCTGGAGCTCGAGCTCTGCGAGGAACCCCATGAGGGTTCGCGAGCACCCCACGGCCAAGGCCCCCGAACCGGGGGATCCACGGCTTCAGTGCACGCCCCAGTGGGGGGCCCGGAGTCCACACCCCACGGAGACCCTCTCCATGATTGTTCTGCACTGAGATTCCCTGCTACACCCCGATCCCCTGCAGGGAACTCCCAGAGACCTGCCTTCCCCCAGGGCCGTGAAGCCAGCCTCTAGCCCTCCCGGTGCCCCAGAGGTTGGCTGCGCCTCCGCATCGACCACAGGACGCGGCCAACCGGGGACATCGTGGGAGGGGACGACGTGGGCACTCAAGTAGTAGTTTCACTTCCTGCTCCTGGGGCACTTGTCCTACACCCCAGCCGGCACGGGACCCTGTACTGAGCTGGATCCTGGGAAGCGGGTGGGATTTCGCACTGTTGCAGAGTTGCCACCGTTTTTTATCTGGGAAATTCTTCCATCTCAAACAGCCCTTTTTATTTTCCCAGGGCCCGCTCGGTTTATAGGGTTTATTTTAAAATGAAATGACCATCTGAGACCGCTTTTTCAAAACCGTCCAGGAGGAGCAGCGGCTGCCTTAGCACTGAGCGCACATTGTTTTTGTTTGTTTGTTTTTTAAGTAATTGACAGATAAAGCAGGCGGAAGCTGTGTAACTGTGAGCTAAGTTTAGACTCTACCCAGATGAGGCCTTCCCCCTCCCTCCCTTAGAATCTGAATGCTTCTTACCAAGCAAGCCATCCAGAGTGGCCTCGCTTTGGGGAAGGGGCGACGTTTTGCTGATCTCGCCTGTACTATGAGGTTATCCCACTTTGACCCTCCTGTCCAGCAACTAGGGCCACGGAGTTTGGTAGACTGGGGGTTTTGTTTTGATGGTAGATTGCCAAGTTTTGGACGCCCTGGAATCCCCTAGCTAAGCACAAAACACGAGACTGTGAGGTCAGTCCTGGTTGCAAGCACGCACAGCTATGTGAAGTCGGCGTGTACTTGGTGAGCCTCTGAGCCGTGGGTGTGCAATTGCTCAGTTGTGCAATGTGGGTGCAACACTCGTCAGGTGCTCTGAGATTTCCCGGTGCTCCCCCACAGAGTGCATGGTACACTTGGCCAAGAATAGATCAGGTGACCACTGGGCTCAGCTCTCCCTGAGAATCTCACTGGAAGGCTTTTACGTATTCCAGTGATTATCATCTCAAATGATATTGATTACATAGATAGCATATATATATATAATAATATTGAGTATATTATAATATATATATATATATATGCTATGTAAATGATATTTACTATATTGTAGTGTTTTGTTGTTTTCAATTGCCAAAGGGGCCATGCACTCATCAGAGAAAGAGAGAGGGAGGAAGAACTCTCTAGTGGGGTGTGGTCATGCTCTCCATCCCATAGGACTTGGGGCATTCAGGCAGACACCTACCACCTGTGTTCCATGCCACTGTAGCCGATTCTGCCAGGGGTTGGACACTTGAGATCAATTCCCTCAACTGTTAGGCACCGCCAGCCCTGAACATGCTGTTGTTTTTAAGTGCTTGTTTTAGTTCTTTACATCTTATTTATCTCTTAATAACTGTTAGTTTAGTTATTTGCTATTTCTCTCCCTCTCCAGACTAAAATGTAAGCCGCATGAGCATAGGGATTGGTTTGGTTCATTCTCTCATTCTTTAGAATAGTAGCTGGTATTTAACTGGTGATCAGTAATTGATTATTGAAAGAGCATGATGTAGAATGTAAATGAAAAACATTTAGACAAGTCATCTTTATTCACCCTGCCTGCCCCAACCCCATGGGCCTAAATTATGAGACGCACTCAAAAATGTTCACAGCGTTGAATTAAAAATACGATGGATCATATGATGTGTGCTTCACATGTTTTCTTTCCCATTTTCCTGTAACATGGCAAGGATAACTGCTTTATTGCCCCCTCAGGACCGTTTTCGGTAGTTAAATAAAAGGTTTAAATTATAAATGCCATTTGAAAATAAAGTCATAAGGTTGTTTTATCTTTTCAGTACACTGTATGAAAGAGATGTTTGTATTTAAGATTATTTTTCTGACATCTCATGTAGGTTTATTGAAACCTGAGTCCTTAAGGTTGCCTAAAAACATATGTAAATACATGTTTTAGAAGAGATTAGGCCAGTAGCCCTCACGGTTTCCGCAGATTTCATTCTCAGGACACTCTGAGGGTAATATTGTTAGGCCTGTCTTTTATTTTTATTTATTCATTTATTGTTTAGAGAGATTTTTTTAAAGACAGAGAGAGACAGAGAGACAGAAAGCAAAAAATTACTCCCTGGGAAGATCATCATGCTGCAATTCCTTCTCCATTTTCCTCTCAGGATTTTGGGCACACAGGCACACATGCCTGGAGTGTTTTAAGCCACCTGGTCTGGGACTAGAACCACAGTCAACTATGTGGAGTCCAGCAATGTAACCATTACACCGTCTGCTGTTCCCTGTTAGGCTTGTCTTAAAAATTAAAGAACTGGGGGACCAGCAGTTGGTGTGGTGGTTAAAGCGCTGGATTCCATATGACTGACTGTGTGGTTCAAATCTCAGACCCTGTGGCTTGAAAATCATTCTGGGTGCATATGCGTGCGTGCCCAAGATCCAAAGAGGGGAATGGAGGAGAACGGATTGCAGCATTGCCATCCCGCCGTTCTGCAAGTACACACACACTACGGCAAAAGAAAAAAAATAATTAAGGAACTGAAACTTGGGAGGATGAAATAGTAACCTGCTTAGTCATGACAATGATAAATTCCTCAGTTGAATATTTTTTTCTCTTGCAGAAATGACAATTTATCTTAATAGAAAAAAAAATTGGTCATTTAAACATTCCAGTATTGTGTCTTTTCACTCTGCACAGTGTTAAAAAGTTAGTTTTGTTTGCTTTTGTAAACAATTATGGGTACAACCCACAGTAAATACCCATGTGGGATTTGGAAGACTGAGTGAGGCCCAGCTTGGTTCTGCACACTTACTATCATCACAAAGAAGGCACCGGATTATCAGCACCTGGTCACTCTCTTCCTGCCCACCCACTTTAATCACAGCTCTTCCACCTCTCCCCGTCTAAGAATCGAATAACAAACATCTATTTTAACCTTATTGCATGTCAGGCATATGCTAAGCACTTGAACCGAGTCACCCAGACTGGACAGGCACCATTTGAGGCAGGCACCATTGCCCTTATTTCACAGAAAGAAAACCGATGGTCAGAGGTTAAAGTTAAGCAGCTTGTGCAACTCCACACAACTGATAAATGCCAAAGCTGAGTTCTGAAACAAATGCCATCCAGTGTCTGGAAAAGACAATTGAAATGACATTTAACGGAGGTGGTTTGGGATAGTTTTAGCATTCTTTTTTTCTGATGATGTGTGTAATGCCAGCTCTTTGAACTGTCTGGCTGTTTCATTAGGAGAAAAGACATTTTTAAAAAAGATATTAGCAGGGTAGTAATACTTCTTCTATTTCTTCCTCCTACACTAAGCAAAATATTTACATTCTCAGAGGAATGAATTACAAGGTGAAGGAGGCAGAAGAGAATTTCTCCAATTTAAATACACAAGGCCATTCATCACAGAGCAGTAGGCAGTTCTGCAGGTGGTGATGCACCACAGAGCTTCCTAACACAATCCAAGTTCATGATCAGCTGACAATGGACCAGCACCAAGCACATGATTCTTCGGATTTATGCGGCTTGGACAATGGGCTTCTCAGCCTAACTATGGCAAACACTCTCTCTGACCTAACACAGTCAGGATCCTCTAAGCCCTCAAGACCCCAACCTTGGGCCTCGGCCTGTGGAATCTGGTTTTAACAAGAATCCTGCTGGGTCAGTGTAGTGAAAATTCACTACCCTGGATATCTGATCAAAGTCTCCAACCTCTGCCTGGCCATCAACATTTTTTCACCCTGACCTGCCTTCAGCAAAAATCCCTCTAGCCTTAATGTTTGCTCCTAGAAAATTTCCATCCAGAGTTGAGCCCAATCTCTCACTCCTCCTGCAGAACCCCATTGTGGTAGTCCCTATACCTATCCTGATAGTCTGCCTTATTATTTTTTAACAAGTGTTCTAAATACTTTTTTCTTTAACAACTGTGGCAAAATTAAAATTTCTTGGGAAAAAATTTAAAACATCATAGAAAAATGTATCACCATCATTTCTGCTTAGGTAAACATTTGTTTTTTCCATTTTTTTCCCTCTCTTTTTAGGTTTTCTCAATAGGGCACGTGGGCTCAGTGGAATAGATGGAGAGAGGGAAAGTGAGAATCACCCTTTTAGGGGAGATGGGGGGATGAACATGCTGAATCCCTTCTTCTCTATCCTTCTCTTAAGATTTTGGGCATGCATGCAGAAGCACCCAGGGTGATTTTCTAGTCGCTGTGTCTGAGACTCAAACCGTTGTCACCTATGTGGGAGTCCAGCACCTTAACCACTGCACCACTGGTGGACTCCCTCCATTTCTTTTTCTGAAAGGCATATCCTGAAAAGCTGACTATGGCTTGGATCCAGGACACTCAGAATACTGTAGTAAAGGCCTACGAACTTGGGTCTTGTTCTCTTCTTGCCAGGGTTGCTGTTTCTACTGGCTTTGTGACCATGGAGGGGTTGATTATCCTTTCTGAGCCACAAATGTAAAAGGATGACATTGGTCTCCAGTCTCTTCCTCATAAAAGCTCTATGACTTCACTATGTGATGGTCAGTTAAACACACAGGCAGTGTGCTTCCTGGAAAAACCAATGACCTTGAAGCTAATGGCTGTAATTGTCTTGACAGAAATAAATCCTTAAATCTTGGTTGGCCAAAGGCATTGCCATAACAACCAGTGTTTTAAAGATACCATCATGAGATTGTTAATCGAGGGGCTATAAAGATGGGCTTTTCTTGTGGGGCCACCAGAGCATGTCATCGTCCTGGCCACCTTTGTTCTGTGTGGACATTTGGTTACGTCTGGGGAAATTCTTGGTTATTACAACTGAGGGGTGGGGAGGTGCCTCTGGCATCTAGAGGGTGGGGCCTAGAGATGCTGATAAAAATCTTACAGTGCTCAAGCCACCCCACAGCGAAGAATTATCTAGCCCCAAATATCAAGAGTTCTGAGTTTGAGAAACCCTCATTAAGAAAATGGAAATGCCTCCAATTAAAAACTGAAACTATAGAGAGGGACACTATTCTGCCTGAACTTTCCACTGTTCCCAATAGGTCTCCTAGCTAGTTACTTCTCTGGAATGATGTTAGATGGTGCTTGTGTGACCAGAAGGATTTTAGCGCAACTTCAGAAAATGATTACTTCATATCTTGGAGAGATAAAACTGCTTTGACTTAATTTTCATCCTAGGTACAATTTGAGGCTCAAAACTAGACTCTCTCCTCCTATACAAAACATAATTTGATATAAATGAAATATGTAGGCATACAAAATAGTTTAAAGAAAGTTTATGAGTTTACAATGTTAGGTAGAATGGTACCAGGTAAGTAACTAAAAAAAATAACACTTTGACTTGATATACTTGCCAAATTGTTAAACAATGAAAACTTAAGTTTTCATTTCAAATTTTCCTCCCAGGCAACTGTATTGAGAGATTTCTAGACGAGGATGCGAAACTTTGGATCGGTTGACCAGAAACCACAAACAGTAATTAGAAAACAAAATTCTAATTCTCATTTTCTTTCTCTCCTTCAAAGTAACTAAATCCCTGTTGTCCAGAATTAACTAGGCTCCAGACGTCCTCTGGGTCATCAGTAACTAGAACATGACACATCCTCTTATGAATCTCCTTGGTGGAAGAAACAGGTGGAGCTGGCTCTAATTTTCATAATGAGTTGGCAGGCATGGGGTTTACTTCAAACAAAGTTGAGTCACTCAACATGAAAAGAGCGTATAACACAATGGTTCTCTGGAGGAAGCAGGACTCCCACGCAGCATGATTTTTGTCATTACACCTTCCATGCGGCTGGACCAAATTGCAGTTTGACCCACCCCGAGCCCAGTTGGCAGACCTGTTATTGTGTAAGTTGTTCAAGGTAAAGAGACTACCAGATGATGCAATAAGACTATTATTTTTGTGATTGAAAGCATGTTCACACACATGTTGGGGGGAGAAAGAGAGAAAAAAAAAAACACCCTCAATAGGGTCTTGTCATCACTTTCTCCAGCCCTTTTGCTGTTCAAGATCCTCAGTTGGTACATGCACACCCAAAGTGTTTTCAGGCTGACCCAAAGACATGAACCTGTGGTCAGCCACATGTTCTCAGTCCTGCAGGGTATCTGTGGCACCACTGTGCCTGAGTGACTGGGCCGATGAGGTTTACGACACAGTGTCCAGTGAGGAGCTAACGTGAGCAAGCTGTCTTTGCCAGGGGAAACCTGACCAACGTTAGTGTAATGTGTGCACATGCTCCTTGGTAGAGTAAGAGCCATATTTCTTAAACAAAAGCATAACTAGTATTGCTTTATTTTTTTCCTCTTGGCTAGAAGACCTTTTGTTCTTTTATACCAATAAATATTAACTATGGTAATCAATTAGTGATTGACTTCTATGCATGTACGAGCAAAATTCTTTTCTATGCTTAGTTTATTTAAAGAATATAAAATGATTTGTGTTTGTGTATAGAAACACCAAGGGAAAAAAAAAAGATATTAGTCTTAGCATACTTACCATATTGTAGAAAACCACAATCCTATGCATGTAGTGCTTTAGCTTATAAAGTTATTTTTTTATTTTTTGACAAGTTTTTGCTATAGGGCACCTGCGCTCACCAAAAAGACAGAGAGAGAGAGATAGAAAGTGAGAAATCACCCCCCGGGGGGATGGCCACGCCGCAATCCCTTCTCCTCCATTCTCCTCTCGGGATCTTGGGCATGCACACACACGCGCCTGGTGTGAGTTCAAGCCACCGGGTCCGAGACTCGAACCGCTGTCGACTACATGGGACTCCAGCGACATATTACGCTAACTGCTGGTCCCTAAAGTTATGTTTTAATAAACATAATTTAAGTACGTTCTCAGGGAATATTAATTAAATAAGTGAACATGGCCATGTCACTTAACCTTGGTACATTTTAAGAAGAACAGAGATACTGTTCTCAAGAAGGATGTATTCTCAGTTGTGTGTGTGTGTGTTTGTTTATGTGTCTACTTCTGTGAGTGAGAAAGAAAGGGGAATGAGAGAGACAGCAGCCCCCACAGGATCGCAGTGTTACGGTCCACCCAAGCCTTCAGCCAGCCCAGGGTCATGGACATCCATGTGCCCTGCATACTCAGGGTGGTCTCGAGACTCGAACTGGAAAACTTCTCAGGTGGGATCACTTTGCACAGTGTCCCATTTTACCACTGTGCCATCAGTTGGCCTTTCACTTTTTGTATCTTATGATGCTTTGACATGTTGGGACTTGCAGCTCCTCCCAGGTTAGCAGACCCCCGGGGATAACAAGCACACCTTTGATATGCTCACTGACCAATCCAGAGTCCACACAAGGCTCTGCTTTGTCTGACTCATCCACCTCTCCTGCCTCCCAGGCAGGCCAGACAGCAGACAATGAGGGGCAGCCCCTTCCCCAGGAGCCTATTGGAATTATTCAAACTCTCCAACCCAAACGTGGTCAGGCTGTTCCCCTCCCTGGCCCATTGCATCCTGAAAAAACCACAATGAAAGTTTCCGCCTCTGTTGTCCTCTCACTACTGCCTCCAGACTGAACTGCGTGCTCCCTGAGTGACTCTGCAGGCTGCACTGTGCGTCCTGTATCTGTGGGATCTCTGCGTGTAAGCTTCTTCCTTCATGACAACCATCTCCATGTCTGTATCCTACCACACCTGCTTAAAACAAATCAAGCAGATGGCATAGTGGTTGGATTGGGTAGCTTGAAAATTGTGCCTGGCGTGTGTGTGTGTGTGTGTGTGTGTGTGCGTGTGCACAAGATCCCAAGAGAAGAATGGAAGAGAAGAGATTGTGGCATGGCCATTCCCCCGGGGGTGATTTCTCGCTTTCCTTCTCACTGTCTCTGTCTCTATCTTCAATGAGTGAATGTGCCCTAAGGCAAAAACCTCTTAAGAAATTAAAAAGCTAAAAAAAATCCTGTGTACACTTTAAAACAATCGGCTAGTGGGCCAGCCAGTGCAATTGTGATTAAGGCAGCTGGATCCCACATGTCTGACTGTTCAGTTCAAGTCCCGGACCCAGCTGCTTGAGAAACATGTAAGGTGTGTGTGTGTGTGTGTGTGTGTGTGTGTGCATGGCTTTGCTACACCTCAGTGTGACTTGGCCAAGGTCCCTGTATTATGCATAATACTGGTTTGGATTCAGATTCCAACTAACAAGCTGGAAAATATATTTTCTAAATAATTGGGAAATTATTAATATATCCAGGCAACAGATAATATTAGAGAATTAATTTTGTCAGATGAATAATGGCACTGTAGTTCCACAGGAAAATGACCTTATATTTTAGAGATTCATAGAGATGCTTTCAGGATAAAATGGCATGCAGTCCACAATTTACTTTTAAAATATAACAGCAGGGACCATCAGATAGTATGGTGGTTATTTTGCTGAACTCCCACATGGTCGAGTGTGATTCCAGTCCTGGATTCAGTGGCTTGAAAGCCACACCGGGTGCACATGCATGAATGCCCAAGATCTCAGGAAAAGAACAGAGAAGGGGTTGGGGTGTGGCCATCCCCCTGGGAGGTGATTTCTCACTTTTGCTCTCACTGTTTCTGTCTCTCTCTCTCTCTCTCTCTCTCTCTCTCTCTCTCTATATATATATATATATATATATATATGTATATAGCTGGTGAGTGCATGTGCTCTAACGCAAAAACCTCTTTAAGAAAAAGAAAGCGTAAAAGATAACCAGGTTGACCAGATGACCAGTTCACCTCTGTCAGTCACCTTCCTTTCTCAGCTGTTGTAGTGTTTTCTCAAAGGAACAAAGACCAGATGTCAGGATTAAGCACAAACTCAAAACCACAAAACTTTAACTGACAAAGCAGACTGGCTGCTGACATAGTTAAGGGCTTACCAGAAATAGTGACAAATCTGGAGTCCCGTTTTGGGCTCACATGTCAAGGCAGGCTCTTCTGTTAGAAAATGATCAAGCTATATGACCAGAACACTTGTGGGAGGTTTAAATTTGCTTTTCCTGCTGGGCACAACTCTACTGTCACTATTTGTGAGTTTACTGGACACCCAAACTTCAGTATCAGTGTATTTTTTAATACCAGTTTTATATTTCATTTTCTTTCATTATACATCTTTGACTATCACTAGAGTACTTTTGGTATGTTCTGATGGTACCTGTCTCTTGATGCGATGCAGTGAGCAGCAGTAGAACCTGTGATACACACTGGTCAATTCTGACTTTACACCCAAATTCCACGTGCAGGAAAACCAAGTCACAGAAGGACCAGTTAAATGGATGCATGAGAAACAACCAAGCAAGTTGGGATTATGGAACATTCTACAGGAAGATTATCCAAGTCTCTCTACCAAGTCAAAATGCTACGGTAGGGAGGTGTGTGTGCAAGTGTGTATCAGGAGATCTATCTAGATTAAAATGGCTAAAGAGGCATAAAAAGTAAATGCCCTATATGAACCTTGGTTAGAGAAACAGTTCAAACTTGGTTTGAACGAACAGTGATAAACATCTTTTTTTTTTTTTTTTTTTCTATAGACCGCGAGTGCTTGCCAGAAAGATAGAGAGAGAGAGAGTCAGAAAGTGAGAAATCACCCCCCTAGGGGGGATGGTCATGCCACAATCCCCTCTCCTCCATTCTCCTCTTGGGATCTTGGGCACACACACACACACACACACAGCATGAGTTTAAGCCACCAGGTCTGGGACTCAAACTATGATCGACCACATGGGAGTCCAGTGACATAGCCATTACACCAACTGCTGGTCCTGGCAAACTACATCTTTAGGGACAACTGAGGAATTTTCAATATGAACTGAATATTAGATGATGTTAGGGAATTATTGTGGATTTTCATAAATGGGTTCAAAGATATTATGATTATGTAAAGAAATACTTTTTTAAAAAGACTTATTTATTAAATTTTATTTGTTTTTATTATTATTTTAAAATTTTCTACAGGACATGTACACTCATGAGAGAGAGAGAGAGAAAGAGAAAGTGAGAAAGCAAGCCACCAGGTCCAGTACTTGAACTGTAGTCAGCCACATGGGAGTCCAACACCCCAACCACCATACTACCTGCTGGCCCAAGAATACCCTTTATTTTAAGGGAAATGTGCTGACTTACTGGAGTCAAGACTGATGATATCTGCAGCTTATTTTAAAGTCGCTCAGCTCTGTGTGTGTGTGTGTTTATATGTATGCAAGTTTAGGTGTGCGTGTGTGTATATGAACATATGTGTGTGTGCGTATGCATGTTGTGTGTGAGTGTATGTGTGCGATCAAGTAAATACGACAAAAAATGTTAATTGTTGAATCTGATGTTTAGTATATGAGTATTTATTTGATTATTTTTACATTTTTTTCTGTATATTTTAAAACTTTCGTATATGGAATATGAGCAAATATATTTGATCATTAATATAATATTCTGACCTATCTACAGAGTCCATCTTTAACTCCAAAGCAAAGGAGGTATAAGCATGGTACAGAGGTTGTAGACTCAGCTGTAGACTATATCACTCCATCTGTTATATATATTCTCTCTATGGGATCCTGGAAATGTTGCTTAACTTCCTTGTGTCTCAGTTTCCTTTTCTGTAAAGTGTTGCTAATAATTGTACCTAGCATCGAGGCTGAAATGTAGACCACATGCACCCACATGGCTGTGTTTGGTTGTTAAATAGTGTTTACACTTTCAAACCAGTTGGTAAAGAGACAATCCCCAGAACCCCCTGGACATCTGTATAGCCCAGTAATCCAAGACATACTGAACCGGTGATGAACTATTTTGAATATCATCCCTGTTTGCCTTGTATTTCTTGTGGGAATCCGAGTTGACGTATTCAACAAGTGACATACTGAGGATCCTGCCTGCTACTACCCAATAAGCACTCTTTGCTAATACTGGTAAGTCCTTCCATTTTTACAAACAACCAGATACTCAATCTTTGTTTCATGCAGATGGAAGGTTAATGTCAAAGTAATTAAGTTCTTGACTGAAATACATAATTAAAAAATAATTGAGAATAAGACTAGGTAAGGTCTGCAAGCATTTCCTGTTTTTCTGCCTCATACTGAAATATTATTTGCAAATTCAAGTGAAGTTACTGTGGAGTTCTTTACTGGATATTAAAATCTATATACAGTCCTAGCCCATTGGTACAGGCAGTTGCAAATAAAAATTGCAGTGCTGAAAGGAAGCCGCATGGCCAACTGTGGGTTTGGATCTGTGGGTCTGTCTGAAAACATACCTGCCACATGCTCACGTGCCCAGGATCCCTGAGGAACGGGGACAAAAGCACATCCAGGACTTGAACTGCAGGCAGCATGTCCAGGGTGTCCCATTCTTCCTATCTCTTTTTCTCATGTCTGCACTCCTATAAGGAATGAAATAAGCTTTTAAAAAAATCCCATATGCAAATGATTTGCAGGTTAATTAAGTGAATCTGGGACACAGGAGCCACCTAGAAGCTGTCACTATCAATTTCAAGCCTAGGCATTTTGCTAGAAGATTTTGCTAGATGACATTGAATTATGGAAATTATGTAGAAAATCCATAGATTTGTGGGGCACGAAAAGTGACCTGGAATTAGGCAGAACCAAGAGGGAGAGGATGGCAGGACTAATGGCTGCAGCCCTCAGCAAGGACAGCGAGTGGCTGCTGGAGACAAGATGACGAGAGGAGTGACTTCAGTGGCAAGGACTCCTGATGTTGCAGGCTAATCAATCTGATGAAAACACGGCATTATAAAGTCCACATGTAAACAAGTTTTGAGGATCAGAGGACTTCCAGCGAGGTGGAGAATATCCCACTGGGCACCAACATCTGTTCATCCTGATGGGAGAGGATGTGGCATCTTCACTGCACTCACCGAGCTCCTGGTCTAGGAGCAAAAGAGAAAAAGAGAAAGTGTCTTAGTGTTGTCCCTCGTGGGTGCACCAATCATATATAGACAGGGAGATAGGAGGGAGAGAGAAAGGGGGGGGGGAGAGAGAGAGAGAGAGAGAGAGAGAGAGAGAGAGAGAGAGAGAGAGAGGGAAAGTACCCCCCGACAGGGCCTAGTCATGCTGCAACCATTTTTCCATCCAATTCTCCATCATATCAGGATCCTGACCATGCATGCAAGAGCCTGCTGTGAAGCTGATGAGGCCAGGATTTGAACCGCAGTATACATATATTCTTTTTAATAAGAAAAGAAGCTCAGGGACATTATGTGGTTTCACTAGTAGTAAATGTCAGAACTGGAATGTGAACTTGAGGTTGAGCCTTCAATGCCAGGATTGCATCCACTCTAAAACACAGCCCCTCCCACTTGAGGCTCTGTGGCACTGCTGTGGGACTGCAGTGAGGAAGGACCACAGACGAGGCGGCTTAAAACAGAAACTTATTCTCTCCCACTTCAGGAGGCCAGAGGTTCAAGATCAGAATGTGAGCATGGCCATGTTCCCTTTGAGGCTCTAGAAGAAGGGCTGTTCTGAGACTCTCTCCTGGCTTCTGGAGGTTCCTTGGCTTGTGGTAGCAGAACTCAAAATTTTCACAAGGGGTTCTCCCTCCATGTGTGTCTGGGTCGGATCCATGCCCCCTTTCTACAAGAACACTAACTGTATTCAGTTAGGACCCACTCTAGTGATTTCATTGTCTCTTGATGGTAAAACTCCTATTTCTAAATAAAGTCATGTTCTGTAGTATGGGGGGTTAGGGGTCCAACATATCTGTTTGGAAATTGGGGAACACTGTTCAACCCATAACAGTGTCCGTCACCAAGACCCAGTGATCTCAATCCACATCCCATCTCTTAGGTCTCATTCTGTTCATTCATCCCTAGATGATCCTAAGAGTGATGATTTCTTATCCAGAATAATAGCTTTGTCGTAGTTGTATGCATTTGACAAGTTTTGAAGCATCATTACTGTGTTTCATGTTGTGATTATGCCCTCAAGACTTCTAACTATTGCCTTGTATTCTTGAAATCCTTAAATTATATAAATGAATGCATGGATATTTGCTGCTTATGTGCTTTCAGGACCCAAATTAAAGGCACTACTTGGTGCTCATAGTGTACGTTAGAATTATCAAGTGCTCAGGGCCAGCAGGTGGTATGGTGGTTAGGGAATTGGACTACCTCATGGCTAATCTCAGTTCCAGTCCTGGACCTGTTGGTTTACTTTCTCACTTTCCTTCTCTCTGTTTTGGTGAGCATATGTGCCCTATAGCAAACTTTAAAAATAGGTAAATAATAAAGAAGATAAATAAGTAATTGGGAAAAAGAGATTATCAAGTGCTTTCTTGTATAGACTGTCCCAGCTACAATGGTCTGACTTCCAATTTTTTGACTCTACAGTGGTGTGAAAGCCATAGGAATCAGGTAGAAATTAGACTTCGAGTATCTATATAATCTTTGCTTTCAGTACAGCATTCCATAAATTACATGAGATATTCAGCACTTTACTATAGAATCGGGCTATTAGGAGATGATTTTGCTCAACTGTATGTGAAGCAAGTGCTCTGGGCATGTTTAAGGAGGAGCAGGCCAAGCCATGGCTTTCAGTAGATTGGGTGCACTTTTTTTTTTCTTTTTTTGAGAGGTTTTTGCTATAGGGCGCGTGCGCTCACCAGACAGACAGAGAGAGACAGAGAGATAGAAAGCGAGAAATCACCCCCCAGAGGGGATGGCCAGGCTGCAATCCCTTCTCCTCCATTCTCCTCTTGGGATCTTGGGCACGCATGCACACGCGCCCGGCGTGAGTTTAAGCCACCGGATCCGGGACTCGAACCGCGTTCGACTACGTGGGAGTCCAGCGACATAGCCATTACGCTAACTGCTGGCCCCGAGATTGGGTGCACTTTTGACTTAGTGTGAGCCTGATGGGATGTGACTCCACAGTGAGTCCAGGAGCATCTGTACATGAAGCCATTCCTGATAGATGAGTCCTGAGGGGGAGGCAGCCATAGCCTGGCCATACTCATCTATGAATGAGAGTCAGTGAGGTTGGGCTGGGTAGCTGGGGTGGGTGGATCCCAGAGAACCCCAGGGCTGAGCAGCTGGGTGGTAGGCCCTTACCTCCTGCTGCATCATGGAGCGCTGTACACGGGCTTATTCTTGGGGGAGGGGGTGGGAGGAGACAGTCAGTAATCCCTTAAGTTTTAAGTAGAAAACACTGTATTCAAGTCTTGTTGGTATAGACACGACTTGTCTTACTACAAGATCTTAGAACTTTGGGGAACCTAGTTATTAGAATCTTTGAACTGTCTTCCTTTTCTTGATATTTGTTTTGGTAGCCTCCCCGTTTTTTAAAAATATTTCTCTTCGTTTGGGGTAGATAAAAGTTAGGGCAGGTGGAAGCAAAAACAAGAAGAGACAGTGCATGAGTAGACCGTCAGTAAGCATGTTACTGCTGCAGACACACATGCTGCTAGCATGCTGTTTGACGAGTGCTTTGGCCAAGTTAGGAGATAAGAGGGAACCACCATAACCACCAGCAGCTGGCAGTGTGAGCTAGGTCACAGGCAGGGCTTAGCACACGGAGGGTGTCGTCTGCTGTGGTCTGGCATACGGCATGATTCTTCGTCCTGTTTAGGGCATGCCTCATTTACACGCTGGTGTCTGATTGCAGTGACAAATCCAGTGGACAGACAGGAAAATTCTCTTAGGATAATGAGGCATCATCCACTGAGAGAGGAAGAAAAATAATGAGTCAAGGCCTGGCTATGGGGATAATGGGAATTCCGACGATGCCAGCCAATGCCACAACTGCTGTTGCAGTCACCCTTGTGAAATATTTGGAGCTGTGGAAGTCAGGCATGGCAGATTTTGCATGTTTAGTTTTGGTTTTGGTTTGCAGAAAGCATTGGGATAGAGGAAGGTTTTTTTTTTTGTTGTTGTTCTTAGATCATAAAATGTAAACCATAAGAGACTTAGGACTTAAACGTTTCCATGCCTGAAAACAAACCACAACCAAACAAGAACAAGCCTGCACATTGGGCTGTGACCTTGGTTCTGTCACGTGTCATATGATTCAGAAGTAAAAAGCCATCCACGTTGGGGCCAGTCTGTGCCTGGTGGTTAAGATGACTAGATTGCACATGGCTGATTGTAGCTGAGTCCTAGACCCAACATCTTGAAAAACAAGCCAGGCGCATGTGCATGTGTGCCCAAAATTCTGAAAAGAAAGAGAAATGGAAAAGGGATTGTGACAAAATCTCTCCCAACAGAGGAGTACCTTCTCACTTTCCTTGTCTCTTCTGTCTGTCTCTCTCTGGTAAGCACACATGCCCTCTGGAAAATTAAAATAAATAGATAAATAAATAAAAGACACCATTATTAAGAATTTAGGACTAGGAGAATTTCATTCACCAATTTATTTATTTATTTATTTATTTATTTATTTATTTATTTATTTATCTAGGTTTAAGAAATTTTTTTTGAGAGAGATTTTTGCTAGAGGGTGTATGTGCTTGCTGGAGAGACAGAGAAAGACAGAGAGAGAGAAAGCAAGAAGTCACCCCTCCCACCACTCCCCTCAATGAGGATGGCCATGCTGCAATCCCTTTTCCTCCATTCTCCCCTTGGGATTTTGGGCACACACTTACATGTGTCTGGAGTGATTTTCAAGCTGCTGGGTCCAGGACTCGAACTGTGGTTGACGATGTGCGAGTTAAGCACCTTAGCTACTATGCCATGTACTGGCCCCACCATATTAATTTCTTAACTCCAATCCGTATTTCTTTGATGAATCTCTACAGTAAGCAGTACCATATTTAAGGACTAGTGTCAATAATTATGTCGTTTCCCTCACTCCCTGCCCATCTTAGAACACGGGCTATGTCAGGGAAACCTTTTTTTTTATGGTTGAAAAGAAAAACTGGTAAATTTTGTTTACAAACTCATTAAGTTATTCATCTAACCCTCACTGAGTGCTTGCTATGGTGCCAGGCTGGGTGTCCAGTGGAGCTGTTTGGCTTTTCTTGCTTTTATTCCTCTTGATACATAAGGAAAGTATTTTTATTTTTGATTGCCAGAGAGAATATGCACTCATCAGAGAGAGATGGACAGAGAGGAAGGGAAGAAGGAGAAAGCACCGCCTCAGCGGGCATGATTGCACCCCAATGCCTTCTCGGCTTCTCCCTCCTTTCAGGATTCGGAGCGTGCACAGCGTGCCCCCAGCGTGTTTCTTAAGCCGGCGGGGCTGGCTGGGACTTCATCTGTGGTCAGCCATGCCAGTCTGGTTTCCCGTAGCCACTAGGTGATGGTGTCAGCCCACTAGGGGAAGATTTTTGTCCTTTAAGGTCACTTTTGCCCTCAGCGCAACACTTGCCTGGCCCTGCGTCAGATGCTGAGATAAGCCATCGCGGGCCATGCCACTTAGTGCTTAAAGTGTTTCATTGCCTCCTACGGCCCCAGGGCTCCAGCACATGTCACGTGTCCCTGCTCCCCTCCCTTGCTCCTCACTGTCTCCCCAGAAGTCTCTCCTCTAGCCATGTCAGATAAGCCCCTGTGTCTAGAGCTCAGTGTTGACCTTCATTCCTCTGTGTGACCTTCTCCCACTACCTTTGGTCATGCTGTCTTTCCTGGGACCCCATCTCACCCTGCGCATTTCCTGCCCAGATAATTCCCGCACATCACGCAAGGTCCAGCTTATAGAGCTGCCTTCTTGGGAGCCACAGTTGGCATAATGACTATGTCACTGGACTCCCACGTAGTTGAGCGCGGTTCGAGTCCCAAACCCAGTGGCTTAAACTCACGCCAGGCACATGTGCGTGCATGCATGCCCAAGATACCTAGAGGAGAATGGAGGAGAAGGGATTGCGGTGTGGCCATCCCCCCTGGGGAGTGATTTCTCGCTTTCTGTCTCTCTCTGTCTTTCTGGCAAGTGCGTATGCCCTATAGCAAAAACCTCTCCAGAAAAAATAAAAAAGGAAAGAGAAAAAAGAGCTGCCTTCTTTTAGCCTTTTACCTTCTCTTATCCTTGCAAGCCATTCCCCAGATTCCACCTGCAGGTGTGGTGCTGCTCATGGTAATGGTAATGCTTGTCCTCGCCCTCCACGTCACCATGAATGCCTTGACCACAGCCGTCAGGCGTCTTCATTACACTTGTCTTTCTCTCCAGGGTGGCTTTGTACTGTGCTTAGCTGGCCTGAAACTATATCTCACAAAGTTCTCTTCCCCAAACGGTTTCAACGTTCTGTTGGAGGTAGGAGAAATTTGCATGTATTTAAAAGGTGAAGAGAAAGAGCGGCCATGTTCTCCAGGTCATATTATGACAATACATACCCGAAACGTTAAGTCTCATTGTTCCCTCCTAACGTGAGACACTTCACACCCATCAATACCACAAGAGCCTTTGGGGAAGAGTTTGAAGGTTATATTTTTAGGATACTCATTGATTCAGAGCAGAAAAAGACAAGCTTTGAAAATAGTAAGACATAGAAAGAGACCGAGTCTATGGTGGACTGTACCACAAAGACCAGGCCCAGCCATCTTTTTTTCTTTTTTCTTTTCTTTTTTTTTTTTAAGATTTTGCCATAGGGTGGGTGCACTTGATGGAGAGAGACAGAGTGAGAAGGAAAGTGTGCCATCATCCCCCAAGGCAGATGGCCACACTGCAGTCACTTCTCCTCTATGTTCCCCTCCAGTTTGGGGCATGCTGATGTGATTTTCCACCCCCCAGGTCTGGGACCCGAACCTTGCAGTTGGCCAAGTGAGAACCTATCACCTTAACCACCACAACCTCTGCTGGCTCCCATCTCTCTTTTAAGCTTAGCTATTTCATTCATGAGGGTGACAGATGAGAGACAGCATTCCCCCACAGGCTTTGGACACCACAATCTACCTCCTCCTGCTGCCAGCCCCAGATCATGGACACGGAGTGGACTCTGAACCCAGAACCTTCCCCTGTGGGCCAGCCTTGCAGAGCAGCACATTTCATCACTGAGCCACTGTCTGGTACGGACCAGCCATCTCTTGACCAAGGGGCTCTTCTCTCCCATGATGGGATGGTCTGCCTCATGCAGAGCAGCTGTTTCCCCAGCACTGGGCTGGCGGGGGCTCGCTATTGCTGATCTGTGGATGCTGCTGCTCCCCTGGAAAACGCCAGAGCAAGAGAGAGTGGCATCAGAGGAAAACACTTTTGTTCTTTCTATTCTTTTTTTCTTTTGTTCTTTCTATTCTTTTTTCTTTTTCTCTTTCTTTCTTTCTTTTTCTTCTTCTTTTCTTTTAGAGAGAGATTTTTGCTATAGGACGCATGCCCTCCCCAGGGGGGATGGCCATGTTGCAAACCCTTCTCTTCCGTTCTCCTCTCAGGATTTTGGGCATGTTCACATATGTGCCTGGTGTGAGTTTTAAGCCACTGGGTTCAGGACTTGAACCATGGTAGGCTGTGGGAGTCCATCTGCTGGTCCTTCTCTTTCTGTTCGTGGGAGCCTAATTACCTGTTCACTAGCCTTGCTGACCTGGCCCTCCGTGTCCCTGTGTTCTTACTCTCGTTACCCAGTTTTATACCTTATGTTCTCCCTGTGTCCTGTCTGTGCAAATTCTCCTGATCTATCTCCCACTTTCCCCATCCTCTCCTTTACTGTATAGAATGTGCTTTTCAGTTTTTATTTTCAGTTATTATATTTTTCATTTCTAGAACTTCCTCTTGATTCTTTTACTATAATTTTCAATTCTCTGGTAAAATTCTCCATCTGCTCCTTTCAGTACTTGAATGTAGAAGTCACGTACATTTTTAAAAAAGAATATATTTTACAATTCCAAACCTTCAGGCTTCCATGAATCTGTTTCTATTGCCTATTTTTCTCTTGATTTTTGGTAATTTTTTCTTGTCTTTTTTTTTCTGTCAGATCATTTTCAATTGTCAGTACTTGAGTGCATACAAAAAAAAAATGTAGAGGTAATTTAATGGTCTGGATGTAGTCTCTTTCTTGGTAAGTATGTGGGTAGGGACAAATGATCTTAATCCAGTCAGAGGTTAGGCTGTTTTGGGGCTGAGTTTCACTTTATTTTTTCTCTTTAACTTAATATGAAGTCATAGTGAATATGCTTTATGTTTAGAATCATGAGTAAGAGGTTGCTTTGTGCTGCTTAGCTCAACCTAGGAAGAGAAATGTGACCTCAGAGCTTAGTATTCCAAAACTGTGGCCACATACAAGTCAGTGGAATACAGGCCTTTGTCTTAGATGGCAGAGTCCTGGGTGACAGGGAGAGTCAGAGTAGGCTTGCCTTGGAGGAAGGAAGCCTTCGGAGGGATTGAAGTGTGCGGGAGCCGTGGAAGGTAACAGGAAGAGGAAGAGAGCTAAGCTCTAATCAGGGAGGGGCTCAATGTGATTCGTCAGGTTTTTAGTCTAGCACGATTCTGTGTAAGGCTTTTGTGTTTTGTGTTGTTATTACAACAAAAAGCAACCTAGTGGGGGATGGTCCTTGTCAATCTATTTTTTTTTTTTAAGGTTTTTGCCATAGGGCATGTGCACTCACCAGAGAGTGGCAGAGAGAGGGATAGTGAGAAATCACTTCCTAGAATGGATGGCCACATTGCAATCCCTTCTTCTCTACTCTCCTCTCAAAATTTAGGGAACACACACACGCGCCCGGCATGATTTTTAAGTCACCAAGTCTGGGACTCAAACTATGGTCAGCCATGTGGGAGTCCAGCACCTTAACCACCACACCATCTGCTATCTTGAGACCAGTTATGGGATAGGATTAAATGAGAAGTAGGTATATTTACTTATTTATTTATTACCGTTTTGTGCTCAGCACATGCTTAAATTGGCCTCTACTTATCTCTCATCTTCCCTCCTTCCTCTGTCTCTAACTGCCTTTTTCTTTTCTTATTTCTCTCTCTGGTCAATACAGTGATTATAACAGTGGAAACAATGCAGTGGACTCAAAGTAACTAAAACTGTTAATGAGTTCAAACAAGAATTAAATCTACAAAGTATATAACACAGAGGCATCTATAGAAAACTCAGCTAGATTTGGACAGTGTCTGTGTCTGGTCTGTCCTATGGGCTATACTGCCCACTCTCGGCCTCGTTCTGAGAGATGCTCTATAGCTTCTGAGGGTGTAAGGTGGAAGACGAGGACCCATGCAGGGGTAGATGGATATCCTTTGTCCACTGTCCAGTGCCAACTGGTAAGTATTTTGTAAAGGAGAAATAGCTGGGAAGGGCTCCAATTATAGGTTGATTTTGACTGAGGTTTAAAATGAAAAGATTTTGGTTACTTCTTACTCAACGTATAATTTTAATTTTCCTATTAACCTAACATAAAATTTATTTTTGGAGTCATATCTCATTAGTTCAGAGGAGAATTGCAATTACAGAAATAATCAATACTTGCTGTTTAGCAGTGGGACTCTCTCACTTTGTGAGCTTGTACCACGCTGTGGCCATTTTGAAATGCAGCCTTGTTTTACTAATCCCTGTTTATTCAACATCCTTGTACAAAAATAAAATCTTAAAAATAGCACGATATTACGTACTTGTTAACTTAACAACCAGTGTTTGACTACGGTACTTAGACTTGTGGTTTCCAACTAGAGCGAAGTCTGGTAAAATAATCTACAGCACCCCAATGTCAACGCGCTGCCCTCTTGTGTCAAATCTTACACGCTGCAATGCTTTTCAAGTTGCTCCTAATGTAGTGAATCTAATTTCATTTGCCCGAAGCCAAAAATATACTTAGGCAACTATGATAGAATATGTTTTACCTTAGAAACAAACTCGTTCGAGAAGCCTCTTATTAGCCTTTCATAACTCCTTCTTAATGTAGAAATCCATAAAACAGACTTGCTGGCGTCAATTACTTAAATGAAAAACCCCTGTACAATTTCTTCATGGTTATTACGGTGAAAGCAGCCTGGCACTTTAGAATTGAATATGTGCATAGAATTGTTAAACTCAGAGCCAATTCCCCATTTTACCTCTGGAAGCTTAATTAGTCATGCTTCAAATGGAGATGACCTGAGGATATTTCAGAGGGGAATTGCTAGATCAGGTCAGGAATGCAAAAACCTCCAGAATTTTGGTTTGGAATGTCTTATGAAATCACCTCCTTCTTTGATAGAGCTAAAATGAGCTCCTTTTAGAGTGAAAACCTTGAAATACTTCACAAAATTACAGGTCAAATATCCTTAGTGAACAGAAGCAATAACTTTGAAAAGCTGGACCTAGAGAATTTAGGGAACTGCAGAGAAATTTCAAGATTCATCAGGAATTAGACTGTGTATGTTAATAAAGGAAATAAACAATGTTAATATAAGAGAGCTCTAGGGCTGGCCCCCTGGCCTAGCAGGTAAGTGGTTAAGCTGACTGCAGTTCCAGCTTGGTCCCAGAAGCTTGAAAAACACATTAGGTGCACGCCCGAAATTCCGACAGTGCAGAAATGGAGCAGAGGTGATTGAGATGTGACTACACCCCATTGGAGGTACTCTCTCCCTCTTCCCCTCACTCGTCTCTCTCTGCCAAGCACGTGTGTCCTCTGGCAAAAATGCAAAACCACAAATAAAATAAAGCTAAAAAGCAAAATAAAACAAGACAGAAGATACAGAAAGGCAACACGTAAGGAACTCTACTCCAGTCCTAGGGTGGGGAGTGTGCTCTAGTCTGGACCAGCTGACCCAGCATATGAAGGCCTTGCCTTGCCACTTTGTGGTTCGCATGACAGTGGCATCAAGAGACCAGCAGCAACTGAAGCAGGAAACGTGGTGTAAGAATCACGAGTTGGAGTGGGGTTGGAAACACAACAGAAGCAATATTGAGAAAGAAGGAAAGCAAATGTCTCCTGGATGGTTTATCACTCAGTACGGGCATGTAGTTAGCTTTGCACTTTCAGAACAAAACTGATCGCTATTAGGAAAGACAGTCTGGGAGCCTCCCCAAGCTGCATGTCTTTCCTGGGTCTGCCCAGAATGCAATGCCCAGATGGTTACTTTCCTATACCATTTCTCAGGGCTGTGCTTGCAAAAAGACAAACTCAAGTGATGAGATGTTTCCCTCAGTCCTTCCTTCCTACTGTTCACAGGAAACAGAGGGCCTCCAAGCTCCCCTCAGCTGGGACACATGCCCTGTGCACTTGAGGTTCCCATCTAGATTACAGATCACATCGCTCCTTCAAATACAGGACAAAAGAAACCATGTAGGTAGGTTGGTGCTGATACATTTCCTGTGGTATACATAATAAAATACTTTGTCTCTGAGCCATAAGTCTCATATCTTCCACCAGCATTGATGAAAGAGTAACAGGCTTGCATGTTATCTTATAAACAAGCTAAAAGGAAATCTGCCACACTGCATGGACTTAATATCATTTTAGAGTAAATTTTCTAGTACCTGAACACAAGTGCAGGATTCATGATTTTTTCAAAAAAAATTACATCATTTCCAGCATAGTGCCCTGTTCATAAATATTCAGTAAATATTTACTGAATCTGTGAATGAGAATGACTGACAGATGCAATAGAGGAGTTGGGCCTAGTCATTCACCCAGTCGGTCACCCATAAATAAGTGTAAGAACATTGTCAGTATACGTTTGGGGTTACACATTTTATTGGGAGCCAGAGATATAAGAGGAATAAAATAGTTGCTTGCCCTCAAAAGGCTTACAATCTGATCACAAACCAGGTGACAAATATTTTCTGCTCTGCGTGACAGGTTGTAATAAATACTAGCTGAGCATCATTTGGGGAGAGGGAAGAAGAGAGTGGTCAGTTCACTTTGGGAAGGACAAGGAAGACCCTCAGAGCCGGTGGTTGAGTTAGCTGGAAGGGACTGGAAGGGGTGTGGCAAGCACACGGCAGTAAAGGCCAGGGGAAGGCATGTCCGTCACGGTGGATGGCGAGTGCCGGGCGGAGCCATGAGAATGAAGGATGCTTGGATTTGGGAACGCCTAGGAATTCGCTACAGCTGTGGCTTCAGGTACACAGTGGGTTGTTTGTGGATGGAGACAGCATTGGAGGGACAGGTGAGGTCACATTATGAAGTGTCACAGGAACATGAGGAGGAGCCACTGACATGTTTTAATCAGGATAGGCTTGGTCATTGGGAGGTTTAGAAGCAGCGTGTTGGCAGTGATGTGGATGAACCCAGTGGAAAATCGATGCCTCGTGGGTGGGAGTGGAGAGGACCTGAAGGACGATATGATTGTGATGAGGACGTTATCCCAACAGGGCAGTGTGTGTGTGTGTGCGTGTGTGTGTGTGGTGACCCCTACTGCCAGTGCTGCCCACGTGCCTACCCCGAGGTAGGGTCTTAGTTTTCAAGGCCTTGTTGCTTCAATCAGGGGTCCTGTGTTGTAGAAAGAAGGAAGAAGAGAGGCTGGAGAAAGGGGAACGGGTGGGACCTACAGAGGACCCAGAGAGAGGAGGACCACAAGTCAGCGTTGCTCTGTCTCAGGAACTTTCTACGTGTACAGCGTCTATCACAGAGTCTGGGAAACTGAGGCCAATGCCCAGAGATGACCAGGATGAAGTAAAAGCATGAACCGTGGGACCTATGGAAAAGGATGTGTGTTTGGAACGTGGTTTGCATCTTTACTGAATCTCAGCTATGCAAAATACGTTGTTGATATAAAATTGAAATTTTCACACTCTCAATTGTTAAAAACCATAGCCGTGTAATAAGATAATGTGGAAATGGATTTTCATCTACACTGGACTCTAGTCGTTCAGAGAAAATCCATTTAGTTAAATTTAAACTACAGTCAAACTGTATGGAGCTCTCCCGAGAATTCAAGGTGGTGTTACTTGGCTCGTTGCCAAAGTCTGAAGTAGTGCTTTCTAAAATCTTTTTTTCTTTCCCGATACAACATCTGTGCATAGCTCTTCACCTTAATTAAGAAGCAAGTAACAGTTCTCGGAACATATTAAGTAACGCTCACTTAAAAGCTCACAGGATAAAAAATAAATAAAAATGAGCAGAAATCCTTCCAATGTTCTGGTTTTCAAAAGGTAACTCATTAAAAATGTCAAATAATGGAAAATAAGCTGAATACATTCAAATTGCTGTATCTGACTTTTTTCTTTTCCTTTTCTTTCTTTCTTTTTTTTTTTTTTTTTTTTTTTTTTCTCTGTAGGGCACATGTGCTTACTGGAGAGAGAGAGACAGACAGAGAGAGAGGGAGAGTGGACAGTCACCCTGCAAGGGGGATGACCATGCTGCAATCCCTTCTCCTCAACTCCCCTGTTAGGATTTTGAACATGGACACACACAGGAAGTTCAAGCCACCAGTCTGGGACTCTAAACCATTGTCAGCCATGTGGGAGTCCAACACCTTAACCACTATGCCACCCACTGGACCCAGTATCTGACACTTTCTCATCATTGCCTCTTGCTTTGTTTTGAAATTAATAGACAATTTTTCTAAAGCAGTTTAGGCTTATCAAAAAATTGAACAGGAAGTACCGACAATTCTCACACATGTCCTTTCACACTCCACTCCAGTTTCCACGACTGTTAACATCTTCCATTGGGGGGCTGGTAGGTGGTGTGGTGGTTAAAGTGCTGGACTCCCACATGGCCAACTGTGGTTCAAGACTGTGGTTCAAGTGCTGGACCTGGGGGCTTGCTTTCTCACTTTTCCTTTCTCTTTCTCACTGGTCAAATTTAAAAATAAATAATAACAAATGAAAATAAATAACTTATCCCCCCAATTTTACATTGGTCTGGTACTTTTACAATTGATGAGTCCATGTAGATACATTCTTATTAACTCAAGTCAATGGTTTACTTCAGGTCACGCTTGGTGATAACTTCGCATGGGTTTGGACTAATGCATATTGTCAGGGATCCACCATTACAGTGTTGCATGAGAGGAGTTTCACTGCCTTAAATATCATCTATGCTCTGCCCGTTTATTCCTCCCTCTTAACTATTTGGAACCACTATCAGTTTACTGTCTATATAGTTTTTCCTTTTCCAGAATGTTGTATAGCTAGAATGACACATTATGTAGCATTTTCAAATGAGTTTCTTTCAGTTAGTAGTATTCATTTAAGTTTCGTCCATGTGTCTGGGCCAGCCCTGTAGCACAGATGTTAAGTGCTATTCAGAGGGAGCTGGATCCTACATAACTGATTGTGTAGACTTCTGGCCCCAGTGACTTGGACAACATGCTGGGTGCATGTATGTGTGATCCTGGGATGCTGACAGGATGGACAAATGGAGGGAAAAGAATTGCAGCATAAACACACCCAATTGGGGGAGTGATTTCTCTGTCTCCCTCTCTCTCTCTCTCTCTCTCTCTCTCTCTCTGGCATGTGTAAGTATCCTCTGACAATACACACACACAAAAAGTTCCTTCATAGCTTTCTTATAACTTGATAGCTCATTAAAAAATAATTATTGTTGAATAATATTCCATTGCTGGATATACCGTAGTCTATCTGTCCATCGATTTACTGAAGGTCATCTTGGCAGCTTCTACTTTTTGGCAATTATAAATAAAGGTGCTGAAAACATTCCCCTGAATGTTTTTGCATGGATGTAAATTTTTAACTTTTTTTGAGTAGATACTTAGAAACATGAGTGCTGTATTGAATGGTAAATTTAATTAGGAATTTCCGGACGTTGTCCATAATACAGGCCTGAGACTGGGTAGCTCTCTGTTTCTTGATTTAAACAATCTAGAATTGTTTTTAGGCCCAATGATGGGACAGCTTATGAGTTAAATATATCTTCAGATGAGATTATGATATGAATTGCTATTTCTACAGGTAAAATGATCCAGTTATTGACTTTGAGTAGCTGTAGTTTTCCTGGCTTAAGGTCTATGGAAAGAATTATATAGGAATCAAACAATGTACTGTACAAAAAACAAAACAAAACAAAACAAAACTGAGACAGACAAGCCCTCAGTGTAAGGCTTTATGTTTTCTGACTAGGAATTAGGTTGTGCTTACTATTTGCTAGAGCGGTGGTGTCAGAGCTAATGTTTTCTGCAGTGTCCTTGTTTTTTGTCCCACCTGTTGTCTGTTTCCTTTAAAGACTTAATTAAGGTTTGAGATATGCTGTTCTTTCATTTTTCATTTATTATACAAAACACTGTTGCTGTGCTGGTAAGGCGTAGGGGAAAGAGACGTGGTCTACAGCCCTATGATTTAGATTTCAGTCTTACAGTAAGCCTGTGTCCTGAGCTCTGGTGTCTGTGCTTCTCAGTCTCCTCTACCTCCCCTTAGGTGAGGGAGAAATGGCAGGGGGACTGGTTGGGGCTATTTGCCTTCCCCAGTGTAGATTAGACCTGGTAAAAACTCTAATTTGTTAGGCTCTGGTAAAATAATTTCTTTTAAGCGCAGACCCTGTTAAGGAAAACAGGCATATTTCGAAGTGGTTTCTGGCCTGACTGCAGTAGCTCAGTGCTTGACAATGCCAGAGGCCACGGAAACAAGGCTCAGATCCCACGTGGGCTTGTATACCAGGTATGCACGAGTACTCCTGTGCTCATGGCTGTCTGGGAAAGCTGGGGTGGGGCTGGCAGCATGAGACCCTACTAAGGGTGCTTGTCTTCTCTCAAGGAAAGAAAGAAAAGAGATTGAGAAAGGAAGAGAGAAAGACAGGAAGTGAGTAAGCCTAAGGAATTCTCCCCCCTTTCTCCTTCTGGAAACGAGGATCTTTTCTTTGATCTATATATACCCTGGAGGCAAAACTGGCAGAAGTGTGGGGTCCTCCCAAACCTCCTCTCCCTGAGGTTTTTCTTCTTTCCCACTTGTCCACATTGAATCTCCACATCTGTTCATTACAGCTCAGGTTTTCTTACCCCATCACTGGTTTCCACTGAGGTTTCTGTTCCTGGGTTTTGCTTCAGTAAGTGGTGAGTCTCTGTATCCTCCTGTATGACTGCAATTTTGGGGGATGCTTCCTGTGACATCAGCTCTCTGACGCATCTAAAGAGTTGTTGATTTTCCATTTGTTCCATTTTTGTTATTGCTGTGAGGATGGAGTGGTAATGTCTAAGCACCTCACAAGCTGGAAGATACACTGAAAGTTCTTGTGAATGCCTCTCTCTCTCTCTTTTCCCCTCTCTCTCTCTCTCTCTTTTTTGTAAAAGATTCTCTAAATAGAAAGTTGTCATCTTGTAATGATTTAAAATGAATAGCATATTACTTCTCACTTTTACTGACTTCTGGGAAAATAATGTTAAATCATATGTGGGTGAAAATACAATGTTTTAAATGAAATGCTACACGAATGAAAATCATTGTTGAAGGATTATAGGGTTAAAAAAGAAAAACATAAAGTTTTCGGGTATTACAAGAAGAAACATGGTATGTGAAAGATTAAAATGCATGTGTTCTCAGTTTACTACACGCGCCTGCTCAATTCAATTTCTTAATTGGAAAGTTTTACAAATCATGATTGTAATTGAGTTAAATAGGGAGGATTTATGCGTGGGCTCAATTTTCTCAACAGTCTTGTTACACAGATATCTATGTGCTTCAATAGGCATTCCTAATCAATTGTACATAACTTACTAGGAGAAATTAGAAAATGGTCTCACCAGTTCCGATATTTACTAGAGTGGTCTTGTCTTTTTTTTTTCTTTTCTCTTCTTTTCTTTTCTTTTCCTTTTTCTTTTTCTTTTCTTTTCTTTCTTTTTTTAACCTTACCTCCTCCATCCATCTCACCTTGAAATTTCACTGAGGCCAGAGCAGGTTGAGGGAAGAAAACGGTAGGGAAAAATGCATGAAACACAATTCCTAAGGAATGTTGGGAGGTGCTGTTGAATATGGATGGGTTTCCTCAACAATTTTGTCCAGGCTCAGGGGACTGAAGCCTGGAACTCCGAGGGAGCCACCCATAGTGTAATGGCTTTAAAATCAGAGAGCAGGCAGAAAGAAGGGAATAAAGAACATGAGAATGCAGCAATCTTCCAGAAGGGCAGCGAAGACCGCTGGCAACCAGAAAGACACAGGAGGACAGGCACAACTGACCACGTGGATGGAAGGAAGGGACAATGGTGTAGATCAGAGCACCAGCGAGTTCCACCTCTGAGGACAGGACATACTGTTGTAGGGCAGCTCGAGGCTAATGGTACTGAGTCCCCACTCTCCCTCCACAGGGGTCCTGGGTGTTACACCACCAAGACAACGCCCAGCCTCCTCCCCCTGCAGCCTGTATCAGCACCGTCAATACAATGACTTGACATGTGCCTCATCATTGCAACACAAAAGAGTGTAAAACAACCATTAACTAAATACGGTAGTATTTATTCAGTTTCAACTCATTTTACTCTATGCCATTTTTTCCATACATATAAAATCTGTAGCCTTAGTAATTATTCATCTCTTCTTACTATATGGAGAAATTAGGAATATCTCAACAATGGAGGAAGTGTAATGTCTTTCTGGATAAAACTCTTTGGTTTATATAATTTTTCTGAGTTGGAAAATAACATGAGACTTCACTCCAATGAAAAGTAAACATTTCTTTTCTCAAAAAATTTAATTGCAGAACTATTTACAGGAGGTGAACATCAGCAATACAGAAATTAAATGAAAGAGGCATTATCATCGAAGAGTTATGGACCAAAGGGTGAGCATGTTTTTCTTACAATCAGCTGAGAGTGGGGAAAAAAAAAAAGTCATAAAAAAAGGAACTCAAACAAAGCAATTCTTAAATGTCTAAATGAATGACCAACATTCTGATAAGAAGTTATTAACAAGAAGCAAGAAACTGTGGTGATGAAGAGTATCCTGTACATTCAGATTAGGTATCCTGCATGCTACTAAATCGAATTTATCAAAAGAACCATAAAAGCATGAGAAAGAGAATTACATAAAATAGTTAAATTCCAGTGAAGTGTAACTTTGTACAGCTGTAGGAGATTTGGCACTCTGTTCATCCTCATAGTTGATATGATTTCATATGTATATTTATTTATATATATATTTATATACTCTTTTTTTTTTTTTTAAACTTTAACTAAACAGCTAGTTTCCTGGTTCTAACATTCCTTGAATTTCTATAGGAAGCATTTAATTTAGTCCTTAGGCCACACCTGGGTATTTTGGTATGTAGTATGGGAGGTGGGTGGGTGGATGGATCACGTCTCTCTACAGGAAGGACCTGTACAAGAGGAAAGTGGCTTGTCATTCAGAAATGAGAGTTCAAGAGTAGCCTAGGTCTTACTACTTGGAAGGGGAAACCTTTCGAATTCGGCAAACCAGTTAGAAAGTGGAGTGAGAGAGACATTCATGCTGAGCCCTTTGAAAGTGACATGATCAGAGTATTAAAATGACTGGGGTTGGGTCATGGTAGGGACTTAGGGGTAAATCAGAGAATGGGTGAGTGGCTTCCACAGGTACCACACTAACCTTAGGGCTTCCTTCATCAGCAGACATAAAGCCATGTACTCTCCATGGAGACCGTGGTCTACTTGAAAGAGAGAAACCTTTACTTAAATTTGTATGAGAAACCTGGCATGAATCTTTGCTATCGTTACCACCTCTCTTCTATTGAATATGTGAAAGTTTGGACTCCCAAGTCTTTCAGGTTTGGAATAAGCACCAATGATGAAGAGTCACATAAAATCTAAGAAAGTCGGGAGGTAAACCTCTGTTACCTTTGTTTATATACAAAATCTTTTAAAAAGTAGTTTTATAGTAGGTAACTAACATTTCGTCTGGAAAGAAGTCATCCATCAAGTGTTTAGTTGAAACTTGAAATAATTTATCTTAATGCTGGATTAAAAATGTCAGGGTTCAGACAGCAATTCAGAAAGTTATGAACATCTTTCAATGTGGCAAGGATGAAAAGATGGTTATTTCTTGGAGCATTCCCATGGACAACTTCCACATTCTCTGAAGTGTGAGAGCAAGTGAGAGAAGCTGGAATAAGAGAGGGCAGACGTCATAGATCTTTAGCCACTTGGGTCAGTATGTCTGATCCCGTTCTTGGTACTCCCTCACGTGCTCAGTTTTCTGTTTCCAAATTATGTTGTTTCTTCATCACATCAATGTTTACCTTAATATCTATTCACGTCATCTGAGAAGCTGCTGGACTTAAGTAAGGCTAAAAACTTTGCCTAATTCTGGCTGGCGCTTGGTTCTTATTCTGGGAGCCTTTGGAATCACCTGCAAGCAAAACTAGAGGGAAAGGACGATGACCCTCATAGCCATTTCTCCTTTCCACACCTCCGAGGAGCGTGCTCAGTTGCAGTCTCCTGCCTCACCAAGACAGCATTCTGGAGGAAGGATCACTGCCTCTGCCTCTAGCCAACCTGATGATCTCTGAGATATTTATGACCTGGCTTGACTTCTGCAAACAGCCCACACACATCTGGGAGGACAGCATTCAAGAAGAGGATGAGGGCACATAATCCTCAATAATAACTTACACTTTTACCACCTGTTCCAAAGAGCTCAAAGGACTTTGCAGCCAATATGTCATTAATCCTCCCAATTCATCTGTGAGGGAAATAAAGGACAGGGACTGTAATCCCCACTTTATAGAGGAGAAAACTGAGACAGGAAGTTAAGATAAGTGACTGGCTAATACATGAATAAAAGCCAGGTTGCCTGACTAACTGCCTAGGGATTTTTGACAACTTCTCACTCATTTCCAAACTATTCAGCAGCCACTCTGTGCAAATGGATATTCAGCCTAAAGTGTCAAAGGATACCTTTTCCTTGAGCACTTTTTTTACTGCCCACAATTTATTGCAACTACTAACTCACTTAAAGTGACAAGACAGGCCTCTTGCTGTGAAGGCACAGGGATCCGATTTGACCTGACGTGGTTCGTTTCATGACAGGTGATGTGGGGGTACTGACTGAAGCAAATTCCACTGTTCCAGATACTTACTAATCAGGTATTGATTATATTCTTGATCTCTTAAACCTGTGGTTTTCTATTTGATTTGAAAGTTTTGGAACACTGAATTTGACCCAAACCTACAATGAAGAATACATACATATGGAGATCATGACAAGAGAAAACTCTTAGAAAGTTCCAGTGGAGTAGAGTTTGAAAACCACTGTTTTAAACTACACCTTACTAGTATGTTAAATTTTCAGGGAACAAAAACAAAACAAAACAAAACTGAAGTTTAAGCCTAAGAAGATGTCTGGGAAATGAATACACATGAAACATAGAGTTGTTATTCAGGCTTACTTGGGGGACCCATTTGTATGCTGTAGCTCTAAGCAGGACCATTCCAGTTTTCAGAGATCTAGGCTAAAAGCAGCATCTAGGTGCCCTCCCCACTTTTACATTCACGTTGGACATATTCACTTAGAAGTTTCCTGCTGCGTCCCCCTCCTTTCATGAGCAATGATAGTTCTGCCACCTGTGGGCTGAGCTGATGCAGACATGGTGCCTGGGATGTTCTGTTCATTTGGACAGGCTGGAAACCCACCAGGATTCTGAAGAAGGCTGATATTCCTAGTAAGAAGCAGCTCAGGCATGAGCCATATCTGCCTTAAAATGGACCAATGATCTCCACATCCTCAGAACCACAGGAGGTCTGGTTTGAATTTGATCCAGCTACAACTTCCCGGTGAAGGCTATTATCTCCCCTACTCCTTACTCACCACCAAAATGTTTGGCCCAAATCGGAGAGCTATTTTTAAGACATCATATGTGGTAGTCACTACAGGCACTTTGGCCACAGGTCTGCAATTTTACTTTCCTTTACAGTGAAAGCCCATGCCAAATTGAGATTGGAAGATGCCTACAGGAACCTAAGGAAAACAGTAGAGGTGAGTGAATATACAAATGCTGGATTTTTTAATTAAAATGATGGGAAGACTGGCTATTTAATATGGTACTGGGAAAGCAAAAATCAAGACAGGGCCGATGGGACATACACCCCAGAGAAATGATCAAAAGCCATACATTCATGTACTCTGGAATTATGTTGTCTTCTAATCATAAATTTGTCTACTTCCATAAGAGCCAGCAGGGAGCGATTCTGTATCCTGTGTGGGTCGCTAATTTTTGTAGTTATTTAATTTTTTTCTAACAAGATAACCTTCAATGCAATTTGTATTTTTTTTTTCTAATAATACATACCTTTTCATTAAATGCTTGAAGTCTTTAGAATTGATTTGGAGTTGAAAACATTGGCAACATTTCCTTTGAAACAAAAATGTAATTTTTTTTTGGTATAATACAATAGTTCAATTCTTTATACACTAGTCTAGGATGGTGATATTGGCTGAAAACATTGTGGTAACAATTGTCATTAAGAACTGCTTTTACATCACACACAATAACAAATGAAGATGCATGAGATGAATTACACTGAAAGGCCCTTGTTAACAAGTGGTATTCTCCTTTTCTCGGTTTTGTTAAACTCGAGGATCCTGTTTATTATACTTGTGTTGTTTCTGACACTTAACTAGAGCCGTCAGTGCAGCAATATCAACTTGTTGGCTCTGTAGAAAGTGATTTCTAAAGGAACATTTGAGTTTCGTCCGTTATTGGCTGTATGGTGAAGCGTCTAAGCGTGTGGTGAGAAAGAATAGCACGCTTTCTTTCATAATGATGTTCCTAGAACACTGTGCATTTTTCTTTTCAACCATGTTCTCACATTGTGGTATGATTTTTTTATTAAAATTAAATTGTGATGAAATGACCACAGGAGATCTCCATATGATGTTTCCACAAAAAGAGACAGAAATAAGCCAGCTTTGTGACGAACACAAGTATCATACACAGTTTTGCTCTGTGTGACATGTACAATACGTGGACATGGCTTGTCTTCTGCGTTTCATGATAGAATGTCACCTGGATGAGAACTGAATATATTGCACTTAATCATGGAACATGAACAGGTAACATTCCATCAGCTCTAGCAGCAGGAATCTGTTCGACCATTAAATAATCTTCTTTGGAACATGGTGGCTCAAACACATACACATTCACTTTAAGTCAGGGGCCACTGTCAACTGAGTGGTAGATTAATTTACTCACCTAGGGATGGTTTAGGCCAAGACTTTTGAGATTGTAAGATAAAAATGAGTATACAAAACATAAAAAAATAAATCCAAATTCCGTGACTACTTTTGTTCAAGTTGGGATCATAGAATCCAGGATCTATGACAGGTAATTATTGTCTTGTTTTATAATTTGTGTTTATATGTTTTGTGTAAGTTCAAGGAAATGAGATAAAACACATCAGCTGCCAGTAGGTATAAATATGTGAGTAGGTGGCGTGCACGTATGCATTTTACATTTCCTTTGACTAGGGATATACACAGATGTTGCTTTTCTGTGGTTATTTCTAAATAGCAGTTCATCTTAAAGAGTACATCATTTTTAAAGTCTAAAATGCCAATACTTGCAAATACATTTGCTTTTAACCTAGAGTGAATATAGGAAGAAGCATCATTATTGTACACTACTCAGGATTTAGATATTTATTTAGGTAGAAAAATGCTTTGAACACTCTGGGGAAATAGGATTTATTATAGAAGAATATTTCAGGGAATTCTTTTTTTTTTCCTTTTTTTTTTTTGCATTTTTCAAGGATATACATTCGTACTGATTTTTGCTTCCAAATATATTTTAAGGCTGTTTGGTAAAATATATACCAGATATGAGGCTCAATTTACAGGGTTTTGTTCTTACAGGGAATTCTTAACTGCTGAGCTTTAAAAAAGTAAAACTTTGAAGCTAAACATGCTTTAATATTGACTGTGCTCCCAACAAACCCCATGCTCAGTGGAATGTAATCTATGAGGAAAAAGAAATACTGCAGTCTTAGAGAATGTCCCAACTGTCAGACTACCTCACTGAACACTCTCGATACTGTTGTCAGGCTGTAGAGGGAGCTGGGTACATTTTTAAAGTGCAAATCAAAGTGAGAAGCAAAGTGCTACAGGGTAATTGAAAAGCTGTTCTACCTATGGCTAAGGACAAGGAACTTCTTAAAGCAGCGTGAAGGAAGACCTGGTATTGGGGCGGAAACATCTGTCTCAAATTGCAATCCTGGTTTTACCTTGAGTCATGGAGAGAACTCTTGAGCTTGGGATCAAATGGGAAAATCTGATAGGCTATTCCTTGGCTGATGCATCTGCGTTGCGATACAGAAGCCGTGTGAGACTGTGGAACTCTGCACAAGGAAAGCCTACGGACGAGTCGTTCTTACTTTTGTTCTGGTGCCAATCGGAATCATGAAACGAATGACTTTTCTTAAGTTCCACAGCTGGCGATCACAACATGTGACCTTTTTTCCCCCCCCTTCATGTCTAACACAGGCGAGAAATAGATTCTTGATTTTAGCGGTACTGCATAGGACAAAAGAATTTTGGAAAAATACAGATGTAAACTACGTTTCTTCTTTACCATTTAAACTGAGATATACTTACCACTCACATTCATATTTCTTAAACTTTTTACAACATCACAACTGTCATTTTAAACAAGCAAACTTTTTTTTTGTGTTTTTTGTGTTTTTTTTTTTTTTTTTTTTTTTTTTTTTTTTTGTGTGTGTGTGTGTGTGTGTATGTGTGTTTGTTTTTTAGGATACCCTGGAAAGTCAACTAATAGAGCAATTTGAGAATATATATACAAATATAAAAAAAAATCACATGTAGCATAGATGGTGAAACTTAAGGGAAACATCGTGTGTAATATCTTAAATTACATAGGAATAAAAATACAATGATTATTTCATAGAAGTAAGGACATTTTTTTTTTTTCTCTTTATACTCCCAGCCTTTGTGAAGGCCCTGACCTCTTTCATTCATTGCTTCCCTGTGGGACCATTCAGCTTATGTTTTGAATGGATAGAACATAGTGTGCTGGGTATTTTTAGTGGGTTCACACTTGTAATCCCCTGTATTTTTTCAGAACCATATGGCAGGGAGTTTGGTGGTTGGAGAGATCACTTTTCATCACCATAAACTTGATGGAAGGAACTGGACGTTTTCTACAAAGAGGACCAGGATAGCAAAGGTGGGCTGATGGGTCAAAACTGCACTCAGGGAAAAGTAAGTTGAGGTTAACGAAGGAACACAACGGGGCTTTCTTTCCTGTACTTCAAGTCGTAGCACCTTCCACTTGGGTGGTCTAATGCCTCTAGTGAGTGGTGAGATGCACCCTTTATAGTTATTTGTTATTCTTATCTCTAATGACCACATCATTTATAAAAATATAAATAACAAAATGTAAGCTGGGCTCCATCTCAAGAGGCATTTCTTGTCCTCTGAGAATAAGGAGGGTACGTTAGGTCTCACCAAGATTTTCCATCAGAGTTGACTGTAAGTCAGGCCATCAATTAAAAAAAAAAAGAAAAATTTCATCCTTGCCCTGGGCTCAGCAAACGGAGGAAATCAAAGCATTCCACTGTGTTAATGGTACAAAGAATGCAACAGCAAGGGTGTATTCAGTGAAGGAAATGAGACAAAAATGACCAGGTAGGCAATGTACTGTACAAGCATTTTGTTAAAAAGAAAAAAATAAATGAAAAGGTGAAGTCGCCGCCTTCGTCTTAGAGCCGCGTCTGGGCCTCCGGGATGTAGATCTCGATGCTGTCGGCTCGCTCCGTGGCGGAATTCTGTCGGAAGGAGGCTGCTCTCTTGGCAGCCATGAGCCGTCTTCGGGCTTCCTGGCGCTGTCTGTCAGGCAGGTCTAGAGACTTTTCTCTGGTAATAGGGAATTTTCCTTTGGGGGGCTTCTTTGGTATTGGAGGGGGGACCTTTCTTTCTTCCTGCAAAGCATCACAAGCCACAGTTGTTCAGTGGTCAGAGCAGAGTACCAACAGTACTTGAACTCAGTCGCACTGGGGTCGGCAGTATTTCCCTTCTGGTCACAAAGCACATGGTGGCATTTCCTACTCAAAATTGGTCCTGGCCCCTGACTCCGGCAGTAATGGTTTTTCCTTTTGCAAAAGGATTTTTTTTTTTTTTTTTTAATGAGCTCCCTCAAGTTCTTGAAAGGCAGCAGGAGAGTTTGGGATAGTGTTTACAACTAAGGGAATAAATTCTGGACAGTCACATTTGGCATCACCTTATCTGATTGTTTTTGGACACTGTTGTTAGACTAACACTTCCCTGATTCCCATGCTTTCCAAAGCATGATGTCATCTTTGAGCATTGGCTCTTGAGCATCACAGGTGGTTTTGAAACTGTCACTTGACATTGTTATTGCATGCTACAGCCTTTGCAACTGACTCTGGGGTTCCAAATATGTTCATGGGAACCATATTATGTGGGTAATGTCCCAGAGAATTGTTGGCCAAATTCTCTATTATTGGCCTAAATTATATTTTTTAGATAGATTTTTTTTTTTTTTTTTTTTTTTTTTTTTGGTATAGGGCACATGTGCTCACTAAAGAGACAGAAAGAGACAGAAAGTGAGAAATCAACCTCTAGGGGGATGACCATGCTGCAATCCCCTCTCCTCCATTCTCCTTTTGGGATTTTGGGCGCGGACACACATGCATTCAGTGTGAGTTTCAAGCCACCAGGTCTGGGACTTGAACTGTAGTCGTCCATGTGGGAGTCTAGCACCTTAACCACTATGCCACTTGTTGGCCCTGACCTAAACTATTGACTTTAACAGTATTTACATACATAATTACTTTTCACTTCCTCAGTTAAAAAGATGCAAATAATTATTTTACTCTTAGTTTATTTTCTCAAATATATTACACCAAATTATATATATATGCTTTTTTTCAAAAGCTTAATTTCACATTCCTACCACAAATGCAATATGCAATACTCACAACTGTGCCAGTGAAAGGGTTTTATCCAAAATTCTGAGGCACCATTTAACGTTCCCGAAACTCTGTGTATCATTTAATGTCTCCAAATAACAAGGCTGGCCTCGCCCCACTCTGCCCCCTAGTGGAGCTGTGACAGGGATTCTGCACGGCCAATTATTTCCCTCCCAGAGAAGGGCACCCAATGAAAGGACCCTGTATCTCTTCTAAGCACATCTGTTTATTGGGGGGAAAACCCCTAGAATCCTACCCTCGTGTCCTTTTCTTTTCATTCTGTGCAAAAAAAATCCAAAAGGAGCCAGATGTACTTGGATACTGGGGGAAAAGAGAACTTGTGGGATCCAGGATGAACACCCCAATGTTAAGTAATAGTATTTTGGTAAAAGGACTGTTTTAGTGTTTGAAATCTTGTTCTCATGGCTTATTTCTCAATAACTGAGGCCAGAAGCAATGAATGTCCCTTGATGTTTCTGGCATGCACTTAAAACAATGACATAATTAATTCACTGAACCCTTTCAGCTATTTAAAAATGCAATTCCTCTATTAAGCACATCGCTGTATTTACTTATCTTTTTTCTCTTTTCTTGGTAGCCTCTGACACATGGGACTATAAGAAATGTGCATAAATGATTTTTATGATAGCCCGCCTCCCACCCCCCCCTGGCCCTGGCCCTGGCCCTGGCCCTGGCCCTGGCCCCTGGCCTTGGCCCTTACCCTTTTCTTTTTTTTTTTTTAGAGGTTTTTGCCTTAGGGCACCTGAGCTCACTGGAGAGAGAGAGAGACAGTGAGAGGGAAAGTGAGAACTCACCCCCCTCCAGGGGGGATGGCCACACTGCAATCCCTTCTCTCCCATTCTTCTCCTGGGTCTTGGGCATGCACGCACATGTGCCCAGTGTGATTTTCAAGCCACTTGGTCCAGGACATGAACCACAGTCCGCCATGTGGGAGTCCAGCAACATATCCACTACGCTATCTGCTGGCCCCAATATTTCCCTTTTCAAAGGGGCTTAAAAGCTTCTAGGCATGCTGTATCAGAAGAGCACAGGACAGATGGTCTTGCAGAGTCACAGAAATGGGTTTTTTTTTTTTTTTTTTTTGGAGAGGTTTTTCGCTATAGGGCGCGTGCGCTCGCCAGACAGACAGACAGAGAGAGAGACATAGAGACAGAAAGCGAGAAATCACCCCCCAGAGGGGATGGTCACGCCGCAATCCCTTCTCCTCCATTCTCCTCTCGGGATCTTGGGCACGCACGCACACGCGCCCGGCGTGAGTTGTAAGCCACCGGGTCCGAGACACGAACCGCGGTCGACTACGTGGGAGTCCAGCGACATAGCCATTACGCTAACTGCTGGTTCCCGAGAAATGGGGTTTTAAGAAATGTGTTTGAAAGGGACAGGAGCTACTCTTCAGGCCAAGGAACTTCAGATCTATTGAAGTCCACTTTTGGACTGCGGGTGCTCTATCCGCAGCAAGACTCTGTTTGCATTTTGAAAATCAGCCTCTAAGAATAGCTCGGTAAATGGGTGTATCTGAGTTCTCAATTACTGAGGAATGACAACAAGACAGGATTACTGCGTGCATCTGTACTAATTTAAGTAAGTTCTATTCTAGAATCCATTAGCACAACCTTTTCACTTGGGAGGATCACTTCTTATTGCCTTCACTTAAAACCCAAACCATCGATGACTTGTTCTTGTTGACATCCCATTTAGGACTTAGAAGCGCCCCATGCAAGCCTATGCCTCTCTTCCATTGTCCACGGGAAGAGGAAATTCTTCATCACCTCAGGTGGCATCAGGGTCATCTAGCCTGAACTTCACGATTCAGCCAGCACACGTTTTGGGGAGTAGATGATGATGACGACGTATATGGACTTTGATTCTAATTATGCAGATGTATGTTCACAGCAATATATTAACTACCATCTCCCTAAAGTGTGCTAGGTTTGTTTTCTTGACCATTTTAATCGATAATGTCTATCTAGAAAAAATCAGAGTATAATTACTCAGAACTTTTCTAAACCGTGGTAGGAAATCTATAGACTCATTGCTAACTCAGACCTTTCTGCCAGCTCTGTTGAAGGTGATACCATCGTAGAAGGAGTGAAACGCCAGGATTCAAATTTAATGGAATTTTCGCCCGATGGTAAGGGCTGACGCTAACAGACCTATAGGAAGGTTTTGTGATCAAACTATTCAATACAATTTAAAATACTGTCATGTCTCTAACTCTAGACATACAACTACAAGATACATTTGAAAAAGAGCTAATTATTATAATCAGATCTAAAACAGTTTTCCCTATAAGAGACCATCTTAATACAACCAAAGCAAAGTCTGATGAAAAGTAAAGGCTCCATCCCTACAAGAAATGGGTCTGCAGATGAACATATGATTTGGGCTAGAATCTCTCTGAGCTGTCTACGTACAAGCAATACAGCAAAAAAAAAAAAAAAAAAAAATTCACTGTGATTTACTATACATGCCCAAGACTTCAATTCTACCTCCGTTTGTGCACATGTGTGCATGCATACAAACATGCACACATGTGCACACACACACACACACGGACATACGTGTACAAGAAGACTTAAAAAAGTACATGGGAAATGAAATTGAAGTATAATTACATGTTGGTGCAGAAAGAACATTAACATCTATGCCAAGGAGCCGGCAGGTGGTGCAATGTTAGTGTGCTGGACTCCCACAGGCCCAACTGTGTTTTGAGTCCCGGACCTGGCAGCTTGCTTTCTCAGTTTCCCTTTTCTCATTCTCAGTCTCTCTTTGGTCAAATTAAAAAATAATAAATAAATAAATCTTTAAAATATTCACGTATAATTTTTTTTCATGATATGAAGTTCCTGGGGAACTTTTGGAAGGGCCCCTCATAAATAGGAAAATTCAACCCTGTGTTGTTAACCAAAGACTGGGAAACCCATGACCATGCAGTATTTGGAGATCATTTTGGAATTGGATTAAATATCAGGAAGCCAATGAATTGTGGTTCTCAGGGAAAGGACACTGGGGCATAGTTACCTTTCTTTCCGGTGACTCTATTATCTTCCAGTCATTGAGCTTCAGCTGGTGCAGCTCGTCGAACTTCATGCTGACATCCTCGATGGAAAGCTGCAGCATGTCCCAGTACCCGGCCAGGTCCTGGGATGTCGGTCTCGGCATGGCGCTGGGGTCCTGAGAACACACGTGGGGATGTTAGAGGTGTGCAAGCCTCCCGCTGGTGGAAGGCTGGGGGAGCCTGCGTTTTCCCATCAGTGTCCTTCAAGGAATTGGACTAGGGAGAAGCCTAGCTAATTCAAACAGTGGCACAAATATTTGGGCAGGCTCACCATGGTTCAGTAACTGTTTACTTTAGTGCAAGTATTTGCTGAGGGTTTACAATTATGGAATGCATCCTTTCATTCCATTTTGGAAAGGTTGGCCATGGTGGCACAGAAGAAACTTGTTAAATGCTCGACAGCTCACGGAAGCAATTAGATCCTGTGTTTTTGGTCATACACAGGTCATTCCGAAGGGACAGGCTGCATGTCTGCTGTGACACTGGTGGTGGTGATGAGAGAACAGCCTTGGAATCAGTTCTCTTTGTATTTGTTCATAGCTCAAATTTGTGATGGTCAATGGCACCTTACAGATGTAATGTGCATTTAGTTTACTCTTACTAGAAGAATGACAGTGCAGAAAAATCTCATGAAGGGAGCACAGCGATCTCACGGACAGGTCCTACACTTAGGAGGTACAGATAATGCCACTGAGCCACACACCGGCAGCCTAATGTGGCCCTAAGATGCATTTGTGTCTCTGCATAATGCCTAATGCACACCTACTTTCCACCAGTTGCCTATGCTTATAATAGACTGACTTTTCTGGGTGTGGTGCCCTTGATTCAGTGGGGGGATAGGCGGAGGGGCTATTTCAGATTGGTCACCTTAAACGATCACAGAAAATCCTGATGCATAGCATTCACCTGCATTTGCTTAAAACATGCAATTTCCAGCTTACGCGTCAGTAGCCTACTCATTGCTAAGCTTGGCATAAACTTGTATTTGGTTTGGTTTAGCATTTCTTTCTCCAGGTTTGCCAGCCATAGCCACGTGGTCTCTTTTTGGTCCATCTCATTTGCCCTACGCAACCGCATGACAGGCTGAGCTAAGGGTGAAGGTCAAAGGGTTGAGAAGGCTCTGGAGCTACTTGCACCCACAGCCCTCAGTGTCTTTGATCAAAACCAGAATTGTGGTTCCAGTTTTCTGCAGTTCTTCCTTTGAACCACTAGAGGGCGACCTCTGGCCGTTCAAACACGGGGCCAGGCTTCTGCTTAGTGGCCAGTGAAGTTTTCATCCAAGGAGCGCTTTGAGGCTGGGCAGCTCCCAGCAACTGCGCTTTGAGTCTTGTTCCACTTGCCGCGTGTCGTGCCTGGATTCGACCACTGCATATGTAGAGCACTGAAATATCTTGCAATTAGGGGCACAGTGTGATGACGGGACAAGAAACATAATGAGCTCCAACCGTCAGGGGTAAGGGTTAGGCTGGGTACGAGGAAGAATTTGCCCACGCCCAGCCCAAAGCAGCATTGTTACAGACTCTTTTGACTGTCCAAGGGAGGCTTTGGGTCTTTCTTCTGGAAGACTTCAAAAACACAAGGCACTTCTCCCTGCGGGTTTGGGTATGACGGAGCCCGAACGTGGCAGAAGGGAGCTGAATGAATGGCTTTTCAAGTCCACAGGTGGGATCAATGTGCCTCGGACCGTATCTTCAAGAGAAAGTCAGAGTTATCACTGAGGCTGCCATCGACCGGAGGGCAGGTGTTTGTCTTCACTTGTCACTCTTCTGGGCTGACAAAACCACTGTTCTTTGGTCTTATCCCACAGTACAGGCTGTGGCTACGTTGGAATAACCTGACACAGTCAGGATTTGGCTTTCTGTCTTTTGTTCTTTTTTTGGGGGGGAGTTGGAGGGTGGGATGAGGTTGCACAGGTACCCACTGGACATTCAGATACCCTGACATGCTTGTAAATGTTGCTTTTTCTTTTTAAGATTTTTGCTATCGGGCATGTGTGCTCTTTGGAGAGAGATACAGAGAGAGATAGAGAGGGAAAGTGAGAAATCACCCCCTGGGGGGGATGACCACACCACAATCCCTTCTCTTCCATTCTCCTCTTGGTCACACATGCACATACGACTGGCATGTTTTTCAAGTCACCAGGTCCAGGCCTTGAACTACATATTGGCCAGATGGGATCCAGCACCTTAACCAGCATGCCACCTGTTGGCCCTGTTGTTGCTTTAAAAAACAAACAAACAATGGCTGTGCCATGGCATTCCCTTTCCCCCAGTCCAGTGCAGCAGTGCCATATATCCTGGTTCAATTGCAGTTACTTAAAATTCACACGGCTCGCTGACTCTGACGTCTGGAGTGCATTCCATGTGCACTTTGATGCCCCTGCATTCCGGTCTGGAGCATTTCTCTGTGGTTGTCTGTGTGCTCAGACATGAACACCCTCCTGGATCTCGTTAGAACGCAGAGGCAGGCTCAGTTGGTCTGAGTGAGATTCTGCAAGTCTAACAACCTTTCCTGAGATGCTACGCTGGTCTGCCGTGGCTACTGGGCCCACGAGCACAGGAGTCGAGCTGTCAGCGCCCAGGAGAGACTTTCCAGTATTAGCGCTGTTCTAGTTCCACCATGAATCACCTCCGCGTCCTTCCCTCAGGGGAAGTCTGCCTTGGGTAATCCTAAATACCTGGGTGGGATTCTGACTTATGTTCTAGTCTTTTTAACTTAAAGGTCAGTTATTTACTCCCAAGTTTAGCAGCTAACAGTGCTAATTTAAGTGATGGGGACTATTTGGCTTTGAAGAGAAAAAGATCTGCTTGTATTTTCAGCATTTCTTTACTGCCAGACCTGTCTCAGATACGCCTTCCTCCACCCCTATACCCAGGCCAGTCTTCCTCAACAAATGACTCAATGTTGTTTTGTTTTGTTTGAATTCTGAATAGAAGCTAAAAGAAAAGGAGGCAGATATTTCTAAACTCAAAAGGCATCAAAAATATGTAATATGATACAGAGTTCTGCCCTGGGTGGTGATGCTGTGGTAACACGCCTGGATTCACTGGGTCGTGTCCTGGGAGCTCCCTGAACATGATGGCCACGTAAGCATGCCCAGGGCCTGGAGTGACCCAGGCTGGGAGTGGGTCATAGATGAAAACTCTGCCGTGGGGCCTCTTTCTCTCTTGTGGGAGAGATAAATGAATACATAAACTTACGAAAGAAAAACAACCACCATAAAGCCCTTCAGTGGCCTAACTCACTCCCTTAAAATAATAATTAAACAGATACTACAGAGAATGTTAATGGTAAACATGACAACTGACTGTTTATATAGCTATATATTTCTTTCAAGATTCAAAACTTTCCTCTTTTCTCTTTTTAAATATTGCTTAAAACGTTCTGGCATAAGAAACATGTTGCAGGGTTTTACATTTCATGATGAACTTTAGCGGGGTTAGTTGGAAACATAAGAGAAAACGAACTTTGTAGTGATCGTAATTAAATGACCCGAACGGGCAACTCTGACATGCTGGTGGTTCCTCTGATGTGTGAGAGCATTCTGTATAATCACACGTCACAATCAAAACAAAACATCATCAAAACTCCTGGAATCTTTGCTAAGAGAGGCCTCACCGGAATCTATTTGCATTTTACTGAAAATGTCTGGTCTGAAAATAGATCAATGCATGGACTATAAAATGGCTTATAAACTAACATGAACACTATTTAGCTATTTCCTATCAAATTAAGAAAATACTTTCTTTAGTCAGATGAGGAAAAGTATTAGGTCGTTGGGAAAGTCATGATGTGTTTTTCTTTTTTTTTTCTTTTTTTTTAAAAAAATAATTTCTAAGTTGCTTTTTATTGATTATAGCAGAGTACCAACTGAAAGTATAACCCAAATATATAACTGGGGCCACAGGAGCATGGTTCCAACAGAAAAATATAATTGTGATTCCTACTATTTTAGAAAATGGTAGGAATGAAAACAAACTTAGGTCTGTAGTGAGAGGTATAACTACTTCCATAATATACACTAAGAATCTTTAAAGTGGTTTAGTCCTTATTAGCCATTCTCATTCTCCTTTTTTCTTTAAAAATTAAAAAAAAAATATTATTACTTTGTACATTTAATTGCTATACATCATTTAGCTTGTAGAGAAAATTTACCCAACATGAAATATACCTCAGACTAGTCCAGTTGAGAATACTATATACGTCATCAACAGGTAATAAACCATTTCTGTGTCCCACAAATGTCTTACTTCTCTATTTTCCCCCTAATTTCCTTCCCTATATTCTTTCCCTCTCCCACCTGCCTTCCATGCTGTCTCTAGTGTTCATAGCTATCTTCAATGTTTTTAAGCCCTCCAGTCTTTCAGTCTCTACCATAGAGTGTGGACAGTCAGTATATGTGAAGTGGAGACATACAATGTCTCTCTTTCATAGCCTGACTTGCTTCATTCAACAATAAATCTTCCATATTCATCTGCTTTCTATCAGATGCTAGGGTTTTAATTTTTATGACTGAATAGTATTTTATGGAGTGTATGAGCCACACTTTTTCAATCCATTCATCTGTTTGTGGACACTGGGGTTGCATGACGTGTTTTTCTATGTAGAAATGCTTCATGACTTTCCTGATGACCCAATATATATGTGTGTATGTAAATATATTGCATGTATAAATATACCTTAGTATGTAGGTATAATTATATTACTATGCACATATTATATATTAATATATAAAATATACATTAACACGTTCATATGTAAGTATACATAAACATACATATGGTTTTTCTTTTCCTTTGGTTGCCAGGAGAGCCAAGTTTAATGCTAATTGTATTAATGAGTCCAGTTCATGGTACATTTGTTTTAGTGCTTATTATAAAATGTAAAGGTTAAATAATTTCTTAAATCTCTTCTTGATCTCTTTAAATGTTGTTTATGTATTTATACTTGTTTATATATTTTTATTGCCGGCCACCTGACATCACTTTTAAATTTGCGATGAAAGCCATATAATAATTTACTTTTTATTTCTTCTTCTCAGTTGCTCTGGTAGAAAATCCAGATGCAAATATCTGACCAGATGCCACACTGTTGGGAATTTCCACCTCCCAGCCCACCCCTGCTCCTTCTTCTACCCTAGAGCAGGGAAGCAGCTTCCTTATAAATCCATTACATGTTCTGCATCCTTAGAGGTACTTTTAGCAAATAAGCAGACAGCAGGAATGAGTAGAATGAACGCTCATCGGCTTGGCTATCAGGACCCGAGGTTATCTGAGGATTCACTTACCATGTTCTGCTGGCAAAGCCAATAGAACTGCTGGAATTTCTGGGACATAAGCAGCTGCGCACTCCCAACAGCACTCCTGATTTTACCGAGAACTGTTTTAAAAAAGGGTGAAAACTGGGTCAATTAAGAAAAAAATGCAAAGCATTATACAAAGGGAGCAAATGACATTCAGCATAAACTATTATTCCTTCTTACTGGAGACGTAACTTTGAATCTATCGTGCAGACCATGTCCACAGACTGACTTTGTCTTCAGTCTGCTGCATTCACTACTCATGAGGAAAATTCAAAGATGACCCAATGCCAACTCTAAGGACATTCTTCTTAGGTAGTAAGAGAAATTTAGTTTAGAAGGGGCCTATGCTGCAGGGAGTTTCCTGATTTTGGACATCGAGATGGTTTTACCGCTAATGTTCAGTTGAGCTAGAAGATAAGAAAGACATGAGAATAAAAATGACGTTGGACATTTCCTATTTTTTTAGTGCACTTTGCAATGTGTTAGTAAACTCTATTGTAGGTAAATTCCTTAAATTTTTAGGAAAATACATTGACCTATTACCTTGCAGGATTCAATTAGGTAAGTTTTAATGAACTGTGGGCAACTATCTCATGGCAGTGCAATGAGATGTATCTCATCTGTGAGGACACTGTGGAGAAGGAGGTCACCCAGAAAGATCATGATGGCGAGGAAGACAGGGTTCTTTTCTCAGAGCCAGCAAGAGGGTCCCAAGTTACCACACTAGATTTATGCCAATTTCCCTGCCCAAATATGCCGATATCTTTTCAATAATGTTACACTTTCCACAGCTATGAAGAGTCAGTTTACTGTACAAATGATTCCTAACTTGTATGAATTTATTAATCAATAGCATTTTTATTTTTAAATTTTTTGCTATAGGGCACATGCATTCACCAGACACACACACACACACACACACACACACACACAGAGAGAGAAAAAAGAGAGAGAGAGAGAGGGAGGGAAGGAGAGAGTGACACGGAAGGTAGAAAATCAACTCCCCACCCCCACTCCGGGAGGATGGCCATGCTGAAATCCCTTCTCCTCCACTGTCCTCTCAGGAGTTTGAACACACAGGAACTGGTGCATTTAAGCCTCTGGTCCCTCAAACTACCAAGTTGGCCATGTGGGATCCATGTGGAATCCAGCCATCCCAATCGCCTTACCAGTGGCTGGCCCAATAGTATTTTCTTTTTTCAAAAATAAACTCTATATATTCTTCAATAGAAAGTGCTATGGTTTGAATGGAATATGTCCCCTAAACCTCATGTGTTAAAATTTGGTGACCCTTGTAATAGTGTTGAGATGTAGTGGAGACTTGATCTGCTTACAATGCTGAGAGATGGGGCCATTGGGAAGTGATGAGGCATCAGGGTGGGTCCTCGTGACTGAATCCTAGTGAGTTTATAAGGGGAGATTGATAATGAGATAGACAGAGATTGGACAGGCCCTGTTCCAGCTCCTGCCCTCCACCATGCTATCCCTCGGCAAGAAGACCCTTAACACCTGCAGCCCCCAAACCTTGGCCTTCCAAACCATGCAAGAATAAATTTTTATTTTTATAAATTAATGAAAGTCAGATATTTTCTGTTAGCAACAGAACAGACTAAAACAGAAAGGATTTAATAAATTAAAGAAAGGTAGGTACGGCTACTTCTAGATTTGGACTGATCAAAAACAAGTCTCTTTTTAAGAAATACAGGGAGGGAGGAGCTCCATTTTCTGTCCCCAAGTGTCTCTGAGCCTTCTCATTTTTCTGCTCTCCCTGCTTTTCGTCCAGTCCTTCGCCTGACATAGGCACAGTCACCACTGGGGAAATAAGAGCTTCGTAGGTTCCAACTCACACGAGCCTCAGCACCACTTAGGAATCTATTGGAACCTATTTTTATTACCACTACACCCTGGGTTCATTTATGTTTTATTTGTTCATTTATGTTTTATTTGTCTAAGCATAAATTGTAAAGTTATTCCAGAATTTTCACTGCAGTGGTACTGGGTTGTTCTGTAACCGGGGCACCCTTTGAGGTGGGGATGCTGCCCACGTTGTAGATACATGGATCCAAAAAATCTCACCATGCCTTAGTTTACATCAAGGTCTCAATTCAGTCACCTTTCAGCTTATATTCATCTTTTATGGAGTTTTCTCAGAAAGCATCATTTACTTTGCATTTGCATCTTTCTCTCTTTCTTTCTCTTTCTTTCTCTTTCTTTTTTCCTTTCCTTTTTTTTGGAAAATTTTCCAGAGGGCTCATGTGCTCATTAGAGAGAAGCAAAGACAGAGAGAGAGGGAACATGAGAAAGCCCACTGCCCTCGCCATGGGAGATGACCATGCTGTAATCCCTTCTCCTGTTCTCTCCCTTTACCTGGTATTTTGGACATGCATGCACACATGTCCAGTGTGTTTTTAAAGCCACCAGATCCAAACCTTGAACTGCAGAGTTGGCCATGTGGGATCCAGCCACCCCAGCCACCACACTGCCAGCTTCCCATCACCTACTTTCTTTTTTTTTTTTTTTTAGAGAGAGATTTTTTTGCTATAGGCTGAGTGCACTTACCAGAGACACAGAGAGAGGCATGAGACAGAGAGAGAGAGAAAGTGAGAAATCACCCCCCAGGGGGCTGGCCACGCTGCAATCCCTTCTCCTCCATTCTTCTCTTGGGATAGTGGGCACACATGCACCTGCACCCAGCATGAGTTTCAAGTTGCCAGGCCTGGGACTCATCCATGGTTGGCCATGTGGGAGTCTAGTGCCACAACCACTCGGCCACCTCTTGGCCCAATCACCTACTTCTTAGAGCTGAAAATGGATTAGTCCCATCTGCTCAATTTTGTCTTGACTTTTGGCTCTCCCCCAAGACATTTTGCAGAGTACAGATCACTAATCTATACCAAACACTTAAGAACTTAAAATTGCTACTTCTCCAGTTCAGCCATTCCGCCGAGCTTTCACTGGAAGAGGACCATGGCCAGCTTGTATTTGCCAAGGTCTGGTACACAATAGTTAAGGAAAAGGGGGACGATTTCCCTGAATGATTACGTCTTTCCCCAAAACAGAGTTGAGCTATCTATTGCCACTAACATTGAAGATTTATGTACTTCTAGGTAGAATATTTATTTATGTACTTCTAGGTAGAATATTTACTTGAGGTTTTATCTAGAGAAGTGGAATATAGAGAAGTACAGATAGTGTTTTTTTAAAATTTTTTTAGAGAGAGTTTTTGCTATAAGGCACATGTACTCACCAGAGAGACAGAGACAGAGAGACAGAAAGTGAGAAATGATCCCCAGGGAGGATGGCCACAGTGCAATCCCTTCTCCTCCATTCTCCTCTCAGGATTTTGGGCACACATGCACCCAGTGTGAATTTTAGGTTCGGTACTCGAACCACGGTCGACTACATGGGAGTTCAGCAACCTAACGATTATGCCACCCGCTAGTCCCAAGCACAGATAACATAAGAACTCATGGACTATAAAGATCTTCAGGTGAATCTCTTGGAGATCTTGGTATATGCAGATTCTAATTCCAATGGAATGGGCAAAGCCTGAGGCTGTATTTCTCACAAGTACTCAGCAACACCCTTACTGGACCAGGGGGATATTCAGTGATTAAAGCCTAAAGATGAGTTTCAGAGGTGTAAACTGAGGTCCAGAGACAAGAACTCAATTCCATCAGCTTTTTCTACAGTGCCTATTTCCCCCAACATCAGTGATTTCAACAGCCAGTCCCAGCCAATTAATTATTTGCAAGACTCATTCAACAGGCATTACAAACTGGCACCAAAGATTCGGATGTCCTGACAGCCCATGCCACAACTGCTGTTGTATTCCTTTTCCCTAGCCTGACTTCAGGGGAAAAAGAATCACAGTGGCCAGAAAGAGCTTTAACATCCACCTAGTAAAATCCTATAAGGCTACTGAAAATGATGTTCCAGAAATAACCTACTGATTTGAAAGGGTGTGTAAGACCTGTTGTGATATAAAAGAAGTCAATTACAACCCAGTGTGTTTAGTACATTATTCACTATTTATTTATTTATTTATTTATTTATTTATTCATTCATTCATTCATTCATTCATTCATTCATTTGCTAAAGGCCTTTTGCATTTTCCAGAGGGCTTGGAGAAGAGAAAACACTACCCCCTATGGAGAATGGTCATGCTGCAATATGTTTTCCTCCATTTCTCCCTCCTTTCAGGATTTCAGGCACACATGCATATGTGCCCAGCCAAGTTTCTCAAGCTGCCTAGTCTGGGACTTGAACCACATGTTTGGCCATGTGGGATCCACTGCCTTATCCACCAGGCTATGGAGCTAGCTCATTGAACATTCATGTTTTCTTTCTCTCTCTCTCTTTTTTTTTCTTAAGAGAGATTTTTTGCTATAGGGTACATGTGCTGGTCAGAGAGACAGATAGAAAACAGGAGATCATCTGCCAGTGAGATGGCCAGGCCACAGTCCCTTCTCCTTCTCCTCTACTCTCCTCTCAGGATTTTGGGCATGCACACACATGTGCCTGGTATGAGTTTTAAGCCACTGGGTCTGGGACTCAAACTGCAGTGGACAACACGGGAGTCCAGCAATGTAACCATTATGCCATCTGCTGGTCTCAAGAGCATTCCTGTTTTAGTAAGTGAGTTGTCTGCCATTATATATTACATATTCTTAAAAGCAATTTTCTTCTGGGTAGTATAATGCACTCAAAAATTCTTGTCTGCATTTTCTTTTCTTTTAAAAAAAATTTGTAAAAAACCTAGACTGGTGTTCCCCACAAGTTTCATTACAAAAAATTCACACATACAGAAAATTTGAAAGAAAATTAGAACAATCTATCATCATAATGTAGAATAAGCAATTAGCACTTTGCCATGTGTGTAGTTTTCTCTTAACCATTTCAAAAGAGGTTGTAGCCAGCATTTCACTGGCCATCATCCTATTAAACCACAATGCTGTTATCATTTCTACGAAGTCAACAATAATTGCCTATCATCAGATTCTAGATTACTTCTAGGATATTAAAAAGAGTGAAAAAATGCAAACTGAATAAACATGCATATATTAGACAATACTTTGGTATCTTTTCAGTAGTAAAAAAAAAAAAAAATTGTTGGTTGTCATGTAGCTGGCTATCTGGGCCCTTGTGCCTTTTTTGAGTCCATTTTAAGAGGGGACTGCTTTCTTCCCTCCCACCTCCATGGTGCCTGTCACCTTTGATCTCACATGCCAGTCAGAATGGGGGTTGGGACATGGGAAGGAAAAAGGGAGCCACTGAAGATGGTACAGGTGGACTGGTAAAGACTCTGGCTTTAAGTGTGTAATGAAAGAAAAGGGTAGATGGGGCAGCCATGAACCAGGAAGGCAGGAGGCAGATTTTTTTTTTTTTTTTTTAGCAGTGTCTTGAAAGGGTTAAGAGTGAAGGGAACCAGCAGTTAGCGTAATGGCTATGTTGCTGGACTCCCACGTAGTTGACCGTGGTTCACGTCCCGGACACGGTGGCTTAAACTCACGCCGGGCGCGTGTGCATGTGTGCCCAAGATCCCGAGAGGAGAATGGAGGAGAAGGGATTGCGGCGTGACAATCCCCCTGGGGGGTGATTTCTCGCTTTCTGTCTCTCTGTCTCTCTCTGTCTGGCGAGTGCACGTGCCCTATAGCAAAAACCTCTCCAAAAAAAAAAAGAAAAGAGTGAAAAGTACTTCATCCTTTGGTGACATGTTGATGCCCTTCAGCAGAACAAGTTCCTGTAGTCATGTTCTTACTGGTGCTGAGGGGAAGAATGATCTTTGCTTTTGAAATGTTAAATTTTTATTTCTTGTAGTATTCTGGAACCTGCATAATTGAGGAAGACATTCAAAGAGACTTGTTTTTATCAAGTTGTCACTGTAAGAATATATAGAAGTGAGGAATAAATACATTGATTGTATGGACTCGGTTCTTTCTCAAATTATAAGAAGAAACTCAATCAGTTTTACCAAATGTGAGCTTTTCAAAACAGTTTATTTAGGGGCCAGCAGGTGATGTAGTGCTTAAGGTGCCGGATGCCCCTACATTGCCAACCACGGTTCCAGTCCCGGACGTGGTGACCTGAAAATCATGCTGGGTGCACGTGTGTGTGTGTCCAAAATCACAGAAGGAGAATCGAGGAGAAGGGACTGTGGCATGGCCATCGCCCTGGGGGGTGATTTCTCACTTTCCCTCTCACTGTCTCTCTCTGGTATGCACATACCTCCTATGGCAAAAACCTTAAAAAAAAAAAAAAGCTTCTTGATTCTATGAGCAAGAGAAAGAGAGACAGGCAACCTTTGTATTATGATACAGCCCCCACTTCAGCAGGCCCCAGATCATGGGCATGTATGTTCCCATCACGCTCTGGGAGGTCTGCAGACGTGAACCTGGGACTCTTTGATGTGGGTCTGCCTCATGAGTGTCGTGTTACACTCTGCCGCCATCTGGCACCTCAAAATGTAAAGTTTTAATTCCTAATTTTTACATTCCTCTTCAAATGAAATTCAACTGAAGTATTCATATAAAGTACTTTACTTTCTAATCTTTAGCATGACATGAGTAAATGGGCAATATCTTAGTATTGATTTAATGTAGTGTAGAGTTATTATAAAGGGAATAAATTGCATATTGCTAGGGAGACATAATGAATGTCAAAGAGTGTGGCTAATGACGTGACTGCTAATGGCAAGAGAATTTTGCTGTTCAGTGAATGGGAAGGATCCTATCTGATACCTATAATATAAATAGCTTCCTATAATTGCAAGGAATTTGAAGTGAAAATTTAATTTATTCTTTTCTACTATACTTTCCTGATTTTGTCATAGTTTAGACACTTTTTTTTTTTTCTTAAGAATTACTGATAAGGACCCATGCTCATCAGAATGCAAATTTACAGAGAACCTGATATAACCCTTGCCTTTGATGTATGAAGAAATTTGATTAACTTACTTGGTTCTTTTAATTTATTTTTGATGTGTCTTCTACAACTTCCAATTATATCTAAATTTGCTATAAAGTACCAGGACAACATTTACAAATATTCTTTTGTTCCAAAATTTCCAGTGGATTTTTGTAGAATTTGCAGAGAATTTAAAATGATTAAATATTTATAACTTCTCCGAGCTTTTGGGATTCCCTCGTGACTAATTTCTTAGAGCTGCTCTGGGGAAGTCACTGCTTCCAGAAATCTCGTTCTTTCAAAATCTGGAGCATCGTCATTTCCATGTTTTGAGAACACATTTCTTTTCTTTTCTTTTTTTTTTTTTTTTCCCCCCCAGAGAGATTTTTTGCTATAGGGAGCATGCACTTACCAGAAAGACAGAGACAGAGAGACAGAAAGTGAGAAATCACTCCCCAGAGGGGATGGCCATGCCACAATCCCTTCTCTATTCTCCTCTCGAGATCTTAGGCACACATGCACACGTGCCTGGCGTGAGTTTAACTCACCAGGTCCGGGACTCGAACCGCGGTTGACCACATGGGAGTCCAGCAACATAGCTATTACACCAACTGCTGGTCCCAGAGCACACACTTTTTTTAGGGCCCATTTTTCTCGTGGTCATTTGGTTGTTGGGCTGTGTGGAGACTTCCTCACAGGCACTTACGATACCCTTACTAAGAAAACTGGTCTGCTGGTAGATTTTTATCAGCTTGATTCACACACTGAACACCCCCATGGTCTGGGTCTCCAAACAGAAGTCTTGGTGCAATGATGCTCCAACAAGCTGACAAATACATAGATCCCTAAGACTGTGACCACCAATGTGCATACCACAATCAGAATGATGGCCATAGTTTCGGAGTCTTCCATCTATGATCTTCCCTGTTGAACTGAGACAGCCTGAGCCAACTGCAGACATAGGTGGTTTCTCTTTGTACCATGTCCTTGTTCCCTGCATCGAAGATGCGTTCTGTTTATTCTCAGGGTCATCCAAGGCTCAAGGCTTGTTGTCGTCTATTCTTCCTGTGTGAATGCTTACTGCAGCTGGGCATCTTCTCCATCCAGAGACCATTGTGTTTTAGCCATGGGGGTTGGTCTGGGAGACTCAACACCACAGATCTAATTCCAACTCGAGCCTTAATGTGACTTGTGACCCTAGGGATCCCTCACTCATTCTGTGAAAAAAGTTCTTGTGTGAGTAAATCATTAAAGTCCATCTCAGCTGGTTTATGGCCCTAGGTACCTGACCAGTGAAACATCCAGATTGTTAGCTATCTTGAGAGGAGTTGTTTGGGGCACAGAATTTCCCAACAATGCTCAAAAGGCCTGTCTATATTTGCGCTCCCTTGCTGAGCTCCCCATGAAATTCATCTCTCAATGGACTTAGTGAATAAGAGCGCTGTAGTTTCAGAATTATTTCACTTGTTTCCAAAAACATACTAATTTCTGTTTTTACTTTATGCCATTTATCCATTTGGTTTAACGAAATTAATACAAAAATTCTTAAACACCAATCTAGTAAGTAATAGTTTACAACCTCGCTAGAATATTTCTGTTTTTGTATTAACAACATTTCATTAATATAGCTTAATGTAAGCCGTTGGCTCACAATAGTTTTTACTAATCACAGAGGACTGAATGAATTTTGATTCATTCCATTGGTTCAGTGAAATATGTTTATAAAATTACAGTTTGGTTAAAAATTATTTCATGCAATGACGATTTCAATGTTCAGAGCTCTAAGTCTCAGTTGTATAAGCCATTTAATTTAATCTCATAGCTAGGGCAGTTTTCATTTGGAATCCTGACTCCCTTGCTGTACTTTGTGCTATTTGGGGTAAGAGATTAACCTCTTAAAGATTCTGTTTTTTTTTTTTTTTTTTCTTTTTTTAATAATGAAAGCACTAATATTTACCTCATGGGGCCAGCAGGTGGCATGGTGGTTAAGGTGCTGGACTCCCATATGGCCCCCTGCAGTTTGAGTCCTGGATCTGGTGGCTTGCTTTCTTACTTCCTCCCCCCTCTCTCATTCTGGTGAGTGCACATGCTCTATAGCAAATTTAAAAAAAGTTTTTATTTTTTTTTTAAATCTCATTTATTATGGAGAGTATTGAATGAGGTATGCAAAGCACTTAGCATAGTTCCTGGCACATACTGTGTTCAGTAAGTACTGGCTTAGCATTTCTTGTTTTAAATAATATTTTCTTTAGAAAACTGTAATCTTTAAAAATGACTAAATTAAAAGTACATGAAATATTTAATATAGTGGTTTGGTAAGAATTACTCTGTTGTTACCTTATGGACATAGTAATGACTCATATCTCAATACCTTCTAATAGCTCAATACCTGATACACAAGAGGAGGCTAGAATTTTCAGAACATGTCCAGAATGGCACAAATTCAAATGAGGCTAGGATAAAATCTGACATTTTGTGGGGCAAAGGCCTAACAAACATCCTTTCTAAATCCCCCTCTCCCTTCCCCTCTTTTCCCCTCCACTTCTGTGTTTTGTTAAGAAATCATCGGGAACCAGCAGTTAGCGTAATGGCTATGTCACTGGACTCCCACGTAGTTGACCGCGGTTCGCGTCCCGGACCCGGTGGCTTAAAACTCACGCCAGGCGCGTGTGCGTGCGTGCCCAAGATCCCGAGAGGAGAATGGAGGAGAAGGGATTGCGGCGTGACCATCCCCTCTGGGGGGTGATTTCTTGCTTTCTGTCTCTCTGTCTCTCTCTGTCTGTCTGGCGAGCGCACGCGCCCTATAGCGAAAAACAAAAACAAAAAAAAAAAATCTCTCCAAAAAAAAAATAATCATGAGATAAAATATTTCTCGATCGATGTTCGGGTCTCACAACTTGCTCCAGTCCCTGAAGGGAAAGTGCAATGCCCTGGGTGCTCTTGTTCGCCACACACAAAACTGGAGCTGACGATTTAACTCGAACACGGCGTCAACTTGGGCAGTTTAATTTTTCCGTGTTCTGTTTTTGTGGCTGAGAAAGAAAATAGTTTACAACAGACTAAGGAATGAGAAAATGGGGTAAAACTGGCCCAGAGACAAGGCGACGTGTCTCAGCCATGTTCCTGCCACACTTGTCTAAGGTAATTGCCCAAGGTCACATTGTTTTACTTTTTTTAAGAGATTATTTTTTAAGAATTATTTTATTGAACTTTATTTATTTATTATTTATTTATTTTAATTTGACCAGAGAAGGGGAGAGAGAGAGAGAGAGAGCGAGAAGGGGGGAGTGTGAAAGCAAGCCGCCAGGGGTCCGGGACTCAAACCACAGTCAGCTACGTGGGAGTCTAGTGCCCTTAACCACTACATCACCTGCTGGCCCTGAGAGAGATTTTAGCTATAGGACACATGTGCTCACTGGACAGACAGAGGGACAGAAAGCAATAAATCACCCCCCAGGGAGAATGGCCATATCACAACCCCTCCTCCTCCATTCTCCTCTTGGGATCTTGGGCATGCATACACACACGCCCAGCAGGAGTTTTAAGCCTCCAGGTCTAGGCCTCAAACTGTGGTAAGCCATGTGAGAGTCCAGTAATATAACCACTACGCTATCTGCTGGTCCCCCAAAGTCGCATCTTAACAAATAATTTCCTCTGTTGAGGAAATTAGCTGATTAGTTGACAGCGAAACAAAACTACAAACTGCATATTGTACATCACAATCCGCCTCCTGCCCGCCATAACATTACTGAAATGTATGCTGCATCAAACACTAGGATGTCTCTCAGAAGCGTATGCTTTTCCTATGAACCAATATAAACTCTTAGGAGAAATAAACTTTTGTGACCTCTCTTTTTTCCCCATCTTCAATTTAAATCTAACCTCCTTTGGAGGCCACTTGGATGAATGTAGATTCCAGGAAACCAGGCTCTACGTTGACCTGGAAAGCTATCCATGACCCTGGCTCAGAGATACTCACTGCTTTTGAATTTCGTCTGAGCTTCTTTTTTAAAATTTTTGGTTGACATGATAAAGATACAAGTCCCTATTACAATTAAAATGGTTTTGCTAAGTTAAGGTATATTCTAACCAGTGGGAAGATGCTGCCCAAGAAAGGGAGTGATTTTTAAATATCAAATTGTGAGTGCTCACTTCATTTCATGTACCCTGAACAGAGAAGTGTGAACAAGGGCCGTGTGGACAATCTGAATGCCGCCCTGTTGACATTTGCCAGACACATGCAGACACACAGGCTCGGCGGAGCTGAAAGAGCTGCAACAGATGCTTTACCATGGCAACCCCCTCTTCCCAAATACTCATCTGTTATCAGCTCAGGTAAAGAACACATGCAATTTGATGATTAAGAGAGAAATGTGGAAGAACAGAATGAGTCAATGAAAGACAATATGTCCCTTCCTTACAGGTTAACGCTAAAAGTTATAGCAACGAAAAACAACACCAATTATTTTCTCAGACTACTTAGATGCCGAAACCATTTGCCTGTAAGTCACAGTCAATATAATTGCATTGTTGTACTTCCATTTCTGGGAGTACTGACATTCTCCAATACAGCCATCATCTAGAACTGGGATATCAGATAGCAGGGTTTAATTCCTAAGCAAAACTGCTCTCCTTTGGAAGTTTGAAATTTATAGTACCTAGTAAGTGTACAAAGGAATTCATGGGAAAATAAAAAAAAATAATTTAAAGAGAGCATGATTTGTCAATTCAAGACTCAGAGATTCCTTTGTGAAATATGTTTTGGGAAAGACAAACATTCAAAGTGTTTTGTAATGATAATCTCAGTGTTCTTGGTCTAGAAATGAAAGGTACGTATTTCCTTAGGATTCACATACAGGAATTTATGAGAGATGTTGCCTTTGAAGAGTCTTGATAGTAGGTTTCTTCAGATCAGCAGAAGAAAGGTAAAAAATAAGGTACTATAGGACAGCAGTTGGCATAATGGTTATATTGCACTCCCATGTAGTCAACCACGGTTAGAGTCCCGGAACTGGTGGCTTGGACTCATGCCGGGTGCATGTGCATGCGTGCCCAAGATCCTGAGAGGTGAATGGAGGAGAAGGGATTGTGGTGTGGCCATCCCCCCCGGGGGGGGGGGTGATTTCTCGCTTTCTATCTCCCTGTCTCTGTCTTTCTGGTGAGCACATGCGCCCTATAGCAAAAACCTCTCCAAAAGAAAAAAAAAATAAGATGCTGTTCCTTTCTAGGCAGATACCTATGTGAGCCATAAAGGGGTCGGGACAGATGAGCTTTCGCAATACTTGGTTGGGAAGGTCACATAGATTCTCACTTAACCCAGTGATGAGAGGGCTGGGGGCACACCATTATGTAGCTAATTGACTGTATCTTTTACTAACACACAACTTTCTTTGGCATAATGTCATAGTGATTTCTTACAAACATAGGACCACACCAATGCTAGGAAATAGTCAATATGCCCCAAGTTAAGTGACTGTCAAAATTCAAGAGAATTGGTCAATGGAATATGAGAAAAGTCATACTGTGAAGAAAACTCTTAGCAAAACTGAGCTCACATTCAACTCGTCTAACAAAACAAAGCAAAGAATGCCTTTCAATATTTTAGATTGCTTTTCCTTTTGTTTATTTACATCTCCTGGCAGAATTGAGTGCAATATGGTAGAAAGCACATTCATTTTCACTCACTCAAAGGAATTCCCCCATTTATATTATCATTTGCTTTCCTGAAAAATGTTCAGTGTCTGAAAAGTCCTAGGGAAAAACCGACTACTTACTTTCTTCTGAGAGATCATTTTCCTCTGCTTCTCTTTCCATTTCTTTACACCAGCCTTCCATCCTCTTTGTCTCTGTATGCAGCAGTTTCAAAAACCATGAGCCATCCCTACGGCACGGGGACATCCTTCCAGTCTCTACTGTCTCAATGGAAGGCTCCAACCAAGGGTCGGGAGGGGGGAGATTTGAAGTGTCCACCTGGGTCCTATAGTCTTCTCTATAACTGAAGAGGCCCTGGGTCCGTACAGTTCTTACTGCTCCATACTGGGTAGGCGTGCTAGGTTCCGAATGCCGCTGGAAGGAAGAGCCAAACTGGAGACCTTTGTCCTCCATGGTGACGTGTCCTGGGAAGCCCTCCAGTTCCAAGTCAGCTTGCACAGCGGCCGTGACACTGTTTGAGCGTTTAAAACGTCCATGTCTAGAAAAAGAGGGAAAGAAGACAGATGGTAGTCTCTCTGAGATGACTTCCTGCAATAAAATCCCAAGTATAGCTTACAGAGAACTCACCTGGAGTTGACCACTCTAACAACTCATGAAAGAGATCAATGTCTTTATCCATTTAATGTGTTGGTGTTTCATCTAGAAATATTTGGTTTCACAAACCATTAAATTTTAACTCTTAAGTCTCGGTGTCTAGATAATATATCCACTTAATATTTAAGTTTATAGGAAAAAGACAATGACCATTAATACATTCCACCAAGCTGGTGCTCGTGAACCGTCACCTTCCTTTCAGGAATATGCTACAAATTTACATGACGGCCACTTTGTGGCAATATATAAAATGACGTCCGTGTTCCTTCTTTGACATAAGTGGTATCTGCAAACCATTGCGGTTTAGGGATTTCCATGTCACATTTCAGGACTGGAGCTTATTCTGGTATCTAGACAACTTAATATTGTCCCCATTAGCCCTTGCAAGCAAAGTATAAATCCATATTCTGATTTCAGTGGATGCTATAAAAACATGTTCATCACATATATTTGAAATGCTTTCACTTCCTCATAGCCAATTACTGAAATGATTAGCAGGAATGAGCTTATCATTGGAGACAGATATTGCTTGGTGAGGACCTTGTGTCTGCGGTTGTGTCTATGTGTGCTTGTGTGGTATCAGACTCTGTGTGTGGTGTATGTGTGTGTGTGTGTGTAGTGTTTGTGTGGTGTGTGCCTGTGTGTGTGTGTCTGTGTATGTGTTGTGTGTTTGTGGTGTGTGTGGTGTGTGCCTGTGTGTGCGGCGTACGTGTGGGTCTACACGTGGTAGGTATCTGTGTGATATGTGGGCGTACCTGCACATCCCAAGTTACGGTTGCTATACACCTGGTTCTGCACCTGCTGGCACATAGCTGTGCGTGCAGCTGGTTAATGAAGTTGCCACTTATTTGATTTCTGGAGGCTCAGGGGACCGCTACGAGCTGCTTATCGAGCTGGGAGGCAGCAGGCTCACGCGGCCAGGTACAGAAAACACCCAGGTCCTTAGGAGTCTGCTTGGAAATCAGGGATGCCATTAGTCTGTGGTCTGAATTTCTTTGCAATGAGACTCTTTATTATTATTACTATTTTTAAGAAGTTTTTGCCTTTAGGGCTTGTGCCCTTGCTGGAAAGACAGAGGCAGTGAGAGGAAAAGTGAGAAATCACTCCCTGAGGGGGATGGCCACACTACAATCCCTTCTCCATTCTCCTCCTGGGAGCTTGAGCATGTGCATACATGCGCCTGGGTGAATTTCAAGCCACTAGGTCTGGGACTTGAAGTGCAGCCTACCCTGTAGGAGCCCATGACGTAACTGCTATGCCACCTGTGGCTTCTATAGGTTGGGTCTTAAAACCTCCATTATGAGGGATGTCACCCAGCACCATACCTACCAGAAGCTAATTAAAGCCCAGGATATAATGTTTTTGCTATATTTATATATGCTGGGGCCCACAGGTGGAGTGGTGGCTAAGGCACTGGACTACCACATGGTAGTCCAGGGTTCAAGTCCCAGATCTAGCATCTTGAAAATCATACTGGGTGTGTGTGTATGCATGCCCCAAATCCTGAGAGGAGACTGGATTGTGGTGTGGCCATCCTCCCTGGGAGATGATTCTCTCTTACTCTCTGTCTCTCTATGGTGAGCACACATGCCCTATGATACAAAAAAAAGAGGCCTTAAAAACAATTTATATATGCTATTATAAATATCAGCTAAAATAATCATTCTGCCCTTAAAAATATACTACTGTAATAAACATCCCTTTGTATGATTGGTCTTCAAAAGCTTTGTGGAGAATGGAATTCAACTATGAGTTTATTCTGGTACAAAAATGTTTTGAAACCCATGCATTGTTTTTTTCATAAAACACGTTTTCCATAAACTCTTTTTTTTTTCCTATTTTTTGGTCAAGTTTTTTGCCATGTGTGCTTGCCGGAGAGAGACAAAGAGAGGCACGGAGGAGGAAAGTGAGGAATCAACTCCTCCATCCCTGGCAGTGGGAAGTGAATGGTCACACTGTAATCCCTCTCTTGCACTATCCTGGCAGGATCTGGGACATGCACACACATGCACCCAATGTGGTTTTCAGGCTGCCAGGCCTGGAACTTGAATCATGGAGTTGGCCATTTGAAATCCAGTGCTATATATATATAAGGCATGTGCACTTGCCAGAGATGAGAGAGACAGAAAGAGACAGTGAGAGAGAAAGTACGAAATCACCCCCAGGGGAAACAGCCATGCTGGGACCCCTTCCTCTCCATTCTCCTGGGATGTTTGGCATGCATGCACATGTGCCCGGTATGAGTTTCAAGCCATCAGGTCTGGACGCAAACTGCGGTGGGCCGTGTGGGTGTCCAGCTCTTTACTGTGCTACCTGCTGGCCCCATGATTTCCATGAACTTTCAAAAGATGCCTTGTATTTCTTATTTTCTCTTTTTTTTTTTTTGGAGAGGTTTTCGCTATAGGGCGTGTGCGCTCGCCAGACAGAGAGTGACATAGAGACAGAAAGTGAGAAATCACCCCCCAGGGGGGATGGTCATGCAGCAATCCATTCTCCTCCATTCTCCTCTCGGGATCCTGGGCACGCACGAACACGCGCCCGGCGTGAGTTTTAAGCCACCGGGTCCAGGACGCGAACCGCGGTCAACTATGTGGGAGTCCAGCGACATAGCCATTATGCTAACTGCTGGTTCCCTGTATTTCTTATTTTGAGGTAGTTCCTTTGAAGTGAAATAATTTCACAGTCTAGCTACGATTTTGAACTTGCTTCCTTCTCTCTCTTTTGCTTTTTCCTTTTAACATTGTCAGGGGAGAAACATACATCTGCCTCACCCTGGTGCCATACTTCTTTCCTCCGGATGAAGGACTTTGACTTTCAGGGCTGTCAGCCACTCTGTTTTTGCAGGTGGTAAATTACTTTAGCAAGAATGATTCCCCTGCCTCTTACAGAAACAAGACATAGGTGAATGCTAATTCATACTTGAACAACATAAATTGAAAAGTATAAATACATGACCCTGTTTCCACAAAGAGCGTAAATTATGCGCGGCAGCATGGTCCTGAAGCTTGCCACCAGGTTTTTAATAAATGGTTCTTGCTTGGGGAGCATCACATATTTTAAAGGGGGTTGAGTTACCGCTTTTCATCTTCCACTTGCACACCAACAGAGTGGTATTCCCGTAGGCCTCGGCTCTCCGTGTCAGAGTCTGTAGCTGTTTCCACCTAATTCAACACAGAACATCTTATTTTAGAACGGAACGAGGGACCTGAGCAAGGGACTGTTTGTTGTTGTTGTTCATTTGCTGTAATTATTGCATATTTCTTTAATTAATGCAGAAATGCACTTGACCCAGTAAAACCACAAAGAGAAAAATGTATTCATAGTGGTGTAATTATGTGGCGGCTGGGTTTCATCAAATTTTACATAACTACTTGAACTCAATGCTGCACTTCTGTCTCTTAAATGTATGCAGATAAAATTGCTTAGTTCAGCTTAGGCAAAAGAATAGGCTTTGTTGAACTGGATTATTATAGGACTTAAACGCTCTTATCAGACCCTACAGTGGAGAGTAAGTACAGCATGAACTAAACATAGCTAACAACAACAAATAAGCAATTTAATAGAATTATACTGATGGCTGCACCACATACAAAAAGACACAGAAAGGAATTTTAGCATTTATCAGAAACATGAAGGCAAACTCTCCACTGTGTCTACACAGAGCTGTCTCACATTTGCTAATAGGACTGCCAGGAGGGTGATGTTAGATCAGAACGGGAATCACGTCCTCCACAGAGAATCCTTATTGTGGCTGTATTTGCCAAAAATTCTCCTTAGACCCACGAAACATTTTAATGATCACCAGCAGGGAAAAGTTATCACAGGAGGGGCTTCCAGTACCATACATTTATTAAGAAAGGAAAAAGTCCCCAAAGTCTCAGCACAAAAAGTCTGTGAAACCAAAAGTTAGTTAAGCCACAACTATCACGTGATTTCAGGTGCTGAATTTGGTGTTTTCTTCCAAAATATTACCTATTGAATCAAAAAGGACTTTTGACTCGCATCTGAAAATGTCATAACTAAGTTGTAAAACACATCTTAAAAATATTACTGGCCACTGCAATGATAATGTACAAATCATTCAACGATTATGACACTGATTTCTGTGATGAGAGAAACATTGTACTTTAGATGCTCAGTTGTAGTGTGTGATGGCCCTAAGCTTAAGCCTGTGCAACCTAGGGCCGCCTCTCATTTGTGGCAACAGGAAATAATGATGATCATAGCTGATATTTATTGCGATGATAATAGCTAAGGTTTATTTTATGCATACCGTGCACCTGGCATTGTGCTAAGGTGCTATAAGTATTATTGCATGTGATCCACACAATGACCCTGCTGCTGCTCCTAGCCACGGGGAACAAGTGGGAAATCAGAGAGGGTGAGTAATTTACTCCGGATGCCCAGCTTGTTGAGGGTAGAGCCAACATTCTTACCACATCTCTGACCACAGAGCATGTTCTGTACTGATCTCCTATGGCCAGAAGGAAACAAGCCACACGAAGATCCTGGTGCTCCTGGCTAGCTACTGGGCCGTGGAAATGATCAGAGCTATCTCATCTTTAATAAGTATCATTCTGGAGGCGTGCACAGAAGCTGGACTTAATTCATGCTGTGTGTTTTGAAAGCTGGAAGAAGGAATGGATTGACTTTGAGAGGAAGATTACTCTTAAATAAAAACCTAAGTGTCCTGTTAAGATTTACCAATCTTATCTCTAGTTTTAAGCAGGTTAATGGCTTTATGAAATTTTACCTTGCTGGACCAAAAGAAAAAAAAAAGTTATTACCATTGTTCACAATAGGATAGTATAAAAATACATACGGTGAAAATTCTGTATCAGTACATAGTGAGCTATCTTGTTTCAAGTGCATACTTTGCCATTTTATGACTATAACCTAATTTACTTAATCAGTCTTCAAAGGAGGGATAATTTGGTTATTTTTAATTTTCTGCCATTGTAAATTCTGTGCTATAAATTTGTGCTTGTGTGTGCAAAAGTGTAAACTGTTACAGGTGTATTAATTTGGTGTGTATTGGGTCATTGGGAAAGTTATGACATATATTTGTATAAACATAGAAAAATACATCATAACTTTCCCAACGACCTAATAGTTGCTGGATCTAAAGTGTTGCCGTTTACGAATTCAGTAGATAATGTCAAATTTGGTAGTTATGTGATGTGAGTGAAATCTATGAATAAAAAGCTTAAGAAAAGAGCACTTGCTTTTATCAAAAATATGTTGAAAATATTTGCCTCACTTATTCCACTTTTATAAATCTAGCCTAAAGAAATGGTCTTAAATTTTGACAAATGTGTGAGGCATTCATTGTGGCATTATTTATAAGGTGACATGGGGAGAATAGGAAGACAGTGAAGTAGGGAAATAGTAACTTAGAGTAAATTATGATTCACCCATGACATAGCACGCTATATGGCTATTTAAAAGGATTAAAGAAGTTATAAGATGAAAATGCTTATGATGCCATGTCGACTAAAGAATGTAAATTAGCAGGTCTATTGGGCAATACAATTACAAGATGTATATGCACACCGAAAACATACATATTCAAGTATGTTTGTCTGTACAGGTGATTGAGAAATACAATAAAAACATTTTTAAAAAAGTATATTTCTTTTCTCTTGTCTCCAAATTTTCTCTAATATAATTTTTTTTTTGAGTTTTTAGCCTTAGGGTGCATGCACTTGCCAGAAAGAGAGACAGATACTGAGAGGGAAAGTGAGAAGTCACCCCCCTGGGAGGATAGCTGCACCACAATCCCTTTTCCATTCTTTTCCCAGGATCTTGGGCAGGCTTGAGCATGCGCCTGCCAGCATTTTTAAGCCACTGGGTCCAGGACTCAAACCGTGGTCGGCCTCCATGGTCGGCTGTGCCATCTGCTGCCCCCAAATCTTGTTATTTTCATAGTTAATTAGAAAAACATAGAGCCAGTCAGACTGCATAACTTGTAGACTGTGTAATTCTTAAAAAAGTGTCTTAAATTTTGTTGGATCTGCTTTCTTGTCTTAAAATGAGGCCAACATCAAACATGTCATTTGATTGATGTAAAACTCTCAGTACGAAGCCCATTTTAGGTGAGTTGTCCATGGCAAATATTAATTCCCTGTCCTCTCATCTCAGCTTTTAGAATCATCACATGAATAGGTATATTAAATCAAAGGAGTATACACATTTGATGAATTTTACAGATTTCACAGCAGTTATTACATGAAAACTTTCTAGGAAAATTGAAGTTCTCTATTGTTGGAAAGGAAAGGCCAAGGGAGATATGCTAAAATCATCTATGGTCAGGAAGAGCTGAATATATAACATAGACACATATATAGTTTTTTTCTTTTTTTTTCTTTTTTTTTTTTTTGGCCAAAGAGTATGTATGCTCACCAAAAAGAGACTGAGAGATGGAGAGGGAGAAAGCACTCTCAGTGGCTATGGGCATACTGGACAGGCATGGAGATGTGTCCAGCACGCTTTTCAAGGTGCCAGGGCTGGGATTTGAACTGCACAGCCAGCCATGTGGGACTTAGCTCTGTTAATCACTAGACTATAGGGCCAGCCCTAGAGGGAGCTAAACATTTATCATTTTCACAAACCATAGGAGGAGAAAAGCTTTGTGATATAGAGAAACAAGGAAATTAAGGATGAAGAAAAGGTATTACTATTTTCCACAGTGGAAAGGAAATTCAAAAGAGTCTTTTCCTGGGAACCAGCAGTTAGCGTAATGGCTATGTCGCTGGACTCCCACGTAGTCGACCGCGGTTCGCATCCCGGACCTGGTGGCTTAAAACTCACGCCGGGCGCGTGTGCGTGCGTGCCCAAGATCCCGAGAGGAGAATGGAGGAGAAGGGATTGCGGCGGTGACCATCCCCCCTGGGGGGTGATTTCTCGCTTTCTGTCTCTATGTCTCTCTCTGTCTGTCTGGCGAGTGCATGTGCCCTATGGCAAAAACCTCTCAAAAAAAAAAGAGTCTTTTTCTGAGGAAATTCTGGCTTGAAGTAAAAACAGATTAAAAAAATAGTTCTGAAAAATATATGCATATATTCATTTCTACAAGGTCCTCTGTGTATTAGGTAACTGTTCTAGGCGTTGAGAATAAAAAAGATGAATCAGCAAATTCACTGCAATTTAAGTGAACTCCTTTTGAGAAGGAGAAGAAGCTGCATTTTAGGGGCTCCCCGACCAATGGGAAGACAGCAATATAAACAAGCAATTGCTGTGGTGATTGACAGGCGTCTCACAGAAGGGAATCACAACAAAGCTCGTGTGGTTCTCACAGGGCACTGTCGAGAGGACCTTGAGCTGGGCCGTAAGGAGAGGAGGAGAGGAGGACAGGAGGACAGGAGGACATTCATACACTCCATCTGTTTAAGAAAGCAGGGTTTTGGCGTGGCTCGTGTGTGTGTGTGTGTGTGTGTGTATGTGTACACGTGTGCACACATATGTGTGTATGAGAGTGTGTGCTCAATGTTGATACTGACGGGAGGAGAGCTGGAGGCTGAGGGAAGCCTGGTATGTCCTGGTCCCCATCCGGTACAGGGACCTGGGTTTACAGTAGAGTCCCAGTCAGTCAGCCTCAGTCCGAGCCGCAGCCTTTGGCAGGGATCCCGAGAACAAGTGCAGGGCAGGCAGTGGGAGCCATCCCACAGCAACGTTGGGTCGGAGCTCTGATCTGAACTCTTTGCTCTCTAAATAAGCTCATTTTATTGCTCTACCTTCAAAGCCTTACCCGCAGCAAGGCAGGTGCGTTATTTTTGATACTGTTTCCCTCGGGGACCCATTACAAGTCCAGGAGTTAAATATGATTTGTCACCCTGGCTCCTGAGAAGCCTGGGGCTCCGCACCAGCCGTAAGGACAGGCAGGGTGGAGGAGTCTGTGGAAGGGGAGAAAGGTCGGGCCATGGGCCTGGGGGATCAACAGTATCCTTTATCTCGGCCAGGATATTCCAAATGAATAATGACAAAGGCTTTCGAAGGCTGCCCCCTTCATCTCACAACCTGGTGATGATAACAGGGTGGCAAATTGTTCCTGTGTGTAGATGAAGCACACGGGATTGAAGGGTTCCTGAGTATTAAACTAGGGCTCTCTTCTGCCAAACCGCAGTATCTGGGAGCAGTCAACATTTTCCACAGGGTTTTACAAACATGTGCACAAAAGAATGGCAAAATGTGTAACAGACAAATAGGTAAAACCAAAATAAATGTGAAGAAAGTAGCTGAAAGGTCCTAGCATAATGAAGAAAAGTGAAATATGGTCAGATTATGGATTCCAGATCAGATGATCTATTCAAAGAGAGTTGGAAAAATGTGAGCAAACTCTTTTCCTAATCTGTGGACTGGACTGTGAGCTCCAAGGCTTGAGCTGATTTTCTCCGGGGGCAGGAGGGCAGCCAGACTGCAAGTTTGCAGTGCTCATGGGAACTGTCCATGCATGCTGCTGGCAGGGCTAGCCTCACGCTGCAGAGTCCAGACATCGGAAGAACAAGAGACTCATGGCTTATGTCTGGTATTATCAGCGCAGTCAGGGAGGACTGGCTTAAAAGGAAACGTGAGTTGAGGTTAGAACACTCACTGGGCATCATAGTCGATGGGCTCAGCAGTTACATTCAAATCCTGAATTCAAATCACGGTTGTAAAGTGTCATGCAATGGACTGTGAATCTGGGGATCCATCACTGTAAAATCAGTGAGTCGCTGAGAATATGAGCTCCCTACAAGGTGCATTCAGCGGAATAATGTTTATTCAGTTCTAAGAACAACATCTGCAGCATGTAAATTCCAGTGTCTGCTTTTGGACAAACCTCTGCCCGAGTTTCTCTGGTGAGCTATGGTTTTGGGAAGATAGTCAGGGGTCTGAGTTAGGCAAGAATCAGTCCCATTCAATGCTGGTTGAATATGCATGATGCTAGTCAGCTTTCTCCAAGCTGCAGTACAGAGTGACATCTGTTTGGTGTCCCAGAATGGGAGACATATTGCTTACACCCTTGCAGGTGATGGGGTGAGAATCAGGACAGCTGTCCAAGGGCATGGAGACATTCTGCAATTTCACGTCGCTTCTCTGGTAAACAGAGTAGAGCAGCTGGGAGGACCCGGAGGCTCTCAGGAGCCCAGCCTTCTGGGTGTCAGTTCATTGCTTTGGAACTTGTAGCTGGGCACCCTTATGTAAGTCACTTACCCTCCCTGAGCCTCAGTTTTCCCATCCACAGACTGGGCACATGCCAACTGGCATGTAGGGTTAAATGATGAGGATTAAATGAACCCATGGCAGAGAGCTGGGACACAACCTGTCTATAAGGTTGCTTATTCATTTATTACGATTTTTTACTCTGTACCTTGAAAACATGGATATTGTCTCTGGCCTTCCTCCTAATGCCCTGTAGGCATCTATGGATGATCCTCTCATCCACTTAAGCACACACTTCATGCTGTTTCTTTGTTCTCTACTCTTTGTGTTGGGTTTCTAAAGTCACTGAGGATTCATTTCTTTAACTATTTCCCTCATCCTGACACTTGAGTTTCATTAACCACATTTTTTTTTCAGTTTTTGGTTTACTTCATTTTGACAATTGTGAGGTTACGAACTCACACAATATTGTGCATTTTTTACTGTCATAAAAGACAACTGAATTAGTCATCCACTTGTACTCCTGCATCCACATGTCTTTCTCAACCACTCACCCGTCGACTCATCCATCCACTCACTTATCCAACATTTACCGAGCAATCTCTATGTGTCAGGCACTGTGCTAGGTGCTAGGGTACCAAGAGGCAGAAGGTACAGTCCCAGCCTTCAGAGAATACACACTTTTGGAGAATGCTATCAAGAAAGGGTTCCTGGAAAGGGTTGGTGCATGAGTGAGCTTTAGGAGATGAAACAGGGACGAGTGTGGAAAAGATGTGGGTCTTCCATAGAAGGAACCTGAGCAAAGCTGTGGGAGCTAGAAGTAGGTGAATCCGGGCTAAGTGGAAGATGCTGGAGGCTCCTGGCTGTAAAGTAGAGTCAGGAAGGCATGGTCCCCTTTATCAGCGTGACAACCTAATTTTATGGGTTTCTGAAACTATGGCCCCACCACTTTCAGATCAACTCAGTAACTCCACCTGTTCAGAAGTGGACACTTGTCTCCTGTCAAAGCTGGGGAGGGCAACCTGGAGGAGTCTCGTGGGAAGTGTCAGGTGAGAAAACCAGACAGGACATTAAACACTTGGCAATGGGAAGTTGCCTCCCTAATTTGGGGACCTCAAGCTTTTATTACAGATGGATTCTGGAGCCAGAGAGATTGATGAATGCACCTCAGCCTTCCCACTTCCTTCCACAAGGGCCCCAGAAAGTCTCTGGGCTGCAGACCAGTTACAGATAGTTGTGATTTCAAGAGTTCTGTGCCATGAGATGGGAGCACCTAGCATAGTGCCTGGCATATAGAATCACGACAGAGAGGTGACAAGAGCAGTTGTATGAATAATCCAAAAAAGGGAGATAAAATAAAATTCATGCGAACTTGGCTTTGGAGATATTTTGGTACTTACATCTGACCTTGGGTATGGCTGATGCTCTGGGAATTCAGAATCCTAAACAAAACAATGAAGCCACAGTGTGGACACCTGGTTCAGAGGACCTAGGCCACCGTGTCCCCACCATGCCTCTCACACCAGTGCCGAGCATGGCCTGGCTCTCACTTCCAGCTCCACTCGCCCTCCTCCCTGGGGGGCGCAGTGGCAATTAAACAGTCTGACTTAAAACTCCGCTGGACACAGGCTGAATAGAGGAGCAAAAGGAAGCAAGAGGTGAATCTTGTCGGCAAAGGACTTGACCATAATCCTGCTTTATCATGTTCATAATATCTCAAAGGGAAAGGTCACTCAAAACATATTAAAAATATTTTCTTCTGCACCTCATTGCACTTAAAATGGACTTGCTGAAAGGGGCTACGGAGCAGACAGAAGCTAGCCAAAGCTTCTTATTCACAGGTAGAAGACATCTACCCCCAAATCTCTCTCTTGGGTAGATATTTGGCTGGTCAATCATCCATGCTGTGAAACTATGGGAGGCAGCGTTTGTGGCCAGAACCAAAGTCCTCTGCAGTACCTGGAAGTCTACAGAGATGGCCTGTGAGCCACTCATGTTTTAAATAGCTGCAAGCATCCCTCTGTTTTGTACAAAGGAGGACTTGTTCCTCCTTCTACCTTTTAATTCCCAGCGCCTTTTTGCTTTCCCCCATTTGACTGTTAGGCTGCAAAATGGAAAAGTTTTAGAAAAATCAGGCTTCATCAAAGAAACGCTTCTTAAGCATTAAAATAGCCTCATGTCTATACACTCTCACTGGCCCCTTGAAGATGCATAAGCAGGGAGGGAGGGAAGAACTTCTGGGGTGGCAGGGGACGTGGAGCTTGAACCCTGGGTCTCCTTCAGTCTCGCACTGGGACCTGCCTCACTCTGGGTGGGCGCCCACCTGCTCACTGCACTTGCCATTTGGCGACCTGAATGCATGGCCTGGCTTCATGTTCACTGCCCTGCTGAGGATCACAGCTAAGGCTACGGACCTGGGCCTGTTTGATTTTCACTTACTCTATACTATTTGCAGTGCTGAGCGGGCTAGAGCACTAGAACCACACAGGAAGGAGAGGCTACCTGAATCCCGATGGAGGAGCATCGGCTCTTAAGGAACTCCTCCGCCTTGGACACCAGAATCGCCTTGTCGCTGGTCCGTGTGGAAGTGCTCTGGCTGTCAGCAGCATGGCGCTGGGCAGCAGCCGTTTCCAGGGCGAGGTTCATGGCCTTGTTGCTATCCAGACTGTCTGTGGAGTTGTAGAGGCCACGGCCATCCTGGGGCCATGGGGACATCCTCTGAGCACGACTGTCCTGGTAGGCATCCTGTGTGGATTCGGTGCTGCTCTGCGCTGTTACCGAAATCAGAGGCTTGGAGGTGGTCCGAGGAGGTACCGGCGGAGGTGTTTTTTTATAATTCGTATATGAAACAGCTATAAGAAAAAATATCCAGGTCAATAAATGTATTTTCTCCCCAATGGCATCTGGTCTACCACTTTGACATGCTCATAGCCTGTGATCGGTTGAGCAAGTCTGAAGTCTAGCCTAAGAAAATAACATGAACTGTAAGGAAAAGGGTCTCCATCGATATATTTGTAACAATGGAAAATTATAAAAGCACCTGAATATACAGTGATAGAGACAGGATCAAGCAATGTTTATCTCTGCAGGAGAGAATGGAGCCACACCACCAGGTTTTTGCTGGTCCTGGCCTCATGAGAAGTGCGCTTTTTATTATGTTAACAAAACAGGCAGGATACCAAACTATAGGAGACAAAGATGGACTAGAGTCATAAAGAAAATCTGCATATGAGAAAAGTTCGGCAAGACATAAATATCTCAATTGTGATGATTGTTGAATAACAATGTGAGCATTGTTTCTCTTTCACTCGCCTGTGGTTTCTTTTGGTTCTCAGCAGTTTTCTTTTCCTCCTAATCTGCTCTCAGAATTCCTGGGCTACAGTGCATTCATCTTTTCCTTAACAGTGGTGGCCCAGCCCCCAAATCTGCTTTTTATGAAGCTTTTCTTAACAGTGTTTTTATAGTATTGATTTATCAAGGACATTAAGTACTACATATACCCACGAATAGGAGAAATGGTGGGGTAGAAATGTGAAGAACGCTCATGGATAAAGAATTTTTCATATGACAGCATTGAAAAGAAGGTGGTTGTTTTCATGTTAACCCATTTGGCAGGGTTCATTTACAGAAGAAGAGCCTTTATCCTTTAATCACATCCTCGGAGTCTATTGACCCAGCAGAAAGCAAGCAGAGTCATCCATTGCACGTTCAGCATAACTGTGGATACACCTCTGATTGCAAAGTTCATTCTGCTTTGATTCTCTTAGACGAAAGTTATCGATCCTGAAGAAATTTCATATCCAAGAGGTAATAATATCAAAAAGCAACAGAGAGGGACCAGCAGGGGGCATGGTGGTTAAAACGCTGAATCTCACACGTCTGACTCTGCAATTAGAGTCCCAGACCTGGTAGCCTGAAAATCACGCCATAGGTATATGAATGTGTGCTCAAAATCCCAGGAGGAGAATGGAGGAAAAAGGATTATGGCGTGGCCATCCCCCAGGGAGGTAGCGATCTCTCTTCTCTCTCTGGTGAGCGCATATACCCTATTGGGGTGGGGAGAAGTCACAGAGAAATATAGGGATATAGATTTAAGGTTACACCTGTCTTAATATAGTTATCTTCATGATGTTAGGATGACTAAAAAGGTAATCATAAAATGGCAACATTGGCTGGATTTTCCCAACGGCGTTCATCTTACTGGTGACCGACAATGCATAGTAATGACACATCACAGGAGAGCACAACAGGACGGAAGGTAGTCAGCTGGAGAGCTTCCCGGAGACTTTCGGCAGATGCACTCCAATTCATCTTGACTTTGGCTTATTCACTGTCCCATAGCTATCCTCAAAGGTGCTCTCTCACCACTATTCCAACTTATCTGGAAATCTGACAAAACAACTAAAACTTTCTTCCTGTATGGAATTTCTTGTCAATTAGAGAAAAAATAAAAAAGGAAGATACAGAGTGTTATGACATAATCTTTGTGATCACAAGAAAATCAAACATCACATCTTCTCACCTTATAATGAGTTTGCTACAGGGTGATGACATGCATTTTTAAATTGATTTCCTTGTAAAAACATAGCCAGACAACATACTTTCTAAACAAATTAATTAGGAAAGAGTAGATCACCTCTAGCATGCATAAAGACTAATTTGCTCAACTCAGGGAGGGCGGAACAGTAAATTTTCCTGGATGGCAAGAGAAAGAGTTTATGCTATTTTCAGATTTGTGTCCACATGCCATGAAGACTGTTACAGGCCTACTGAGATGAGAACATGTTTTATTGCAATTCACTACAGTGCTTATTCAGAGCAGAAGAGATGGGACAAATTCTGCAATGGCAGAGAGAGTCCTACCAATTGACTTTGGCACAGTTATAGTTGGAACTTTTATGAAAGAGTAATGTTCTTCACCATGTCAGCAAAGCCCAAATGGTGACGTTATTATTTAAGGTGCTATATTCTCTTCTCTATTCTCATCTTGGGATTTTGGGCATGCACAGACATTTGCCTGGCATGAGTTTTAAGCTGCTGGGTCCTGGACTTGAACCACAGTCAGCTATGTGGGAGTCCAGCGACCTAACCATTACACCATTTTCTGGTCCTGATTTTAGTAAATAGTTACCTAGAGCCAAAAATCCTGGCCCCAATGTGGTCAATAATTAAATAGAAGGGATAAGCATGAGAACCAAAGTGTGTGACTTGAGAGACTAAGGAAAGCCTAAACAGAGAATGGATCAGGGGCTAAAGGAAGGCTGCAGAGCAGTGATGAGCCTTGGCCCGCACCTTCAAGGATGGGCAGGGTTGGTACATGGGGAAGGATGAGTGCAGCATACCAGTGGGAGACATAACTTGTCCATTGGCTGTGTGGATGCAACTGTCCAGACTCATGGTTGTTGACACTGGAAAGGAAGCACTAGGGGAACGGAGATTTGTGGAGACAAAGCACTGAGAGGAATACAGATTTGTTATGAGTGGGTCTGTACTCATCAATAAGATTCTAGTCCCTGATTTAAAGATAGTCTAAAATTGCATGTCAGTGATCTGGAGGCTCTTGCTTGGGTGACTGAATCGAGTGTTTACATTAGTTTTCTAATGATAAAGTCCAACTACCTCTTTTATTTCTAAGTGTCATCGAACTTTCTTCAAATCATTTCCTTTTTGGGGGAAACAGCGAGTGACCATTCTACCATTCTTTCTTCCTCTAAATGGAAAAATATCCTCTAATGTTTGAAATTTTTCACCGATATGTATTTTGTTGAGAGATTTTTGCTGTAGGGCTCATGCACTCTCCAGAGATGTATAGAGAGACAGAGAGACAGAAAGTGAGAGACCATTCCCCAGGGGGATGGTCACATCACAATACTTTCTTCTCCATTCTCCTCTTGGAGGTTTTAGGCAAGCATGCACACACGTCTGGCATGCGTTTCAAGCTGGTGGGTCCAGGACTAGAACTGTGGTCAGCTACATGGGAGTCCAGTGATGTAACCATTACATCATCTGGTGGTCCCCTTTCTGATACATTTTAGTATTTTAATATCTTGAACTTATTATTACCATTGTTCAACTTCTTGATTAATGACAAATATTGTTCAACATCTTAAACTCAGTATGGTTGAGTTGCAATAACAGACTCTTAGTACTAGAGTGATTTCAAGACTGTCAGATGATACCTAACTCATCACACATGGAATTTTAGAGATCCTTTCTATGAAAATCTTTTTTTTTTGGAGAGTTTTTTTCTATAGGGCACGTGAGTTCACCAAAAAAGACAGAGAGGTAGAAAGCGAGAAATCACCTCCCGGGGGGATGGCCACACCACAATCCCTTCTCCTCCATTCTCCTCTCAGGATCTTGGTCATGCATGCACACGCGCCTGGCGTCAGTTTAAGCCACCGGGTCCAGGTCCACCGAACCGCGGTTGACTATATGGGAGTCCAGAGACATAGCCATTATGCTAATTGCTGGTCCCCCTACAAAAACCTTTTGAAAGGGAAATTGCACACACTTCCTTTCTGGTTCTATTAGAACAAAACCAAGTCTTTCCTGCTTCAGACATACATGATGTCATTGTGTGATCTTTGAGAAGTTACCATCTGTCAGTTTCCATGTGCTCATCTGTATGTGTTGTCAGGAAAAAATGAAAATGAAGCATAGGTAGTAATAGAAACAAGCGTTCAGGAGGGGTGGCCACTGCAAGGGTGGTTATTCAAAACCACTGTTGTCTCTATCCCCAACGAAGAGGAAGAATAAACATCATCAGCAACCACACATGCGGCACCATTCCTTCATTTCTTCAAAGACTGTTACTAGGTTACCACATGTATACTTATGAGAGACAGTCACAAGAAAGAAAAGTCACCACAGAGGCCTTCACACAAGAACACACGCCCATGCGGGTGTAGTTCACGGAGCATCTCCCACATGCCATGCAAGCTCTTTGCAGCTCGTTGAGCTTCAGAACAATTTGCCAGGAATACGGTATTTGCATTTCCATTTCGCAGATGAGAAAATGAAGGTTCAAATTGATTTAAATATTTTCTTGATGTCAACCAGCAAATAAATGGTAGAACTAAGATTCCAATGTCTCTTCTGCTGTAGGTTTTAATGATTCTTGTTCTTGTTTTTCTTTCTCTGATAACTTACATAGCTCCACCTTATTTCCCATGGCCTGATCCAATTTTTTAAAGAGAGAGGTCTTTTAACAGTGCACGGAGTACATTTGCCCACTGCACAGTTAAATGGGAGAAATCACTTATCTGTTAAACAAGAATTATATCAGTTACAGGTTTCCTAAATAAATAAATAAATAAATACACACACACACACACACACACACACACACATATTTATATATATATTTATTTATAATATTTATGTTATATTATATATATTATAAAAATATATTATATATTTATTTATAATATATATAATATATGATATAAATAAATAAATAAATAAATAAATATAAATTCTTTGCCTATATATAGAGGCAGAAGAAAATTTAGAGATTTTAGAGATTATACTCTGACTCTCCATGACCAAAATTATCTAATGAAACTTTTAACCAATAGTCTTAAGACAGAGTACGAGGAAATTAACTAAAATGATTTCTCCAGGCCTTAAATACAGCAAACCCGTGATAATTATTTTAGGATAAAAGGTGTTTGAATATCTGCTTCCTGACCTAATGACATAGTTCTCTGGTGGATGGGAAAAGTCACCGGGGAGCCAGTGATTTTCAAAGCGTCAGCATGCCCATCATTCCCCTATCATGATACTGTGTGAGACCGAGTACTAAAGTAGTCCTCCCGTCTTCTATTCCAGGTCTTGCAAAGGACACTGGCTCACTGCATTGTGAGTAACAAAACTTTGCATGCGAAGTGCTTGCTGTTTTAGCTGAGCAGTGATGATGTTTCATCACTGTCTTTCTCAGTGCACGGCCCAGCCATCTGGATACAGGAGATGAGAATGGACTGTCACTGTATTAGCACATGGTCTCTGTCCTACAGGCCTGAGAAAGAGTCTGGCCCATTGAACCAAGAGTGATCGATTGATCTCTTTTGATGCTAGAGAGCAAACAGGAAAAAAGTAATTCTTAAACGAATATAGAAAGAATTTCTATTTATACAAAGTTTCCTTGGAAATAGCTAACGTTTAATGAACACACACAGAGTGCCAATTACAGCATTAATTTCAACATGGGTCCTCACATGTCACCTCCCTTCATCCTTGCAGGTGTGATGGAAACAGGTCAGCTTTCTTGTGTCCTGTCAGTGTCAGCAGGTCTGCTGTTGGAGCTGGCATCGTGAGCTGCAGTAATTCTGTGTGTTCGTGACACCAGGTCAGGCCCACTATGATACTGACTCAGACTTTCAAGTCTTCTCAAAGACTTCTGGGATGTTTAGCATGAGCCCCGGAAGAAGTTTTGGTTGAACTTTGAAGATTTTCCAAACACAGGATCCAAGCCACCAGTGTCTCCACAGTAGAGAATCTGTATACTGATGGGACATTTTTAAGTCCCTGAAAATAGATTGTACTTGTCCATTTCATTCTTTCTATTAATGGCCCCATAGAAAATCCCATACATAGATTTAACAGAAATAAATAACTGACCCTAATGTTTATAGAATGATACATTTTGTATGAGTTAAAGAAAGAAACCTATTTAGAAAGAAATAGGGAAATTTCCAGGCACTCCAATACCAAGCTTTTTTTTTTTTTTTTTTTTTGAAATATGGGAATAAAGAAGTCAAGGGAGCTTTTCTTTGAAGGAATGGAACAAAGATTTAATACATATTTTAAAAAATTATTTATTTAATTCTATTAATTAGTATTATTTTAAAAAATTTGACCAGAGAGAGACAGAGAGAAAGAGAGAGACAGAGAAGAAAAGTGAGAAAGCAAGCATCATGTCTGGGATTCAAACTGTAGTTGGCCATGTGGGAGTCCAGTGCCTAACCACCACACCACCTACCAGCGCCTTAATATACATTTTGAATGTAACTTATGTTGCTCTCAAGGGTCTCACACGCATGTATCATCCCTTGTGTCTTTTAAATGGGGATTATTATTTTTTAGAATTATTTAATTTAAATTTATTTATTTATTTATTTATTCATTTATTTATTTTAATTTGACCAGAGAGGGACAGAGAGATAAAGAGAGAGAGAGAGAGAGAGAATAAAGAGAGAGAGAAAATGAGAAAGTAAGCCACCAGGTCTGGAACTCTAACCACAGGTGGCCATGTGGGCATTCAGCTTCCTTAACCACCATGCCACCTGCTGGCCCTTGAATGGGAATTAATGGAACAATAAATCATTTTATATTCCTGATTAAATATTAGTAAAATTTTATAATTTAAAAGTGAAGTACCAGTTGTCACTGCTGGGTAAATAGAAACTGCATTATATAAAATACTGTAGATATAGAAACATTGAGAAATGATTTTTGTAAAACTAACATGTATCATTACTTCATTCATTAGACTCTTCTTTTGGTAAATATTTGTTGAGTACACAGTCCTGTGCAATAGATCTGAGAATTCCTAAAAAGCTCATTAAAGGTAGAATTAGAAGCTGGGAAACAATAGTAAAGAAATAATTAAAAATGATTATTTGATTGCATGAATTTGCTGTCACAGATTAAAATGAACAATTAACAGAAGCATTTTACACATTGGAGAAAAACATTCAATTATTTAGTTGGGTAGTGTGGGTGATTATAATCATCTTATCATTTCATGTCTATAAATACAAAGTTAAAATATACTTATCAAAACTAATCATTATGAGTTTCACTGCATTATTTATCACTTTCTATATGTGTATCTGATAAACTGCAAATACTTTTGAGAATTTTAAATTTAACTTGAGAGTATAATTCTACTGAAGTATGTACATCTTTGAAAAAAGATTAATCAAGAGAGAGACAGAAACTTCTAAACAACCACATAGGATTAAATATAAGTGGTCAAATATGTATTTTGAAATTAAAAAATGAACAGTCATTTAATATCTGAAAGTATCTGAAGACCTAACTTTTCTCTTAAAAATTTAAATCAGTGCCAGCAAGTGGCATGGTGGTTAAGGCACCGGATCCAACACGGCTGACTATGCAACTGGAGTCCTGGACCCAGAGGCTTGAGGATAATTCTGGCCGTGTGTGTGTGTGAGCTAAGAATGATAGATGGATCTGAGGGGAGAATGGAGGAGAAAGAATTGTGGCATGGCTATCTCCCACCCGGAGGATGATTTCTCACTTCCCTTCCCTGTCCAGTGTGTGTTCCCTACCGCAAAAACTGAAAAAAAAAAAAAAAAAAAAAAAAAAAAAAAATCAGGCTGAACATCTTTTCAGTTTTAAAAATCTGTCATTTTCTTTTGCAATGTAAATATCATAATGAAAATCCTTTCGTTGTTGTTGTTGTAGTTGTTGTTGTATATTTGCTTTTAAGGTTTTAGCCATAGGGTGTGTGAGTTTGCCGGAGAAAGACAGAGAGAGACAGTGAGAAAGAAAATAAGAAATCACTCCCCAGCGGGATGGCCGTGCCACAATCCCTTCTCTTCTATTCTCTTCCTGGGATTTTGGGCATGCATGCACATACAGTCAGTGTATGAAGCCACCAGGTCTGGGACTTGAACCACAGTGAGACATGTGGGAATCCAGCATCTTAACCACTATACCACCTGCTAGTCTCCTGTGCTGATTTTTTAAATGGTTCCCTAATTATAAGGAAAGAGATGAAAATATACCTGTGTTTTGTAATTCAATTACCAAATTTGTTTAAATTTTGCTTGTTTCTCAGTGATCAGAAAAGTTGGTGAGAGTCATCCTCAAAATGATAGAAGTTGGGGGCGGAAGCAGCAGCAGAACTGTCTTTCCTTTGAAGAACATTGGGGCCCATTTCATGACTTACGTCTTTAAGAAAGGTAAATTACACTATTTAAGATGGAAGAACCACACAAATATTTTAGAAAGCTTTCTATAAAAATTGTGTGAAACTAACAGTGTTAACAGTTTAAGAAACTTTTTCTCAAGTGTATTAGTTGCTCCTGTTAGAGCTGAAAAGTAAGAAAAGCATAGGGAACCAGCAGTTAGCATAATGGCTATGTCGCTGGACTCCCACGTAGTCGACCACGGTTCACATCCCGGACCCGGTGGCTTAAAACTCACGCCAGGCGCGTGTGCGTGCATGCCCAAGATCCCGAGAGGAGAATGGAGGAGAAGGGATTGCGGTGTGGCCATCCTCCCTGGGGGGTGATTTCTCTCTTTCTGTCTCTATGTCTCTCTCTGTCTGTCTGGCGAGCGCATGCACCCTATAGCGAAAACCTCTCCAAAAAAAAAAGCATGTAAAAATCATATTTTCCCAGGTATATTTGGAATTGATTTAACCTCATTTGGAAACTGGCTCTGAAGAAACTTTGAAGTTCTGGAGTCAAAAGGACTAATAGGAAAGCAGACAGCAGAGAGGATGACCATGCAGCTGCGGATAGTGGTGGCAGAGTCAAACTGGAGGGAAGATGAGCCCGTTGGGACTAATCATTTACATAGGCATCTTGGTTATCTCAGAAAGGCTGCATTCTAGACTGTTCTAATAGCATAGCCTTATCCAAATTGAAGTGAACTAACCTTCTAAAAAGTGTAAATATCTAAAATATAATTGCCACTCAGTTCCCAACAGTTGTATGAAGCTAATGGCCACTGCATTGGACAGTGTAACTTTATGATATTTTTATCGTCACAGAGAGTTGTATGACCAGTGGTAGTCTAGAATGATTTTTAACATGCAAAGGCAATATCAATACCTATCTACCTGTTTGTTCAGTACATAACATAAAGCAAATGAAATAATTGTTCATAAGGACCTTTCTGTTTTTTTTTTTTTTTTTTTTTTTTCTTGGAGAGGTTTTCACTATAGGACGTATGCACTTGCCAGAAAGACAGAGAGAGAGACAGAGAGATAGAAAGCAAGAATTCACCCCCCATGGGGGATGGCCACGCCGCAATCCCTTCTCCTCCATTCTCTTCTCGGTATCTTGGGCACGCACGCACACACGCCCGGTGTGAGCTTAAGTCACCGGGTCTGGGACTCGAACCGACGTGAACCACATGGGAGTCCAGTGACATAGCCAATACGTTAACTGCTGGTACTATAAGGACTTTTCTTTAGGTCCTCAAAGTGTTGGGTTAGCAAACTATTAAAAGAGAAATTGGAGCAATGCCTTTGATTGGGAAAAAGCTAACTCAAATGAGAACAAATAGACCGTCCCTAATCTGTTCTTTTACATAACTTTGAGTAAACTCAAATGTGAATACATCATTGCTTTGAGTACATGCCTAGTTATCTATCTACACCTGAAATTTTGGATGCCATTTCTGAATTCAATCCTTGAAAGTCATTTGCAAGCCAAAAAGAAAATTTAAAAATTAGCATTCTATCATCTAAGGCACAAATACGTAATCAAGACATAATATATTTTGAATGGCAAGCATAGCCATTCTATTTGAATGTAACAGCTACACTTAGATTCATTGCACTCTCTTAATTAGAACTTCAAGGATAACAGCATAAAAGGAATTACAGTAATCAAGACCATGAATGTCTAAATGAGGGAATGAATATTGGCGAAACCAAACTTTGAAGGCAAAAGATTCAATATAAAAGATTAAAGCCATTTTGACACTTTAATTAATGTTAGTCACAAAACATAAGTGTAAATCAGACAGGACACAGAAAGCACATCCCATAGGCCTACACACAATACTTTCCCTAAAGTTACAAAAAATGATGTGGGCTACACAAGGTCTGGGGCAACACTGATGGGTGAGCGGAAAAGATGTCTCTTTCAAATGTGTTAATTAGCAAGAAATTATAGTCTAACTAGCATTTAGCATCTTGCAGACAGTAAAATAAAGTGATGACAGCTGTTTTACTGTTCAAGACACTTCCTGTTTTCATTTTAAATATTTTAAAATAACACTGCACAGTAAGAACTTGCATTTTCTGAAGAAAAACTGAGAATGAATCAACTTTTAATGATGTGAAGAGTCACATAAGTTTCTACATACAGAATTCTGAATGTTCAAAGGGACAGGCTTCAAAACAAAATGCTAACCCCGAAAGGGAATTTATGATCAATGATGGCACCCACTGAATTTATGATGGTTGGAGGACAAGACAAAAAAATATATATCCACAACATAGTTTTATTCTCTCTCAAATCAGCTGTTCGATAGGATGCAATTATACTCCAGTTCTTTAAGAATGCAAAACTTTATACTTATATGAAAAACACATTTGAAAAGAATGACTTTTTCAGTAGAAAATTCGACAGACCAATGGCTGTGATACACTGAGTAGCAAGTAGGTGACAATGAGTAATCTATTCTTTGAGAAGTTGTGAATTACACAGGAGATGCCACTTGTTCTGTCTCTTCACCACCAATGTGTGTGTGTGTGTGTGTGAGAGTGTAGGGGGGAGAGAGAGAGTGTGTGTGTGTATATATGCGTGTCTTAGCTTTATCTGGGATATTTATTTGTGAATGAAGTCTATAGTAAAGTTTTACTATAACAGAATTAAATTTTTACTATTTAATGGGAGATCATTTTATAGGTAGTGTTCTGTTTGATAATGGAGGAATTGATTTTTACATGTGTATTGGCAAAGAATGCATGCATTGTTGCTGACCTACATAAGTTAATATGTCTAGAGTCAAGGCAAAGAAAATGGCCTTTCATAAAAAAATTAATGAGACAGTAAAGAAAACACTACTTGCAAGGTTAAAAACAGTACATAACTTCTATTTTAAAGGTTTATTTATTTCTTACATGAGTAAGAACGACAGACAGAGACAGAGATAGAAGTTTCAACAACAGGGCTTTGACACCATAATTCATCCTGAGCCTTGGTCAGTCTCAGATCATGGGCACACGTGTGCCTAGTGTACTCAGGGGAATCTCCGGATGCAAACTCAGAATGTTCCCATGTGAGTCGGCCTTGAGGTGCATATATGTTATAGTGGTGCCACTGTCTGACCCCAAAACGTACTTCTCGTTTACTGATGTTTAAGAGTCAAATTCATATATCATGAATATTTTCTATTTCTTTCATAAAATTTGCTAAGACGATTGGGAGGCCCATGGAATCTACAACACAGACGACACAGTCATCATTTCAAGATGCCTGCCATGAAAAGGAGGAGATAGGTATTGATCTCCCCAGACACAGGCCAAGCTTGTGAACCGCCTTCTGGTCATGCCTTGCTGAGACCATCCAGTGAGATAGTTGATGGTAGCTATTCCAATAAATCAATGCTCCTCAGACCAGAGTCCTCTCCGTGAACTTGCAAAGCCTAGTGGATCAATAAGCACCACACGTTTGAGCTAGTCAACCACGAACGACTCATGTGGCCAGAGCCAGCAGCCACTAGAGAAAAGTGAGGGTCTAGGCTAGTGGGGGCGCTGGTGGAAGGTGGTTCTGACCGAACTGGTTCTATTCTGAGACTGCCACTGGGAGCCATGTGACTTCAGGCATCCTCAACCTTTCTGTGAAAAGAATATACATCACTGCTTCCTTGTCACACTCACAGGTCTAGTGCAAAGAACACTATGTCATCACAAACCGTTATTACAACTAGAGTTTTCTGTACACTCCTGTTTTGTCCTAGTAATTGAAATAGGTATCTTCAAATTCTTATTAATAATATCCTGGAAACTAAGAGCTTCTAACTTAAGAAAAAAAATGGCTTACTATAATCCTCGATGGGTCTCCAGGAAACTGTGTCTCTCACAAGGCAAAGGGCACACTGATAGGAAGGCTGGTATGAAGATTGCACAATGAATCACCCACAGCACAGCCTTGGGATAAGAACAGTGAATAGATGATGCATAGACCGAAGTGGCAATTTACTATGCGTTTCAGAAATGGCTCATAACATTTTCATTGTCCAGACGGCTTCCTCTAACTTTGTTCCATCTCACATGCTATTGTTTGCTAAAAAATATATTTTTTTGACCCTGACTTCAGGAGCTAGAGAAACAAATGATGCAAATTCTATAATGAGCTAAAAAGAAGTTCTATGTAGGTCTTCAGAAAAGATTGCTTTATCAATTTACATGTCCCGAAATATTTATGGTTCACCTACTAGAGATAGAGTTTTACTAACTCTTCTCTTCTTTCCTCTAAGCTAAGAAAAATAATTCATAAAATGTCTATCTGTACATTGCAAGCACTATTTAAAACATCTAGTTACTGAATGTCTATCTGTGCCAAGCACTATTCTAGGCACTAGGAAATCAGTGTGGGAATCATCTTTCTCCGTGGCGCTTTTATTCTAGGAGAGGGAGGGACTGACAATGAACAACAGAAATCACTAACATGTACATTTTAAGATACCGGGCACAACGGACTCATGACAGCCTCCAAGTGCATCCTCATAAAAACCCTTTGGAAAGCAGCACCAGAGGCATAAAACACAATCTACTTTCCTGCCTAAAAGGGTCTTCATATTCAGTTAGCACCAGGTTAATGGAATGATTTCAAACATAAAGAAGAAAGACATACCAACATTTTTAAATTTCACAACTGCCTGTGAATACCTAAATGGCTAGAAAAAAAATACCAGCTTAATTCTCAAGGGAAAAGAGAGAGAGCATTATTGGGCAAATGGGGCTTTAACAATGAACTATATTGGCATTTTGGGCCTGCTAATGCCTGGCCTGGGTTTTATAAGTACTTTTCCCTTAAGAGCCATCTCATACAAAGTTCAGGGGTTAGCCTAGTAAATGCTTGGGCTGGAAGTGTGGTTCTAGGTATTAGCTTACCTTGGGTAGATAAGACAGCATGGCTTTTTTCTTTTCTTTTCTTTTCTTCTTTTCTTTTCGTTTCGTTTCGTTTCGTTTCGTTTCTTTTCTTTTCTTTTCCTTTCTTTTCTTCTTTTCTTTTCTTTTGCTTTCTTTTCCTTTCTTTTCCTTTCCTTTCTTTTCCTTTCCTTTCCTTTCCTTTCCTCTCCTTTCTTTTCTTTTTTCCTTTTTCTTTTTTTTTTTCTTTTCAAATACACTGCTGATGAGCCCAAATCCAGATTGTGAATAAAACCAGAAGTTTTTCTGCAGGTTGACAGTTGCTTTGTAAACCAGACGTCTTCCCTATCTTGTTTAACACGTAGAAGGCTCTATTTCCTTTTGGCATTTCTGCAGATGTATGTAATGAAGGGAGAGAACTGAGCTGAATGTTCGCGCAGCTGGATACCAGACAGGAGCTCCATGCAGAAGGAATTGGTCACAGCAGATTATTTTCCATAAGGAATGGATGTCCTAGCTGCCAAGTTCTGAGGCTACTCCTGCTGTTTCTACCTTGAAAGCAGCAACCCACCTGTGGCTTCCCAGTCTACATATATATGTATATACTTTTTTCTTTTTTTTTGAGAGAGATTTTTGCTATAGAATGAGAGTGCGTGTCAGAGAGAGAGAGGGAGAGATGGAGAGAGAGAAATTGAGAAATGGCCCCCACCCCCCCATGGGATGGCCATGCCCCAATCAGCTCGCCTTCATTCTTCCCTTGGGATTTTGTATATGCACACGCATGCACCTGGCGTGAGTTCCAGGTGTGAAACTGTGGTCAGCCATGTTGAGAGTCCAGTGCCTTAACCATTACACTACCTGCTGCCCCTCCCTCAGTCCATATTTTGTGCCTATAGATTTAAATCCCTTTGATGATAGAGCTGAAGCCTTACAGATCCAGGGAGGCTGGTGTTCTTCCTCATTAGCTTGTGCCAGGGCAGAAAGCTACTCTCTGCATGACCCCAAGGATGCTGAATTTACGAGTGAAAACGAACACTAGTGTTGACATGGCCGATACTCCACTTCAGTTGGTCTGAGGAGCACCCCACGAAGGTAAGTCTCACGCAATCTGATGAGTTTGAGGTTTTTAGCCACACCTGTGTTTTTGGCTTCTCTTGCGTCAATTCTGGCACTTCTGCCGCGAGGCAAAAGTTGGGGAGGGAAAAATAAGGGATCTGGGTATACTTGTGAAGAATCTGTCAACTCCATTATCTTTAGAACTTGTGCCCTGGACTGTAAGTTTGAGAAAGTAAATTCATTTTCCATGATGACATTATTCCTCCAAAAATTCCATGTGATCCCCAAGTTATGCAGAGTGGGGATTTTCTTCCTCAGAGCTGTGGGCTACAGACCTATAAGCACTAGCAGTGAGTCCAATATCTAACTTGATCTGGTATTTCTGCTTCACAGCTTTTGTACCATGTGTCTGGTTTCTATCTCAAGAAATGAAGATGTAGACGCTCTGAGTGTCTTTTGTAAAGCACCCAAGATATGCACTTTGGATAATCCAAGAGGCGAAATATTTTCTTTCTGTTAAGCACCATTTGTCATATAATACAAGTCTTTTAGTTTTTAGAGAGGTTTTTGCAATAGGGCGCATGCACTCGCCAGCAAGACAGAGAGAGACAGAGAGATAGAAAGCTAGAAATCACTCCCCAGGGGGGATGGCCACCCTGCAGTGCCTTCTCCTTCATTCCCCTTTTGGGATCTCGGGCATGCACACACACGCGCCTGGTGTGAGTTTAAGCCACCGGGTCCGGGACTTGAACCACGGTCAGCTACATGGGAGTTCAGTGACATAGCCAGTATGCTAACTGCTGATCCTAAGATAATACAAATCTTTCAGAACAATTATGAAGGTAAATCTTGGTCTACAGAAAAAGAATACATGTAAACCATCTCCTGTGTCTTTGTACTTAAAATCCAAGATGTAAGCTCGTGCTCTAAATACTTAGGAGAGAAAGTAATTTTTACCTTTTCATGAATTGTATAACAATTTATAGTAATTCACCATTAAGAAGGAAAAGGGATTAAATGTTAACCAGTAAGTATTAGTAGAGGTTTTTGAAAGTGATTATTATTTACATATTCATCTGTATCTCTGGAGCATCTAAATATATTTCAAATTCTCTTTCCTTTAATAAAGCATCTCTCTATTATCTTACAGACATTAGGCAATAAATTAATATTTGTGGATTTGATTCAATTGATTGTGTGATTGACCAAAGTGGTAGTAAACTAATGACCTGCTATAAACCAATAAACTGAGAAAAAAATTACACATTTCAGTTAGAGAAAGAGATGAAAATGCATTTGACAATTTAAAGATTTGGAAATGAAACCTGATTCTATATTTAGGGTGTGGGATTTTTCTTCAGGAATTTGATGAAGTTGTGTTGCCTATGTCAACAAAAATCTCTTAGTTGCCTTAGATAATAAATCTTTTCTTTTTGTTTATCTTATTTATAGACATTGTAACATTCAATATGATCAATCATTTTATTCTTTATCTTGTTCTTCGGCTTTTCAAAAAAATGGACGAATAGTTGTATCAACATTTCCCATAATGGATTCACTGGGATTTTAAAACTATTTCCTGTTACTTGTGTTCGAAAAACACAGAATAGTCCTACATCTTTATGGTTATGTGGGATGGAAAAAATAAACAAACAAATCCAATGTAATGATTTTTAGAAGGAATGACTCATATACATGCATGTAAGTTTCCTATGTAACTATTAGCACTGTCATTTTCTGTGCCATTGGAAAATATCGTGGTACACATTTTATAACCTTAGTTCCTAAAACCATAAACCAACCACACGATGTATCGAGTACTCTATATTTTTGGTGTGTTAGAAACGGAGTTGAAAGATTAATTTCAGAATAATCAATTTGATTCAATCTCTTGCTTCAATCTAGGGCCTGAACAAACACTAAAATGGCCTAAACAAATTTTTATTTTAGCCTAATACATCTACTGACAATAAATTTAAATAGCTAGCACTAATTAAATGTTGGGTGTTGAATAAATTTGGTAGATTGAAAGGCAAAAAGAAGTTAGTGATGAAGTTTCTTCTCCTCTCTTGCTCATATGTGTGTGTACACACACACACACACACATATATATAAACATACGTGTGTGTGTCTATATATACACGTGAATTTGAAAAAAATTAAGATTGCAGTGAACTTTTTGTTTCCCAAATATTTATGTTAAAGTTCTAATTTCCACTATTAGGAGGGAGGGCCTTTGGTAGGTGATTAATTCATGAGTGCTCTTATAAAAGAGATTCCAGAGAACTTCCTTGGCTTTTGCCACCGTATGAGGATACAAGAAGGTTCCCATCTACAAGTAGGAAGAGAGCCCTCACCAGAACCCGAATACTCTGGCTCTCTGAACTCAGACCTCCAGCCCTCAGAACTGTGGGAAGTAAATTTCTGTTACTTATAAGCCACCCAGTGTAGGATACTTGGTTACAGCAGCCAGTACAAAATCCGAGATCTAGCAGGGGCACTAGTAATGACTGCAGTTTCAAACGGTGAGCATAAGCAATGTATTGAAATAGCTACAAGAACTAGGAAGCGATAAAAAAAACAAACCAAAAAAACACGGGACCAGCGGGTGGCGTGGTGGTTAAGGCGCTGGACACTCCCATATAGCCGACCAGGGTTTGAGTCCTGGACCTGGTGGCTTGCTTTCTCACTTCCTCTCTCTCTCACTCTCACCCTCTATCTCTCTCTAGTCAAATTAAAAAATAAATCAATGAATGAATAAATAAAAAAATAAATAGTTATTGAAAAAAAACCCACAAAAACAAACAAAAAAAAACTATATTCATTGCTAGTGAAGTGACAGATATGGCTAATGTCTATTTTGTCATCTACATTCATCATTGACGGAAACCATAATTTCAACTTAGAAGTTGATGAAAATAAAGACACGCGTTTCATCCCATCTAAATTTGAGTAGCTCTGAATTTGTGGAGCTGTCAGAGGTTTCTTGGAGAACCAAGGATTCCAGACTGGGGGCCTCGGCTCCACAGTGGGTGACCAGCTAAGCGCACGTCTGCACTGTGCTCCTCTCGGCTGCCTGCAGAGTCCTGGGCAGACCCATCCAGGAACCATGTGGCTTTAACCATCTTCATGGCTCTGTGGCCCGCTGGCAGATAAACGGCAAGACTGAGGCCCTGTTACTGCCGACGTCCTGCATCCCCACAAGGTAGCTGCCCACCTCTGGCTTTGCTTTGAGTTTGGGCTTCTCAATACCGGCTTTTCCATCTGACCCTTGGCTCTCCCTTCTAGACTAGGATTTGTTTGCCCTCTGGCTCCACTTCCTTCTGAGTGAGCGGAGTCCAGTTAGCTAGAATCCTTGCCCCATCTGGTACTCCTCCAGCCTTGTCAGGAGGGTCTCTACCCCAAGAACTGACCCAGCAGCTAGGGTGGACTTAAAGTCTCTGCTGGCCACGGCCCAGAAGGAAGGGCATGGTTCCTGGGAGCCAGACAGCGTGTTACTCCCTGGCGTCTAAGCCTCTGCTATTCATTGCTGAGGGCAGAGAGCCTCATCACCCTGGCACCGGCTTCCCTGAGGTACATACCGGCTGTAGCTTGGGTACCTGGCAAATGTGCTACCAATATTTTTATTTTGTTATTATGATTTATATTTTTCCTAGTTTTATTGAGGTCTAACTGACATACTTTTAGATATCTCATTGTTTTTGCAAATTATTGACATCCATTACAGCATCTTTCAGTAAAACTTTCCTTATCCCAGGCCAAAAGTGTTCCTTGTATTCTAAGTGTTTTTATTTTATTTTATTATTTATTTATTTATTTTATCTAGCATGTGTGCACTCAATGGAGAGAGACAGAGATGCAGAGAGAGAAGAAAGGAGAGAGAGTGAGATATCACCCACCAGGGCAATGGCCTCCATTTTCCTCTCAGGATTTTGGGCATGTACACATACACACCCAGTGTGTTTTTCAAGCTGCCAGGTATTTGAACCACACAGTTGGCTATGTGGGACCCAGCTGCCTTAACCTTCAAGACATCAATTGCCCTGACAGATCTTTTCAATTTCCAAGTTGTTTTCCAGGATGAAGGACTGTTAGTGAAAATATTCTGGGTGAACAAACTGCCCATTTAAAGTATAAAACCTGAAGAAATATTCTTTAAGGGTATTGAATTAATTAGGGCTTTTTAGAGGAACTAATAGAATGTGTGTGGATGGATAGATAGTTAGAAACAGATATAAGAAACTGGCTATTATGATGAATATGGTGGACAGGTCTCAAATCTGTACAGTGAGTCAGCAAGCTGGACACCCAAGAGAGCCAATAGTGTAAGTTCTAGTTCAGAGGCCACCAGGCAGGTGGAATTCTCTTTTCCATGGGGAAGAGTCAGTCTTTCTATGCCATTCAGACCTTCAACTGATTAGACGAGGCCCACCCACATGGGAGGCAATAATCTGCTTTACTTAGTCCACCAATTTACCCAGTTTCTCACCTGGAAATTTCATCACAGACATACCCAGAATAATATTTGTCAAGCTATCTGGGCACTCTTTTACTGCAAGGCTGAGGCCCTGTTACTGAAGCTGACATCATAAAATTAACTGTCAAGCTATCGTAAGCATCATTTTTCAACATTACTGAGAATAGCTATACTTCAGCCTTCCACCACTAATCCAATACAAAAACCAACCAAACTACAGCAAATAAGAAAGCCAATCATGACAAATGACAACTAAGTAGCTTCTCCTCTACTGTTATATCATGCTTCAAGAAAAACATTCTAAAGGCTAATTTTCTGAAATCTAGGAATATTCCATAGGAATGTATTTTGAATAAGCCTAGGAAGGTCATATTAAATTGCCAAGTGTTTCCAAGAACTCATAAAGCAGAGAAAAGAATTCCAAGTTCCAAAAGTAACATAACAAATTAACTATAATTTTTTTCTGCAGTTTGAAAATAGTAGTTGTGAGATTATTGTTTGATAATCAAACCAAATGTATATTTAGGACTTTATGATCACATTCTTTTAATTTCCAGTGTTAGCTCATAATCCACATTATTGCAAGGAAGGAAAATTAAATATCTACATTTAGTGATTTCATCAAAAGGCATCACTGTAATTTTTTTTTTCTGAGAGAGCAAAAGCATTTTTTCCTCAATGTTCTAGAATGTTTTTAATATTATAAATCTAGGTAATTTGTTTGAAATACTTTTTAAACTAGCATAGCATAAGGAATAAAAGCCATATTGTCAAATTTAAACATATTTATGAGACTATATAAAATATACAAATGGTCGATACAATTTGCTACCTTGGCCTAAATATTTTGGCATCTAATAACTGTAAATCTTTAAAAAGAAGTAGACTTTAAAAATAAATAAAAATTGAGGTTTTTTTGCTTATTTTAAGTTCTTTTCTTTAATTTTATTTATCATTATTATTTTTAAAAATTTACTACTGGGCAAAATTCGCTACATGTGCTCACCAGAGAGAGACAGAAAGGCAGAAAGAGAGAGAGGGAAAGTGAGAAAGCAAGCTGCTAGGTCTGGGACCACCACTGGCCATGTGGGAGTCTGGCACCTTGACCACTACCCCAATTGTAGGTCCCAATAAGTTCTTTTGCTAAGACTCTTCTATTGGGGAATTGGAGGAGAAAGAATGTATGCTTGTCACCTAACTAATGAAATGAACGTGTCCGTAAAGTCTTCTGGAAGAAACGATTCCTGAATTGGGTCTTAAAGCATACCTAGTATTTAGGCAAAAAAAAAAAAAAAAAAAAAAAAAAAAAAACCCAAAAAACAAAACAAAACAAAAAAAACCAAAAAAGCAAACCAGGAAGCAAATTCTGCACTGAGAACATAGTATAAGCAAAGGCACAGAGGTGAGAGAATTTCAGAGACAGGGAGTGAGTGAATGCTGGTGGAAGGTAGCTGAATGCCACTGCGGGGATGTGGGGAGTCAGGAGGCTGAATGGGCCCAGGCCATCCAGGGTCTATGATAGCCTTTAATCACTAGGTGACAAGGAGCTAAGAGAGGACTCTTGGTTGGGCATTGTTTGGTTCAGACTATTTTTTAGGAAGAAAACTGGAGGCGATGAGGTAGGTGGAATGGAGAATGACACAAGAAGCCTGGTTAAGGACCCAGAGAGGATGGGCAGTCATCCAGATGAGCTGTGACGTTGGCATTGGTGCATAGTTAAGAAGAACACAGATTGGTTGGAGATGGGGTAATGAGTTGAGGGGGTCTGAAAGGTTGTTTTAACAGTACTTGTATCTGCAGTATCTTAAAATCTGGTTGAAATGGCTCATTCAGTTATTTAAGTGTGTCTTCATTTATTTCAGCCATTGCTCAGTTATAGAATGGTAAATAACCAATTGGAAATCCTTTTTTACAGGTACTAATCACTATTATCATACAGAATTTCCTACGTGGCTTCCATAGATGTGTTCCTGTAATTGCACTCCTGTTTTGGGTAGGAAACAGCATTATTGCACCATTTGCAGACCACGGTAAAACAAGAATGCTGAGCTGTGGTTCTAGTTTCTTCAAAACTTCTGCTATGACTAACTGACCTAGATAAATTCACCTTTTCAATGACAGAAAACACTTGAAATCTCATGACTCTGGGAGATCATCTGAGCATTCATGCTATTTTCCAAGTCTTTTTATGTGGGTAGGTGGATATTTACAAGAGAGAAACAGGCATTACTTGAAAACAGTGGTTTTGAAGGAAAGAGCAGGTTATATACTTGGGGAATATTTTTATGAATACATTCGTTCTTACAGCAATTCCAACTTACGCAGCCCTCTTGTGCAGGTGCACTATTTGGGAATAAAACTGAGAAGCATGCACTCACTCCCACTGTTTGTTCTAGGAAGGTATGGTTTTTACCTATGGAAACCACTAATGGAAGCTAGCTCTTACTCCTCCTTAACAACTCAGCCCAAGGATCTCCTGCCCCTTACCAACTCCATTTAGGGCTTCTCCTCTCCCCTCAACCACGTAAAGTTAGATCTCTTTCTAGGCCCTGACTGCTGTTTGTACCATGTCTCCCACTGATCCCAACGGCAAAGACTATCTTTCATCCATTTATCTTAAAGGTCTAGAAATAAGCAGACAAGGTAATAATGTTTTCATTCCAGTTCAAAGAACCCAAGGACCAATACAAATCACATATAATATTTTTCACCTTTTAGGTATGTGAGAAACAGATTTTTACTTCTTCGAAAATATAAGTCCGGATGCAAAGGACAATCACTACGATTCCACAAACACTGTTTTCTAGCTTCCAAAGATCTTAGCAATCTACTCAGACTCATAAAGGAGGCAAGTGCTCTAGTCGTGGATATGTTTTCTAAAATTCAGACCCAGGGGGTGGGAGTATTTTGAAGACATGACCTAGGCTTTATTTCAGAATAAAAAGCTCTGGTGGAGGCTTCTCAGGGCTTCACGGAAACCAGTGTCACTGGTGGTTTCTGAGAAGTACTGTCAGTGACCATGACAACTAGAGTCATCTTGAATTGCTGTGAAGACATTGGAAAGTGCCTGGACAAACTTCCACATCATGTCATCATTTTTGGGTTTCTTGTATCACAACATAGATTTATGCTCCAATGCAAGGCAGGAGACATGATTTTGTCAGCAGGGCTGATGCTGAGAATGTATGGCAAAGAATACCTGAACTTCATCAATGTGAACTCTGACCTCATCCAAGGCATCTGGCAGCTTTGACTGGATTTGGTTCCACATCATCAGGATGAGCTTGAAATTATTATAAGGATTAGCTTACCATGAGACATGGGTTCCCCATAGTTCAGTGTCTAAAGGATATCAACATTTATGCTTGGGCCAGTTTCAGAGCAGACTTCATTCATTCATTCATTCATGCACTCAACCAGTATTTATTGAAAACCTATTATTGTAGTCAGAATAATACGCTCCCTCCTCAAATGTCCCCATCCTAATGACAATGCCCCCAGAACCTGTGACTATTTTATTTTACATGGCAAAGAGATTTTGTAGATCTGATAAAATTTTCAGGACCTCAAAATGGGAAGATTATCCTTTATTTCTGAGTGCACTCAATATAATTTCCAGGGTCCTTATATGAGGATGATATATGGGTTAGGGTCCGAGAAAGAGATGTGCTAATGAAAGCAGAGGTTCAAGCTATATGGCGAGGAGCTATGGAAGGCAGCCAAAGTCTAGGATCTTGAAAAAGAAAAAAGCAGATCATTCCTTGAAACCTCCAAGAGAAGCACAGCATTTGCTTTCAGCCACATAAAACCCATTTTAGACTTCTGATCTCACAGCAGCAAAATGATATATCTGTGTTGTTTGCTCTGCGGTCCTTTGTTACAAGAGCAAATATGAACCTATCACACCTGCTTTGTTGCAGGCTTCACGAGTCCCGGCTGCCTCTCTGGTGGAACCCAAAGGAGGTCTTAGGAGTTCTGAAGTTGTCCCATGGGTCAGAGACATGGATGAGACCAGGTTGTAAGGCGACGGTGTCAGCACTGCTGCACGGACAGGTGCTTCACAATTCAATGACAGCTTTAGGATTCTGTCCATATTGCCAAGACCCAGTGGAGACCTTCTGTTCTTACCTCGCTGTGTTAAGGGCCCCCATTGAGCTCCTTCTTAGAACTCTCTTCCCTTTCCTTCTGTGCCATCACTCCCTCTTGGCTCCCCCACTTCTCTAATGCCCACTCCTTCAAAAGGCTTCTTTTCACCAAGTTGATATGACTGCTCCTGATTCTGGTGTCCTTTCTTCTCATTCTCTGTCCTCCTTTGTAGCTCCAGACCATGTCTCCAAATTTGTCCCCGAGCACCAGGGTGGCATGTCCAATCACCTCAGTGTGCCTTGGAGGCACCTTCAATTTAAGGTGTTGCTACTGCTCTCTCATTTGTTGGCTGGCGTCCTGTCGCGTTTATTCATGACAGGTGCCAGCTGGAGTGAGCAGTTGGGGCATTTTGTCTCCATCTCAGGTTTTGTCTCACATTCCTAGCAGGAACTTGTTCCTTGACAACTGCTGCTTCCAGGTGGGAGCCTCTCCTTGGTGGTCCATCTCTGGGCTCCAACGTGTTTTTTTATTTCCATCCTGTTACTCACCCCTAAGGAAGGTGACAATAGATGAGTGCTGTTGGTTTCTGGACTTTCCTTCTCCCTCATTTCTTTCCTCAGTTGCTTGGCTATTTTCAGTCCAGTCATTTTTAAAGAGCCTCCATCTAAACTGTCTGGTTGTTTCTCTTCTCTGGTGGGACCCTGAAGACACATCGTCCAACTCCCTACCTGTGATCTGGTCTGTTGTACCTCATCAGGATACCCGGAAGGAGACCTCCTTGAAGCTTCCTCATAGCTCTGCTGAACTCCACCATGCACGACAGGGTCAAGTTTCCCAAGTATAGGCTCCTTCTACCCTCTGCTTGGGCTTCCCTAGCAAAGCACACAGACTGTACGTGATTTCCTCACAGTGCTGAAGGCTGAAGTCAGAGACCAAGATGGCAGCAGACCATCTGTAGGCCTCTGTAGGTCTCTCCTGGCATGTAGACACATTTCGAGAAACTTGGGGTTAGGGCTTTAAAATAAATTTTGAAGGAGACAATTCAATCCACAACATCCCTTTTCTGCCTAAAATCCTCCAGTGATCTCTAAATGTTGTAAGTGCAAATACAGTAGCTACGGTGTACCAGGTTAGCCATGAACTCCTATAGCCCTTCTTTCCTGCCTCTGGCTTCTCCCTCCAAGATGCCCTTCATGGCCCCTGGGATGAAGTGCTTCCTGGTCCTCAGAACGTCTTAGTCTTTCATGAACTCAAGACTTTGAATTTCCTGTTTCTTCTGGGTCCTCCTACTCAATCCTGAAATCTCAGCTCAATTCTTACTACATCTGAAAGACATTCCGGATGCTGTTGCTGTGGTCTCTTCAGCTTTCTGCTGGGTTTCTAGAGCCTTCCACATACATCTTTCACAGCACTTAACAGATGTGCAACAACTGATGAGCTCTTTATCTCCAACTGTTTACCAGACTTTCGCCTTTGAAGCTAAAGATCAGAGTTTAAGTGCTTTTCATGTAGAGGACCAGCATACGGCAAACATTTAATAAGCGCTTTAACATAAATATAATTTGATCTTTTAAATATGACTTACACGCTGATATTTTCTTTACTCTATTTCTCTTTTGCATATATTTAACATAGAAAGTGATCATATGACTTTTGCATGAATGTTCTTTGTTCATATCTTTACTCAGATATTTAGCTTCTTGTCATCTCATTGGCAAGTGTATGGCAGTGCCAATGACTCACAGCTACTAACTCGTGGAAATCAGACCAAATGTGTTGGGTCACAACACTCTAAGCAACAATTTCTATGTCAGAAACGGTATAGCTATAGAGCACTGAGGTTTGATAAAGAAGGCATTTTGGTGAAATTTTCTTGTTTTCAGATTTTTATGGCTTACCAAACTTCCGACTGTTTGCATTTCTAGGAAAGAGATAATTTTTTCCCAAAACCATTTTAGCATATAGTTTGTCTGATTTAAAATTAGAGGGACTAGTAGTTGACATAATGGCTGTGTCACTGGACTCCCATGTGGTCGACTGCAGTTTGAGTCCCGGACCCGGTGGCTTAAACTCATGTCGGATGCACGTGCGTGCATGCCCGAGATCCTGAGAGGAGAATAGAAGAGAAGGGATTGTGGTGTGGCCATCCTCCCTGGGGAGGGTGTTTTCTCATTTTCCGTCTCTCTATTTCTGTCTGTCTTTCTGGCTAGTGCACATGCCCTATAGCAAAAACCTCTCCAAACAAACAAACAAACAAACAAACAAACAAAAAATTAGGAAGAAAGGAAAGTTTGAGGCCCTTCTTTCTGTTATTCTTGTCTGTGATTTGGGGAAGGGGAGAAAAGATGATGAGGGACTCAATCAAAAGTGCACGGGCTTAGAAAATCTACAAACCAGGTACCCAGTCCCTGAGTAAGTGCTGTTTGCAAAGATGCACTGTCAGTGGTACCAGCCATTAGGCAGTATTCCTCCTCTGGGTGCAAAATACATCTCCTTCCTTGGGGTGCCGACATTCCCCACAGCCATCACTAAATTTATCAAGTGGTTTAAAATGCCTTAATATGTTGCTAGGTATTTCATGATTTTGAACAATCTTTATTCCATTTGCCCAAATAGTTTATGAACTATCTGGATAACTTCTATGTCCAGTTTCCTTTACTGAATTTTTTATTTTTCAAATTTCAAATTTAAAAAGTATTCATTATCTTGTCATGTAAAATTAAGCACCCAGTAACTTGATCAAGCGAAGCCATGCCACTTAAAGGGGGTTGAGGGGACACATTCCTTCCCTGAGGGCAATTTTCTCAGGCTTGCACACATGAAAACACACACATCATTAACGGATGAAATTATGTAAAATACTGTCTTTATTTCTAAAAGATCACAGATGGGAGAATTAAATACAGTCATATTTGTTCAAATTGAGACAGTTCAAAAAAGGAGTAAAATTTAAAAAAAATTTTTTTTCTTTTGCCATAGGGAGTGTGTGCTCTCCAGAGACAGAGAGAAAGAGATTGAGACAGAGAGAGAGCAAGAGAAAGTGAGAGGGAAAATTAGAGGGAAAGTGAGAAATCATAACCCCATGGGGTTTGGCCAGGCACAATCTTCTCTCCTTCTAGGTGCGTACACACACACACACACACACACACACACACACGCCCAGCATGATTTCAAGCCACCAGATCCAGGACTTGAACTGGGGTCGGCCGTGTGAGAGTCCAGCATCTTAACTACTATGCCACCTGCTAGCCCCAGGAGTAAAATTTTAAAACAGAAACAAAATCATAAGACTGAAAAATATTTATCCAAGGTAACAAAATACAGAGATATCTTCCCCCTTCTGTTTCAGCAAATATTTATTTTGGAAATGGAATTATTATGTATCCTTAAGAGACAAGTTACAATAGAAACATAAAGAGTAAAATAAAAATACGCCTATGGCTCTTTCCTCGTTATACTTTGTGCACATTTTCCCTTTGTTTTAATGACTTCTAGAAACAGTTGTGACTTGAGACAATTTTTGACCCAGAGAAGAATCATTATAATCTAATTTTATATCATTTTCTTCCACAATATCAATAATATTCCCTGCCTAGAAAAATCAGGTAAAATGCATATTTAGACAAGTAAATCTATCTGATAAATCATTTTACGGATGAGAAAGAAACCAAGTGTGAAATGAAAGCTAGATGTTTTCAAAACCACTACATTTAACAAGAGGACACTAACCAGCGTGCACTATTTTTCATAATGCAAGAACAGGGGGATGGAGGAATGTTTATGGTCCTGAGTCGTATTGCCTGACACGGTATTCTAGTCCCCCAGGAGTTTCCTGGGGATTAGATTAGAAGAGCCTGCTCCAGTTGGATTACCGGATGCCTTTAAAGGCGGAGTGAAAGAAGGACTTGAACATGTACAAGCAAACATTTATTGGTAGCATCAGCTTGCCAATGTTTAAAATAGCTTGTCTGATACATATTTTAAAATTCTTAATAGACCTTTCTTGCATTTATTGGGTATTTATTACTTCTTTAAAATGTAATATTATTATAATACTATTATTATATAATCATACAACATTATATAATTATAGTATCATTATATTATTACACTAATTTAATATTATGTGGATAATATAAAAATTGTAATGGGCACTAGAGACAAAGTGGAAAGAGAGTGAAGGGGAGGAAGGGCATAGAAATTTGGAGGGAAAATGGAGAGGTAAGACACTTGTGGGATACAGATAAAGTTTATTATCTGTTGACGAGGATGTGTATGGTGATCTCAACTGGGCTGGACTGAGGTGTATATCGTGCTGGGTAAAGTCTCTTCACAATCTAAATGATGTATAGTGATTTAATGTATGAATAATAATAAAAATAAATAAAAATTAGAAAAAACCATGGTTAAACAAACCTTATTTTTCAGAATACTCACTTCGAAATGTTTTTAAAAGTAACCTTTTGATTTATTTCCAAGAGCTATTAGGTCATTGGGAAAGTTATGATGTATTTTGGTATGTTTTTCTATACAAAAATGAGTCATGACTTTCCCGATGACCCAATAGTTATAGAACTAAAAAAAGAATATTAATTTGTCAAAATAATCTTTCTCTCTTCACCCTCCCTACCCACATCCTATCAACCAAGGATAGTTATTAAATGTTAGTGTTGTTATATGCATTTCCTAGTATTAATTATAAAAGTAAGAAGAATTTAAGTATAAAATTATTGACATACATTTGTCACACTGACAGGGTGCACTAGATTAAGTTTGAAGTTCAATAATCACAATTATTTAGGCATTTACAACCTGTATATTTTGATAGTTTTCCTTCCTACTTTTGTTTTTCTAGATAGGGATTTTTAAAATTTCTTTGGTATTTTTTATAATCTTATTAAGTAGACTACATTGGGTGTCATCTAAATTGTATTTAGTGAAGAAATATTATAAATATTTAATATACAATACTTAGAGTAAAATGAGGAATTGGAGAGATAAATGATTATGTTGTACTTATATTTCTTCAAAATGGCAACTTGTGATTCAACAGTGCTAAATATTTCTTTTAATGTATTCCATTATTTTCTTACTTGATACTTAGATTACTCCATAACTTATATTCTCCCACAAAGTTGGGAGGAAATTTTTGTTCACTTACTAAGCCAAGGTCCAGTAGAAACTTTTAATAGAATTTTTTTTTGTAATTTCTTTGGAGTGTCCATTTTAGGAATACAAAATGAATATGATAAAATAATATATTTATAAGTTAGAATTTTAGTGCAAATTTGGCTCTGGTTCTTATATTATCTCCATGAAGTCTGTGTTAGTATTATATCCTCTATAATGAAAGTATTAAAAACAAACTATTTTCGACTAGGCAATTACTGTTTCTAAGTATTTCTTAAGATTATAGACATGCTGAATTGTTTACTTGCTTATAAGAGACACTCAACAAATATAGGTGAAGTAGGAGTAATCCTGTTTAAAAAAAGAATTATTTATTAAACTTTATTTATTATTATTATTATTATTATTATTATTATTATTATTTGTATTTGACCAGAGAGAGTCAGAAAGAGAGGGGAAGTGAGAAAGCAAGGTGCCAGGTCTGGGACTTGAATCATGGCTGGCATGTGGGAGTCTGGCACCTTGCTTTCTCACTTTAACCACCGCACTATCTGCTGGCCCCTGGAGTAATGGTCTCTTAAAGCGTTGTTTTCCTTTTTAATGCAATGATTGTAAAACTCATTACTTCCTGGAGTTTGCAACTTACTCCATTTTCACATCTTCTTCACATCTAGGCAGAGCATAAGAGGTAATCCATGACTTCATCAAGGAGGAAGAATTGTCCAAGAGGACAATCAGAGGCCCTGCTGACCACAACTGCCCCAAGGTCGCACCCTGATCATGAATAGCCAAGCATGGAGATTTGATGAGAACAGGCTGGGGCACAGCCCAGTCCTTCCCCAAAAAGCTGTGTTGAGAACCAGACTTGCTTGAATCCTTCCCATATCTTACGAAGGCAAACATGGCAAAACCTCGGCTCAAGTGCCACAAAGCCACAACGAATGAGCACTGCAACCTATAGCTTTTTGAAACACGATGGTTAGGTTGACGTGAACAAATTATTCATGGCTACTACCTCTTTTGAATACCTCAAAAACCAGATCAGTAAAGTTAGTAAGCCCAGGATCTTAGAGTGATGATGGAATGGGACAAAGCTGGAGTTTAGTTTATTCTCTTGCATCTATAGACTCTACCATACTTCCCTCTCAAAGTGCAAACAGCACAGACTTTTACACCATGGCATGAGTTCCGCAGCTTGTGATTCTGTGATGTGTAATCTTGTAGAATTCTTGTTCACCTTCTCACTGAGATAAGCCACAATCTTTTGTTTATGGGTACGTGACATACTCCTTCCTGAATTTCTCTGTGTCTCCCCAACTCCCATGAAATATCTTCTGGCTACTCACATATCCTGAACAGAGTTTGTTCTATTTCTTCTCAGAACTATCCTTTAAATTCCTTTAATATGACTACAAGATTCCAAATCTTAGGATATTCAGAAAGCCTTATTCTTCAACACTATGGTATTTCCCAGTTTCTCTCCTTAGCCTTGACACGTAGGGCAACAATCTTTTATTGCTTGCTCTATTTTATAGGTTTCTCCAGGCCATGTATATTCATTGCGTTAAATAAATAATAACAGTGCAGTAAAATATTAGACAGTGATATTTAGTTTAGGTGGTAAATTTTCCAAGGTGTCTGTGGCTTTCCATAAGAACTGAAGAAAACTGTGACACTGAATAGAGCCCTAAGACTATTAGTGAATTTATATTAACGATTGATTTGCTTTGCAGCAATGAATCGTATTTATAGATCTGCTTACCGAGCAGCAGAGATTCAGGCTGGATCCTGTCATGAAGCAGCTCAGAAGTCTTTGCACGTCAAATGAAATTTCACCGCAATCTATTCAACTTTGATATTTAAAACATATTCACCCTCCAAATGTCAACACTTAGTTTTTCCCCTTATATAAAATTTTACAGAGGTTATACCTGATTATTTTAAAGAACCTTGATAATTACCAGATTTTACTCTAAGAAGAAAGAAAGGTTATCCATAAAAGACAAATGTTTCAAAACACCATTGCAAATGTGACAATGTAATAAACGCATATTGGAAAAGTCCCCACACGTCTGGTGAGTAAATTATACCCGTGGTAAAGGTGCACTCTGCTCCTTCGAGGAGAAAGACTTATGCACACCTGTGGGTTTTCCAATTCAGATGTCAAAGAGGGCATTCTTTTACCTGCTGTTGACCTGATGGTTGAGGCGATGTTGGTGGGGGTCATCGTGGGAATACACTCATCATCTTGGGAGTAGCCGGCTTGAATGGCTCGAAGGTAACTGTGACTCCTCGTTCGGAAACATCCAGGGAGGTCAAGCGCATCCATGGCCTGAGATTCTACTTCACTAAAGACGGATTCACACACCGACTCGAACTGCCCATTGATCTCCGCTTCACTCATCTAGAATAATCAATAGCATATTTGATATCCGGGCCCAGTCAGGGTTATGATGATGTTACAAAGAACAGGGAGAACACAATTCATTCCGTGTTATTCATTGACATTACCTTTTCAGCACAGTTAATTTGAAATCAGCATTGGGGATCTGTTAAGCTTGGGAAATGGCTTATTGGGTGTTTTCCTACAAAAATGAAAGTAAATAGCCAACTCTGAGATATCAATTCAGTTCTTGTGGACCCACAAGGCAAAGGTTCAAGGTATGGCTAGCAGTTAGTACTAAGCTTACAAAAGGCAACACATTTAAAATTTTAGTGAAACACCTAGTATAAAGTACCTATTTAAACTATCAACCCTTCTTTTCTTTCTTTCTTCCTTTTTCTTTTTTTCTTTCCTCCAAATGACTCCTTTGACTTTCCAAGCTATTTACAGCATAGACAATTCTGGGTATTGAGACTATGTAAGTAAACACACATTTAAATGTATAAGGTGCTTTTAGTTGTTTTTCAATGTATGAAAGACTTTTCTACTCTCTGCCATTAAAACTAATTACAAATTTGCCATATAAACTCATACTCTTCATTATAGTAGTACACATTTGAGTCCATGCAAGAAAGAAATGGCTATAGTGATGTTTCTGTTTACAAGAAACAAGTTGCACCCACTGACGTTGCAGTCTCATTCTTTTTTTCCCTTCTTCTCTAGCCCAGGATGTTAGCACACTCACTTCACTTGATGGTTAAGCATATAAAGTAATTCCAACCTGTGATTTCATTCTAGATATGGTGTCACCCTGGGAACATAAAGGCTCCGACTATTTGAGAAGAAGGTCATTCTGGCTACGGACAGCGCAGAGATCTCAAGTTGATGTGTACAGCCAGGTCTGACCATGTGGCTGGTGAAGAGCCTTTACTCAGTGGGGGCGACCCAGACAGATACATGGTACCTGATAGAAATATTTGTTTATTTCCCACGAGCCAAATCTAGGGATTTTACGTAGAAATACAATAAAATGAAATACGCTGGGTTGTCGGAAAAGTCAGGATGTGTTTTTCAATGCTAAAGTACATCATAACTTTTCTGGTAACCCAATAAAACAATGTTGAATGTACTGGGGTGAAAGAAGGAATATAATATTTAGGATGAACATCTAAACTTAGGATGGTAACACATGTGGGCAATCCCAGGCCCAGGGTCAGAGGCCCAGAGTTCAGCGTGGACAGAACTGGCTGCCTGAAACTTTGAAAAATGAATCCGTTTCCTCACATACCATAGGTCTATCCCTTGGGCGTGTCTTAGGTATGTTATCACGTATATGTACATAGGGCTGCTGGTTAACGGCATGATCAGAGAAGTCTGAGGCTGTCTGTAGGGAGGCTCACAAAGGACATAGCAGAATCAGAGTGTAGGGGTGAGGGATGGGAAGGCAGTACCATGGGGAGCTAGCCACGAACCCTCTTTCTCTCTCCAGATTGTCTCATTCCACCCCTTCTGCAGCACAGGCCAGAAACTAGGGACTCGTCTTTGATGTCCAGTCGCTCATGAGCCATTTGGATTCTCAACTGCATGGAGCATTATGGTGTCTGTTCTGTGCTGTGGCCTCCCCCTCCCCCGCCCCATCCTCCCGACTATCCACACCCTGCTCCTTCTGCTTGTCTCACGTGGAATTGCAGTGTGCCGCTGCTTGGTATTTTCATCTGCACCAGCATTGCAGCTAAGCACAGATTCCTTACCATGGACCCTCTGAAATCTAGTCACTGCTCTGCTCCTCAAACAGATTCCTTAACCCATTCCTTAACTATAGCCAGGCACTCCAGTAAAAAATAATGCAGTTCCTCAAACTACCTCTCTGTCCCTTGCTTCAGAATGTGAACAAGCTTTTCCCTCTCTCTACAAAAATCTTTCCCCATGTCCATCTGTCTCACTTTTCAACACCTGCAGTCCTCGGTGGGAGGGCACTTTCTCCAGGAGGTGACACTGCACGCCTGGCTCTGGGCTGAGATGCTTTCCCCTGGGCGTCTGTGATCCATGTGCCTGCATCCAGGGACCGGCTGTGAGACCCAGAAGCAAATGCTCGCTGCTCTGTCTGCCCGGCTTTGCTTCAAACTAGGTGCTGTTTTCCTCCCTCTCTCCCTCTCCTCCTCTCTCCCTCCCTCCCTTCTTTTCCTTTTCTCCTTTTTTCCTTCCTCATCCCTGCTATCTTAAAAAGTCAAGCATCAATAAACAATTACTCTCTTTTTGTTTTGTCCTCGTCCGCCTCAACTGTCTGCAGAATCTGTATGAGAGTGCGAAGCATCGACAGGTTCCAAACCATCCTGCAGGCCCCTGCCCTGACTTGGGCTCACAGACACATTTTCCAAAGGTACCTTTTAAAGCATCAGATTCTTTCTTTTCCTCCACTGCTCAAAGAGTGAAAGCAGACTCTCAGAGTCAGATTTGCTCTCTCCTGGAGAAAACAGAACTCAGCACACTTGCCCCCTCTACTTTCAGACCTGTAGGTGGATTCCTCTGGCTTCTGCCTGCGCTGATTTATGTGTGGAAGGATGGCTTCTGTCACTGTAAAACCTGAGTAAACATAACTCAGCACTGACTCTAGACACGACGGAGGAAGCAGAGGTGGAATAACACAATGTAAAAGATGTATAGAGATTTAATGTATGACTAATAATAAAAAAAGAAAATTAAAAAAAGGAAAAAAACTCACACTTGGGACCAACAGTTAGCGTAATGACTATGTCGCTGGACTCCCATGTAGTCGACCACAGTTTGAGTCCCAGACCCGGTGGTTTAAAACTCACACCAGGCACGTGTGCGTGCATGCCCAAGATCCCAAGAGGAGAATGGAGGAGAAGGGATTGCAGCGTGGCCATCTCCCTTGGGGGGTGATTTCTCGCTTTCTGTCTCTCTGTCTGTCTGGCGAGCACACGTGCCCTATGGCAAAAACCTCTCAAAAAAAAAAAAAAAAAAAAGCTCACACCAGGTCCATGTGCATACATGCCCAATATCCTGAGAAGGGAATGGAAGAGAAGGGATTGTGGCATGGCTATTCCCTCTGGGAAGTGATTTCTTGCTTTCTGTCTCTCTGGTGAGTGCATGCACCCTATAGCAAAAATCTCTCTTAAAAAATAATAAAAGTCAAAGAGCAATGCAGACAGGCTTACTCCTCACCAGCAGAAGCCATCAGAGTAAAATTGGTGGAGGCAGCCTGCGTCTGGAGGGCCTCAGGATTCCTAATATTAGAGAGAGACCCTGGTGGATGGGGGTGGGGAGGGGTGATAGCAAACCACGACATAGCCATCGAGACATCCATAGGTACCCGGTGAGTAAAATGCTTAGAAACAGCCATGCTGGTCTGCAAACAGGGCATTTTCTGGACTACACATTTCTTTCAATCTAAGATTTCACTCAGGTGAAATTGAACAAAAAGCCCAAGATTGTTTGCTGTCATTTATGTCAAAGATCTACATGAGGCAACTTGAAGAGGTCAACATCTCAGAGTAGCTGCTTGTGTATGCCAGAACCCCAGTGTACATTTTTTCAGTAGAAACTATTCTGGAAACTCTGTGGGCCAGCTGTTTTCTCTCCTTCAGGAATAGATACTATTAAAAGTTTACATGCATTTTACAAACAGACGAAAATTTCAGTAAGGACCTTGGGTTATGTTTCCAGCTATAAAAATTTATCAGTGAGATATCAGAAATAAAGGTGACTATGCCCCCTCTCCCCTGATAAAAAGTAGTTGGGAAGGACTTCAAATTGATTTAGAAGGGGATTGAAATGATGTGTTCTCTGAGAATGACTTTGTCCACCCAGCCTGAGGGAGATTTGGAAAAGTGGATATTACATTGGAATGACTAGAGATGGTGAAACCCACTAGCGACCCCGTGAGGATGTTGTGCCAGTAAGGTGAGTTACAGAAATACTATGGTTTGACATGCCCGACTTCTGCCTTTGTGAGCCGTAATTCAGAAATATGACTTGAGTTGTTTGCAAAGAAGATGGGCACTGCGAGGAACCAAAATGGAGAAAGTTAGGAAAATCGTGAAGGGGCAGATTGTAGCTAAGGAAGACCACTTTCTTCTTGTGGCAGAGAACTCTTCATAAACCTAAAGGTGGATTTCTTGGAGGTCATGACAGATGACATTTAATAGCAAGCCATGCAACTGCTCGGAAGCTTGGTGGTTAAGGCAGTGCGATCCCACATGGCCAGCCATGTGGTTCAAGTTCCAGACTGGTGGCTTGAGAAACGTGCTGGGCATGTGTGTGTGCATACTCAGAATCCAAAAAAGAGGGGGAAACGAAGAACAAAAGATTGTGGCATGACCATTCTCCCTGCAAGCTGCTTTCTTTTCTCCCTCTTTGTTTCTGGTGGGTGCATGCATGCATGCATGCATTAAAAACAAGAATAAAAGGCAAGCCATGACATCGTGGTAGTGCAGAGAAATTGGAAACCTCATGCACTGTTGGTAGAAATGTAAAATGGTCTAACTGTGTGGAAAACAGTAAAGAGGTTCCTCAGAAAATTAAAAATTAAATTCACAAATAATGTACCAATTCTACTTCTGAGTATATGTCTCAAAGAATTGAAGGCAGAGTTTTAAAGTAACATTTGCACACCCATTTTCATAGCATTACTCAAAATATCCGAGATATAGAAGCAAACCAAATGTCCATCAACAGATGAACAGATAAACAAAATGGAGTCTCTCTATACAATGGGGTATTATTTTCCTTAAATAGGAAGGAAATTCTGAAACGTTACAACATGGATGATCCCTGAAAACATTATGTTAGGTGAAATAAGTCATTCACAAAAGAGACAGACAGTCTGAAATTCCATTCATGTGTGACACTTAGGATAGATTCAGAGACTGAAAGTAGAATGCCAGTTAATAGGGACTTGGGGCAAGAGGAGAGTGGGGAATGTGGAGTTAGTGTTTAATGGGTAGAGAGTTTTAATTTTACAAGATGAACAAGTCCTGGAGATGAATGGCAGGAATACTTCCTCTCAATGTGAATGGACTATAAATGCACCCTTTGAAACATTTTTAAAGTGTATTATTCAATGCCACTGAATGGAACACTCAAACCTACTTAGAAGGCTATATTCCACATTGTGTGTTTTACAACAATCTTTTAATAAAAGGAAGTATGACAGACTAGGAGGCTACAATTACACTGAAACAGATGTTTAAGGACAATGCGGGGCTGGTCTCACAGTGAAGCAGTTGAACACTCAGCATGGGGAAGATGGGCTGGGCTGAGCCACAGGACAGATGACACGATGCCAAACAAAGGGTAAGAGCCAGGATCAAGTACTGAGCTCCACATGTCGCACTTGGCCGCGAGGACAGTTTTGCTTTTCAGTGAACTTTCATAGCTACTAATCTCAAATGCTTGCACACTCTAGGCAAATGACCACATTGTGAACCTCAATATGGGAGGATTAGAAAACAAACAAAAACACCCCTCAATTGACACTAGAAATACATCAGGCCATAGAAACATTAATATTCAGGTACAGAAGTGAACAAAATGATCATTTACGGATTTTTGTAGGTGACAAGGAAGATATTCTAATGGGGAAAAGGGAAGTAGGTCAAAGGCACCTTGGAACTAGCACTTGATAAGTTCTTTTCGGGTTGCCTGGAGAGAACTAGAGCAGAGAAGTTTGTACCCAGAAACACTTGCAGGCTTGGGAGCTGGTGTTGTTGTGGCTCAGAATTCCTCTGGTTGGAACTCAGGCCCTTCGTGTGGGGAGGAGAAACAAGACAGAAAAAATCCTGCTGGAACCCAGGGGGCTGAGAAGGCAGCAGGGGCCAGACGTCTGTCTTGGTGGCAGTGGGATCTGCCGGACACAGCCTCTGCTTCCTTGTTCTGCATTGAGACCTGACTCTCAGCTACAGGAGGGAGCCCCAGTAGCTGTCGATGGAGCAAATGCACCTACAAGGGGGACACTGATCAAACCCTGCTGAGGGCTCAAGGGTGATGGGAACTGACAGAATCACCCATCACTGTTCCTGGGACTTCGCAGGCCTTCTAAACTAGAGTCATTATTGCATTTTTATTTATCAAATGGGAAAAGATCAGAGAATCTTGAAATCTATTTTTCTAATAGTATTTAAGGGATATAAAAACTGTAAGGGTTATTCCATTCAATGTGTAGATTTAGCAACATACAAACATATTTTAACACATAGAACACTAAAGTCTGAATAAGATGGGTTAATTTAGCTCACAAGAATAATTCAACTAGGGGGCCTGCCCTGTATCCTGCCCTGGACCCCAAATGGCTGGCTGCAGTTTGAGTCCCAGCCTCAGCAGCTTGAGAAACACAATGTGTATGTGTGTATGTGTGTTTGTGTGTGTGTGTGTCCCAAATCCCAAAAGAATTAAGAAACAGAGGAGAAGAGATTGCTGCATGACCAGGCTCTGTTGGCAGATGTGTTCTCTCTCTGTCTCTACGTCTCTATCTGGTGAATGCAGGTGTTTTCTAGAAATCTAGAAAGAAAGAAAAGGAGAAAGGAAGGAAGGAAGGAAGGAAGGAAGGAAGGAAGGAAGGAAGGAAAAAAGAGAAAGAAAGACTGGCCCAACTGTGCTCTCTGTAATCTATGAAATGTCATTCTGAGAATAAAAACTAAGTGTGGGGTCCTATTTGACAGAGTGAGAAACTGGTGAATCTGAGTGCTGTGGCACAGGTCGACAATGCTTAAGTCGCTCAAGGAGTACCAGACAAACCACTTGGCTGCAGCAAGGAGACTGTGGGCCTGAGCCATCTCTTTGTGGTTCTGGAATAGCAATAGTTTTAACATGAGTTTCTAGTGCTTTTGATCAGATTCCGAAGGTAATAAATGTTATGGGTAAATGAGCAAATCTGATTACTTAGACTGGTCAATAAGAACTTGTAATTTCAAATTTCATGCATGCTTTCCAAACCAAGAGCTGTTTTTCACCTGCAGCCCTGGATGTTCACTGTTGGCACAATTCCCTGCCATCAGCCAGAACACTCAGAGCAGCCAAAGCTAGTCTTCCCAGGCTCCTGAGCCACGAGAAGCTAAAACTGAATTTTACTACTAAAGTTCAAAGAAAGAAATGGCTCATATATTTTTTCCCCAACCACCTCCCTCTCACCCCCTATTATTCACTCCCAATTACCCACCTCCTTCTATATTGTCTTTACTATCTACAGTTGCCTATCTTGCCACTATACTTTCCAATCTTTCAGTTTCCGTGGTAGAGTGCAGACATTTGGTATATATTAAGTGGGGAAATACAATGCCTGTCTTTCATAGTCTGGCTTCGGATAAAAAATTATCTGTTGATGATGATGTTTATGTATATGGTAATGTCTCTGACGTGACTAATATGCATTGTATTCATGCTGGGAAAACCATATCGTACACTATAAAGATGAACAGTGATTAAATGCACAGGGCCAGCAGGTGGCATGGTGGTTAAGGTGCTGAATTCCCACATGGTCCAATGTGGTTCAAGTCCTAGACCTGGTGGCTTGGAACATGACAAAAAATAGATAAATAAATAAATAAATGTAAAAAAAGTGCAAATAAAAAAGGTTATACCCAGCAAGTATATATAAAATAAAATGTTCAACTATTTCAGAACAAAAAGAAATATCTTAAAAATAAGCAAATCTCACTTCAATTGGGCTTTTAATTTCATTTTTGTATATGAGAAGAAGAATTAAGTGTGAAAGATAGAGAGTCAACTTTTAAAGTTCTAGCCATCAAATTCAAGTATCACAAGAACCTTGAAGAGTCTCTGATTCTGGAAGTACAAACCTCTATCACTTGAAACTACTCTCCTCCTTCCTGAACTGTTAGGTTGTGTTTTCCAGGGTTCAATACTGAATTACTGGATGTTGGTTTCTGGGTGTGATATGGCCATTTTTTACCTACTATAAAGTTTGTAGGATTATTTTAAGTAACTATATAATTTTTCAGAATTAAAAACTGAGTAAAACCTGAAGTCATGTTATAGAAATCAGCAAGAGGAATTACTTAGAATTTTAAATTTCAGGGCCAGCAGGTGGTATCTTAAGCAGATGCCGGACTCCCATGTGGCCAATTGCAGTGACTTGAAACTCACACCTGGTGAGTGTGTGTGTGCTCCCAAAATCCCAAGAGAAGAATGGAGGAGAAGGACCTGTGGCATGGCCATCCCCCCAGGGAGTGATTTCTTGCTTTCTGTCTCTCTGTCTCTTTCTGTCTCTCCAGTGAGTGCATGTGTCCCATAGCAAAAAAATCTCTCAAAAATAAATAAATAAATAAATAAAAGAATTTTAAATTTCAAAGTCATAAAAATAAATACTCCTCTCTTAAATAGCCAGCTAGTTTGCTTTAGCATTATTTATAATGATGAATTTTTTCAGATAGGAAAAAAGTGAGAACATGTCATTTTTACTTTATTATTATAGATTCCACCTTGGGTTCACCAAAGCATGGTGTGAAGGGTACTGGTATAGGCTTACATTTCCTCAAAATAATGAAGATGAAACCAGAAAACCTCTGAAGGTTCCATAAAAGCATCTGAAGAGGTATGATATCCATTAAATTGAAATGTGTGTTGAACGCAAATAAAAACCATTAGCAAGAAATGCTCACACCTACAGGGAAATCACTTTGCACCTGTGTTTAAAACCTTTCTGGTGTTAAATCAGATTTCAAAAGTTGTATTTTGGTAAACTAGGTTCTATTAACTAAAAGGGCGGGTGGTATCATTAAAAACAAAAGTCTAGAGACTGAGGTTGGAGGAGTGAAGAGGAACATGAAGCACCTGGTGGGGAGCACCTGCGCTGAGGGAAGCTCCCTGCCGTGGGGAGAAAGATAAGTGAAATATCCCCAGCACCCCCTGTTCCCACAGTGGACCCCAGTAGTCCTGCGCACAGGAAGACCTCGTGGTTCCCAGAGATCTGGAGTGTATAGAGTTGCCCAGAGTCCATGTGAGGCTACCAACTTGGAGAAGAAACACTGTGGCTGCTGGGTGCTGCCCCCACCCTTTCGAAGCAAGTTCCTACAGCACAGTGCTGCCTGGCAGCAGAGCCTCAGCTCATGCACACCCAGCCTAGGGGTTCAGTGCACCTTGCACCTTGCACCTGCGCGTCCCTCAGGCCCGGCTGCTTCCCCAGGTCACCCACACCAAGAGCGGCAGAGCCAGACCAAGGACTGAGCCCAGCAGTGCAGCAGTGACCCGAGTGTCTGGAGCACCCTGAACTTCTGGGAATCCCACGCAACAGTGGGAGGATGGCCCTGAGACCTGGCGTGATTCAGAGACAGAGTTCTTGATCATTCCCCACCAGAGTTTGAAAACTTGAGATACCCCCTCCCCAGAGACGTAGTCTGAGTGCTCCTCTGAGACCAAAGATTGCTGACTTCCCACCCCTTTACTCCACCATCTGCAGCTCCACCTGCCCAGTTGGTGTGACTTCTGTGTGCTGAGTTTCTGCCAGGAACCAGAGCGGTGGGACCAAGTGGCCCCATGCTTGTTAGGGCTCTGTGACCCCTGTCACTTCCTGCAGCTTCTGCACACTGTGAACACCTCGTCCAGGGCCCCAAGACACCAGAATAAATGCACCACCTCTGTGGAACCCCGTGGCCTCAACCCCTCATCCAGTGTGCCTTCCACATGAATTGCATACTCCAACTTTGTTCAAGGTGACCACTTGGAAACAAATGTTACCACAAACCCAACCACCTCAATTCAACGGGCCTCCGTGTGCCTCACAGAGGGCCCCTCCCCACAATCAGGATGTCTTGGGGCCTGATTAAAACACAGTGTTCCGTGGTGACCACACATAGCTCTGGAGGCCACCACAGTGCCCAGAGAAAGCAGTCCTGCCTTGGGAAAAAACCTGACATATTTCTCTGGTTGACATCAAGTGCCACAGCACGCTTTCAACTCTCCTTCCTGGATATTCTGGGGTACAATTTGGAGAATTCATGAAAAGTCACTGTGGTCCCAACCTTTCTCTGGTCTCATTTTATTGGAAAAACATCCTGGGTCAAAGGAAGTCAGCCCATGTTAAGTCAGTCAGAAGCTGAGATGACCAACTTATCAGGCGTTCTTTACTCAGAGAATGAGTAAACGTAAAAATGATATAGAGTTATAAATGTCAAAAATACTAATCTTATATGGTTCACAGGTCTTTAATCAGTCAGAGCTAATTCCAGCCAGGAGCTTCACCTGTGCTCACGGTCTTGCATACATGATGCTAGGCCATGGTTTCCTGGCAGGGGAATTTCTGCTACCGCATGGCTTGGACACTGTACCCGAGGGAGAAAGTATAGAGAGATTCCCAACCTGGCTCACACAGCTGGCCTGACTCAGGGTGCTGACGGCCCGCATGTAGCTCTGGTTCCTGGAGCGGAACTTCGGGGAGTTGTAGTTGGCAGAGGGGTCCAGGCTGTGACCCACAGACACGTCACTTGCAGCTTGCAGGTAGCTCTGGCTATAAGAAAAGAGAAACAGGGAAAGATGTTCCATGAACATCCACCAAAGGGAGAGTCATGAGAATGATTCTTCGAACCTCCACTAAGAGGCTGTTAGGAAATTCCCAGCTGAATGTCTGTCTTTTGATGGGTAACTTCGCCTTATATAAATATTCTGAGGTTCACATTTACGTATGAGAATTTCATCAGAAGTAATGGGAGAGGTTATTTACAAAACCGCTTTGAAACCTGACTTTAGAAGGCCAGGTAGTGAAATTAGTTTCATTCCCCATTTTAGAAAGGTGTTGAGAGTACTAGTGACTCATACCGTGTAATAGAGAACCCTGCTCCTGAATCTCAGCCAGGAAACCCCAACAGATTTGTAAAAATCATGCAAACTTTACATACTCAGAGAAATAAAAGAAAAAAAAATAAAGGGCTTGCTTTTAGTTCTAACTTATGTAAAGCTGTCCAGATTATGCAATATAGGCAAAAGAGTAGGCTGAAAAATCTACTTTATTACCATAATGATAATTTTCTTCCAAACTCCCTTAAAAATTCATGTTCTCTGGTCTTCCTTCTTGCTATTTTGTAAAATGTTAAAAGCATGGGAAAACCTTGAGAATGTTTGTGGGATAGAAGGTCAACTTAGCTTAGATTTTAGGCTAATTGAACCTTTCCAAGTTTTGTTGACAGTCTTTCTACAATGCAATAAGAATTCATTTTATTTTATCAAACACTAAAGTAACGAAAACATAAATTATTAATGACTCTTTTTATCTGTCTCGGATCATAATAGAAACATTGCACAGGCCTGTGCATGAAAATGTATATAAATATTTGGTGGGTGAGTCTGACTCCATAGGCTCCTGTTAATATATGTTCTTTTCTTCTTAAATGCCTGGTGTGACTTGTTTTCTCTGTGATTTGCTTGTCTTTTTAAAAATATGTCAGTAGAGGCCAGAAGATGGTGTAGTATGGTTAAAGTACTAGACTTTCACATGGCCTACTGTGGTTCAAGTCCTAGACCTGGCGGCTTGAAAATCACACTGAGCAAATATGCATGCATGCCCAAACTCATGAGATGAGAAAAAACTGGAACTCATTCTAAGTTCTGATTAATGAAGCCCATTGATTAAAAGTCATTCTTTCTGCTAAAAGTAATTTTTGCCTTATAAGAGGCTGTTAAATACACTCCAACTTCTAACTCCATTCCTTTCTACTCAGACTGAGAGAGACACAGAGAGAGTGAGCAAGTCAATGGGAGGAAATTAGTTTTAAGCAGATTCTAATTTTAGTGTGCAAGACACATGATAATATCTTCATGCCAATGATTGGCTCGTTGGAAAAGTCATGTCGTATTTTTTTCTATTGTTTTCTAAGCAAAAATGCATCATGACTTTTCAAATGACCCAATATCATCTACTCCCACCGCATCAGTTTTGGGGAACTTCATTGGCACCAGCAGAGGGCACTGTCCCTTTCTCTTCTCCGTGGAACTTCCACTTGAACAACCAGTGAGTAGAACAGGTGAGTAGGACAGAGCCCCCCTCCACTGACACACACCTTCCCAGACTACCTAGTTGTTCTCACCCTGAACTTGACCACATTCAACAGAGCAGCAAACTGTCAACAGCATCTTGAGACTTATTTTGCGTTGGGGTTCATGTTGGCTTTGATAAGTGGACTCTCCCATAACCCTGTAAGTGACCCTGGCTTGCTTTTGTGTGCATGTTTAATACAATGTCATGTGCAAGGACAGTGCCTGGAGCTATGGGGCAGGAGCAGCATGGACTCTGAGGGATGCCTGAGCCCTGACTTGGGCTCTCAACTCAACCCTGCAAAAATGTAAACTTTCTGCATTTCCCCTTTCCTTCTGTTTTTCACTGCAACGCTGGTTTCTACCTGGCATTTCTACCCATTAGCATTAGTATCTTTTTTTCCAATATAATCTTTTTCTTTTTTGATTAGTACCATCATTCCATCATTTTAACTTTCTCAATTAAAGTTCTAGATGGAGAAAATTGGATAGAAGGACTCACATCCTCTTTATCTCAGTATCCGTGAATTCTAGCAAGGGCCTGATGCCATGAATGAAGGGGTGGCCTTAAAACTCAGCTCAGGACCCTTTTGGCAGTTGGTGCATGGCGCTCAATCATGGATCAATGTGTTTTGTAATTTTGTGTTTCAAATATGCATTCTAACTTGCAGTGATTCTCTTTATTCTAAAATGGGGTATACCACTTAAGAAAAAACATGACTTTTTTTTTCTTTTAAATATAGACTCACAGAGTTAACATGTGCCATATCTTAATATTATACCAGATACTCTAGTAGGTATTTTAGATTGTCTGAACTCATTTAATCTTCATGTGGCTCCCATAGATATGTATCAATAATCCTTAAGTGTATTGTACAGATGGGTTTTACAAAAAGGAGTGAAGAACAATTATGAACACACACACGCATATACACCACCCCCAAAAGACTGAGGCATGTCAAGTCATATGTACAGATCACACAGAGCCAAGGACAAAACTAGATTCTGAACCCCAGCAGCTGGGCTCCAGAATTCATGCTATATATTTTTCTTTTTTCTTTTTTTTTAGAGGTTTTTGCCTTGGGGCACAAGGGGAGAGAGAGAGGGAGGAAGAAGTACGAGGGAATCATCCCCCAGAGGGGATGGCAATGCCACATTCCCTTTTTCATTGTCCTCCCAGGATCTTGGGCACACATGCACACATGGCCGGCATGAGTTTCAAGCCACCAGGTTTGGGACTCAAACTGCGGTCGACCATGTGGAAGTCCAGTGATGTAACTGCTATGCCATCTGGTGGCTTCCAGAATTCATGCTTTTAATCCCAAGATAACAGCTGCTAAATCACAGAACCAGCGCCCAAAGGTCCCAATTCTCTATTATCATACATTTTAAAACAGTTAAAACACAACCCTCGGTCTCATTTGGCTTACTAGAGGATGTTTTCTTAATTGAAAATTATTGTAATGGGTCAGCATTCTATAATAGGAGTGACCAAGAAGGTCAACTTTCCTTATACATCACAGATCTGGAGAGTGAAAAATCAAGAACTAAGATGGGGAGATACATCGATATCGTACAAGTCAGTTTTCTCTTTGCTACATAAAACCCGTCCCCCAGTTCCCCCAGACACCTAGCACTCCACGGCATCCCACTTACTCATGCTTTAGAAATCCTTCCTTGGCAATCCCATGTCATTTTGAAGTTGCCTTTAAGCCCTTTTGGTGATTCCCTCAAAGAGAGATTCCTGCTTCCGCATTCCTGGTCTTGGAGACTGAAAAAATATTTTCCTATGTCGATGGTAGCTCAAAAACTTTAGAAAGGAAATCATAAAAAGTTTTCTAGAATAACATGAAAATATTTTTGTTCTATTTTTTGTCTTCCAAATGTTGCTCACATTCGGTTGTCAGAGATGCAAAATAGAAACCTATTTCGAAATGCTGTTAAGCGTGAATGAGTAAACCTATAAGAGGGTTCAAGTGACTTGCTGGTATTCTACATTTTCCTTTCCATTTGTGAATTGTCCTAGAGTTCTTTGTGGAATTGTGTGCTCAGGAATCTCTTCTGTGACTTTGATCACTACAAAAATAAATTTACATAACAAAATACATGCCTGAGCAAACATTTGAATCACCTATTTAAATAGATCTATGTAAATATATGTGAAAATATAGATGTAATAAATTCTTCCCTTTGTCATTATCACTTTAGAAGTGTAGCAAAGAAGATTCTAGGCAAGTCATATTAAGGAGAATACAAGAAAACTTTTTATTATACTAAATGTGTTTACTTCTAATACAGAGCACAGTTTTGTTTTGTTTTTATTTGTTTAATTTTTGCTAGTAGGTGCATGTGCTCATCAGAGAGAGAGAGAGAGAGAGAGAGAGAGAGCGAGCGAGCACTCCTGATGAGGAATGGTTGCGCTGCAATCTCTTCTCTTTTTCTTTCTTCTAAATTAATTAATTAATTAACATTCATTTCCTGGGCATTGTCACAGCATACAAACTGTGATTTCCCTCTCCCTCCTTTAGGATTTTAGGCACACACACACTGATGGCTCAGTTTGGTTTTTAAGCCTCTGAATCTGGGATTCATACTGTGAGGTCCCTCGTTTGGGATATGGCTGCCTTGACCACTGGGCCACGAAACCAGCCCACATCTTCTCAGTTTTATAAATGGAAATCGAAAGGAATAACACCCATAGATAAAAACCCTACATTTCCTCTACGGCTTTAAATAGAACATGCTAAATAACATTAGTGCTAGATGTATTCGTGTGTGTGTGTGTGTGTGTGTGTGTGTGTTTGTGTGTGCGTGTTTGTAATATTCCTCTGACAAAATGGGAATTATTCTATCTCTCAGTACATGACCTCATACTTGATCTGATTTTAGGACATGGCTGTTTCCACACTCAGAGTGAATTGCTGCTCTCAGTGCAGGTGATGAAGGCGTGCTCGTTCCCTGGTGACAAGCTTTGAGGGGGAAAGGACATTAACCGTTGGTGCAGACATCCCCGGCTGCCCCCACAGTGTTCCCCAGTGCATCTCGTGGTCTTCCACCATGAAGCTCAGAAAGCCACATCGTTGCTCTGCCACCTTCCCTGGTGCTGGTACCTCACACTTCAAATGAGCCTGATGGTCCCCTCCTGAAAGGAGAGACCTTTCTCCATGCTGGTGACAGACCTTCCCCAAGAGCAGGCATTCGGAGCTGCAGCAGCTCACCTGCTGGTGTGACCAAAGTGCCGGGATGCTGACTCTCACCCTGACGGACTGACCGCTGAGTCAGACAGGGCGGCCTTCCTCTGGGCTCTCCCACTTGCTCTAAGTGCCCTTTGCTATCAACCAGTGCTAGGCAGGCTTCAAGGACATGTGCCGAAAGCTTCTTTCTTTCTTTTATAAATGATTAAATTAATTAATTAATTAATTTGACAAGAGAGGGACAGAACAAGAGAGCGAGAGAGAGGAAATTGAAAGCAAACCACCATGTCAAGGACTTGAACCATGGTCGGCCATGTGGGAGTCTAGCATCTCTAACCACCACACTACCTGCTAGCCCCAGAGCCAAAAGCTTCTTAAATAAAACACAACGCAAAGGCAATATAATAAGGGGCACCAGCCTCGGTTAGTTTGGGCAACAGGAAGTGCTAAGAAGACCATTCAAAAATATAGTGATAGCAGCCATCATGCAGTTCGCAGAATGTACCAGCAACTCTGCTACTTTATAAAGCACTTTGACATTATAGTGTCAAACTACACCATAAATGATGTCGCTTGGGCTGCTACACCAGGAATATCACAAGCTGGGGGCTTCAGGAGCGCACATTTATTTCTCTTAGTTCTGGGAGCTAGGAAATCCCACAGGAAGTGCACAAAGCTCTAGTGTCTGCAGAGGGCCTGCTTCCTAGTTCTAGAAGGCTCTTCTCGCTGTGTTCTCACATGGTGGAAGGGGCTAGGGAGCTCTTTGGTGCCTCATCCGTAATGGCACTAATCCCATTCATGAGGGCTCTACCTTAATAACTGAAACACCTCTCAGAAACCCCACCTCTTAATACCATTGCCTTGGGGGTAGGGTTCAAAGTAAGAATTTTGGGCGCACACAAACATGCAGTCTATCACAGACATGTGCATGGATTGTTTTTTCCCTCATAAGGGAACGGATCTCATATGACTTAGGTCATTTGCTCCAAGTCCCCCTGCTGTGATGCTGTAGAGCAGACATCTGAACCCAGGCATTCTGGGGTCTGGAGGTTCTCTGCCCACCCTATCTTCTGAGGACAGTGTGACAGTGATGTGTACTATGCTCTGGGCCTTCTGCATGGAGATCATTGTGAACTAGGACGACAGCTGATGATATGACACACATCCTGAAAATGACATGAGAGAAGTTGGCTCATGGGGAGTTGAGGGGAAACCTCACTGCGTACAACTTGGACCTTTCCCCACCTTCTCTCCAGGCTTTAAAGGTAAAACAAGGTAAAATAAATAAGGCTTAGGGCCAGTTCTCAGTGTGGTAGTTAAGGAGGCTGGATCCCACATGGCCAATTGTGCGGTTCAAATCTTGCACCTGGTAGCTGAAAAAACATACTGAGTATGTGTCTGTGTGCCCAGAATACTGAAAGAGGGAGAAATGAAGGGAAAAAGATTACAGCATAAGCGTCCCCCGCGGGAGGGGGTGGTGCTTTCTCAGTCTCTCTCTCTGTCTCTCTGGAGAGCATATCTACCCTTTAGCAAAACAAATGAACAAATAAACCAAAATAAGGCTTAAAGTTAAGGCTCTTTCATCTTACTTTGATGATAGGAAGGATCTTGGAAGAATCATCTCATTGTATAGACTTGGAAGTGACTTTGCTGAGGTCAACAACGTCTTAGTAGATGAACTTCTGGAGAACAGATCTAGGTCTCCTGAAGTTTGACTCAGTGAGTTTTCTACCAACTGACCAGGTTCTCCTCACTCCCTGGACCTTCCCTTTGTCACTCTTGTTACCACTTGTATCTACTCCTCTGGTCTCTTCCTCTGCTCCCTGCGTATTGCTATTTTACTGCGTTGCAATTCCTCTGTGGAAAGATATTTGTACTCTGCCATTAAATTTGGCGTAACTCTAAAAAAATTAAAAAATGTTTTAAATTGTAAAATTTTGCAGCAGGCTAGGAATAGGGCTAGGTCCTAGACAATAAAAAGATGAATGAGGGGCCAGCAGATGGCATAATGGTTACATTGCTGGAGTCCCACAGTTCGAGTCCCGGGTCCCGGTGACTTAAAACTCATGCAAGTGCATGTCCAAAATACTGAGAGAACAGAGAAGGGACTGTGGCATAGCCATCTCTCCTGGGGGGTGATTTCTCACTTTCTGTCTCTCCGGTGAGCACACATGCCATACAGCAAAAACCTCTCTCTAAAAAAAAAAAAAAAATATGGATGAGGTATCAATCAGTGGATTGGTTAAGGCAACTTAATTCCACATGACTGACTCTGTGGTTTAACTCCTGGTCCTGGGGCGGGGGGAGGAGTTTGAAAAACATGCCAGCTAATGTATGTGTATGCCCAGAATCCTGAGAAGAGAATGGAGGAGAAGGGACTGTGGTATGGTCATTCCTTTTAAAGGGCAATTTCTTGCTTTCTCTCTCTGGAAAGTACACATGCACTATAGCAAAATATAAATAAACAAACAAACAAACAAATAAATAAATAAAGGAAAATGAATGATCAGAGTTGCCATATAAAAATCACAGGATGCCAAGATAGATTTAAATTTCAAGATGAACGAATAATTTTAAGAATCAGTGTATTCCAAATATTGTCCCAATTATGTTCCAAATGGGACATACTGTTAGAAAAAAAGCATTTTTGATCTGAAATTCAAATTTAATTGGGCATCCTGTGATTTTATTCGTTAAATGGGGCATCACTATGAACAAGGCATGTTCTTTCCCTAAGGACTTCATAGTGTGTCAGGAACACAGACACAGACATGATTTTTTTCTGTTTTGTTTCTTTTGGCTATAGGGCATGTGTATTTTGCAAGAAAGAGGTAGAGAGAGGGAAAGTGAGAAATCATCCCCTAGGGTGAGGGGGGATGGCCATATTGCAATTCCTTCTCCTCCATTCTCCTGTTAGGATTTTGGGCTCACATATACACATAGCTGGCATGATTTTCAAGCTGTTGAATCTGAGGCTCAAACCATTATCACGTGGAAATCCAGTGCCTTAACCACCAGTCATATGCGAATCCAGTGCCTTAACTACTATGCCACCTGCTGGCCTCAGAGATAAATTTTTTTTTTTTGAGAGGTTTTTTTGCTATAGGGTGCGTGCGCTCGCCAGACAGACAGAGAGAGACATAGAGACAGAAAGCAAGAAATCACCCCCCCCAGGGGGGATGGTCACGCCGCAATCCCTTCTCCTCCATTCTCCTCTCTGGATTTTGGGCACGCACGCACATGCGCCCGGCGTGAGTTTTAAGCCACCGGGTCCGGGACGTGAACCGCGGTTGACTACATGGGAGTCCAGCGACATAGCCATTACACTAACTGCTGGTCCCAGAGATAAATATTCTTAATGCACAAGGCTAAAAGGAAGTCAAGGGCCTGTGCCGACTTGGGTGTGGAGTTGGGATTGTTTGTCAGAGTGGAGGGGTGACGGGAAAAGGCTTTCTGGAAGAGAATTTTGGGGAAACAATGTGGGTGGGGACTGAAGGATAGTCTACAGAGGTTACAATTCATGCCAAAAGTAAAGCACCACAGATTCTTGACCAAGAGATTTATGAAAGGAGAACTCATGAAAGGGAGCCCTCTGTGTCCTGGGCTCAGAGGACAGGGAGAGGGAATGCAAGAAGTGCCACTGTGGAAGGAGACCCAGTGACGCCATGCAGATTTGAACTGAGGTGGTTTCATTTGAGACATGAATGTCATAGGTTCTGGGAACACCTAGCCTATGGAACTGATAGAAACTAGGCATTGATTAGATATGGCTGTAAAGGACAGAGAACTGAAATGCCTCCCAGGCTTCTAACTGTTTATAAGAGACTAGGGAGAGGAACAGACCAGCCTTGGAGTTTGAATAAGAGTTCAATGAGGACCTTCTGACTTTTAAGAAATTTACGAGAATGAATAGAGCAAATTTGTTGGCCAGCACCATGAAGGTCTACGTGGCACAGAAGTAAGTGCATAGACACTGGGTGGTGAATGCCACGCAGCAAGATGGTGTAAAGACAAGAGTCACAAAGCAGAGTCCTTAAGGATGAGGTGGAGTAGTCGGTAGTTGGTAGTCGGCAACCATGGAAGGAGTTTATGATGAAAAGTCAGAGAGGAAGGTTTACACCGAGTCTTCAGCGAACCAGTAGAGGAGCACGGACTGGGCGATGGATCGGATACTGCTAGGAAATCAGCAGAGTGAGAGCTGAGAAAAGCCTTTGACGGGACAATCGGGTCATTAGACATTTCTGAGGAAGTGGTTTTAGTGGAACTGGGGCAGAAGCCAGAAGGCAGTAAGTAAAGTTGAGGAAATGGAAGTTTATGTGTCCAATTTGTCAGTGAAGAGGAGAGGTAGGTTAGGAAAGGTGAGTTCTCTGGGGGCATAAGGCAATGTGACAATTTACAGAAAGTGATACTCAAATGACATTGGCAAGACACCCAAAGAAGATAGGGTCTCTTTCATCTAAAGGAAATACCATATTAGCAGTCAACTGTGTGCTCAGCCTTGAAATATACTTTAAACACAGGAAATATTAGTGTACACAGGTGGTTTGAAGTCATGGGGAAAACACTTTTTGTTTTCTTTCTACAGGGTGGTTGTGCTCACCAGAGAGAGAGAAAGACACAGAGAAGGAGAGAGGGAAAGTGAGAAATCATTCCCCAGGCGGGTATGATCACACTGCAATCTCTTTTCCATTCTTTTCTCAGGACTCTGGGCATGCATGCCTGCACACATGCCCAGCATGTTTTTCAAGCCTCCAGGTCCAAGACTCATGCAGTTGACCATGTGGGATCCAGCTACCTTAACTACCATGCCACTGTTTGGCTTGAAGCACGTTTCCTTTCTTTTTTATTTTTGTTTGCTTTGTGTTTTTTAGAAATATTTCTTTCTTTTAAAAGATGCATTTATTTATTTATTTGCTTACTTACTTATTGGGTCATCAGAAAAGTCATGACACATTTTTGCATAGAAAAACACATCATGACTTTTCTGACAATCCAATATTTACTTACTTACTTACTTATTTATTTATTTATTTATTTATTTATTTATTTATGCATACATGCATGCATGCATGCATGCAATAGGGCATGTGCATTCACCAGACAGACAGAGAGCAGGAGAGAGAGAAAGTGAAAAAGCACCGGATCCAGGACTTGAACTGCACAGTTGGCCATGTGGGATCCAGCTACCTCATCCACTACACCACATGGCTGATCCAGAAGCACATTTTTGATATCAAACAGTCTGTGTTTAAATCCTGTCTCTGCCACTTGCTAATGGTGTCACCATGGACAAGTTACTTAATCTCTCTGGGTGTCTTCAAAATGAAGATGGTAGTAATAAGACTAAACTCATAGAGTTTTATGAATATTAAATAAGAATATTACATGGCATACATTTAGAGTATCCAGCACATAAGAAGCATTTAGCTAATAGTAACAAAGATGTTTAATTTTTTTTTTTCTTGGAAGACCTGCATTGGGAAAAATAAAAATAGAGTAGTTTCAAAGTTTGATAATTTTGGAATTTGGGAGAGAGGTATCAAGACACTACTGAGGGGAGCTTATATGACACAGACCAGATGGGAATTAAATTGCTCTTTGTTAGCTTTTGCCCAGTCAAAACATTTCAACTGTTTAATTTTTTTCAGAAAGGAACAAACCTAGACGAACTTGCCAAAAAGAAATTTTTTTCTTTTTAAAATAGAAATAACGTAATAGAAAAAAATACCCATTACATTTTCATTCATTGAAATAAAATAAATTACAGTGAAATGTGCAGGTCTTAAATGTAGAACTCAGTGAGTTTCAACAGATGTTTATTTTTACAATTTTCTACCCTGCGATCTCATCAACATTTTTAATTCTCATTCTTCTTAATTTAGCCATTCTAGTGAAAATGAGATGGCATATAATTAAAGTTTTAATTTTCATTTCCTGGATGATTAATGATGTTCTTATTGTCCATTTGTACCTTTTTTTTTTTTTTTTTGTTAAGTGACATTTCAACTTTCATTCCCATTTTTATTGGATTATTTATCTAATTTTTGTCTTGTAGAAACTTTCTTTCCCCTGCATTCAAATCTTTTGTTGGATGTGTATTTTAAATACTTCCCTTCACTCTGTGGCTTGCCTTTTCATTTTTGGAAACATGTTTTTGATGAGCAGAAGTCTCAAGTTTTAATTTTTAGTTTCCATTCTGTCACACATTGATCTATTTTATTTATTTGAGTAGTTCTTAGTCTGGGGCAATCATGTCCCCTACTGGACACTTGGCAATGTCTTGAGACATTTCAGGTTGTCATAATTTGGGGAGGGGTGATATTAGCATCTAGAAGATAGAAGCCAGCGATACTGCCAAAATATCCTACAATGCACAGATAGCCTCCAACAAAAAAGCCTTTTCTGGCCCCAAATATCAGCAGTGTTTAAGTCATGAGACTCTTGCAGATTCTTACACCAATATCATACTGTCCTGATTACTCTAATAAGTCTCAAAATCTGATAGTATGAGTCCTTCAACTCTGTTCTTTTGTCAAGATTGTTTTGGCTCTTCTAGGTCCTGCGTTTGCACAGATATTTTAGAATCTTGTCAGTGTCTCCAAAGAGTGAACTTTTCTCTGAATTACATTGATTTTAACTGAGGCTGCCTTTAATGTATATGTCAGTTTGGAGAGAATTAACAATATTGAGACTTCTGACTCATCACAGTATATTGTGATTCATTGAAGTGTTTTATGATTACTAAAAGAAATATTTGTATTTTCAATGTAGTGATTCTATAGTGCCCTTGAGACGTTTACTAATGTTTGCTAATTATGCTTTTCAATTGTTCATTGCTAGTCTATGGAAATACAATTGATAGGTACATATTTCACCCACATCCTGGACTTCATAAATGCCACCGTTCCAGGATTTGTTTTGTACCTTTCTTAGATTTTCTGTGTAAATAGTTGTGTGATCTGAGAATAAATATAGAATAAACGTCTTCATTTTTAATGTGAGTGCTCCTTTTCTTGTTTGTCTAACATCACTGGCAAGGATCTCCTCTATAATGCTAAATGTAAATGGTAAGAACTGACATCCTTGTCTATTACCTAATCTTAGAGAGACCATGTTAAATATTTCACTAGTAATATTGATATCAACTTTAAGGTTTTATGTAAATACCCTTTATTAAATTGAGGAAATTCCCTTTCATTCCTAATTTGCTGAGTCTTTTTGTTTAGTCATAATTGGGTGATTATCAATTTTCTCATGTCTGGATATTATACATTTTTTTCTACTTTTATCTATTGACAGATCCCTTGATATAGATTGATAAACAGAAAGGTCTGATAGATATCTAATAGATCCCTTGATTGATTTTTGAATGCCAAATTAACTTTGGATTCCTGGAATAAATTCCATTTGTTCATGAATAGACTGTACTTTTTAATGCATTTTTGGATTTGTATTGTTAATATTTTGCTAAAATTTGGAAAAATATTGGTCTGTAATTTTTGTATTTTGGTAATATTTTTGCTATCAGAGTTATGCAGGCCTCAAAAATAAGTAGCAAAGTATATTCTATTGCTCTCTGTTTTCCAAGTTTGTGTATGATGTGTGTTATTCCTTCTTTTAGTATTTAGTGAAGTTTACCAGTTCAACAATTTAGACAAAATATTTTCTTTGTGGGAATGTTTGTATTAACAAAATCTTTTAAATATATAATAGAACTACTTAGATTTTATATTTCTTCTTGTTTTAATTTTGGTAGGTGCGTTTTGCAATAGATTTGTCCATTTCATAAAAGCTATAGAATTTATTGGCATGAGTTTACATTATTTTCCTTTTAATGTCTTTTGTATCTAAAATGATTCCCTTTTTTATTTCCAATATTCATATTATGTGTGTTTTCTTTGGGGGTGTGTGTGTATGTGTGTGTGTGTGTGTACACATGTGTGTCATCAGTCTTGCTAGAGGTTTGTTCATTTTATTACTCTCTTAAGAGAACCAATATTGATTTGGTTTTGTAATTTTTCTCTGTTGTATATTTTCTATTTCACTGATTTCTACTATTATTATTTCTTTCCTTCTTCTAATTCAGATTTAATTTATTCTTCTTCTTCAAACTTTTTAAAGTGGAAACTTAGATTGTTCTTCCTAAGTCTTTATTCTTTTCTAATATAGCACTTAATTCTTTAAATACTGTTTTAGCTGCATCAAATACATCTTAACATACCATATTTTTATTATCATTCAGTTCTAAATAATTTCCAGTTTCCCCTGTGATTTGTTCTTTGATCTATGATTTATGCAGATGTATGGTATGGGCTTTGCTAGGTATCTTATCATTTTTGAGAGATCACACTCTAAAATTTCAATATTTTGAAATTTACTGCTTTGCTTTTTGTTCAGTATTGTATCATTTTTTGGTGAATGTTCCATGTGTATCTGAAAAATACATGTTCTGACATTTTATGGAGTACAGTTCTAGTGATATCAGCTAGTAAAATGTAAGTGAAAGTACTGTTCAATTGTTACTCAAATATTCTCTATTTTTACTGATATTTTTGTATAGTTGCTTTAACTAAAAAGGATTATTAAGGTCTCAAACTGTGGTTGTAGATTGATCTATTTCCCATATGTCAGTCTCAGTCAGTTTTTTCTTTATGCCTTTTAAAGCCCTGTTATTAGGTACATACATATTTATTATTATTGGCTATTCCTGATGAATCTACCATTTTATAGTTAAAAAAAAATACTCTTCTTTTTCTCTCTGGTCGTATTTATTATCTTAAAGTCTACCATGCTGGTGCTCATACAGCCCTACCAACTTTCCATTGCTTCCAATTTGCATGATATATTAGTTTGTATTTTTAAAACTGTCATCCTATGAGTTTATAGTTAAAGTTCTTCTCTTGTAGACAGCATATACTTGGGGTTTGATTTTTTTCCCCCCAGAGTTGTAATTTTGGGCAGCAGCTGAAATCTAAGCTCAGTTCAGAGGTCACCAAATTTTTACACAGATTTCGGGCTTTCTCTCCTATGACTCCATCCTTCTGTGCTGTCCCTCCACCCACACCATAGTCAGTCAGGCCCTGAATCTCAGCCTTTAACACACTAACTTAGTAAGACCACAGCTCTGCTTGTGCTCTTACTGCCCTATACTGCATGGGATAGAGAGAACACCCAGAAGCCCACTTACATGCAGATCTTTTTCAATAAATACTATCAAGTATTTTTTTCTTATGATTTTCATAACTTTCTCTAGCTTACTTTATTGAAAAAAATATAGTATATGGGCCAGCAGGTGTCATGGCGGTTAAAGTGCTAGACTCCCACATGGCCGACTGTGACTTGAGTCCCAGACTTAACAGTTTACTTTCTCACTTTTCCCTTCTCTTTCTCTCTATCTCTCTCTCATAAGCACACATGCCCTATAGTAAATTTTATATAATAATAATGATAATAAAATGAAATGTTTTAAAAAATTCTTTGAGAATATATATTATGAAAAAATATATAGACTGAAATTAGTCAGTGGCCCAGGGGTTGGAGACTCCTGTGTTAATTGACTATCTATATTATTAGTAAGGTTTCTGATTGACAGTAGGCTTTTGGTAGATGTTGGGAAGTCAGAAGTTACATGTGAGAGGCCAGATGGTGGTGCAAAGGCAATGCAACTAAAGCCACATCGGAAGATCCCTGGTTCATGTCCAGGGCCTCCCTGTGCACCCTGGATGCATATTTGTTTATCTGGGTAGGCTTAGGTTGGGAGTGGAATGTGGCAGGAGTGCCCAGTTAGGAATGCCATCTCTCCCTCTTTTTCTATCTCTCTCTCTCATGAAATAAATAAACTTAAAAAAGAAGTTATACATATATTTTTTGGCTGCATGGAGTGTCAGCCTTGCTAAAGGCCAACTGCCTAGAGTTCAGTACTATCTGTTTCAGGTATCTGGAGGGGCTGTCTTAGAATATATTCCCTACAAATAAGGGGGAGAGTTCTAAGCTTTGCACAACAGTAGTTCTTTAAAAAAATTGCTATAGGGGGCATGCAGTTGTCAGAGAGCGGGAGAGGGAGGGAGGGAGAGACAGAGACAGAGAGAGATGGAAAAAGTGAAAAATCACACCTGAAGGGGATGGTCATGCCACAGTCCCTTCTCGATTCTCTTCTTAGGATTTTGGGCATGTGTGCACATGCACCCAGCATGTGTTTCAAGCAACCAAGTCTAGGATGCAAACCACATAGTCAACCATGTGGAGTCAAGCCACCGGCTTTCCCATGAAAAACTTATTCCAAGATGAGATTTATTCCCCTGGCTACAGAGCCTTCAATCATGATCCTCTTGCCCTACTGGAGATTCACAGATATTTCCTATGCTCTTTCTAAAAATTTCTTTTCTGCTTATTCAAAGAATCTATTTTAAGTCTCCTTAAGAGTACTGACAGAGTTTACATATGATCCTATGAGAACTGTGTGACTATGTGTGGTGATTCTTAGATTCTTAGACTACAAGTACTCAAAGTGACAGCTGAAGCTGTGACATGAATTTATAGTGAACTGTGTCATCTAAGGTCCATCTGGCTATGCTAAAAAGGCTCCCTTTGGTCTGCTTTTTACTGAAACACTGCTGATCCTAAGACTTTCTAAGTCACACATCACAAGAATTGCCTTACTATCAATATTTGTGCTGGAAATTAATATAACTAGCACAAAATGTAGCAATTCAATCCTTGACATTCATAATTTCTGAAATTTATTTTTTTTAAATTCAACGTGGTGACGGCTTTGTCTGTAATTTATTTTTCCAAAAAGACACAAAATAGAAGAGTCCAGTATTAGTAAACTGGATACGAAATGTCGACATAAGCAGAGAGTGTTGGCAGAAACAGAGAGAAGTATGAAGACCCGCATTGGTTAGAATCAAACAAAAATAGTCTCTCTAAAAAGAGGCTTTTTCTATTGTTTTCAGAATGCTCTCCCAAAATATGTTTATCCTGAAAAATGAGTCATTCATCTAATAACATTCACTGGACATCTGTGATGAAGGCCATTGTCCTTGTCCTAGTGGAGCTTGCTGTGCAGCCCATACGTTTTGGCAGAATTCGATTTTCTGAAGGACATATTTAAAGAGATCTAAAGTATTTCTAAAACTCTTCTTTTCAAAAATTGCTTTATAGGTCAATGTGTAAAATATATTTTAAAGAAAAGACAGTAACATTGTGTTGCAGGGTGTCATTTAGATTGGAAATTAAGGAAAGGAGAGAGACTCAAAAACCAGGAAAGGGGACCAGCCAGTGGTGTAGTAGTTGAGGCAACTGGATGCCACATGGCCAACTGGTTGGACTGAGTCCCAGATCTGGTGGCTTGGGGAACATGCTGGGAGTGTGTGTAAGTGTAACTAGAGTCCCAAAGAGGGAGAAGTCATTGTATTGTGGCCTTCTGCCATGTGGAGATACTTTCTCTCTCTCTCTCTCTAAGTGCAAGAATCCTCTGGCAAATTATATTAAAAAAAAGAAAAAACTTAGGACAGAAAAGATGAATATTAAGGGAAAGTTATCATTATTTGCCTTCCATGTTACAGAGGTTAATTTATCAATATCAATGCATATGTTTTAAGACAGATGAATAACCTGCTCTTAATAGAAAATTATGTACTCATTAAATCAGTAAAAATAAGAATTTTTTAAAAATGAGGGATAAATATTATATAAACATATATACATTAAAACATAAAACACAATGTAATGTAGGATATATAAAACTTATTAAATACTATATGTAGTATAGCCACTTTGAAACACAGTTTGGAAATTCCACAAAAGGTTACACATAGTTATCAAATGAGCAAGTCACTCTACTATGAGAGAAATCAAAATATATGTTTACATAAAAACTTACAAAAGAATGTTCATAGAGAATTATTCATAATAGCCCCAAAGTGAGAGCAACCTAAGTGTATTATATATCAACTGATGAATGAATAAACTGTGTCTATCTAACCAGTGAAATATTATTTAGTCATAAAAGAGAGGAAGTTCTGATATATGCTATACCATGGGTGAGCCTTGAAACCATTATGTTAAATGAAGAGAACCAGCCATGAATTCCACATATTGTAGGATTCAATTTATATAACAGACAGAAAGTAGAGTAATAACTACCAGTTGGAAGAGTTGGAGAAAATGAAGGCATGTTATCTAATGAGTATGGGATTTCTTCTGTGTGTGAAAAAAATGTTTGGAAATAGATTATGGTGACGGTTGTACAATCCTGAATATACTAACACCATTGCATTGTGTACTTAAAATGAATGAACTGTAAAGCAAATACCTTTTATCTCAATAAAGCTGCTAAAAATAAGATAGAAAAGTACCTAGCTTGGGACCAGCAGTTGGCGTAGTGGCTATGTCGCTGGACTCCCATGTAGTTGACCGTGGTTCACGTCCCGGACCCGGTGGCTTAAAACTCACGCTGGGCGCGTGTGCGTGTGTGCCCAAGATCCCGAGAAGAGAATGGAGGAGAAGGGATTGTGGCGTGGCCATCCCCCTGGGGCGGTGATTTCTCGCTTTCTGTCTCTGTGTCTCTCTCTGTCTGGCGAGCGCACGCGCCCTATAGCAAAAACCTCTCCCCCCCAAAAAAAAGTACTTAGCTTTATGACATTTATAAATCGCATAAAGTAAAATTTATATGCATAATGGAGATTTGGAAGTGATTTTCAAAAGAAAATTAAGTTTCCATTGAGACTTTCAGTTCATGTCGTCTCTTGGGTATCTCTAGGAAGAGAGTGAAGAAAACTCTGAGCACTATAGTTAGTAATAATTGACCTTCCACAAAGTACTTTCATTTTCCTTATCTCATTTAATACTGGTTCTAATTTTGTGAGGAAGATAATATAATTAACGTTTCAAAAAGAAGAAAAAGGCTTGATTGAGAGGTGACAGAGTGGTCAAGAACCCCAGAAAACATGATGGAGTTGAGATTTAAACATAAAGATCTTCTGATTCCAAATTTTCCATGAGTTGTCATGTTATATTTTAAAAATAATTGCAGTAGAGTATCACAACTATGTGACATATTTAATAATTCAGACAAATATCAAGACTAGCCAATAGTTTATTTCCAGACAGGGAGATAAGAACTTTGGTTTTAGCACTATTGTTTACTTTGTAGTCTCAGACAGTTATTGAAGGGCTTCATGCTCCATTTTCTCCTTTAAAAACAGGAAACTTGGGCCAACAGGTGGCATGTTAGTTAAAGGACTGGATTCCCACATGGCCGACCATGCCTCAGGTCCTAGACCCCGTGGCTCAAAAATCACACCAGGTGTGTGTGTGTGCACGTGTGTGCACATGTGTGTGCCCCAAATCCTGAGAGGTGGATTCAGGAGAAGGGATTGAGCAGTGGCTATCCCCTCTGAGGGCTTACTTCTCACTTTCACTCTCTCTGTCTCTCTCTGTCAAGTGTGCATGCCCTATGGCAAAAAACCTAATAAACAACAAAGACAAAGCAAATAAACAAAAAGCAAAGAAACATGGAACGTAATGTCAGTGGGGTCACAAGTTTGCAGGGTGGGATGGCCTTTGAAATGAGCAGGACTTTAAAGTTTTAAAAGGCTAAAGTTAAAAAAAAATCATCCTGAGCAGGCATTCGAGGCAAAAGAAGATGAGCAAGTTTCTTAACCTAATGCATGAAGTGGAGTCTGGTTTCAATAGATCTTTCAATTTGTGCATTCAGGAGAGGTTCTTATTATCATCTACGTGCTTTAGGTTGTGAACAAAAAAACCTCAGGAGAATATGGAAATTGCTTTGTCTCTCAAGGATCTTATAAGCATAACATCTGAAAGAACTACAGTGGTATCTACTCAAATGGTGACAAATGCAAATGAAGTCTTTGAACCACTTTCCACTCAGATGGCTTGCTCTTTTTAAAGAGAGAAAACAGGTGTGTTGAAAACATGGGATTTGAAGTCAGAAGATCTGGGTTTAGAGTTTGCATTTCAATTCTGTTCGTTCTCACTGTAGGAACCTAGGAAAGTTATGAATGTTCTTGAACCAAAATTCCTTCCTTTTCACAAGAGAGGCAATGATTACACTTGGACTATTTCTTTCAGGGGGTTGTCCTGAGGGTCACTGAAGACAAATGCCAGTAAAGCTTGCCGTGATGTAATGAACTCTGTGTAGCTTCTGGTGTTATTGCTTCTAAAGACAAGGTGATTGTAATATGTTTATCTTGTCTACATAACAAGCGCTATACAGATAAAGTAAATATTATACCTTCTCTTAGGCAAATGTGAAGCTCAGTGATTATGAACATTGAGCCTGTCACAAAAGAATTTATTTTGCCTAAGGTTTCTTCATTGCTATATACATCTAAACCTTTTATGTTTGAGGATTTAAAACAAATAAATTGCTTTTCTCTTTATAAACATTTCTACAGTTGTCAGTTTATATTTAAAGGTTGGTGTCAGGTCAACAAGAAAACATTCCTTCATTGGTTTTGCAAATCCTAACTTTCAGCAAAATCTCCTGGGTAATTCCAAAGCGGAGTGTAGTGGGAATGATCACATTCCCAGAGATGGCATTTAGAAAGGTGTGGTCACCAAATCTGCACTTTTAATAAACATTCTAAGTGATTTCTATCACAGGTGGTCTGTGGACCAGACTTTGAGAAACAGTGATCTACTCGGGTGGAAGGATAGGACACTCTTTAGAGAATCTTTTTTTTTTCTTTCCTCCACAACATCCACAATAAGAAACACCCTAGTGACACATCTTCTAGTGTTATGAGACAGGACTTATATATGCATTTCCAGCAAACAATAATGCATTTATAGTAGAGTTTTGCCCCACTGATTAGATAGCCATATCCTTGGAAATGGAAAATCAGAATCCCCACATGTGAATAAGGTCTATCTACAGTGTCAGCAAAATCAAGAAAAGGTATTTCTTTGGGGGTTGCTCATTTAGGCATCTTTAAACTCTTACTCTGTCCCAACTTTGTCTTAGGCATTAGGAAATGTGTGATGGTGGAATGTCTGACTTCAGCTGAGGTAGAGATGCAGAGATTCAGCAGTTATTCTATGGGGCAGGTGGCTAGGAGAGATGGCAGCAGAATGGTGGGAGTCAGAAAACACTTCACATCAAAGCAACTTGAGTTTAATAATTTGCACCATCTCATCAAATATTAAACAGTCAAATATTGAACGGCAGTTTCCTGCCAGGAGAACACTTAGGGAATATGCAGTCTGGTTTAGAAGCATTTTAATCTATCCTCAGGCCCAGTCTCTTAGACAAATAATCACTAGGACAAGAAATATTTATTGTTCAACTACTATGAGTTGGGCACCATGCTTCATTACAGTATGTGGAAAATACCAGGGAATAAGATAGACTTTCTGCTCTCATTCCAGCATGAGAAACACAACCACAGACAAATAACATAATTCCGAATATTGATGTTACTGCCTTGCCAGAGACAGTCATCAATGTCTGTCAGGCCTACTCATTCAGGGAGATGTGGTTTGCAGAGATTTTCTGAATCACTTGTGCACTGCAGGGACCAATCCCTATTAAATAACTACCATTCCAAAGAAGCCTAACAGCCAAAACAAATGTTGCTAGCCAGGATAATGACTTAGAGTTTATATGGTATAATGAATACATTAATAAGTTAATTACTACATTAACTAATTGCCCTTCCTCTTATTCCTGATCTCTAAATGTTGCAGGAAATGAGGGCTCAGTCATTGTTCTCCTTCTTTTCATATATTTTAGTCCTTTTTCATATGAAATTCCATTGGCATGTTAATGATTTATAAAGTTGTTTATTTGGTTCCAAGCACTCTCTGAACCATAGACTCAGATCTAACTCACCCTAACTAACCTGTGCAGAACTGAGATCAACCTCTCCCACCAATAACCTGTGCAGACCTGAGACTAGCCTTCTATCCTAGTAAATCTGTGTAGAACTGAGATGAACCTCCCGCTCTAACCAAGTTGTGTAGAACTGAGACCAACCTCCCACTCAAATAGACATTGTGTTAATTCTTCTTTAACGGATTTGTAGAATTCAGCAGTGAAGTTGTCCCGGCCTGGGCTTTTCTTTGTTGAGAGACTACTTACTACTCATCCAATCTCGTCACTTATTTTTGGTCTAGTCAGGCTTTCTTTTTCTCTCTGGTTCTCTAAAAGAGCTTTTGTATTTCTGTGGTAGCTGTTATAAAGCTCAATTTTTTGTTTCTGATTTTATTTATCTGGGTCTTTTACATTTTCTTAGATAGTCTAGCTAGGGTTTGCCAATTTTGTTTATCCTCTCAAAAAGCCAGTCAACATTCCCAGTGCCAGAATCATAGGTATTGGCACATGCATGCCCAGTGTGTACAGGTTGACTTGAGAACTGAATCCTGATCTTCAAGATGGCTTCAGCAGTGTGGAGTGGTGTGTGGCCACTGCACCACCATGGCTGGGTGGGCCTGAAACAGTCAATTTTAAGCTGAAAAACCAAACGAAACAAAACAAAAAACCCTCCATTTCCAATTACCTTATCTTCAATCACATGCAAAACTCTACATTTTAAACAACCTCCATCCCTACCACTTAATGATATAACTGGCACAATTTATATGTATTCATTTTGTGTATTTTAAAACATATATGTTGGTTATAGCTATGTTTAATACTTTCTTCTTTTAATATTAGAATTAAAAGTGTTTTACTCTTCTCTATTACAGTGATATAGTGTTCTGTATTTGTTTCTTTATTTACCTTGACCAAAGAATTTCATAATGTCTTATACTCTTGTGTTCTTGTTTAATGTCTTTTTGTTTCTACTTGAAGAATTTCCTTTATGAGTTCTCGTAAGACTGGTCTAGTAGTGATGAAACCTTCAGCTTTGATTTGTCTAAGAAAGTCTTTCATTTCTGAAGGACAGTTTTGCTAAATATAGTATTCTTTGTGGGGCGGTTTGCTCCATCACTTTGAATATATCATTCCATTCCCTTCCGGCCCATAAGATTTCTGCTAAAAACACTGACTTACAGTCTTAATAGAAGGCAAAAGGTGACCCCTTATATGGGACAAGTTACTCTCTTGCTACTTTCAAAATTCTTTTTTTTTTGACTTTACATAAGTTGATCATAACGTGTTTGGTATGTATTTCTGAGGAGGATATCTTATTTGGGTTGTTTGAACTTCTTTGACCTGGGTGTCCATTTTCTCCAGATTTAGGAAGATATTATTTATTTATTTATGTATTTCCAGAGGACATGTGCACTCATGTGCACCAGAGAAAGAGAGAGGGAGAGGGAGAAATCACCTCCCAATGGAACGTGGTCATGCCATGCCACAATTCCTTCTTTTTCATGTCTCCATCCTGTTGGGTGCACACGTACACACGTACACACGTACACACATACACACACACACACACACACACACACACACACACACACACCCAGCAGGCTTTGCAAGCTTACAGGGTCAGGATTCAAACTGTGGTCAGCCATGGGATATCTGGCTTTCTTAAACACTAGGCTATGGGGCTATCCCTCAGCCATTATTTTTTCAAATAAGCTTTTGGATTCTTTCTCTCTTCTTCTGGAACTTCTGCAATGCACATAACAGACTGCGTGATGATGTCTCATAAGCTCCTTAAGCTTTCTTCATTTTTAAATTGTTTTTCTTTTGGTTCCTCTGAATGACTGATTTCCAGTGACCTTGTCTTTGAGACCACTCATTTTTTTCTGCTTGCCCTAGTCTGCTGTTGAACCTGTCTAATAAATTATTTATTTATTGTTTTCTTCAGCTCCATAATTTCTGTGTGGCACCTTTTTTTTTTTTATATGTTCCATCTCTTTATTGAAATTGTACTTTGTTTATTCATTATTTTCTGGACTTCGGGTTATTTCCCAAAGTTATGATGGTTATTTCCAATTCTGCCAAATAAATCATATAACTCCATCTCATTAGGGATGATTTCCAAAGATTTGCCTTATTCCTTTGCTTAAGACATCTCTGCCTAATTTTTCATTTTCCTTGACTTTCTATGGTGGTGTCTGCATATTAGACAAAGAAGGCACCTCTTTCACTCTTCACGGCCTGGCCTTACAATGAGAAGATAGCTACCAACTGGCCAGAGATTCTGAAGGCCTTGATCAACGTTTTTTTCATCCTAGAGAGAAGTGGACACCTGTGTTCTATGGTGAGCCAGGAGTGGAAGTTATGGCATCTACTAGTCTAAATAGCAAAGTCTGTTCTTCCCAGGTAACTAGATCCTGCTGGGCACATCAGGGCTCCCAGACTAGGAAGACAGATGCCAGTTCTCTGGTCTGTCCTTGAGAAGTTAGGGTGCTGGGTGCATATATGAACTCTTTCCTTCCACAGGGGGAGGCTGAGAGATGAGGTGTTTTTTTGTTTTGTTTTGTTTTGTTTTGTTTTGTTTTGTTTTGTTTTTTGGATTGAGCACTCTATGGTGAGCAGAGAGAAGGATCTGTCATGTATTTTAGCCCAAGCTGTTGTCTCCATTCTTCTCCAGGTGACGAGACTCTCCAGGTCCCTCAGAGTTCCAAAACAAACAAGTCAGAAGCCAGACTTTTGGGGAGTTCTCTTGGAAAAGTTGAGTGCTGGAGCCATCACAACTCAATGGAAGTAAGTGGCTGTGAAGAATGGATGCAATTGCAGAGAGGGGAGTAGGAGGCTCCCCCTCTAAGTAACTCCTTTCCTTCAGGAATAAGAGAGAGGTGCTTTCTTTCTGATTACATGGTACTGTGCTAGGGTACATATTCTTATTAGACTTTCTCTACCATCTTCAGTAATTTTGGCCTTATGATTGTATGTAGTGCAGAAAATGTTAGTTTCTGGATTCTCAAAAGGAATTGCTGAATTGGGTGTTGGGGGGGTGGGGAGGGTTCATGGTTTCCTATGTTACCATCTTGCTGCTATCACTCTAAAATTTTTTAAAAAGTTTTTTTTTTTTTAACTACTGAAATGTTCAATCATAAACACCAAATTTAATAAAGAATTTGGATAATTCTAACATAAATGTAAGGATAAATAGTAAAATTTGCCCTCTTGTTGTGATTGTAGATAATAAAAGTGGTTTTTAAAAGTATGTCCATTTGAAACTAAAATAATGGTGTAACTGCAGCGTCTAACATCACAAATGGTACCCTAGACAGTTAGCAATGTTCATTGAAAAGTCACAGCATGACAATTACCGTGGTATAATAAAAATAAATGAGCGCACATTGCCCTTCCATGTGAGAAGGTCATAATTTAATCAGGAAGTAGAGAGAAACTAAAAAGATAGAAAATAAATACAACTACTCTAAATGAAACTATGAGAAAAAAATGGCCAATGGAAACGTCTCACAATGGAACTTTCCAGTAGTTTAAAATCATCCAATAAAAAAGAGAGAGAGAGAGAGAGAGAGAGAGAGAGAGAGAGAAAGAGAGAGAGAGAGAGAGAACTAGATTTTTTAAGTTCCTTGTTAAAAAAAATCATCCAATAATAAAATGGGGGTCCTAGGGAGGAAATTCTATGACTGAAAACTACTCCCTTCACTGTTTGGATTAGAAGGATGCTGAAGGTTCTTTCCAGTTCACATACTGATGGGATTTTGAGACTGCTATGCAGATCTTTATGAAACAAAATGCACTGTGATCACATTCATGTTTCAGGGAGGTCTTTCCTGAGTGGCAAAATAAGGGTGAATTCAGAGGAGATGTGATCTGGGAGAGGGAACTCAAGTGCATTTCAGGGCAATCATAGATACATAAGGATCTGACAAAGTGGTAGAAAAAACAGCATGTGAAGATTTTTGAAAGAGTTTTCATGATGAGATGAGAGATTTTTACTGAACATAATTAAGCTTAGGGAAGTAAGAAACAGCATGCAAAGGAGTATTTTGTGAAGAATCTTGACAAATGTAGATTGGACTGAACTGGCGGTTGGAAACAACTAGAAAACTATGACCAGGGAACAGCTGCCATTAGGTGACATTGGCTTGGTGTAAGCCAAGTGCCATCACAGCTGAATGCAAGTAAGTGGCTGTGAAGGATGGATGCAAATGTGGAGTGGGGAGTAGGGAGGCTCAGAGGGGATCAGGAAAAGCCCCCTTTTCCCATTTTAATTTGTTTTAATTGATCTCTTTGAAAATAAAGGAAACAAATTTTCTCACTGCAAATGTTATGACAATGCATGGGGAGGTCCTAGTTATAAAGAATAATGAAACTGGGTCTGTAAAAGAGCCTCTTCATAAGGCAGGGATTGGGAACAGATTGTGGGTGAGAAAATGCCTATAAAAGGAAATACACAAAGAAAGGAAACCCACCAGATATTAATGATTAACTCTGGTGAATTCTGAATGCTGTGTCATTAAAGAGGCCTTCTAAGACCTCCATTAACAAATGCTATGAGTCACTATCAGATAAAGCTCTTTTCATGGCACTTACAACTTGAAATTAACTTGTATGTTTATTTTTTGTTTTAAAATTATTTTACTTTTTTATATTTAAAGAATTTACATTTAATCCCTGTACATCTTTACAGTGTACAACATAGAGAAAAGCCTTTAACAGATGCAAGAATGCAGGTAGCTGGGGCAAATGGGTCATGTAAGGGCATACCGCAACTGCATGAAAAAAGAACAGATACTAGTGTTACAGCTCTTTTAGAATTTGTCTAACCAGTTTTTCAGTTTTTTACCAGAAAGCCTCCCTGCCACAAAAAAAAGAACAGATATTGCCAATCTTATCAAATTAATGGTAAACATCATGATACAGTGTTCTTTGTTGAAAACAATGAACATGATATTATCCTTTGGTTATCACATAGTGGATGCATACTTGGAAAATCCATACTAGAAAGATTACAACAATTAAATATGAATAAGAAATTATAAAATAAAATAGAAAAAAAGAAATACTAACAAAAAAAAAATAGAATGCAGACAAAGCGAGATGCAGTGGTTTGGCTAACAGTAAGTAGAACGAAGTACTGGGTAGAATATAGCGAGGGGACTCTCCTGGGGAAAAGTGCTCAGATGCCACCACTTCCCTCCACATCTTCTCTTCTTCCATATACCCATCTAGGTGGGAGGAATTTCCATGACAGTCTGTCACTTTGATTGCTATCTTTCTCTGGACATTTTCACCTTCATCTTATCACAACTTTCTGGTTTATGTTAGAATTATTTATATAGAGACAAAAGCATGAGCTCCAGAATCCCCCCGGAATATTTACAAAGTAAATAAATGATTTCCCCTCTGTTGGGGATAGGTGAGGATCTCGTCTTCTTGCTAGTCCAGGATGCTGCTGGCGTGTGATGCTGGCGTGTGATGGCCTGTTGAGAGGGTATTTGTAACCTAGACTGCACATCCCCTCTCTGCACAGCAGTCATATGCATATTCACTGCAGGTCAAGTAGACACAAAGAAAGTGTCTGGATTTGTCATTTTATTCTTTCTGCTTCTCAAAGAGAGATGCTCAACAGTATGGAATTCCAAAAAAGGCTGTGAGAGGAGGCCACTGGAGGTGGTAGTAGAAAGAGAGGGTGTTGGGCAGGAGAGCGGAAACTGAGCCATGTTTTCCAAGTTAGGAAAGAAACGATAGGAAAGACCACTCCAGGGAGCTCAACAGAACTGCAGAACGCCCATGTGAATGGCCAGTTTTAAGAGTTGTAACATCCCACCAAGACAGCACTTCCATATTGCTCAGTCAAGTGAGGAGCCTTCTTTCTCCTCCACATCCTCTCTTCCCACCCCAACACTGAAGGAACCAGCATTAGGAAGAGTGAAGAGGAGAGACTGTGTGTGACCGTAGATCCCACGCCCTGAACTCTCTTCCCCCATAGTGCCCCAGAGCTTCATGATTGGCCTTTATAGAGAGAAAGGAAGAAAAGAGCTTTGAATAGAAAAGGCAATTGAAGTTTGGAAAGAATCATATGTCTGCGTTATTTTAAGTACTCATGCCTTCACAGGCCTAACCCATACTAGCCTGAGCACGTTCAGTTCCACACCTGTGGGGATGGGGATGGTTCCCAAGCACAGGAGGGTAAGAATGTGTAAGATGTTCGCATATTTATATCCTAATATTGCAAGTTGATCCTTTAACACCATTTAAAATGGCTTCTGGATGACTTCAAGAAATTTAAAGGATAGAGATTTACCACTCCTGAGTACTGGCTGGGAGAGTTCCACCAAGAGTGGGACTCAGGAATGAAAGGTGGCTATTTGGATTGGAGCTTAAAGAGCAATCACAGTGGATAAAGAAGACAGAGTGCCCATTACCAGGACCCGGGAGCACTGTGGATGGGATTTTGACTTTTTTTTAAATTAATTAATTTATTTTTCATTTCATTTTCTTTTATATATTCAATCACATTATTATTTGTCTTACAAAATGGATATTTCAACAGGTGAATATCTCCCCAACACAGTTAACAAAACCACAAAACATCCTCAACAGACAAGACCACACCTCCCTGTGACATCAATACTTTGCCTCCCTATGTTTCTTCTAAATGTCCTTCCTCAGACCCTCCTCTTGCACATATACTATATCTGATATTTACATCTATATACTGTGTTTCTATATCCTTTGGTGAATTAGTTTCAGTCATAGAGTGCGGACACTCGGTAAATATTAAGCGGGAACGTACAACGCCTCTCCTTCATAGCCTGGTTTGCTTCACTCAGCAGTAAGTCTTCCATATTCATCCACTTCTTGTCAAAAGCCAAGGTTTTGTTGTTTTTTAAGGCTTTTTATGACAGAGAGTACACAGGAGGGAGGTAGGAATGGAGAGAGAGAGAGAGAGAGAGAGAGAGAAGTAGAGAGAGAGAAATATTTTTGACAGTCTTGCTATATCATAATCCTCTTGCCCCAACCTCCCAGTTAGGATCACAGGCACGTGCTACCACACCCAGTCTGTTTAGGGTGAGCCAAGAATTGAACTCAGGCCTCCCATGTGGCCCATGCTTCATACAGTGATGCCTCCTGCTTGCGTCAACATGACCATGATGGAATTTCAATTTTTCTTTTAAAGACACATTTATTCAGTGCCATGATCAGGCTGACATTAGCAATCAACAACATGGGCACACGCACACATGACACACACACAACAATGCTATATTAAAACCCTTTGTTGGAATGCTTTATACTCTCTACAAAATTGAAACTAAAATAATCTGTTATATAATTAGTTACAAATATAGTCCTTGAGTTTTTGAGTTCACATCTGTTGTAACCTGTAGCTTGTCTGTGACTTCTCTGACTCCTCTCTCCCACTAACCTTTGTTTTCTGGCAGTAATGAAAACTTTCTGCCTCTGTCCTAGCTTCTGCTGCTGTTGAAACAGCCATAGCCACCTCGGTTTCATGATTTGGCAAAGTATCGGCCTCCATCACAACAGAGGCCAGCCCTTCTGCCTGCAAAGTTTCTTCCCTTCATGGGTCCAAAATTTGAAGATTGACATTTATGGTTGCCAAAATCATTGTAGCTTCCACCACCTTCAAAACTGCTTCCATCATTACCAAATGCATTATAGCCATCCCCACTTCTTTTTATTATTATTATTTATTTTTTGTTATTCATACATCATTTAGATTGTGAAGAGACTTCACCCAGCATGATATACACCTCAGTCCAGCCCAGCTGAGACCACCACACACAACCTTGTCAACAAAAAAATAAACCTTCTGTGTCCCACAAGTGTCTTACCTCTCCATTTTCCTCCCAACTTTCCTACACTCTTCCCCTCTCACACTCTTTCCACTTTGTCTCCAGTGTCCATTACAATTTTTAATACTTTCATATTTTCCAATTTTTCAGTCTCTACCATAGAGTGCAGACATTTGGTATATGTTAAGTGGAGACATGCAATGTCTCTCTTTCATAGCCTGACCTGCTAAACTCAGCAACACATCTTCCCTATTCGTCCAATTTCTATTAAATTCCAGGGCCCACTTCTATCAAGTCCACCACCACCACAGCTACCACCAAAGCCACCACAATCACTGAAGTTCCCTCCATGACCAAAGTTGTCATTAACACCAGAACCGCCTCTGCAACCACCACTGAAGTTTCCAGAACCACTTTTACCTCTTAGGTTGAAGGGAGAGAATAGGATGATACTGCCCCAAGCCAGAATCTGGAAAAGACATAGTAAGGTTGAGGCCAGGGACCAGCAGATGATGTAATGGTTATGTTGCTGGAATCCCATGTAGTCGACTGTGGCTCAAGTCCTGGACCTGGTGGCTTACACTCATGCCGTGTGTGTGTGTGTGTGTGCCCAAAATACTGAGCGAAGAATGAAGGAGAAGGGATTGTGGTGGCCAACCCCCCTGGGGGGTGATTTCTCACTTTCTGTCTCTTTGTCTCCCTCTGTCTTTATGGTGAGCAAATGTGCTCTATAGCAAAAACCTCTCTTTAAAAAAAAAAAAAAAAAAAAAAAGGCTGAGGCCAACAGATGGCATGGAGTGATCACATTGGATCCCACATGACTAACTCTGTGGTTCAAGTCCTAGACCTGGTGGCTAGAAACTCACACTGGGTGTGTGTGTGTGTGTGTGTGAAAGAGAAGGGACGGAGTGGCCATCCTCCTTGGGGCTTGATTTCTCACGTTCCCCTTCTTTTTCTGTGTGATGAGTGCATGTACCTTATAGTAAAAACTAAAACAACAACAACAAAAACATGGAAAATATTCCCTAGAGACTTTCGAGGGAGCATGGCCCTGCTAACATCCCTTGATTTTGGACCTCTGACCTCTAGAACTCAGAACATTTCTGTTGCTTTAAAATGCTCAAATTGTGATACTTCGTTACGGCAGCCCCAGGAGACTAGAACAACTTATCCTTTAAAGTATAAATGGTGGGGAACAGCAGATGGCATAATGGTTACATTACTGAACTCCCACATGGTCAACCGTGGTTCAAGTCCTGGACCCAGAGGCTTGAAACACACTGGGCGCATGTGTGTGTGTGTGTGCCCAAAAATCACAAGAGAGGAGTGGAGGAGAAGGGACTGCAGCATGGCCATCCCCCTGGGGGGTGATTTCTTGCTTTCTGTCTCTCTGTCTCTCTCTCTCTGTTTCTGGAAAGTACATGTGCCCTATAACAAATGTCTCTCTTTCTCTCTCTCTCCCTCTCTCTCTCTCTATATATATATATATACACACATACATGCATATATATCTGTGTGTATATATATATATATGTATGTGTGTGCGGGTGTGTGTGTGTGTGTGTGTGTGTGTGTATATATGCATACATAGTGGTACATATATGTATGGTGATCGTGAGTTGGAAGTGATCTTAGAAAGCTGCTAGTTCAGTAATGTGAAAATATGTTCATTCCTTGTTTTCCACCAAGGGAAAGAGGTTCCTTGATGATAATAACAAGCTCTCACCATTCCTAGGGACTGAATATATCACTATGGTCACTATTGCTATTGTTTTTTTAAGATAATTTCTCGACATGTCATAATCCTCCTGCCTTAGGCTCCTAAGTAGTTGGGACTATAGGCCCATGCAACCTTGCCTAGCTATTAGGGTAGGCTGGGAATTGAACCGGGACCTCCCATGCAGCTGTAGTTTGCTAGCAGTAGAACAATCAGCATGTAGTATTGCAGCTTGGCCTCTGTTATATTCTTTTACTAGATGTCTCCTTTAAAATGAGCCTTGGAAATACAAAATGTAGTAATATTACATTACACAATGTAGTAAATAAATTTTGATGTGGCTTTAAAAAACACATAAAATTATAATTCCATTCATAGTTGAGAAGTATAATAAAGCCATTGATCAGAAATGTATTACTATAGTAATTTTATAACACAAAGAAAATTAGTTTTTAAATAAGTGTTGTTATTGAAAAAAGCAGAACCTAGGCTTAGAAGACAATAAAAATGACTTTCAATATCTTTTCTTATTTTAACAATAATATATGTCATTTCATAGAAAATTTAGAAAATGTTTTAAAAAATTCAACCACAAAGCCATGACCCAGAGATAACCATTATTAGAACTTCATGTCTTTTTTTTTTTTTTTTTTTTTTTTTTTTTTTTGAGAGGTTTTTTGCTATAGGGCATGTGTGCTCGCCAGACAGACAGAGACAGAGAGATAGTAAGCGAGAAATCACCCCCCAGGGGGGATGGCCACGCCGCAATCCATTCTCCTCTCAGGATCCTGGGCACGCACGCACATGCGCCCAGCGTGAGTTTAAGCCACCAGGTCCGGGACTCGAACCGTGGTCGACTACGTGGGAGTCCAGCGACATAGCCATTACACTAACTGCTGGTCCCAGAACTTCATGTCTTTTTAAAAAAAGTTGTTTCCTACTGCTATTTGTGATAGTTTTCAGGTGTTAGCCTAGGATAGGCTACCAAAACATTTGGTCAAACACCCATGTAGATGCTTTTGTGAAGGTATTTTTTAGATGAGGTTAGCATTTAAATTGGTAGACACTGAGCAATGTGGGTGGACTTCATCCAGTCTGTTGAAAGTCATCAGAGAAAAAGACTGAGGTCCTCCAGAGAGGGAATTCTGCCTTCAGACTGTCCTTAGACAAAAGCTGTAACATTAATTCTTGTCTGGTTCTCTAGCCAGCCAACTTGCCCAGTCGTTTTCAGACTTTCCAGCCCTCACATTTCATGAGCCATCCTTACAATCTCTCTCTCTCCTCTTTCACACTATCTGCACACACACACACACACACACACACACACACACACACAAACACACAGATTTGTCCTGTTTGTCTGGAGAACCTTGACTAATACACTGTGTCACAGATTTCCACAGATTCCAGAGCGTAAAGCAACACCACCAGGTGGTTCATGGCTCTGTAGGTCACAAATCCCACAGGGTGTGAACAAGCTTCCTGCTCAGGGTCTCCCAGACATAAGATGCCAGCCATTCTGAGTTCTTGTCTGGATGCACTGGGAAAAATCCACTTCCGAGTGCGTTCTGGGTGTTGGCGGAATCGACTTTCTTCCTATCAAACAGAGTTCCTGTGTTACTCTGGTCCTTTTCCCATGGATCCTCCATCTTCAAGCTACCAAGGACACCGATCTGCCTCTGTCTCTGGCTTCTCCTTATACTACCAGCTGAAGAAAGCTCTGTGGTCTTAAAGGGCTCACGTGATGGGGTTGGGCTCACTGGGTGATTGTCTGTTTGCCATATAATGTAACTTAACTGAAGGAATGATACCTGATCATTGTCACTGACCAGTTCTACTCACACGCAAGGTAAAGGAATGGCACAGAGGAGAGGGCCCTTGGGGTCACCTCAGAATCCTGCCCCTGACCTTTCCAGTTTTCAATACAAATATTCCCATGTTGTTGAGATCTTATGGTTCATAGGAATTATTTTCTAACTATAATAATGTAATATTTCATATATTATAAAAATCTTTGGAAATTAAAAAAATCAAAGCAGAAATTAATGAATTAGAAAAGAGAAAAATAATAGAAAATTCATATATCAACCCAACAGCTAGTTCTTCAATGTATTCCTTAAACTGTTCTCCAACCTCACCCAACACCACCATTTCCTTTCTTAAGACAACTCCCTGACATTGTTAGATCACTCTAGGCAATGTTATGTTCTCTGAGGAGCAAATCCATAAGAGTATTTTAAGGATTTTATTTCCCCAAATTGGATGATTTCTATAAATGGATGGACTGGGAATGGATTTCTGCAAAGGGACCAATGTTTAAAATAAGGCTATGTTATCTCAAATTACCAGATTCTCAAGCTGCTCTTCAGAAGTTTGATCTAATAAACTTTTTATCCTGTGTTTTTAGGCAAATGGGCAATAGTTTAGTCTCAGCAGAGTCCTTGTTCCTGTCCCTGGGACTTTGCAGAGGTAGTGAATTAAACTATTCATGGGCTCAGGGTACTGATGAACCATTAAAATATAAAATGTGAAATAACTTCCATTTTAGTCAGATTCTGCTTAGCTATACCAATGAAGATAAAAGATTCAGAGGCAGCCAGACCCTAAGAGAATTACCCCATGATGCTGCCAAGAAGAGAAAAAGTATCCTGGTAATAAGTAGGTGGGTGGATGCATACTCACAAAGAGATATTTTCTTTGCAACACTGTGTGCAATAATGAAAGTTTAGAGGCAGTTCATGAACAATAAAACAATACAAAATGAATTATAGTTTATCTACTCGGTATCTGGATTAGGATGTGCTAGGTCTGTAGGTCTGTCATAAAAGGATGCAGATGAGGTTATGTGGGCAGAATTTTGACTGCCCATCATCTTCCACCCATGGTGTTACATCTGAAAATGCTACGTTGCATGGTAAGAGAGAATGAAAGTTGCAGATGGAATTGAAGTTGCTAATCAGCAGACCTTGAAATAGAAAAAGTGTCCTGGATTGTCCAGGTGGGCCCATTGCAGAAACCCTTGAAAGCAGAGAGAGAGGCAGAATGAGAGAGATGTAATGTGGAGATAAGACAGGAGAGATTCAAAGAGTAAGAGACACCCTACATCTCCCTTTAACTGGCTTTGAAGATTTACTCAGAGGCCCGAAGCAAAGACAGGCATGTAGGCAGCCTCCAGAAACTGTGACCTGACCTCAGCTCACAGTGTGCCAGTACAGTGGGGAGTCAGTCTTGCAACAGTAACAGTGTGGTGTGCAAGGAAATCAACTCCCTACCCAGAGGTCCCAGGAAGGAGCACAGCATGGTGGACATCTCAGTTTTAGTCCAGTGACCCAGATGTCAGACTCATGACTTGCAGAACTTTCTGGAGATAAATATGTCTTCTTTTAAGCTGCTAAGTTTATGGTGGTTTGCTCTGACAGCAAAAGAAAACCAATAAAATAATTGATAGGAAAAAGGAAGTTGTTCAGTAATATGCACAGTATGATCCCATTTTTGTTTTGAAATATGTAAATGTACACACATATATATATATTATTAACACACATATATGTATATATTATATATATATACATATATACATATACATATACATATATATATATATATATATATATATATATATATATATATATGTTTTTATCACAGGGTGTGTGCACTTCCCAGAGAGGAGAAAGAGAAATACAGAGAGAGAGTAAGTGAGAAATCACTCCCATGGGAGGATGGCCATGCTGCAATCCATTCCCCTCTCTGGATTTTGGGCATGCGTGCACATGTGCCTGGCATGACTTTGAAGCCACCAGTTCCTGGACTTGAACCATGGTTAACCATGTGTCAGTCCAGTGCCTTAACCATCATATCATCTGCTGGCCCCATATATACATTGTAATGTTGGGACAGAACACAATTGTGAGCAGCAGGTATCTCCAGGGTATAGGAATGTGAGAGATTGAATGACATTTTAATTTATATAATTATATATTGCGTTAGCATCTTACAATGAGCATAACTAATTTTGAATTTAAAATCAATTTAATAATTTGTTTAATTAATTGATTGATGGTATAGTGTGAGGCTGACTACAGTCCTGCAACACTGCCCACGACTGGGTAGAGAAAGCTCCGGAACATGGTTTCTCCATAGATTAATATAACTCTAGGAGAATTTCTCCCTGTATCCAGTTTCCCTAAGCCACATTTTTTACTTGTATCTCTAGTGGCATAATTGAATAAAAACTAATTATTGCATGTTTTGTGGATCATGAGTTTTTACATGTGATGTTACTCAGAAAGGGTTGGATAGTCAGGGACAGGACCCTGCTGCAGCCCAATAGGCAGACAGCCCTAGTGAGTATTAATTAACAAAACAAGGCCAGAGTCTTAGGATTTCCTTCTTAACTTGTCTTCACAAGGAACAGAAGTAGTTACAGGAAGCTAAAACTGGATATGAAAATAAAATACTAGAAAAAATAAAAAGATTAGAAAAGAATAAATAGAATATGAAATTTTAAAAATGGGAATTTTTATTTTGCCTTTCCTATGACTTAGATTTTGTTTTGACTTTAAGGAAATAAGCATGGTGGGTCAGACAGTGGTGAAGCTGTAAAACCTGACATTGTACAAGGTGGGCCGATATGGGAAGGTTCCAGTTTATGTCCAGAGACCTTCCTGAGCTCACCAGGCACCTATGGGCCCATGGTCTGGGGATGCCAGAAGGTGCAAGTGGATTGTAATATCAAGGCCCTGTTGGGAGTACTGTGGCCTCTCTATTTCTCTGAAGAAATAAATAAACAAAATGATAGAAATATTCAAAAAGCAAGTAAAGACAGAAAAAAACTATAATAAGATAAGAATTAGTGTATATAATAAAATGAAAAGAAATGAAAGTAGGTTAATGGTTAAGAGTTTACTATGGAAATAGTTAAGATTAAGACATACGAAGGTGAGATATTTGTAATACCTGTGAAAAAATTACATAGGGGCAACAGAGTTGAGCAAGCCCACTTTTCTTCCTAGGCACACACCTATTAGTTTGTCAAGGGTGAGGTGGAATAGCTTCCCTAAGGAGCAGAGACCCGAGACACACTGCTAAATGCCATTCTAATCCCCTTGGTCCTTGCTCCCGTTTGGATGCCCATACCCCTGATGAGAGACATCTTCAGCTACTTGGGAATCCAGGAGGTTGGACTTGTTAGAGCTGTGAATACACACTCTTAGTTTAGTGCTGGCAACAGCTTCAACATAGCTTGGCACAGAAAAACTCTCCCCAGGTCTCCTCCAACTGAAATGAAAGATTTGGAATCCATCAGCACATTGATGGCAGTGGAAACTCTGCAAGAGGACACCTCCTCCGTGGGAGCATATGGCTTCCAATTAATTGAAGAATTGCACATTTAAGGTGTGTGATATTCTCAAGGAGGCTAGCATCTGGTCCTGTTTTGACTAATATGAAAGAGTTTAAGAAACTGGGCAAATGCTAATAAGCTTTACACACACTTTTTAAATTGATGATCTTTATGTTAGACTTTCAAAAGATGATTATTTTACAAATGTCTTTAGCAGCAGTTCCTTATTAAGGTGATAGCAATAATACCTGACACGTTATTCATGCCAGTCTTATTTTACCCTAAAATAAGCTGCATCATGAAGATACTATAGTAATAATAATGAAGATAGCTTTTTTGCTTTAAAAGAGTATAGAAACTCTTGGGAAAGACAAGCAAGTGTGTAGTAGAGGTGAGTTCTGTGTACTAAGGAAATATACTGCATATACTGAGGTCTCACGGAGACTTCTGGGAGAGGGTAATCCTGAGCTGGGTGATTGATGAAGGGCAAGCAAGAACATGGAAGTGTTAGACACCATGATCCACTCAGGAGACAAGGAGTAGTTCAGTAGAACTGAAATATAAACTTCGAGTTTGGGAAACAATGAGGAATAAAATCTCACAGGTTGTCAGGGGCAGATCATAAAAAATGTGCCGTGAGAGTCACCTAATTTTGCTGGGTACGTGATCAGAAATCATAAGAAGAGAAGGGAGACTAGCCTGTAGTATAAGAAGCAGAGTTTGGGGTGGGTATCTGAGAGATTTAAAAGTTGAGTGGTCTGAAAAAGATTTTGGGAGCCCAAATATGCAAGGGAGTTTTAACAACAGGAAACACAGAAAAAGAAAAGTTGTTGGAGTTGTAAGTGTGGAAAGTAGCTTTGAGGGATCTTTAGTCAATCTTTTTAGATGGATTCTGAATAATCCATGACTTCTTTAAAAGGCTCTGTAATTCTCACTCAGCTGTCAGAGTGACTCCACATGTCTCAAAAAGCCTCTGACTCTTCTCTGCCTATGGTGGCATAACCATCATCCATAGACCAGTGAATTCTAAGAGATTCATAGAGCAGTTATCCAGTGGAGATGGCCATGCCACAACCCCTTCTCCATTCTCCTCTTGGGATTTTGGGCACCCACACACATGTACCCTGCGTGAGTTTTAAGCTGCTGGGTCAGGGACTCAAACCACAGAAAACTATGTAAGAGTCCAGCAATATAACCATTGCACCATCTGCTGGCCCCTCGCTATAAATTATTTTATATATATATATATATATATATATATATATATATATATATTTTTTTTTTTTTTTTAAGAGGTTTATGCTATAGGGCGCGTGTGCTTGCCAGACAGACAGAGAGAGACAGAGAGACAGAAAGCGAGAAATCACCCCCCGGGGGGATGGCCACGCCGCAATCTCTTCTCCTCCATTCTCCTCTCGGGATCTTGGGCACACATGCACATGTGCCCGGCATGAGTTTTAAGCCATTGGGTCCGGGATGCGAACCGCAGTCGACCATGTGGGAGTCCAGCGACATAGCCATTAGGCTAACTGCTGGTCCCACCCCTTGCTATAAATTTAAAGTGCTACTGTTACCAGAGAATGGCTCAGATGGTCAAAACTGTTAGAGCTTTTACTTTTTAATCCAACCAAACAGAAAAAAAGCAGACCTACAAATGAAATTATTTAGTCTGCTTTTAATCATAACCAAAATTGAATTGGTCACTCAAGTATTTCAAATACTAAGACATAAACAAGTCCAGTATCTAAAATACACAGAACCTAATTTTAAAAATGCACTAAATTGAATTCCATAGTAACTTAAAATTTGCATTTCAATTACTTGATAATAATTCAAAGCCGTGTTTTGCCTGTGGGTGGGGTCTGACCCACAGACAGAAAGGGCTTGACCAGGCCTAGGGCTCTTCCTGACCTAAAGAGTAGACGCAGTTGTTGAGAATCTTGTGTGTAAGGCACTAAAACAGGTGCGACAAGGCTTTTAGCTTACTTTTGTTTTGTCTTTCTTTTGTAACTGCAACGGAAAGACTTTTCATTACTGTGTACTATTATAGAGAATATAGCAAGATAAAAGTGGAAGTGCTTATATGTATAAGGATGCATATTAAATTATTAGTTAGAGGACTTTTTCCCCTCTTAGTTTAACAGCAGGAAGACAGGCAATTTTCAACAGAATAATTCTGGCATTGTTCCAAGAGGTCGAGCTGCTTGAAGCAGACAATCTGCAACCCTCACAGAAGGGGTTTGCTATTATATGGTTCAGAAGAAGAACTGATAACAGCCAATTAAAGACCCAATCTTCTTCCAGTCCTTTAGCCAAGCAGACTCAGAAAAGAACTGTGAATACAGTCCATTTTATATAACATTATAGGGAAATCAAAGGTGAATGAAAACTCCCAAGGTTTTAGTGTGCTAATATGATAATTTGATGATAGAAACTGAATCCATACCTATCAAACTACCACTAAATTATAATTGCCAAGTTCACCATGCCATTATAATTGCATTCTTAAATACTGTTAATGGTAATAGAAGTTATTTGTACATAACAAGAGGAAAATGAAAACCTTATAGAGATAATTTATTCTTATTTTTGATCATTTGCATCACTCTGCTTAAGATTTTTGTCTATCAGCTCCTCTAGGGGGAGTTCTGTGGAGTAAGAAGGGGAAAAACCTCCATGCACTGTTAAACCCATTAATTTTCAATGATATATTTTAAATATAATTTTGGAATTATCTGTTTTATTGGAAATAGTGTTTAGGTATGGTCTACTTATGTAACTTACTGATAAGATATCGGATTAAGGTTCATTTCAATAATTTTCATGCCTAGCATTGCAGCAGTTGTGACCATGCCCCTTGGTTGCCCAAAGGCACCATGAATAGGAATCCATAGGAGCAATGGGGCCCAGAGGTGAGCTGAGGCAGACGTTAATTTTGATAGCATGAGGTACTTGTCTGTTCCTGCAGACCTGCCTATGCTCAAGGGGCATCTCCAGGCCTCCTGGTTCCTACCCAGGTTCTCACACACGGCTGCTATCCGCACTGTGCTGCAGTGATGTAGGGCTGGTTAGACAACTGGCCTCTCCTCTCCCTGGCTGCACAATAACCAAGCTGTAGCCTCCAGTATAGCCGTCCTTCCCAATGTCTGTGACTTCTCATTAGCGCATCTGATGTTGCATAGCCCTTAACATGTTCTTTATTTATTTGTGGAGGTACTGCTCAAATCTCTTGGCATGTTTTTGCTTTACCTAGTATTGAATCGATCTTCTCCTCTCTCTGTCTTTCCCTTTATACTTCCTTCCTTCCTTTCTTTTTCTCTGATTTTCTTCGTAGGAGCTACTCAGTCACTAGCAGAAAGTAGAGCAGTAGATTCCAAATATAATTTTCAGAGGAATAAACATCTTGAAAAGGGACTCATTAAGCTATTTTCCATTTTTTAAAGAATGTGTACATTTATTGATTTATTTCCTCCATGAGCAAGAGGGACACAGAGGTAGGAGAGATGGAGGGGAGAGAGAGAAGGTGGGAGATAAAGTGAAAGAGAGAGCACTTTCAACAGGGTCTTGATATTGCAGTCTGTTCCCAGCCTCAGTCAGCCCTGGATCAAGGGCACGTGCATGCCTGGTATACTCAAGGAGGTCTCCAGATGCAAACCTGGAGTCCTCCCATGTGGGTCAGCCCTAGCAGAGTGTCATACTTCCGTGCTCCACCCCTATCTGGCTCCCCGGCTATTTTCTCATCTTCACAACCTCTAGTATATGTCACATATTTATGTGCAGGAAGAGTACCATCACTATCTTAGTAAGCTTCCTTTATCTCTGCTGGGATCATCAGGTTGAACCACAGAATGCTTCTGTTTTCATAAGGAAAAAATAGCTGAATGTTGGTAGTTTCATGTGGTTCGACCTAAACAAGCAACACAGCACGGTAATGTTGATTAGCTCAAGCTAAGTAGAAGCTTTTATCAGCTGTTCATCCATTTAGGTCATAACTAAATGGAAATAGCAATTATTAATTGTTTAATAAATACAGTTTGTCTGATGGATAGAGAGTCACTAGTTGAAGGAGACCTTAGCTGGTGAAAAAAAAAATGAGGGGAGCTGTGGCAGGAAGTCAAGCCTATTTGTAATTCAGCTAGATGAAATATGTGAGTCATCACTGAGGAGAAACTCTGGTACCTTTCAGCCTGAGAGGCGTTGTAGTTTAGTGACATGAAAACCATGGACTTAGAGACTTAGAGACTTACTGAGACACAGTTCCTCATCTTTACAAGCCAAGTAACAGTATCTCCTTAAAGAAGTGTGACTGTGATGATTATATTTATAGGCTTGCACAGAAATGGCAACCAATTGATGACAGTTATCATTCTTGGTGTTATTAAAATTTTTTATAATTATTACTGGTGCTATGACTAGTTTATTTGTCATTCTTATTTTTCACATTACTCTCCGCCTATAATCTAAGTGTGCAGAACTTGTTTCAGTTTCGTGATTGTACCTGATTAATTCAATAAAGTTACTACTTAACAGTAAATAATATTATTATATTACTTTTTCCCCTTAAATAGCATATTATTTTCCAGGAGAATGGTTTTATTATGCTCATGTGAAACATTCTCTTAACTATTGACTATCCTATTTATCCTTTAGTATGACTCTCTTAACAGAAATGTGACTTACTCAGGAGATAAGCCCAGAACTCCTAAAATAGGTTAAGGAGTTCTGCTTAAGAGCATGCTGAATTTTGTACTTATAAGTCATCTATGACACTTGTAACTGCTCATCCAAAGACTATTACTTCTGTTAGATTCTAAAGGTGCTGGAACATTTGTTCTAGTAAAGGGTAAATATTTTTGGTTTTGTGGGCTGTATGGTCTCCTTCACCGGTACTCAACATGGCCAGTGTGGCTCTCAAGCAGCCATAGACAGTATGTAAATGAGGGCGAATGACTGTGTTCCAATAAAACTTTATTTATAAAAACTGAATTTAGTCAAGACTGTAGAATTTGTAAGATTTGGCCACAATTAACTTATTTTATTTTTGCCTACAAGCTAACATTAATAAAAAAAAATTCTGGATGTACTAGAAGAAATCACACCATCATTGTCTCAAAACCCTGTGCACCAGGCATGGATGATGATGCAAAGACAACACCTCAGTATGGGGCATCATTGTCTCACTTGTGCATTTCAGTTAATAACTCTGTAAACAATACTGGGAAACACTGAGGACCTGCTTCATCCTGTCATTTCTGTTCACATGGAACCAAGGACAGCTTGCAGTGGGCCGCAGGAAAGGCAGTTCTTACCATTTACCTCCATACTAGCGGTAGGAGCAGATATTCACAATGTGGCTGTTGAAAGCAATACTCATATTTTCTTAGTTCATACAAATAGCTGGTTTTCAAAACAGCTTTATCTGTTTATATTTTAGAAATCAGTTAAATTTATTAATAAGCCTTGTGATAAATAAAGTGTGTAATATTATATTTGTAAAACTAGTCCATGTTCTACCTTCTCATACCAAAAAAAATGTTGTCTAGAAATGCACTTATAAAGCAATAGTAAACAAAAATGATTCTCTGTTCTCATTTTTATTCACACATTCACAGCCATGCACACATATGTAGAAATAGAAACACACGCTCTTTCTGATGAAAATAATTTGAATGATCTGGGAGATATTAATAATTCATACTGACTTTGAAATTTGACACAGAAATTGCTGAAACACATTTACTTAATCACTATACAATAAATAAATGCCAAATGTCTCTGTTTTTTAAGGACTTAAAAATCAATAGCCATGTTATAATCTAACAGAAGTAATAGTCTGATATTTTCAACTCAAGAATCTAGTTTAAGTTGATCACAACTAGCCATGGTTAGTTTTGAAAAGAGAAGAATTCTGAAACAAGAAGTATTCAGAAGAGGGAAGACAGACTTTCTTACGTTTGATGGTCTCCAAGTGGTCTCTGTCCAATGGACTTTATCAAGGGCTCTGGTCGGATTGCTACCTTTGGTGATGTTTTGGGACTCGAGTCTGATTCTCCACTCTCCTCGTCACCCATGGCTTTAATGTAACTCCCACTTCTCATTCTCCTACAGGGTATTTCTTCATCTTTGCCACCAGTGGGATACCCTCCCCATTCATCTTGAGGCACCTAGGAGAGAACAGACACACAGCATGCGTCAATCATGTCATGGAGAATTGTGTTACTGGCTCTTTTGAAGAAACACACTGTCTGCCATTCCTTAAAGACATAGTGCTTTTGGTTATTTACCATGAAAAGTTAGATGCATAAAGATAGATGCTTCTTGTAGGGCTCTGTCATTCAATTCCTGAAAGGACATTAATATAAAATTATTGTGTTTTTTTTTTTCAGATTATAAAGGTGGTAGATAAACATCATGAAAAAAGTGAGAAATATTAGAAATGTAAGAGAGAAAAAAAAAACTACTTGTAATCTCATTAGTGGGACAAAAACCACTGCTAACTTAACATTTATTTTCGTATGGTGTGTAAAGAAATTGAAATTTAGAAAACTAAAAGTAGAAAAGAAAAGAAAGAGAAAAGGAAAAGAATAAAGTTCCTTTATTATTGTAAACTTATCTCTTTATTGCAAGCTAATGAAAGAATGGTGGTTGGGCCAGCCAGGTGGTGTGGTGGTTAAGGTAGCTGGATCCCACATGGCTGAGTGTTCGGTTCATGTCCCTGACCTGGTGGCTTCGAAAATACACTGGGTTTGCATACATGCACTCCCAAAATCCTGAGAGGAGAATAGAAAAGGGATTGTCGTGTGACCATCCCCCCTGTGAGGTGATTTCTCTCTCTTGTGAATGTATGTGCCCTATGGCAAAAACCATAAAAAGGAGTAGAGGTTGAATTCTAGAAATCAAATTATTGCATATATACAAAATCCTTGCACTCATAGAAGAAAAAGGATACTGCATCTAGTTCACAGTGCATGCTATGTGGTACAGAAATGAACAATTTGATGTGTTATATTTTGCCACTAAAGGAAGGATACTCACTCAATATATTTCTGTTGAGTTTCTAGTTGAGGTCAGGCTAAGCCATAAAGAAGATAAAGCAGGTCAGGACTTTGGTATTGACTCACTATACATGAAACGTGAGATCTCCGCTCTACAATGAGCCAAAAAGTCAGGGAACTTGCTGAAGACAATGTTTCTAGCAGTAGGAGCCTGTTATATGCAGCCCAGGGCATGGCTTTTCTTTCTTGGCAGTTCACTAGCTTTGGACAGCCACCCTGAGGCTCTCAGTAAAGTTGGCTCCATAGGTCAAATTCACATTTATAAAGCAAAAAAAAAAAAACCCCAAAAAAACCAAAACCAAAACACAGTGTGCAACAGGTGAATGTTATGACACCAAAATAATACACAGCACCTCTACTGTCACCTGTTTACCTGATTGAACAGACAGCCTTTTAATTGAAAGTACCTTGTATTCATTTCCTAAATAACAACAGTTCTGGAGTCAAAGGACTTAATGCAGTTTGTTTCTTATGCTAAAGAAGGCAAACTTCTGAAACTTAGAAAGTCTTTACAATGGATGTAAAATATTTATAAAATACATATTTCATGGTAAAGAGCACATGTGTGTGTTCAGGTGCATGCATGCATATACGCACACACATGAGAGAGAGAAGCACTCTCAACAGGGTCTGGTCCATGCTATCCTTCCTTCAGTCCATCAGGATCTTGGGCACATGTGCCTGCCTAGAGCATTTTAGATCCAAGGGGCAAGAGATCTGAACCATGGTTGGTTACGTAGCTTTTAGCACTGCAATCTGGTATGCTGCAGACTGTACTACAGTTGGGCCATTTGCTGTAAAATATCTAGAGACTCAGGTATATTCTTTATATCATCCTACCACCCTGTTATCTTTCTAGTCTTAATATTGTCCATGAGATAATTTGTCAAGCACTTCCAGCAAACACCTGGGTGACTGGTTGAAAAGGCAGCCTTTCAGTTGAAAGCAGCTTGTATTCATTTCCTAAATAACAAGCTATAACATTGCTTCGGCAGATCTGACATTTTCCATGTTACAGCCAGGTACGGAAGTCAAGGGAGAGGGGAAAACATTGCTTTTTTGCATTTACTTACACATTCTGTGCGTCTAGCCCAGTCAAGCAGTAACTTCACTTACTGCTTATCCCCTGTGGCAAGGTGCAAGCATCTTGACACCATGCGGTCTCTCAAAGACCCTGTGGGTAATGACTTAGATAATATCTATAGCTTTAAAAAAAAATCACTACTCCCCTGAGTTGACTTAGGTACACCGAACCACACAGCAACCTGGTAATAATTTGTAGCACTAGAAGATCCAGGCATTGGGAGGAGTAGAGGGTTTAACAGAATGGAAAGTTACAGGTTCTCATTCCTGCTCTAAGAGGCTCTATGAGTCAGGAGAAGTATCCTCAACTGCATATTAGTGAGATTGGGTAAGTGGTGTCTACAGTCTTCTTCCTCTTTTTATTTTTGTAAAATATTTATCATCTAGTACTCTGTGCCATTTCCCACACAGGTTAAAAGAAAAAGGAATATAGGCCATGTTGAAAGGATATTGTGAAATATTAATGACCTGGTCAAGGCAAAAGTCACCTAGAATAAATTACAGAGACACTAAAGTTTCAGGTAGATTAAAATATATACCTGGTGGTATACAGAGGGCTCTTTCAGCAAGAAATTAGCAATTGAGAACATAGGCATGTATTTGCCCATGTAGGATTCTAATTTCATAGAAGACATCATTTCCTGACAGGGAGGATATTTGAGCAGTGGGGGCAAAAATGACAAGTGAAGAATGAAGAATTAATTTCTCTGGGCATTTAACAACACTCATCCATGTGTTTTTTTTACAAAAAGGCAGTTTTCAAAACAACTGGCATGGTGAAGAGAGACATGGGGAAATAGGCATTTCTGTACCTTCTTACACCAGGTGAGAAATGCCTGTTTCCTCATATCTCTCTCCATCATGCCAATTATTTTAATGCCATCCTCTATAACATTAATATTGTTCCCTCTTTTTTCCCCAAGTGAATCATTTGCCAATCTCTGATACTGAATTTTAATGTCTTGGGTGCCTTTGTAGAAGTTAAGTTGCTGGGCAGGAGCAGTCTGGTGTTCAGATAATGCCAGAAAGATTGGACTCTCGTTACCATCTTTGTGGTATGATCTGAACACCAGACTGCTCCTATGAAAAATAAAACAACTTAAAAAAAATTCGTTCACCCCCTCTCATGAATATCCTTCCATGGTCAAATACATGGAATATTGATCGTAATAGTTACTGTAATATTCTTTTGGATAGTTGAATAGTATTCCTTTTATGGTTGTAATAAACATTTTATGCCAACCTCTATGATATTAGCATTCTTCCTTCCCTTTTCCCAATGAATAGTTTGCCAATCTCTGTGCCATAGGGCGCATGAGCTCACTGGAGAGGAGTGAGACGGAGAAAGACAGGAAGAGGAAAAGGAAGAAATCACTCCCCAGAGGGAATGGCCACAGTGCAGTCCCTTCTTCTTCACCCTCCTCCTAGGATTATGGGCATGCACACATGTAGGGATATGTTTGGATAGAGGCCCTGAGGGTGTGGGGACATGTTTTGAGTAAACACTACTTGTCTTTTTGGGCTATGGTAAAACTTTACAGTTTTTTTTTTTTTTTTTCCCTTGCTGTAGGCAGAGCAAAGAGTGAAAATTGTTAGGGGCTTTTTGATAGACACATTTAATGGAATCTAGGAAACATTTTGACCCTAATTGGTAAAGTCTAATTTTTGCTCTACCTTTGTAAGATTCTTTAGTTTTCTTTGGGCGTGGTGGTGTCTTCCCTATGGTGAGATTTTTTAGCCTTATGCATTTTCCCCACTGGACTCCCACATGAATAACTGTGGTTCAACTCCCAGACCTGGTGGCTTTCTTTCTCACTTTCCCTCTCTCTAGTGATCTCATGTGCCTTATAGCAAAAATTAAAATAATAAAAATAATAAAATATTTAAAAAGTAGATATGCCTACATAGAAATAAATCTTATTTATAATAGCCACAGAATAAATGATACTTAGGAATAAACCCAACCAAAGAGGAGAAAGACTTCTACAAGAAAAACTATGAAAAACTGAAAAAAGAAATTTAGTACAAAAAAATGAAAAAAAAATCCATGTGTTTGGACTGGTAGAATCAATATAATCAAAATGTCAGTTCTACGCACATTAATCTACATGTACAAAGTGATTCTGATCCTATTGTCAATGACAGTCTTCAAAGAAATAGGAGAAACAACTATGAAGTTTGTCTGGAATCATAAAAGACCCCATATCAACAACACAATACTGTACAAAAAGAATAAAATAGGAGGCATCTTACTACCTGACTTCAAAATGTATTACGAAGCCATGATAATCAAAACAGCACAAAATAGGCACATAGAACAATGGAACAGATAGAGAATCCAGAAATAAACTCAAAAGCATACAGCCAATTGGTCTTTGACAAAGGATGCAAGGCAATGCAGTGGAGGAAAAGTTTTTTCAGAAAATGATGGTGGAAGAACTGAATAATCACCTGCAGAAAGATGAAACTGGATCTCTATCTCTCACCATTAACAAGAATCCACTCAAAATGGATCAAAGATTTAAATCTAAAGCCTCAAACTATAACACCACTAGTTAGAAAACTTAGGGAAAGTCTTGAAGTCATTGGGATTAGACAAAGATTTCTTAAATAAGACCCCTAAAACACAGGCAATGCTCCCTAAAATAGACAAGTGGAATTACTAAGCTAAAAACTAAAAGCTAAAAAACTTCTTCACAGCAAAGGAAACAATAATTAAAATGAAAAGATAACCCTTGGAATGGGAAAAAATATTTGCAAGTTATTCTTTAGACAAGGGATAACCAGAATACATAAGGACCCAAGCAGCTCACTCATAAAAAATGAATAATTCAGTAAAAATATGGGTAAATGGGTCACAACAGGTGGCATGGTGGTTATGTTGCTGTATTCTCACATGGCCGATTCCATGGTTTGAGTTCTGACATTATGGCTTGAAAATCATGCAGGGTGTGCATGTGTACACAGGTGCCCGGAATCCCAAGAGGGAAATGGAGGAGAGTGGATTATGATGTGGCTATTCCCTCCTCTGGTGGGGACAGGGGAGTAGTTTCTCACATTCCCTTTTTCTCTGGTGAGCACAATCACCCTATGGAAAAACAAAAGCAAAATAAGAAAGGGCAAATGAAACAAAAACAAAACAAAACTAAAACTAAAATTGGACAAAAGGCATATGAAAAAAATGTTCAAAGTCTCTTGTCATAGGGGAAATGAAAATTGAAACCACAATGAGATACCATTTAACCCCAGTTAGATAAGAAAGAAAGAAAGAAAGAAAGAAAGAAAGAAAGAAAGAAAGAAAGACAGACAGACAAGTGCTGGCAAAGCTTTGGTCAAAAGGGAACTCTCTTACACTGTTGGTGGAAAAGTAAATTAGAGCAACCTCTGTGGAAAATAATATGGATGCTCCTCAAAAACCTGCAAATAGAACTACCATATGACTCAGTAATCCTGCTCCTTGGTATTTATCCAAAGGATAGAAAAACACTCAGTCAGAAAGACACTTACATATCCATGTTTATTGCAGCACTATTCATAATTGCTAAGACATAGAATCAACATAAGTGTCCAAAAAACTGATGATTAGGTGATAAACTGTGGCACAAATATATTATGGAATTACTCAGCTACAAGAAAGAATGAGACGCTATCATTTGACACTAAAAAAATACACACCGTATATCTCCACTCTTCATTCACTCTATCTGCACTCTATGGCAGAATGAAAAGGTCTGAAGATATGAAGTAGAGAGGGTAAGTATAGATATCAGAGACTGTAAGGGAGAGAAGTGGATGGTTCATAATGGCTGGTCGAGGGTTGGTGGGAAATGCAAAGGGAAAAAACATTTAACTGACAAAAAAGTAAAGCTATCTGTTGAAGTTTTATATATATATATGTGTGTGTATATATATATATACACACACACACACACACATATATGTATATATATAAAATAGCATCTATAAGATATATACATACATGTATATATACACACATATATACATGTATATCTACATACATATCTACATATATATCTTATAGATACTATAATATACTTACATAATACATCATGAAGATATGTATATCTATCACTGTATATACATACACACATACACCATGATGAGCACTTCATGTAAAATGAGAAATTATTTGAAAACCAAAAATGTAGATATGCCTACATTGTATATAGAAGCACCATTAGAAGAATGAGGAATAGGCATCATTGGTGAGAGATGGTAGGTATGGGCTTTTCACTTCCTTTTATTTATACTTGTATTTTCTAAATTTTCTACATGGACCATAGGTTCCTTTTGTAATAAAAAAAATATTACTTTAAGAAAAGTCATAGTGGTCAGCATGTGGCATGATGGTTTAAGTGCTGAATTCCTACATGGCTGACTGTGGTTGGAGTCCTAGACCCAGCAGCTGGAAAATCATGCCAGGTGTCTGTGCATGTGTGCCCCAAATTCTGAGAGGAGAATGGAGAAGGGATTACAGCATGGCTATGCCCCCTGAGGGTGATTTCTCAGTTTTCCTTCCCTCTGTTTCCCTGTCTATCTTCAGTGAGCACACATATCCAATGGCAAAAAAAAAGTCATAGTCCTCAATGACATTCCATTTCAAAAGAGGAGTTGCACATAAAATGAAACAAATTGTAGTGCAATTAGGGCAAGGGGCAAGTGTAGAAGACAGTACCGAAGGGGTCAGTGGAAGGTTTGGGCAGTGATGAGGTGACTGGTCACCAAGGGAGGCTTCCTGGAGGCTATGTCTTGGATGCTAATTAATTTAAATTTGAGCAGCAGAAAAGTTCAGGCAGAAGTACAGGGCAAACAAAGGTACAGGTTGCCTGTCACCCAGGCTTAGGAAAGCTCACACCATCCAGCTCTTCTGGTGGATGCTCAGGAGGTCAATTCCAGAAAGTAAGGCTGAGGCTAGCTGAAGCCAAATGGAGAAGGGGTCCAACTGCCATGGAAGGAGAGATTCACTTTGGCAGGATTAAAGAATATTTCTGTGAATTAAAAACATGTTTCCATAAAAAACACAAAGTAAAGATTTTTTCCAGCAGCCTGCAAATTAACAAATGAGACCAGCTCATGTATTTCTCCTGACTTAAGAAGCCAATTTTGCAGTCTTTGACAGAAGAAATTGCAATACAGAAAGAGTGTAAGCTGGAGTCAATTTCAGAATACGAAGTCAAATACTAAATACCGATTCCAAAGCATATGTCTTAAGACTATCAAAAGAACAGAAGGCTGTACTAAAATGCCACTATGCCTCAGTAAATAAATCTTTCTTCGTTATATCACAGTGTTAAAAACCTGCAGCCAAATGGGTAAGAGTGGCCCAAGTGCACATTTGGAAATGTTAAGTGGCTGTGTAGCCTGCTGTGACTGCGTGTCCCTTCACAATAGCTATCAGCCTCTCTATATCCAATTTGCAGTGTTTGTTGCATCTAATGGTAATCAATTACCCTAATTATTTATTTGCATACAGTGTTGAGTGACATTCATAATTTCTAAAATTCTTAAGGAATATGTGTACACACACACACAGACACACACACACGCATTTTTATACCCCCTGTGTCTTGCTTTAAGGATAGTTCACCACTGCATAGTAAAATATTCTTTCTTTCTTTCAAGTGCCAAGGTGCAGGTGAAAAGAGCCAGGATTTTATAATAGTATTCTTACTCAGCTGTTGAAACCAAGGAAGAAAACTACCATCCAAAGCTGTGTTTCCCCTGAGGGAAATGTCTTCTTCATTCCTTCAACAAGTTGGCATGTGTGTGTGTTTTAAATGCATACCAAGTATACGAGCCACTGGGGATATAATTGAGAACAAGACAGCTGGGCTCTGAAATCCCACATTTTTACAGTAAATAACAAGGGATATAAATGGGGCCACCTCTGGAGCCATCATGATCTATCTAGGGCAGCTTCAATCGTCCCAATTCTCAGGGAAGCACTACCAGCACTTAGGGCGTCCAGCATTGCTGTTTCTCAGGAACCATGAAGCATCTCACTCAATGAAAAGCAGGCTCATGTCCTCTCTGATTTGGAAAGTCAGGTTTTCCTTCTATAATTACCTGAACTTTGACCCTAACTCTGCTTTATATGTAAGCCAAAGATTTTTTGTTTTGTTTTGTTTTTGTGCATTTTCAATAGACAATGAATTTCTTTCAAGAAGGTAACTACCATGTAAATTGAGGGAAGAGAGAACTTTGTTTTGTTTGGCACTTTACCAGGAATTGCTTACCACTTCCAAAAGTCTCATCAGGACTGACAAAGCCTTTGGTGGTACTGGAGGGGTCATTACAATACTTCTCTACTGGTCTAACTTGTAGCTCTTCAGTTATGGGGCTTCTCCCCCCAGAAACAGGTACCCGAAAGTCTCATTCTTTACATATTTTCTAAAATGTATTTTTTTATTTATTCACTGTATAGCATACAAAATGCATTTTTCCTTCCAGAATACACTATTGATCCAATCAAATATATGTTACCATACCTATCATCTTCAACAGATAATTTTCCATTTTGTGTTTCTTAACTGTTTTAATTCTTTCTTTATTCGCCTTGATTCCCTCCCTCTCATCTCTGCCATTTCCTATCTTTCTCCCATACTGCCTCTGGTGTCCACAATTGCTCTACATGTCTTTGCATTGTCCAATATTTCAGTTTCTGCCAGAGTGCAGACATTCAGTACATACTGAGTGGGGACATACAATGCATTTCTCATTCTTTACTCATTTGTCATAATGTTTTTGATATTTTGTATATTATTTTTTTTAATTTCAGAGTTATTTTCCTCTTCTCTTTTATATTAGAGTTCACTTTTGTGATATGTGTGTGCATGTGAGTGTGTGTATTTGTGCATGTGAGTTATGATTTGGGTCATGGTTTATTCTCCAAAATTTCACGTTTTGGAGTTTGAGATTAGTGGAAGCTATTCCTCAGATAATCATGTGTTCGGACTTTATTGTATCTTTATTGTATTAATCCCATTGTAAAGGTATTAAGTGAAAACGAAATTCCTTCATGCTATCCCAAGGTGATGCCTTTGGGTGTGTGTAGGAAAAATGGAGTCAGGATAGTTTAGTTGGTTCCCATACTTCATATCTTATCATGTTTGGAAGCCACAAGATAAAGAATTCATGTTATTAGTTATAGAGTGCTTGCATGCTTATTATGTAATTATGACTTTGCTGTTTTATGCCATTGAATGTAATGCACAGGTATGTGTATGGCAGTATTGTTTTGGCAATGAGTCATTATTGTATGCAACCCCTTTAAGAGAAAAGGAGCACTTGGCCAGCTGCCCTGCTAGCTAGCCTTGATCAGGTTGGCCTTGGTTCTGCTAGCTCATCCCTGGTGGCCTTGGCTCAGCTCGGCCTTGGCTTGGCTCAGCTCAGTGCTGTAAGCTTAAAGGGGGAGGAAGTGCTCTGTGAGCACTCTCCATGTATGCTGTAAGTCCTAGAGGGAGGAAGTACTATGCAAGTACTGTTGAGAGCTCTCTGAGCTCCTTCCAAACTCCGTCAATAAACAACATGACAACAGTGCCTTGTGTTTTTTTTTTCCAACTCCCTGTGTCTCAGTTTGACCCATTCTTTGAAGGAGGAAAAACCTTGCAAAACAGTGTGATAATGTCATTATGGCAGGGCCCCTATGACTTAGTTCTAGTAAGCATATTAGCAGAGGGAATGAAACCAGAAGGCAGAGAGAAAGCAACCTGGATACAGATCACACTCTTTCCTGCTAAATCTTCTTCCTTCCACCATTTGTGATGACTTTGGGATTTCCAGCCACCAGAATGGTGAGTTATTAAACTTTCGTTTCTTTATAATCCATCCAGCTCATGTGTTTCTATTAACAACACAATAACTAAGACAGTGTGCATGTAGGTAGGTTATAAAAGGGAAAATCCGAGACCAGCAATTAGCATAATGGCTATGTCGCTGGACTCCCACGTAGTCGACTGCGGTTCGAGTCTCGGACCCGGTAGCTTAAACTCACACTGGGCACGTGAGCATGCATGCCCAAGATCCTGAGAGGAGAATGGAAGAGAAGGGATTGCAGCGTGGCCATCCCCTCTGGGGGGTGATTCTCGCTTTCTATCTCTCTGTCTCTGTCTGTCTGGCGAGCGCATGCGCCTTATAGCAAAAACCTCTCAAAAAAAAAAAAGGGAAAATTCATTTTGCTTTTGTATGCTGTAATGATATGCAGTGATAAATATAAAATAAATTTTGCAGCAATCAAGGAGACATTGTGAAATGTTTATTATAAGTGGTCACTCAGTGTGATAAGTTTAAGAGCTATTGCTTGAACTGGACAGATGTTTAAACAATGACATCTAACATAGGTTTACTGATTTCTAATGCGTTCCTTCTTGCTAAAGCAACCTGGATTCAGACCATGCTCTGCCCTACTAACTCCTTCCTTCCACCATTTGTGCTGCCTTTGGGATTTCCAGCCACCAGAATGGGGAGTTATTAAACTTCTGTTTCTTTCCCTCCCTTTACTTCTGCTCTCTCTCTTGGTTTCTGTCTCTGTCTCTCTTTTTGAGAGCTATTCTTTGGGTATTGTTACACATGAAATCAGGCAAATCCATGTTCAACTATATGTTTAAAAATATTTTTGAGGGTCACCTTGTAGCATGGTGGCTAAGACAGCTAGATGACATATGGCCAGCCATGAAGTTTGAATTCCAGATCCTGTGGCTTGAGAAACAGTCCTAGTGCATATGCATGTGTGCCTAAAATCCCCAAAGGAGGGAGAAAGGTGCAAGAGGGATTGTAGTGTGGCTGTTTTCCATGGGGGATGGGTGCTTTCTTACTTTTCCTCTCCCCTTCCTTCCATCTCTGGCAAGCACACACACACACTATGGTAAATTAATTAAAACAAAAAAAGAAAAGAAAAGAAAAGAAAAAAATCTAAAAGTATTCTAACTTGAAAGTGTAAGTGTGATTCACTACGGGGCCAATGACTTCTAGGGAGAGGAAGACTTCTATTTCTGGACCAGTTCAGTTTCAATCAACTCATAAAAGGAGAACCCAAAGTAGTTACTGTAGCTACCAAGGAGCAGGTGGAGTAAGTGGGAAAGTTGAATGTCTGCTAGTTGATCAAAGTCGTAAGGGAAGCAGCATGTAAATAGCTTCATGTGGCATGAGGTAGACTATATCAAGTGATTGCTGAGGTTTCAGTTCTGCTCTTTTTTTTTTTTTTTCAGTTCTGCTCTTTATGGGAACATAGGGGCCTGAAACAGTCCCTAACTGATGCCTGAAATGACTTAACATTAAAAGAGAAAATAAAGAAAAAAAAAACAGACAAAATTTAAAAGAGAAAGAAAAAGGAGCACCAAGATGTGGCATTTTATGTGATCTCCAATGCCTCTGTCTGAGAAAATAAATTGGCTCCCATACTTACTCTGGCTCTTTTTCTCATTAGTTGTGACGTGGACACATTAGTCATAGGAATTCAAATTCTTTTCTGTCTTATTGTTTACTTTGTGTGCAGCCTGTTCTCCTCCATGTGGACATCTTATTGGCCTCTTATCTGTTAACTATGCCATTTTATTTTATTTTCTATATTTCTAATGCTTGGATACCTGGAGTCGTGCTAATTTGGGAGGGATGGCTCCTCCCTCAGGCCAGTTCCTAGGGGCAGTGAATGACTCACCTGAGATCATGCCTTTCACATGCAAACCAAACCAAGATGATCCATGACCCACATCCTCTAGGGGGCTCCACCCTCAGACCACTTTGCCTGCTTTCATTACCCTGGGGCTGGAACAGCACCTGGGCCCCATAGCCCCTGAAGCCCTTAGGCCAGTCCTAAACCTGCTAAACATGCCTTGGCTCTTCTTTCCTGCAGAAACAAGAGTGAAGGTTTCTGCCCATTTTCTCTCACTCCCTCTGCCACCTGTCTTGCCCTGTGTGCTGCTGTAGCATGGGGTGCCCCTTTTCTTGCAGTCAGTGAGTAGCAAACTGTCTTTTGAATGATGATTGTCTCCTGACCTCTCACCCAACCTTGATCTTAATAGCACTCCATTTCAACATATCCTGTGCCTAACTATGTGTACCTGGCCTCAACGGATCACTTCTGCTCCTCTCACCCTCAGGCTATTATTGTCATCTCATGCAGGACAGGCTGGGTGTCTATTGAGGCCTGCTGCATGTCAGACATAATTTCCACTCATTCTGGAAAGTCTCCACAATGTGGTGCGTACTAGGATGTGCCACCTTGTCCTCCCTTCAGGACCATAGTGCTGCTCTCCCAGGCTGGCTGCTGGCAGCTAGCAGTGCAGTTGATATCCAGGGCACGCCCTTAGCAGTAGAGAGCTGCCTTGACCAAGATACCCTCCCCTGGCAAGGTCACATTTATTATGATATGAACTGTGGCCCCACAAAATTACTATGTTGAAGGGCTACCCGCTCTCCCTGGTACTTCAGAACGTGACTATATATGGAAACAGGGTCGTACAGGGGTGGCTAAGTCAAAACGAGGCCAGTGGGGTGGATCCCTAATCCAGTCTGACTGGTGTCTTTATAGGAAGAGATTAGGACACAGACATGCACAGAGGGACAAGTCTGTAAGAACACAAGGAGAAGATACCATCTATAAGCCAAGGACACAGGCCTTATCCTGCCTGTCATCCTGATTTCCTACTTCCAACCTCCAGAACTGTCAGAGAACTACTATCTATTATTTCAGCCACCCGTTCAATGGTGCTTTGTTATAGCAGCTGAACTGACTCTTATACCATCTAGTGGCTCATAAGCATGCACACTGCAAAGGTCTGTGGCTCATTTCTGGTCTACTGAAGTTCACATAGCTCCTGAGTTCTCCACAGAACCCACTGTAACCTCTCCTGCATCTCACCCTCATCCTCTGCTTTTATAGGTGGTGCTCCTTCACTGAGCGCACTCCCCCGAAGTTCATAACATAAATGTCATCTCAGAGGACCCTGAGTGACAACAGTAGGTGCACTTATAGCTCTCCACTTCCATGAGAAAAATGTATACTGAGAATCTAAATTACATTTCCTGGTGCAAAGCTAATGAGAAGCAGAGTTCAACCAAGTCTGTCTTGTTCCAAATCTCATGTTCTTAGGATTGCACCAGTGGTTTTCAGCTGGGTAATAATTCTACCCCCAGAAGATTCTGGGCATCATATAAAGATATGTTTGATTGTCATCAAAATGCTTGTGCTACTGGCATGTTGTGGGAAGAGTCCAGGGATGCTTAACATTGTCCAAGGCACAAGACAGATACAAGAGAATAATCAAGGACAAATGTCAATTGTGCCAAGTTTGAGAAACTATGGATTGCGTGAGAGTTCCTCTTGGGCATCTGTCTGCATTTTAGCAGATGGGATTTTTTGTCATGCTGCTCAACTAAAATCCTGGTGAAACAAAGTCCCAGTGGACATTGTTGCCCAAGGTGACAGAGAACAGAGAGGTAGAAGCTCTTATGCCCAGCACAAGTACAGAGGCTGCCTATTCTGGAACTAATATGAGAGTCAGTGTACACAAACTGAGGACACGGGGCACAGAACAAGTGACCAGTAAACACTGGCTGCACAAATAAGGACAGCCTTCAGAATCTTAAGATCACAGAGTCAAAAGATCCCGAGTGTACGAGGTCTTCTTTTCTGTTCCTAATTACGTCTTTGCTTTCCCATTATAACCACTCATTCATTGTTTAGTGAGATTTAGACCATATTCTGAATTGGTGAACTTTGATAAAACAGCATATGCATTTATGCACTATTAAATGTTTATATGGTGATTTATTACTTTAAGTGCTCTAATGTACACTATTTCAAATATAACTACAAACTTTGGAGTATACAGGAAGAATGAGGTAGAAAGCTTTACCAGACATGTGGTTGTCAAAAGGCTAAATCTCAAAATATTTCTGTAGATGATTTCAACAAATATTTCTCAAATATTTGCTTATCTTCCCATGTGCTGGATATCTGCCCATGAAGAGGACATACTCTCTCATGCTGGTCGTTCTCTCATGTGCTAGCTGTTCTCCCATGTGCTGGTCATCCTCCCATGTGCTGGTTGTTGTCTGTGTGCTGGTTATCCTCCCATATGCTGGCTATCCTCCTGTGTGCTGGTCATCATCCCAAGTGCTGATCATCCTCTTGCATGCTTGCTGTCCTACTGGGTGCTGGTCATCCTTCCATGTGGGGGCCATACTCTCATGTGCTGGTTGTCCTCCCATGTGCTACTTGTCCTTCTGTGTGCTGGTCATATTCTCATGTGTTGACTGTCCACCCATTTGCTGCTAGTCTTTCCATGTGCTGGTCGTCCTCCCATGTGCTGGCTGTTCTCCTGTGTGCTGATTGTCTTTCCATGTGCTGGTCATCCTCTCATGTGGGGTTCACACTCTCCTGTGCTGATCATCCTCCCGTGTGCCATCATCTTCCCATGTGCTGGCTGTCCTTCCATGTGCTGGTTATCCTCCCATGTGCTAGCTGTCCTCCCACTTTCTGGTCATACTTTCATGTGCTGGTCATCCTTCTATGTGTTAGCCGTCCTCTCCTGTACTGGTCATCTGTCCAGTATGATGTTCATTCCTATGTGGTGGTCCCACTCCCGGAGGCACTCTCTGCCCATCCACTCCCCATTCTCTGTCCTGTTCCATGCACTGTTCCTGAGGGAGTTTCTACACCAATCTACTGCTCTTTTTCTCTGATTCTTGCTGGGTTCAACTAACAGGAGACTTGAGGGTGGGAGGAAGAAAGTCTGTGGAATACAGCCCTCGCTCCCTCCTGCTTTGGTTCCAATTTTCTGGCAGAAGTTGCATTCCGCTAGGACAGGACTCTGAGAAAGCTCTTTGCATGGTCCCCTCAGCAGATTCTGCCCCCTCAGACCCAGGATGGGTGTGATTTTCCACTGTTACTTAGACCTGGGTCATCCAAAAAGTCATGAGGCATTTTTGCATAGAAAAACATGGAAAAATATGTCATGACTTTTCTGATGACCCAATAGTTCCCTGATAAATTATTTTCAGATAACCCCCTTCATGGGGAGTGTTGCTACTTTACAGGATGCTCCAGGCTCTCTTGTCATGAAATTTATAGAGCAATAAATCAACTAGCTGTGACTATTCCCCAGATAATGCAAAATCCAACATGAAAATGAAGAACATATTACATTTTCACACAACAGATCAAAAGTATACTCACAAACATTGTGAGGGACAGAGTATGCAAAGTCCCCTGAGAGAAGGACCAGCAGCTTCTACAGGGACTTAGTCATTGAGTTATGGAGTACATGTTAGTAGGATCTGTTAGTCTAAGCAGGTGTAGGGGATAATCTGATGGATGAGAAGCCCAGGGACATCTCCAAGTCTGCTGTGATGCCACGCTACCAACAATGACACACTCAGTCACTTCAGCCAGCTGGGATGTTCAGGAAGTGTTTAGCCTGACTATTGACCAGCCTCATGGAATCCCAGAGACCCACGGCCCATAGACACAGATCCTAAAGTTGCTATAGACTGGTCCCTGAATATATAAATGAGCTCAGTGTATGTCAGCAAAAGCCCAGTGATAGCCTCTTGGAATGATTTCCGGGTCTGGGATTCAAACCATAGTCAACTACATGGGAGTCCAGTGATGTAACCATTACGCCATCTTCTGGTCTCCCACTGTTGTTTTCAAAGGGGTTCAGAAGTTCTTCCCTGACTTGATATTTCATCAAGAACCAACTGTGTTCCATATCCATCAATGGCCCAAGTTCTAATGCCAAGGAGCCATTGGAAAACATGAGCCTCACTTCCAAACTATAAACATGCACTAAGAGAGGAAAATACAAAAGGCAGAGCAAAAGAAGGACATGTGTTTGGGTGTGTTCATTCCCAAACAAAAGCAATGGCACTCCCGAGGAAAGGAACTTGACTACAGGAATTTTGTTTCTCACTCCTTTGCCTTGAAAACTACTAATACAGAAAAGTGTTCTGAGAAGCTTCTCGGAATTATTGTTTTCTGAGGGTGAAAGATTCATATAAGTCACATTTTCAACCTTCCTAAAAATGTGGGCTCCCATGAGGGCAAGGTCTTAAGGGCTCACCCTTTGTGCTCAGCCTGGTCCTATCCTGGAATCACCAGCAAAGGCTCTTGTTTCATTGAACCACATCAGAGCAGATTGGTGTCACAGCTTCCAGGACACATGGACCTCCTCATTAGGATCTTTTTTCAGTGTTAGGCTCCCCTCTCCTAGATGCAGAGGCAACGCAGTGACAAGGAGCCTGTGTCTAGGGGAGATGGATAATGAACAACTGAGCAGATTCATGAAGACCAAAGTAGGGACTATAGGGAGGAGGTAAATAGGGAGTTATAATCAAAACAACCTTGATGAGCATTTACATAGGGTAGTCAGAGAGGGTTCAAATGGCTTCGAAGATCACCACTCTTAGTTAAAATTTAGTTTTCACATTTGGATTGTGTGGAAACATGGCCAGTGTTGTGTATTTCTTGATAGATCTTTTTATTTATTTAATTATTTCATTTTTTTTGAAGAGGTTTTTGCTATAGGGCACATATGCTCACCAGAAAGAGAGAGACAGAGAGACAGAAAGCAAGAAATCACCCCTCAGGGGAGATGGCCACGCCGCAATCTCTTCTCCTCTATTCTTCTCTCAGGATCTTGGGCACACACAAACATGCACCAGGCATGAGTTTAAGCCACTGGGTCTGGGACTTGAACTGCAGTCAACAACATGGGAGTTCAGCGACGTAGCCATTATGCCATCTGCTAGTCCCAGATAGATCTTTTATTTTTAATTTATTATTTTAAAAAATGCTGTTAATGCACTTGCTGGAGAGAGAGATGGAGAAAGTGAAAATACACCTTTCATGGTGGATGGCCACCCCACAATCCTTTCTCCTCCATTCAGGATTTGGGGCACACATGTACAAGCACTCAGTCTATTTTTCAAGCTGCTGTGTCCAGGATGCTAACTGCACAGTTTGGCATGTGGGATCCAGCTGCCTGTGTCCCAACACCACTGGTTAGCCTGGTAGCCTTTTAAAATGCATATTATAGAAACAATAAATAGAAGAGACTGGCTCCATTTTGTAAAAGATGGATATTTCTAAACTCTACCACCTAAGATAACCTGTTGAGCACATGTAACTGGGAATGATGGAATTATTAAGGTGTAGTTTTGTGCATAACTGGAAACTTCACAAACTTCCTAATGGAACATTTACTCTGGCACCTTGGAGGAAGGATCCCCACAATCTACAAAATTGTTCACATCCTTTCATACAAATGATGGCAGTGACAGTGATTGGTACCCACTGCAGGAAGGAGGATGGAGAGGAAGAAGTTTTGTTTTTTTTTGGGAGAGGTTTTTGCTATAGGGCGCATGTGCTCTCCAGACAGACAGAGAGAGACACAGAGAGACAGAAAGTGAGAAATCACCCCCCAGGGGGGATGGCCACGCCGCAATCCCTTCTCCATTCTTCTCTCGGGATCTTGGGCATGCACACACACGCATTTGGCGTGAGTTTAAGCCACTGGGTCCAGGACTCGAACCGCGGTCGACTATGTGGGAGTCCAGCGACATAGCCATTATGCTAACTGCTGGTCCCTGAGAGGAAGAAGTTTTGAAAAGTTCTTCAAATGTGAGAAAACATTAGAAACATATTAAAAACATGATTCACCACCAACACATGTGGACCTCAAGTCTGAAAGCCATATGCAACCATGGGTTTGATCCCTAGGTTGGCCTAAAAACATGGCAGGTGCAGGCACCTAGGGTCCTGGCCAGCTAGGGCTAGGGACTGGGGGTCACAACATGATGAAACCTTGTGGAGAGTATTTCTCGCACACTCTCGTGTGCACATGCTCTCTATTAAAAAATAAAAAGTGGGAATAATTTCATTGCTCAGAATTATCACCCCATTCCTCCCCTCTGTTCTTTTTTTTCTTCTTGCTTCCCAACATGATGAAATGGAAGAGCTTCACACTAAAAGTCAGATAACTACAGTCTGTGAAGAGAGCAGAGTGGATCAACTAAATTTGTTTCTGTCACCTCCTCCCCAGAAGGGACCAGGAGCTGAGGCCAGGCAAGGACCGCTGTGGGACATAGGCAGAGAAGACAGTCAGAGAATGAATTAGGAGGGAATGAGGGGACAGGAAAGAGGGTGGCCAAAGAGAAAAGGCAGAGAGGACAGGAAGGGAATGAAGAGTGGGGACAGGAGCACTGAGTATGGGGTGGCCTTCCTGGGGTTCCACAGGAGGGACAGAGGCCTAAGCTCTTTGTATTGTGCACCTGCTGCCCTCTGCCCACACTAGGAGCCCTGAGGCAGGAGCAGGCATCGCTTCCTTCCTTGTGCCTCTGGAACTTTCTGCCCTACGACACGGGGAGCCATTTGCTCCCTGAGCATAGCTGCAGAGCATCACCTGGCCACATCCCTGTGACATTCATTAAAAATCTGACCTTAGATGCTTTGTCTTCTGATGCAGAAAATATAAAAACAAGAGCTCAGTGAAAGAATAACGTGAGGACGGAATTTTCTTTCAACTCTATTTATCGTCTGTTTTGACCTACTTAAAAGCAAGAAAAAGAAAACGTCTTCCTCTAATGTTAACTACATATTCTGTACAAACCAAATGTGAAAATAAAATGCAGTCTTTGTTCGGCTTCAAACCTCTCTCGTTTTTGTTCAACAAATGAATGGAGTTTATGAACACTTATTTTTCGCCTCTTGTTCTTTTAAATTTTGTTCTCACAATAGCACCCACAGACAAATTCCTTTAATTTCCTTGTATTCTGGCTGTGAAATAAAATCTGGGCTCCAGAGGATCCAGAAAACCATAGCTTTCCAACAGAAACTTTAATGCAATCAACACGAGGGAACGAATCTGTAAGGACGTCTTTGAAAATGCCGGACATCAATTCAATTGAGTCCTAGGACAAAAACAGCCTGAGGAGACAGGCGCGTAATTTGTGATGTTCGTCTTCATAAATCTTTTCAGAAGTGATAAAGCGGTGACCACTAGAGGACAACGAGGGAGGGAAAGACGGTGCTGAGCCGCCTCCCAGAAAGTGGTGGGTTTCATTCAGAGGTGGCCGCGGAGACCAGGAGGAGCTACTGCTGGAATAAAGGCCTTGGAATGAGCCGCTGCAGTCAGACACAGCAGCCCCCATGCCTTATTGGTGATAGGTTCCTGACCTTGGGACAGTCCTACGATCTAAGTGAGCTCAGTGAGGGGGGCTGGTGTATGGGGTGTCCCTGTCCACTGAGACGCTGGTGGCACTGCTTCTTAGGACCCGAGGCCACTGGTGGGGTGCAGGGGAATGGTAATTGTTTTCTTCCCTCTTTCTTATCTCTATCTTCAAGTGGCATTATTTAATACCGGGATTTTGCTTTAGTGTTGCATCCCACTGAATCTCATTTTTTGACAGGGCCAAATCACAGCGTGTCATTTTTTTACATATCACTCTAACAAGACGTAATGTTTTGAAGTCTGCAAAATGTATTTCACTAGGATAACAGCTCACCTGACCCTGTCTTACCTGCACTGACTAACCATCCTCCTGCCTCCTTCAAGCACACCGGGATGTAGGTAGAGTAGTAGGGAGAGCCCAGAAGAACAGAGAGGGGAGGTTCGATATGGTTTCTACCCTTTAGGTTCTTAGTGGCTAACTGAGGCATGTGATTGTTGAATGTATAGTATTTAATGACCGAATACACATAGAGTGAGAAGCCCCAGGGCAGAGAGGTCCAAGAGCTGGTGGCCTGACCAAGGGCCAAAGAAACATCAGAAATGACATTATGAGATGAAGCCTAGCCTACAGGAAATGATCGAACTAACAAACTGGTTCCAAAATAAAAAATAAAAAAAAGAGAAAGAAAGAAAGAAACAAAAAAGAGAGAGAAGAAAACATCAAGAAGGAAGAAGACAGAGAAAAGAGGAGAAAATTATAGATTAAAACAGATTCGAGAAGCAAATCAACCAATGGCAATGGAGACCCTTCTCTGGATCCTGGTTTAAACAAAGTACTAAAACAAAATTGTGAGCAATCAGGGAACTTTCAATACTGACTAGATATTAGAAAATGCTGATGGATTATTTTTGTTTAATGGCTGGTAATGTTTTGAGGTTATGTTTCAAAAGAAAGAATTTTTATCTTTCAGTGTGAATCTTTGAGAAATAAACACAGAAACATTTGCAGTTGCAGTAACAGGGCTAGTATTCCTTATCCAAAATGCTTGGGAACAGAAGTGTTTCAGAGTTCAGATTTTTCTCAGATATTGGAATATAATATTAGGCAGCGATGTATAGGTTGAGTAGCCCTTATCTAAAATGCTTGAGACCAAAAGTGTTTTGAATTTCATTTTTTTTTGTTTTGGAATATTTACATATACATAATGATATATCTTGGGAACAGGATCCAAGTTTAAACATGAAATCTGTTTATGTTGCATATACACCTTATACACATAGCCTGAAGGTAATTTTATATAATATTTTTGTATTGCAGAGTTTTAACTGTGCCTCAGAACATGAGGTTGTGTGGAATTTTCCATTTATGACATCATGTTAGTGCTCAAAGAGTTTTGCATTTTGGAACATTTCAGATTTAGGATTTTCAGATTAGGGATGCTCTAATAATACATGAAATTTGTTTCCACCTAATCTGGATGGGAATGTGTAAGGTACGGATGAAACGGGACAGGCAATGAATAGATAGGTCTTTGTTTTTCTGGTTATAGGTTGTGTGTGCATGTGAGATAATGGGGGAGGGAGAAGACATCCCCCAATAGGGCCTGGCCATGCCACAATCCCTCTTTCTGTCCATTTTCCCATCTTATCAGGATCCTGATCATATATGCATGTACCTAGCACATTTTTCAAGGCCACCAGGGCCAGGATTTGAACCACAGTTAGCCATGTGGGATATGATTCACTCTGCACAATGTTTTTAACCACTGAACTATGGGGCTGGCTCAGTTCACAGTTTTTGAAAGTGGGCGATGGGTATGGAGGTACATTATATTATATTTCACTTTCATATATGATTGATGTTCTCCATCATTAAAAAAGTTAAAAAGAGCTATTGGAAGGCAGAGAAAATGATGTTCAGTAGGAGAGAATGGGTAGAAAAAGCTTCAGAGAGTAGGTGGGTTTGAGGGGTACAGATTACTGCAAAGAAGGTGTATCCCAGAGAGGCAGAGTAGAGAGAAGGCAGGATTGGGAGTCAGATGAACCTCTTGGCAAATACTATGGTTGCAACATCATCCTAACATGTTCAGAGGACATCAAACTAGAGGTTTTCCAGGTACAAACAGAAACGAAAAACAGAAGAGAGCTTTGCTTCTACAACCATGAAGAGATCACACAGTGAATTCCAATTCTACTCACCATGTTCTTTTGGGCAGGTAGAGATGACAATTTTATATTTAAATATTATTAGAGTTTGCGAACTACAAGCAAAATTTGTCTCTTCTACTGCTATTAAAAATAATATTTTATCCATCTAGCAATTTGTCTCTTTGAATAAATCTGTCTATAAAAGCAATTTGGTAGTACTTCCTTTAAAAACAGAACCATGAGTCTTGGACAATGTACCAGGACAGCAATTGGTATTGCTGACATAATTTGCCACCACATGACTCCCACAAAGATTCACAGTTGTTTATCTGTTCCACTAATTGACTGCCTCATGAGTCAGATAGCATTCTCCACGATTACTCATTATCTATGAAGATTTCTCTAAACCCATACACTGCTTAACACAACTGCTGTCAGGCAAGTACAAGTCATTTGTGAATTAGCACACATAATACTATATCTACATAAATATATGTAGATACCTACATATATATGTGAAAAAATATATGAAAATGTTAGCCTTTCCAGTTTTGTTAATAGTTAATGACAATATTGGTTAATAGAAGTAATTGTAGAGACATCGTGATAGTGGCAGGTGTCTTTCAGAGGACTGATGTCTCCCCAGTATACTCACTGAGCATGGTTAGGTTAGGATATAGAAAGGAAAAGGACATAAAATGGAGAATTCCACAATATGAACATTCTATCTATGACAGTCTTTAAATTGTTTTTGCCTTTAGTAAATTCATTTAATCTACAACCCAGAGAAATAGATACTCTTTTTGTAATTAGACTTATTATCATGAGGCTTAAAGATATTATTGTCAAGTATGGGAGGTGAACTCATTAAAGTTGTGGGCCCATTTCCAATAGGACAAACCATCAACTTCCACATGAAAAAAAAAAAACAGTGATGTGGACTAATATATTTTTGTGGCTTTTGCTAAAATAGAGGCACTATGGGAATGGTCCATCGTGGTTGGGGTGATGATTCAAAGGAGGAGTCAGGGTGGTTTGAAAGCTTCCCCAGAGCAGGCCAACAGTGTCCTGTCAATACTACGGCAAGATCATTGCAACATTATTCACAAGAGACAAGACATGGAAGCAACCTAAGTGTCTGCCACCATATGAATGAAGAAAGAAAATGTACCTTATACACAATAGAATGCTGTTTGATCTTAAATAAAATTTTGCTTTTTTGTGACATCATGAATGAACCTAGAGGATATTATGCTAAGTGAAATGAGCCAGGCACAAAAGGACAAATACTGTATAACCTCACATACATGTGGAATCTAAAACAATTGAAGCCATAAAAACAGAGTAGAATGGCGATTCCCCAGGGCTCTGAGTCGACACTAGGGAGACATTGATCAAAGGACACAGAATTCCAGTTAGACAAAAAGAATATGCACAAGAAATCTATTGAATCTATTGTGCATTATGGTGACTACAGTACATAGCCAGGTATTATTGGGTTGTCAAAAATGTCATTACTCATTTTTTTCTATGTTTTCCTGTACAAAAATGCATCATGACTTTTTTGATGACAACCCAATATATATGTGGAAATTGCTAAGACAGTAGATTGTAAGTGTTGTCAACACAAAAATTAATTATTGAGGTAATGCATATATCAACTAGTTTGATTTAGCCATTCCAAAATATATACATATTTAAAAACATATTGTGCATCCTATTCACCAATTGGAACAATAATTTAAAAGAGTTCACTGGGAGGAGAGATCGCAGTCACACTTGGAGACTCCTTACCTGGAGGTAATGGCATGGCCTCAAGGAAGGCTTGATTTCCTGGTGGACCAGGGGCTTCTCCAAGTTCAGAGAGCTCTTGCGGTAGGCTTCCTTGGCCTGGCTCACCGTGAGAGTGGACCAGGAGCTGCGTTTCATGTACTTGGCATCGGGGGTCAAGGCTAAGCCCTCACAGGCTGAGCACTTGACGTCATTATTACTTTTGGAAGTCTTCAGTGACAGATCCCCAAAAGGGCTCTGCAGTGTCTCCGGGTAGCAGTGAGAAATATGATCCACATGGTGCCGGTTAATCACGCTGGGTGTTCGGTAGGTGCTGTCACTGTCCAGGTTGTCGTCAGAACTCCACCAACTGCTCATGCCAGATTTATGCTTGGTCTCAGGCTTACGTTCCTTACTTTTACTCCTTTTACTGTGTTTAGAGTGGTGGCCATGGTGGGCGTCATCCACTCTGCTGTCACCCTTGGTCCCATTGACATTGCTCTTGGAAGAACCTTCTAAAGAATGTGACTTGGTGAAGAGTTTTTGGACAGAATGGACGAGGTGTCGTATTCTGCCCGGACTCTCACTGCGCTGTTCTGCGGCAGTCGAAGTCCTCTGGTATTGTAAAGTATGGAATCCATCCCGGTGGAGAGGGAGCTGTTTCTCAAACTGGTCCAAAAGATTAGCTGGAATACGATTGATTTTCGTGCTAGCATGAGACATGGCACAATCGTCCCTTGTGTCATAATGGGAGCTGTAATGCATTCTGGGGAAGGTGCTACTGGACATGTGGTCACCCAGCACCACTGGCATCATCATACACTCTGAGTGGATGGAGCTCCTGGGGGAGCAGCGGTGGTGGTCCATCGGGCAGCTCTCTGTTGGACTGAGCAAGTAGGACTGCCTTGTATCCGGCCCATGGTGAAGGTGGTCGTGTGTGTGCTCACAGTCTTCAGGGGGTGTTAAGCCACAAGTATGACCAGAACATAACTGTGGTTGGGTTCGACTTCCAGATAATCCTTTCATATTCCTGGGAGCAGGGGAGTATCTTTCTTCATTGAAGTGCTGAGTTGGTGACCATGAGTACTGCTGGTCTGTTGACAAAACACAGAAATGACATTTAACCCTTGGTGGAAATCCTCACATGTTAGAAAACTAAACCATCTGATATCCCATACACAAATGGTCTTGTTCCAGTAGTCGGAATCCAGTTGTGGTCTGGGCATTCAAGTGGACAACACTAATATTTTTAATACTACATTGACTGCTCCAAAGTATGAGAATATAAAAAAGAGGAGACTTGAGTATTCCCTGATGATGTTCTATAAAGATAAATATTTAATGTCTAATGGATTCATCAGGTCACTTGACAGTCAGATTTTGTGGTAGCAAAAAAAAGCTGGGAAAAAAAAACCCTAGTTGTATTTTAATTACATTTGGGTATTGTGGTTCAGCTTAAGAAGCTTGAAAAATAACATCTGGTATTTGATTAGTAATATTGTCTGGCAAGCCAATGTGCTACACACCAATGTGTTAATCATGGAACTGTTTGTTTACAGCCACATCCTCACCTGGCAGGTAAGGAATAGAGGTGGCTCTCTCAAAACTGTTTGTCTATGTAGGGTTTGGGGTCATGACAGAGACATGGGATGCTGGTCAGGGCAACTGCCTCACCTCCACTGTCTGTAAGGATGGACCTCCATTCTCATGAGCTGACCTAAACTGAACTCTGAGCTTCTAGATTCTCTCTAGGATGGACCCATAGGCTATCTCCTCGGCTTTCTGCCTCAGGGCTTCTTCCCACCTGTTTTTCTGTAGAAATGAGCTTCTGAGTCTCTATTTCCTTTATCTGTCTGGCTACCAGTCAGAAGCAAAATCTAATCTGGGCTTGAATCAGAGACAATTGGGCAGAGGAAGCAAAGAGTAAGCCATGGGCTTCTGTAGTAAACTATGGAATACAATCACTTTAGTATAACAAATCCTGAGCTTCAGAAATACTGACCAAATGAATTTAAGACAATAACAATGGCAGCAATAATAATATTGCTAATATACATTGATTGCCCTTCTGTTTGGGATACTTTCTACCCATCTACCACAGTGTCCTGTGTCCCCATCACACAATCAAGGAGATGGAAGTATAGCAAGTTAGGTAACTTGCCTAGAGTCTCTCCACCTGGTGAGGCAGAACCAGCAGGCCATCTCCAGAGGCTGGCATTTCAACCACTGCACCCCCAATGGCCCCCATAATAAGAAGCCCTGTGGTATTGAATGAAAAGAAATGGGGAACTGGCTTTAGAGAGGCAAAGCAGTTACCTTTTGGGTCCCATTTCTCTTGCCACAACCACAGCCCACCTTCCCCTGAGAGAGCAAAGGTCATGTTCTTTCCTGCCCACATTCCTCCTGCCATTGGCCCATGTACAGCTTTCTTGACTTGCAGGGAGGACTGATACTGAGGCTATGACACGGTGTTGCCTGTTCTACCACAACTGAGGAAGAGAATGACAAGGTAACTTGCTCCCCCCGTCTTTCCCTGGAATGGCTGTAAACATCTGGGAACCTTTGGGAGGAGACCCTCAGCCCTTCTGCCATCCTCTGTATCCTTCTCTTCTACTTGCTTTCATGTTCAGTTCCTCCTTTTCCCTCGATTCTGGTTTTCACCTTGCCAATGTCAGACAGCTTGCCCTTCAACCTTTGCTCCAATCTCCTTCATTTCAAGGCCCTTCCCCGGCTCAGGCCTTTTCTCTTTATCACCAGGACTATTGAAACTGCCTCCTGGAGACCAGCAGATGGTGTAATAGTTACATTGCAGGACTCTCACATGCTCAACTGTGGTTCAAGTCCCAGACCTGGCAGCTTACAACTCACACTGGGTGTGTGTGCATGCATATCCAGAATCTCAAGAGGAGAATGGAGGATAAGGGGTTGCGGTATGCCATCTCCCCCTGAGGGGTGATTTCTTGCTTTCTGTCTCTCTGGCGAGCATACATGCCCTATAGCAAAAATCTTTCTGAAAAAAAAAAAAAAAGCTCCCCAACCTCTCCTCGCTGTCTACTAAATCTACCCAAACACAACAGCAAGATAGCTCTTCTTCAAATGCACTCTTACCAGTTCATTCCCTTCTCTCATGGTTTATCACCTTATCAAATAAGTCCTATTTCCTCCACTTGCAGCTGAAGACCATCTGGGGAGGGGCCACATGCCAGTCCTGGGATAGTGCCAGGGCCAGTCCAGATGCTTGAAACCACATGATGATGGGATGAGCTGACCTGAGTCTCTCTTTCTGCCTCACCATTCACATGCCCTTTTGAAGCATACTGAACTCTCTTCACATCAAACTACCCGCCATTGTTAGAAGTCACTCTGCAAGTTTTTTTTTCTGTACTCCCTTATCCAGGTCTGGAATGCTTTCTCCTGTGTTCTCCAAATCTCAGCTTTAGTGCAGTTCAACTTTGCTCTGTATTCTCCAGGCTGAGGACCCAGATAGAAGGAGAACTGCCTTCGTTGAGGTGCTACAAGTAGTCAAACTCATCAGAAAAGAAGGGGTCTGAGTCTTCCTCGTGTTTTACCAACACCCCCTTTCTCTGGCCTCCTTCACTCCTCACTTTCAGTTACTGATTCCTGCCCTGCCTGCTCCATCAGTAAGAAAATCCTTCCATTTTCTCTTATTTCACCACTACTGTTCCCCCAACCTGTGATATGTCACCTGCCACCCTGTGGTTAGTCAGTCACCTCTAGGAATCACAGAGTTGTCACCCTGAGCCTCAATAAATACATAAATGCACACCTGGGGGAAAAAGCTAAGAGCCATTTGGCTTCTCTCCATTCTACCATCTGTTTAACAGATAACTAGTTCCGGTCTGGGTTCAAAATGCCTCCTATTTCAGGCTCAGCACTGCCAACTGTCCAGGCCAGTTCAGACATGGGAGTATACTATAAGGATGGGACATAATTATGCAGATCCCTAACAAGTTAGGGATAAGACTTATCATACCTATGAGTGATTAACAATAGGAGGAAATCTGAATATTTCCTTAAGAATTCCAATGGACTTGGAGCCAGGAAGTGGTGTGGTGGTTATGGGCCCTGGACTCCCACATGGCTGACTGAGATTTGAGTCCCAGACCTGGCAGCTTGCCATCTCACTTTCTCTCTCTCTCTGTCTTTCTTGGTCAAATTAGAATAAACAAACAAACAAATAAATGAATAAATAAAGTTAAATAAAATAATTCTTTAAAAAAACAAAAAAGGAATCCTAATAAACTCAGACCAAGGTGTCAGACTTTCCTGTATCTTCTCATAATAAACAGTCTCTGATTCAAAGATAAATAGATCATTTAACTGCAAAAGGAGCATTACTGTGTTATAAGGTACTTACATCATCTCCCTGGAGTGGCTACCTTATAATAACTACTTGGTGTCTTCCTTTCTCAAAAGTCAAATTGTAACTAAAGTGCATTAATATATAGAAGGGAATATTTAGATTATATTATTCTTTAATATAATTAAAAGCAAGTTTTCAAAGGAGATTAAATATTCAACTGATAAATACCAAAACTATGTTCTGTAATCCAGACGTTAGAGCAGCATAAAGTTGTCATCCTATTATCTTTTGCTTTATTTTCACATTAACATGTAATTTAATACAATTCCAATCTTCCTTCATATTAAAAAGCGAGTCAATTATTGCTCCACTCACGTATCCTATTTCTGCCTGATGTTTAGCCTAGAAGCTACATTAGGAATGTGGCTACATAAAAGAACAGCATAGAAGATAAAAATTTAACCAAAATGAATTAAATTTGATTATGCAACATGTTGATAACACATTCTCATTTTCACTGTACAGGATTCAATTTCCTGATGTATGCATACAAACGTTTACATTACCTCTTATAAATAATATCATGATCATAACAAACAAGATAATAATGTTCTGTAAATAATGGCAATACTAAAAAGTGCAATGTGCACTTGCATTATATATACATTTTAATAAGTCTATGCAACATATAATAAATACTTATTGGTTGGTAGTTTTTCTTTGTGAAAATGAAGTAACAAACACAAAATGTGAAAAGCATCTTAGTTTCCTAATTTCCAGCTATTCATGACACTGTTTTGCTATTAAGCAAGAGAAAACAGCGACGATAGTCATTTTTATTTTACCTCAACTGTCTCCCCAAATTCATAATAGAATAGAAATGCACATTTTCTGTTGGATTTGGGAGACTATTGGCTTGCCTGTTCTAAAGTGTTTATGTACTGTTGGGGCCAGATGGTGGTATAGCAACAACAAAACTGGACCCATATGGGAAGGGTCTGTGTCTGTGTCCTGGAGCCTTCCCATGCATGTTGGGGATGCACATGTGCATGTATGTGTTATCCCGGCTGGCTGAGTCTGGGGTGGATCCCGGTACAAAGAGCCTGTTTCTCTCTGTCTCTGTCTCTATTTATCTCTCATGGAAGAAGTAAACGGAAATAAACTTGAAAAAGTATGTTACGAATGTGGATAATATTTGAATGTGCCACTAGAATTCATGTATTGAGATTTGTTGGGATGGGATTAAGAGGGTGAAAACGTAACATGACTGTGGTATTGAAAGGTGTGGCCTTTTGGGGGGAGATTAAGACTGAGGTCATTAGGGTGGAATCCCCATAACTGACTCCTGTTGACTTTATAAAAAGAGGAAATGAGATCAGAACAGAGGGATGCACTGGACCCAGACATACTTGTTTCTGCTCTCATAGCATCTGATGGCCTCAGGGCCCCACCAAGAAGACCCTCACTAGGTGTGACCTCTATGCCCTGGACCTTCAATCCATGAGCTGACAAACCTCTATTTATATAAATTAGGTATCTTTCTTATTAGCAACACAACAGATTAGAACAAAAAAACATTAAAAACTACACAATAAGCCAATATTTATGGACAGGCACTATGTGCTGGGCACAATGCTACAGGCTTTACCTGGGCGGTCCTCTCTAATTCTCCTCATAGCCCTTTAAGAAAGCAATGATGAAAACTGAGAAAACTGAGACTAGGTGAATAGGCAGGGTAGTATTCCTAAGTTAACACTTGGCCACCATGGGATGGGGTAGGTGGTGCTTGGGGCCTCGTTTTCCCTTTATTGGATAAGCCAAGTGGATCAAATTCCATACTCAGCACTAACTTTGAGCACCACCCAGCTGGCTGCACACTACAGTGATGGCCTCAGCCCAGAGCTTTGGGAAAATTGTGTAGCCCACCTCACCTATTCCCAGCATTAGAATAAAGAGAAAGAAGCCGTGCACAAAAGGTACTTTCTCAGGCCTCCACAGATTGTGAGACACTTGGAGATTCCATCGCCACTGAGATCAAGCCTTCTTCTTCTGCTTAAAGCTCATTTGCCCCAATGTGACCTGCCTGCGTTTTCATCTCCTGACAAGGGGAGAGAGACCTTCACCATGTGTCAATTGCTTTTCCCATTTACTCTCAGAGGAATAGCCCTGCAAGATGTGAAAGCTCGTTGAACTAAAGGTAAAAAGAAACCCAACCAGAAAGAAGCAAAGCAATAAAACTTTATAAAGTAGTTCAGGGACTGCCTGCTAAATGGAAATGGATATATTGTACCATAATGTATTTTCCCCAAACTAGCAAAATTTACCATTTCATTAGAAATTTCAATTGGTTCTGGTGGAAAATGATGAGATAGCTGTGGCTAGTCACTGGAATCACACGGACTCTCTTATTGCTACCCTTTCCTTCTACCCTTTCTGTCCTCCCTTTCTTTTGTCCTTGCAGGGCACATGTGCACAGTCAGCCTTTTCTCATAACTCTTCACATGGAGCCAGCAGGTGGCATGATGGTTAAAGCACTGGACTCCCACATAGTCGATTAAGGCTTAAGTCCCAGATCTGGCAGCTTGAAAATCATGCCAGGCACAGGTACCTGTGTGCTCAAAATCCCAGGAGGAGCATAGAGGAGAAGGAATTGCAGCATGGCCATCCCCCCTGGTGTGGGGGAGTGATTTATCATTTTCCCTCTCTCTCTCTCTCTCTCTCTCTCTCTCTCTCTCTCTCTCTTTCCATCAAGCACACATGTCCTTTGGCAAAAAATAAATAGAAATAAAAGTAAAACTCCTCATCATGGCCTACCCTACCATGTTGTTAGGATACTGTAATACAAATGCAAGCCAGGGAACATGGAAAGAAACACTGTTCAATACTATTCCCGCATTTACCATATGAAAGAGTGAGAAATGTGGCTCACCTATATGTCAAAGGAATTGATTTGTAGCCCCATTGAAAAAAGATTTTTAAAAAAATTGAACAACAACAAAAGTACAAGACTTGTATGCTGACAAGTATGAAGCATTGTTGAGAGAAATCTCTAACAACTTAAATAAAAAGACAGCCCACATTTATAGAATGGAAGACAATATAGTTAATATAAAATGCATCCCCAGTCGATCTAGAGATTCTGCAAAATCCCTATTAAGTCTCATCTGGCTACCTTTAGACATTCAAAATCTGATCTTAAATTTCATATGACTAGAAAAAAAATAACACCACCATCAAAGCTAGCAAAAGGAGGAAAAAGTAAAGATGAGAGCATGGAATAATGAAATAGAGGAAAGTAGCAATAGAGAGTGTCAACAGAACATATCTTAGTTCTTAAAAAATATTTTTAAAAATTGACAAACTTTTAGCTAGTCTAAAAAAAAGAGAGAAGACCCAAATTATTAAAATTTAAAAGTAGAGAATTACTACTCAAACTAATTCACAGATTCAATGCAATTCTTTTTTTAAAGTATGTTTTTAATTTAATTTAATTATTATTTTTAAATTTGCTGTAGGGCATATGCACTCACCAGAGAGAGAAAGAGAGAAAAAGGAAAAGTGAGAAAGCAAGCTACCAGGTTTGGGACTCGAACTGTGGTTAGCCGTATTGGAGTCCAATGCCTTAACCACCACACCGCCTACTGGCCCAGATTCAATGTAATTCTAATCAAAATTCTATCTGGTCTTTTTTGAAGAAATAGAAAAGTTAATCCTCAAATTCTTAAGGTGCAATGGGTCACGAGTAGCCAAACCAATCTAGATAAAAAAGAACAAAGTTGGAGGACTCACATTTCCTGATTCAAACTTACTACAAAGTAATCAAAATAGTGTAGTCTGGTATAAAAATACACCTATAGACCAATGGGATAGTATCAGGAATTCAGAAATAAACCCATATTATCTATTCAATATTTTTGAAAAGGGTGAAAAGAATCATTCAATGGGGAAAGAATCATTTCTTCTGTAACTGGTGCTGAGAAAAGAAGATTTCCACATGCAAAGAATGAATTTAAACTCCATATCTCATACCATCTATAATAATTAACTCAAATTGGATAAAAGAACCAAATGTATGAGCTAATATTATAAGGGTTTTGTGAAGAAAACATAGATGTATTCTTCGTGACTGTGGCCCAGATATAGTTTCTTAAACATATCACCAAAAGGAAAAAAATAAATAAAGTGAATTTCCTAAAATTTAAAACTTCTGTGTTTTAAAGAACAGAATTGAGAGTGTGAAAAGGGGCCCAGACTAACGCACGTGGTAGGAAACTGAACTATTGTGCTGGAAGCAACAGGGCCAGTCATATTTTCTGTCTCAGGTTGGTCTGAGAACATGGTGGGTGCACACGTGCCCAAGATCTTTATGAGTTGAAGAGCTGGGGAGAGAGGATTATGGTGTGATGAGTACTTATTGAGGGTTTTTCCCCAACTTCATGCATGTGCACATGGTCTATATCATAAATAAAATAAACTTAACAAAGTGAAAAGTTAATCTATAGAATAAAAAATATAAATCATATATCTGAAAAGGAAAAAATTATATCTAGAATGTATAAAAATTATTTTAACTCATGTATAAAAACCACAGAAGCCAAATAAAAATAGGCAAAGGAATAAAATAGACATTTTTTCAAAAAAAAGTAAACTGATGGCCAATAAGCACATTAAAACATGCTCAACATTAGTACCCATTAGGGAAATACAATCAGAACCACAGTGATGAACCACTTCACATCCACTAAGATGGCTGGAATAAAAAAAAATCTACAGTATCAAGTATTAACGAGGACACAGAGAAACTGGAACCTCATCTACTGTAGGGGGATACAAAACGTACAGCCACTTTAGAAAGAAAACAGTAGCGAGTTCCTCAAAAGGTTAAACAGAGAGCCACCATTTGACTCAGCAGTTCTACTCCTAGATATCTATCTAGCCAAGAGAAATAAAAATATATACAGAAATTCACAGTAGCACTATTTCTAATGGTCAAACAGTGGACTCAAAATGTATAAACAAAAGGGGTTAATCCACACATGGGAATATTATCCTGCAATAAAAATCGGTTAAGTACTGAAACATGTTACATCATGGATGGACCTTCGAAACATTATGATAAGTGAAAAAAGGCAGTCTCAAAGGGCCACAAAACATATGATTCCATTTATTGGGTCATTGGGGAAGTCATGATGTATTTTCCTATATTTTTCTGTGCAAAAATGTGTCGACTTTCCCGATGACCCAATATATGAAATATCTAGAATAAGCAAACCCACAGAAACTAAAACAGATGGATGACTGCCAGTCATTATAGTTGGGTAGTGAGGGTAGGGGCATTGATAAGGGTATGGTATGGGATTTGTTTTGGGGTTTGATGAAAATGTTCTAAGACTGATTAGAGTGATAACTATCCATAGCTGTAAGTATACTGAAAACCACTGAATTGCAGTTTTTATGGGTTATTTGTATAGTATGTATTATCCCTAAAAAGTTTATGTAATATAAATAAATATATGTGATGGAAAAAGACAAACAAAGCCACAAATTATATACAAATTTTGCTTAAGAATAGCTCCCTCATTTGCTTTAGGACTCAGTGAAGATGTGTTTAGGAAAATACGATAAAGCAAAGTGTTTGTTTATATGTTTTTAAGTCTTCTCTTTCTCTGTAGAAAGACCAGGTATGTGGTAAAAATTGTATCCAGCCTTGCTTTGATTGTCATATGAATTAGAGGCAAATTGAAGCTCAGCTGTTTTTCTTTTTTCATTAGGTCCAACTTGAGATTCTGTTTATCTATTTATTTATCATTTATTTATTTATTTGTTTATTTTTTACACTCAACCACTGTGTATCATTGCAGCATACCAAATGAATTTTCCCACCATAAATATGCTATACATTGGTCCAGTCAAAGACATTACTATATACACGCAAATCAACAGATTTCTTTCCATTTTGAGTCTCTTAAATGTTTTGCTTCTTTCTTGAGATTATTTATTTCTTCCATATAAAGAGAGGGGCAGATAGTCCCTCAACAGGGCCCTGATGACAATCTCCCCTCGCCCTCAGCTCTGGATTATGGGCTAGTGCACATAGGGAGGTCTCTGGATGTGATCCAGAAACTCTCCTTATAAGTCAGCCTCACAAAGCATCGTGTTTTTATCACTGTGCCACCAACATGCCCAGGTTTTGCCTTCATTCTTATTTAAAGTTCCTTCACTAGGATTTTGCATTAGGATTTTCATTTTGCCATTCTACTTTTGTGCCTGTGTATTTGCGTTATTCACAGCTTCATTTCTTCTGAAATGAGGCAAGGCATAAATTAGTAAATAAATTAACTTTAACTGATCTAATAATATGAGTTTAAGTTACATAGTTAATGGCTGATAGCTGTCTAATCACCTACCCAGATAGCTGTTCAGACAAGCTTAACAGAAAATGTTAAATTGAGTCTGGATGAGCTGGGCAGAGGGCGTGGAATTCAATGTCCTCTGATGAGTATTTCTCACTGATGTGATCCAAGACCTGGCTCTGTGATAACTCACTAAGGTCTCGGGTTTCCTTATCAACTAGCAGTTTCTCCTTCATTTACCTTTTAGTTCTAAGGTCTTCAAACCCAGGTTGTACATCAGAATCACCCGGGAAGTATTTTAAAGGGTGAATTCCTGGGCACCATCCCAGACACAGAGAAACTACATTTCCTGGGTGCAGCTCAGGAATCTGTAAATGTTAGGAGCTGCAGCCAGGTTCAGGTTCTGCAGCTGTCGTCTTACATTGATTTTTATTTTGGATATCGTATCTTTCATCTAGCCTCTTTAATCTCTTCAAGGCATGCTCTTTACTTAGTAGAATTTCTTGAACTCCAACAACTGGTCTCAATCCAAGGTGTTTGGTAATTGAATGAACAAATAAATGAATTAAACATAATGAGAAGGAAGAGTGTATTAGGGATCAATAAGGGGTGAGGATCTGGTCAAAGTTCTCCTCAAGGTTATTAGGCAAAGTTTATATCCTTCCCCAAATGCTAAGGCCGGACATCTTCAGAGTAATAAACAGATACTATCTGCAGGCACTTTGAGCCTCTTAGGAGTGAAGGTTCTGTGGGAAACCCCTGGCCAGGTTTCAGACTGTGACCCTCTGAGCTGAATTCAGTGGAAATCATGCTGCCACTGTGCTTTTGGGGGCTTCTCTGTACTTTCTTTCATTAAATGCTTTAAAATCAAATCTACTATTATCAAATCTCAGCCTCAAATGGATGAGACACTGGAAGTTAATATAGTTTCAAACTGTTTTCAAAGGAAGACCTGTATTATCTTCAAAGGGGTCTAAAGTTGCAGAAGTTCGTATTTTTGAATAAATAAATAACCTGTGGAGACCTCTAGAGGGAGGCACAGTAAGGCCATCCCTCTGCTGTAGTTCCACACTGCTACAGTCATGGTTGCCCAGCGATGTTCTTTTCAATAGCTTAAGACACTAATGTGGGGGTCAGCAAATGGCATAGCGATTATGTCACTGGATTTCCACATGGCTGAATTCCCACTGTGGCTCTAGTCCTGGGCCCAGTGACTTGAAAATCACTCTAGGCACGTGTGTGTACATGCCCAAGATCTCTAGGAAAAGAATGGAAGAGAAGAGATTGCAGTTTGGCCATCTCTCGTAGGGGGTGATTTCTCACTTTCCTTCTTACTGTCTCTGTCTCTCTCTCTTCTGGTGAGCACACACATCCCAAGGAAAAAATCTTTTATTTTTTTTAAAGACACTAATCTGTGTTTAACTCTGACAATGACTCCCTAGAACTCTCTGTGAAAGCAGTAAAAATAGTGTGGGCTACACTTATGACTTTAGAACCCAGCCCAGAAAGAACTGCACTTGAATTGTAATCATGAGGTGGTGTGTGTGTGTGTGTGTGTGTGTGTGTGTGTCTATTTGTCTGAGGATGTGTATATTCACCAGAAAGGGAGACAAAGGGAGAGGGAGACAGAAATAGAGGGAGAAAACCACTCCCAATGCAGAGTATGGTCACTCTATCCCTCCATTCTATCAGGAATTGGGGTACCTACCCTGTATACTTCTGCAACTGTTAGAGACTGGAATTCATACCATGCTGTTCACCATGTGGGATCCAGCTCCTATAACTACTATGAGCCTGGCTCTTGTTTTATTTTCTCATAAGAAAGGTCACAGAATCAAAGAATTAGACAAGTTTGAGGCAGACATTATAGTTCAGTGGCATCCAGTTTCTTTTTAGGTCTTCTTCTGCCTTCTTTCCCTCCATTCCATTAATAACTTAGTTCAGTCATTCAAACAGAACATATAATACACCTGCTACAAACCTGTCACCATCATGGGAAACAAAAGAAACAAACGCTCCACTTCCAAAAGCCTTCTTTGGAGTGGGCAGAACATGATGCAGAAACAGACAACTATGTATGTAAGATGATGACAGATACTATGAAAAAAGATCGATCAGGATGAGGTGCTAATAAACATGAATTTGGCGGTTTCACCCTTTTAGATGGGTGCACTGGGGAACTTCAGCAACTGGAAATAGGAACTTCTGCAACTTTAGACACCTCTGTCATTTGGCAGAGACCAACATGAAGTAGCAATGACTTTTGAAGGTGTTTGAAGCTCAGTGTCTGAAGCTGCCTTGCTCAGGAAACACAAGCCAGGTGCCAAGAGTAGTGAGCAGTGACCAGGGCAGGAGGAAAGACACAGACAGCAGTGCAGGCAATTGAGAAGATTTTGGTCAGCTTTTTAAGTAAGTTTGGAGGCCGCTGCACAGAGAAGTGATAGCAAGAGATAATGTTTAAAGGGATCTCTAGCTGTTGGGGTGATTGGAGGTGTGAGTGGGGACCAAGGCAAGAAGCAGAGAAAATAGTCCAAGGGTATTCAATAATTGAGGCGATGAGTGCTAAAGGCTTGGACTGTGTGTCAGCTGGGAGATTGTGCAAGCATTCAGCTCTGAGGTGTACCCAGCGTATTTATACAACATGTTTTTTTTTTTTTTTTGGAGAGGTTTTCGCTATAGGGCGCGTGCGCTCGCCAGACAGAGAGAGACAGAGAGACAGAAAGCGAGAAATCACCCCCCAGGGGAGATGGCCACGCCGCAATCCCTTCTCCTCCATTCTCCTCTCGGGATCTTGGGCACGCACACACATGTGCCCGGTGTGAGTTTTAAGCCACCGGGTCCGGGACTCGAACCGCGGTCGACTACATGGGAGTCCAGCGACATAGCCATTACACTAACTGCTGGTTCCCAATACAACATGTTTTCTACATCATACACAACTGATCAGAGCAATCTTATTAGGGTATTCTCATTATAACCTCTTCTGAATGAGGAAAAATGTATTCAGAAAGGGAAAGGACAACTCAAGGACAATGGCTCCTAAGGAGGGAGTTGAACTCCAGCATGATTCAAATAGATGCTCTGTCTGTTCTGTTGTTTTCCCTATTTCTAGGCCCACATTAAATTTTCACTCAACTTGTGATGATGAGTTTATTTCTAAGTCTACCAAAATCAGAGCCATCTGTAATCTGAATGTTTGCCAGTGTTCTCGCTATGTAGTGAATTGCGTCACTATGTCACCTGTTTTCCTTCTCTCATAAGTTCTCCCTAGATGGACATAGAAACTTGTCTTTGTGCATGAAGATTAGATTTATAAAGCCCACAAGTGCACCTCCAACACCTTTGGATTTGGACCCATGGGAGCATGCATTGTTTCAACTTTCATAGAGATCCATTTGCAAATGTACTGTTTGTTAATAAAACAAACAACTAAGAGTGTTGGATCACATCCTAGGGTATATTAAAGGAAAGGATGAGTAACACCTCCCATATTGCAAGAGACTGTGCCTCAGGGGTGAGAATCTAAGCACACTGCCCTGTGGAATAGACAGAAATGCCCACCCTTACTATGAAGTCTGGTCCTTTTAAAGGCTCTGAGTGGTTGTCAATCATACTCCCTGGAGGAACACACAGTGAGACTCTGTCTAAGGTAACAGAGGCAAGAGTTATGGTGGTAAAATTCACAAAAAGGGGTCAAAGCATTGTGGACAATCGCAATAGAAAACGAACCATGAACCTCTTCTCCCCACTGGGGAGCAGGAAGGGAAATCACATCATCTCTCTCTCTTACACTGTACCTGCACAATAGCAGAGCCTGCCACGGAAAAGCTTTCATCTTTTTACAAAACGTTCTATCTTCTAATACAACCCATGCACTGAGCCTTAAAGAAATCAACCAGGGGATCTAAAGGGAATGCAATATGCTTTTCATTTCCTCTCCATTCAATTCTGGTTAGGATTTTCGGGGAAATCTGTGTTTGCGGAGAGAGCAAATGTGGCTGAGATGAGACTACAGCCTTATGGGTGTTAATGAAATGGGGGGAGAATGGGTAGCGGTTAAGGCAATACTGTAGATGTAAAACACATTTTTAATGAGCTATAGAAATTTTAGTTAGTTAAGAGATTTATTTGGGGTGGATTTAGATGGGATGACAAGAAGAGAGAATTTGGCATAAATGCCTAGGAAAACAGGAAGGAAGAGAAGAGAGGGACAGACAGGAGGGGGAGCAAGCCATTTAAGGTATACAGCACACCTGCCAGCAACAATAGTGTCCTCCCCTCCCATGAGCCCTTAGAGACTCATGCCTAGCAAGAATCTGATGCCTCAGCCTGGGGTGGGAGGCATTCTGCAACACGCTGTAACTGCCTGAATGTATTTTCTCACCAAGTTCCAACCAAGGAAGGCAGCAGTCTGTCCCCACTGCAGTGCTCCTTTTCCTGATTAACCTCTTCAATTACCAGAATTTCAACCATTCTTTAAGGCCCACCACAAGAGCATTATTCCTCCATGAGTATTTTCCTAAACCCTCTTACCTATATTCAATTTTCCCCTTTTGTCAACATTAATATTTTAAAAATTCTATCTTTTCTATGACATTTACCTTATTCATTCATTCATTCATCTATCTATCATTGCATCCATAAAGCCGTACTTTCTGCATCTACTTTATGCCAGGTTTCATGCCAGGTGTTGGGCATAGAAACATGGATAGGACAGTCCCTGTTCTGAAGAAGCAAGGTGTGGAGCTCACAGTATAATGGGAGACACAGGCATGCATGCAAGTCATTGCAATAGAGTGCATTCTGGAGACAAACAGGTATATGAAGTGCAAGGGTGTGTTTGGGGAGAGAGAGGTAGTGATGGGAAAGGAAGAATCGGGGAAGATCTTGGCAAGCATCCATTTGGATCGTACAGATGAGTGATCATCCTTACGTCAACAATGCTCCAGCTTGCCCCTTCTCCTTTCTCGTTTACTTCCACTACATCATGCACACACACACACACACACACATGCAATCAAATGTAGGTATGAATATATGCATACGTGTGTAATCATATGAATGCAGGAAGATGCACACAAACACATGCATGCATGCATATGTAGGCACCGCACATGGATGTGCACATTCACACACACACGACCATGATGCACACATACGCACACGTGTGCACACATAATGTAACACACATATATGCACACTCATGAACATACCACATGTACACACATATTTGCACACTCATTAGATTGTAGTAAGCTCCTGTAGAAAGCCAGAAGCTTGGCAGCTAGGCTACAGAGGTGGCACTGGCTCCACCACCAACTAGCCATGTTACCTTAGCCAACTTACCTATCTTTTTGTGTCTCAGTTATCTATGGGTAAAATGCAGAAATCGCTGTACCTGCCTGAGAGGGTTACTGTGAGCACTAAGTAAACTAACACAGACAAACATTTTAGAGTATGCCAGGCCAGCAATGTGCACACGGCAAATGTTAGTATCAAGCTGTCTATCTCCTACTGCACAGCCAGTATTTCATACATAGGGAGAAGTTAGTTTGACTGTGTCCAGTGTAAATATTTAAACTGAAATGAAAATAAAGAGGTAGGGAAGCTTGGGAGAGAAGTGGCAAAGAAATAATGAGATGATCTGGACAAAAGGGAGAATAAATGGATATAAAACTGAAAACACATTCAGATTAAAAATTGCTTTCCAGTGAGCATGTGCACCCTACAGCAAAAATCTCTCTCTTAAAAAAAATTGCTAACTACAAGTAAGAATGCGGTTATTTTCATATTTGTTTTTCTGGAGCACATTTCTGTGGGAAGGTCAAGGCTGGTCTGAAAATACTTTATGAGAAAGTCAGAGTCACAGTTTGTGGAACAGACACAGAAAAGGTCCCTCAATGCCTCTGAAAATTCAGATCCTTTTATACATCTGCAGCCACAGAGTTAAATTGTCTCCATGGATATTAGAGAATTTCTTTAAATGAATAATATATTGGTTCTCAGTGACAAAATGAGATATAGTTTAGAAGACATGGTGGTTTATTGCTTTCCATATGACTTCATTTGATTCTGATAATAACTCCAGGAAGTCATCAGAGTTATTACCTATAACTTACAGGGACAACATCATGGCACTAAGAAGGCAATTTTTCCAAGTTAAAATAGCTCTTGGGGGCAGGGGCGGCAAGTGGCGTGGTGGTTAAGGGCACTGGACTCCCACATGGCTAACCTTGGTTCGAGTCCCAGACCTGGTGGCTTTCTCTCTCTCTCTCTCTTGTTCTGTCCCTCTCTGGTTAAATTAAAATAAATAAATAAATTTAAATAAAAAGAAAAGCTCTTGGGAAGTCCAGGTTTTGGCTAGAAGCCAAGTTCCCTAACTTTAATTTATTCTGTTCCATCAATCAACAGTTTTCCCGAGTCCTTCGAGTGTTCCTCATCCACTCCAGGAGCTGGGGTTCCTGAGGTACTTGTTCCATTACACTGAGTTGACTTTCACAAATTAATGAATCCCTTCAATGAATAAAATGGAATAAATGGATAGTTACCCATGTCATGACCGTCATGTTCAAGCAGAGACAACAGTTTTAGGTTTAGACATATGGAGATGGCATGTGCTCATAAGATAAGAGAAATGCAGACAGTGATCACTCTGGTCTACCGAGTGGTTCACATCATCCTTGTCCGTCACCTGGATGAACTTGCTCATCTCCCAGTCAAGATCCATCCATGCAACAGTCCTATAACCTCAGCCCCTCAAAGACAGGAATTCAGTCAGTCATTTTCTAGCTCTGGCACATTGATGCCCAAGTGTCTGGTACATATTGGTGCCCAGACGTGGAGATACACGAGAGCTCCATTCAAAACCTATCTCTTCCTGAAACACATGACCATTTTGTTGAGGTGGATAAAAACTATCTCAAAGGTAGTGCATGAATCATGTCATAAAAAATTACCTCCAATTCACTATTTTTGGTAAAACCAAATCTATTACATATCTTTCCAAATATGGAAGAGTTAAAGACAATGTGAATGCTGGGCACATCCTTCTGATTTCATGGCATGTTATGTGGATCTCATGGTCATATTCTGTTCTTACGACATAACACCTGCTATTCTGGCCATCACTCAAGGTAGGAAGAATGAGTTCCTGATCCATCAAGGTGAGGCCAAACACACATATACCATGTTCATTGGTGATGGAATAAATCACAGCCTCCTTCTCAGGAAATTAGAAATCTAGACATTCAGAGAATGAATCTGGCAGTGTAGTAACAGAAAAACAGAGAACAGTTCTCTTATTATTTACCTAAGTCTGAGGGCATGGTAACTAGAGTTTCAGCAAAATCTTCTACATACTGTGTCTTATGGAAGAGAATGCGATTCCTGGAAGGTTGTGCTAGGCTCCTGAAAGTGAAGCACAGTAAATGCTGAGACAGGTCCCATCTCCTGAAGTTCCTTGTGTAGTTCTACAGTACACTGTCTTTTTTTTTTTGGAGAGGTTTTTGCTATAGGGCACAGGCACTCGCCAGAAAGACAGAAAGAGACAGAGAGACAGAAAGCGAGAAATCACCCCCCAGAGAGGATGGCCATGCCATGCTTCAATCCCTTTTCCTCCATTCTCCTCTCGGAATTTTGGGCATGCACACACACACGTGCCCAGAGTGAGTTTAAGCCACCGGATCCAGGACTTGAACTGCAGTTGATTACATGGGAGTCCAGAGACATAGCCATTATGCCAACTGCTTGTCCCTATAGTACATTGTCTTACTGAAGGTAACAAAAACTGCATGCATAAGCAAATGGAGTCCAATAGCTACTTCAGAAATTGAACAGACCAAAAGCAAGATTTTCCACTCAAACCACAATCTCAGTTAATATTTAGGATTTTATTAATTCTTATAATTTGTTCCATAATGCATCATGCATACTATCTGATTTCACACATAGACACAAAGCTAATGATATATCATAGTTTATTGACTAGCAGGGTCAATAGAATGGTGGATAATTTATAAGATACATGAGTAGCATTTCAAAGAAATCCTCAATGTTTTCACATATATTAGAGTTCTAATTTAAAAGAACTGTGCGTAGGCCAGCAGGTGGTGTGGTGGTTAAGGGGTGCTAGATTACCAGAGTTTGAGTTCTGGACCAGGGGACTTGAAAATCCTGCCAGGTGTGTGAGTGTGCATGCCCAACATCCCAGAAGAAGAATGGAGGAGAAAGGATTATGGCATGGCCATCCCCACTTGGGGGTGATTTCTCACTTTCCTTCTCATTATCTCTGTCTCTCTCCAGTGAGTTCAAGGCCCTATGGCAAAAGCCTAAAAAACAAACAAGCAAGCAAACAAAGAACGACTGCAAATAGATGTCTTTGGATCGTATAATGTGAACATAAACTCAGGTATTCAACTCTTCATCTCTTTTTCGGAATTTCATTATATTTTCAATTAAGCATTATGGTGAAAACATTTGCAACTTAATTGTACTTAATTGCCAAATGACACCTTATTTATGGGCTAATAAATATTTTTTAGAAGACCTTTATTGTAGCTTTCAAAAACAATGATTTCCTAGCTGCAAAAGAAAATTGCTATCTCTTTTAACTCAGATCCCATTCTTCCTGAGGCCAAAAAGTCATAACTTAGGTTTTGGATTAAAAATCTGTCTTGTGAAATACATTTTTAGCTTCATAAAAAGTCATTGTAACCATGATTTTTCTTGCATTGTCTTTAATAAAAGGGCCTCCTTAATTCAACCCAATATATTGATCAGTCTCTCTTACTTACACCATTTTAGTTTTAGGTGATTATGTTTTTGCATCAACAAAAATCTGTAGCCTGCTGATGATTCCCAAAAGTACAAAACAGGATCCAGAAAACTAAGATGCTTATTTTAAATATTTGACTTTCGAGAATTATTTCACAGGCAAATATCATTTTGAAATATGAATTCGTAATCATTTTTATATACTGTTGATGACTTTCTCCTTTCATAAACTTGATGTTTTATAAAAATAAATTAATTTTAAGTTTTAAGATGACAGCAGTTTATTTTACAATCCCAGGTATAAATACTGTAATTTAAACACATGCTATCCTTTAGAAAGTAACCAGACAGTACTAACTTGTTTATTGCCAATCAGTGCACAGTACATTTTTAGGTATAACATATTCTTTCACTAATTCAAATGATAAGACAGGCAACATAAATATGGATTTATGCTATTAATCTATTTTTCTTTTCCTAGTATCAGTGACTAACCACTGAAAAGTTTTTAACAGGGAAAATTTCTTGGGGGAGAATATCTCATTTGGGAATCTATAGATCAGGCCTATGAATCTGAATGACTCATTTGGAAATAATTTATATGCAAGATGAGTAGAGAAAAGTATCCATGATTATACCTCAGAGCTCCAGTGAAGGAATTAACTTACTGTAGGGCATTCAAGGTGTTGGGGAGGAAGAGAGGAAATTACACTCACTGACGCTTATAAAAAGTTGCCTCAGTCTTTTAAGTGTGACTTGTGTTTCCCCACTAGAAAGATCTTATTTGTGAGTTAGATTCCTTGAAAATGTTTTAAAACATTTAAATAACTGATTTTCTTTTAGCTCCCTTTCATAGCTGCTCCTTTGTACCCACTTTTTAAAGTCTGTAAATTGAAGTGAAAATGTTTTTGTACATTTCTTTGAATTAAATAGATATATTAAAAATTAAAATGTGCAGTTTTGGTTAAGATGTGGGACTGCATGAATCTCATTACTTGAGGGCATTTATAAATTAGTGTGACCTTCTGGGAGATAAATTAGGCAAAATCTTAGAAGCCATAAAAATGTTTTTGTCCTTTGGCCAGGTAATTAGAGTTATGGTATACAATATGAAAAAAAAATACATACACACACACACACACACACACACTCTCTTTTATTGCCAGAAGGCACGTAGGTGTGTATGTGAGAGAGAGAGAGCAAGAAAGCGAGAGAGAGAGAGAACACCCTGTGGTCACATTGCAATCCCTCTTCATTTCTCCATCCCATCAGGATTTTGGGCACACACTCACATGCCCCTACTTTGTTTATCAAGCTGCTGGGGTTGTGATTTGAACCACAACTGGCCACGTAGAATCAGGTAGAGGTACATAGTGTTTATGTACTGTGCTATGGGGCCAGCTCATCAAAAATGCTTGTAAATGAAGAAATTACTTTTTCAGGGACCAGCAGTTAGTATAATGGCTATGTGGCTGAACTCCCATGTAGTCAGCCATGGTTCGAGTCCTAGACCTGGTGGCTTATACTCACGCCGGGCACGTGTGCGTGTGTGCCCAAGATACAGAGAGGAGAATGGAGGAGAAAGGATTGCAGTGTGATCATGCCCCCTGGGGGGGTGATTTCTCGCTTTCTGTCTCTCTGTCTTTCTCTGTCTCTCTGGTGAGTGCATGCACCCTGTAGCAAAAAACTCTCCAAAATAAATAAATAAAGAAAAATAAAGAAATTACTTTTGCACAGGTTTTGAAGAACATATCTCATATTGTACTTATTTACACACTGGCACATTCACAAAAACATGAAAAAATTAAATAGGTCTTGATAATCTGAAGACACCAGGTTAGTCAATACTTCATTCTACTCATCAACAAGTAGTTCACCACGGAGTCTGTAAGCTGGCTGGCGCTCTTCCAGCCAAACTTTCTTAGCAGCCCTGTATATCCATTACTCTTTGGAAGTTCATCTGGCTACTGCTGATACTTAAATGTCCATGCTGAGAAGGTATCTTTTTTTTTTTAAATTATGGAGATAAGGATGGAAGTAATAGCTCAGAATATCATAACATTGGAAGTGATGGGTTTTTCCTGTTTGATTTAAATTTTTTATTAAAACAACAGTTGTTTAAATGTGGTTTTTTTTTTCAATATGTGAATAAAATGTGTAATGATTTTTAAAAACTTTGTAAATACAAATGAGAAAGTATAGTGATATAAGAAAATTTAAATATGAAGCCAAAACAAGAAAGATTGGTATGGCAATGAAGCCAGAATGAGGCTTCGACCCAGAGTACATAGGGAAAATTCTAGGATATTAGCTATGGGGCTGATTTTTGTGAGGTATAATCTTTCTGTCAGCCTGTGCAAGGAAAGAAACACAAATTGAATAGTCCCTATACTAACTAACACAAGATTTGGTAAGAAAAAACACAATTTTCAAATAAGAGGATTTTCTTCTTGATAATATTAAAATAGAAAAAAGTAAAGGTGCTTTCTAAACACTTCTACACTTATATAAAGAATTAATGGAAATAAGAAAAACATTGCCTTGAAAAAATTAGCAAGTAAAATAAAAGTAATTCCATAGGCATAAAAATATAATTTTCTAACAAATACATGAAAAAATTTTAACCTCACTAATATAAATCACCAAACTATATAAAATTTTTTTGACAATAGAGATCCATTTACCAAACCATTTCACCTGAAAATGTATCCAAGTAAAATAATAGAACAAAGAAAGAGGCTTGCAACTCATCATCTTTTGTGAAACTTATTCCAGGTTAAGAACATGGAAACACACACACATTCATACACAACACCCAATATTGGGGTCTCTAATAATCTTAGTTAATAAATGTATCATATTAAACCAATTGCCTGCTTTTTTTTGCCTGCTGAAGAGAAACAAGTTGCTTCAAATATAAACTTTTTAAAAAACATATGAAAGTTTGGAGCATATTGAACACAAAGTATAGAATAAATTTGGAGACTTTATGGTTTCTCAACATATTAAACACAAAATAAAGATTTTGCTATAGAGCATGTGCAGTTACGAGAGAGAGAGAGAGAGAGAGAGAGAGAGAGAGAGAGAGAGAGAGAGAGAAAGAGAGAGAGAGAAAGAGAGAGAGAGAAAGAGAGAGAGGGAAGGAGGAAGGAAGTGAAAAGTCACCCCCCTTAGGGGGACTGGCCACACCCAAATCTCTGCTCCTTCATTCTCTTCTTGTGATTTTGGGTACACATACATATACGCCTGGTCTTTTTCTTTTCAAGTCACTGGGTCTAGGACTCAAATTGTGCAGTCAGGCCACGTGGAATCCACCTGCCTTAATTAACTCACTAACTGGCTGACCTTGGAATGAACTTTCAAGGTAAACAGTGTTAGAAAACAATGGAACTTTCCTACCTAACTAATTATAATTGGAATCCAAAAGTTTTCTTTAAAGCTTAAACTGTAGTTTATTGAATTTCTAATTGACCAGAGTGCACTACTCACTGGATTCACACCTTCAGAAACAATTGTTTTCCTACCCTGACTCTTCATATACCATTGTCCAAGCAGTGGAAGGTTGTGCACATTCAAGTCACTAGAATAATCATACACTTTTTTTTTTTTTTTGGGAGAGATTTTCGCTATAGGGCGCGTGCGCTCGCCAGACAGACAGAGAGAGACATAGAGACAGAAAACGAGAAATCACCCCCCAGAGGGGATGGTCACGCCGCAATCCCTTCTCCATTCTCCTCTCGGGATCTTGGGCATGCACGCACACGCGCCCGGCGTGAGTTTTAAGCCACTGGGTCCGGGACACGAACCACGGTCGACTACGTGGGAGTCCAGCGACATAGCCATTATGCTAACTTCTGGTTCCCATCATACACTTTTTTATAGTGTAAAGCCAGTTTTTGAGAATGGTTAGTTTCTGTCCAAAGAGCAATTATTAACCAATTTTTAAAAATGTTTTGCAAACTCAACTTCTATTATTTTTACATGCTCATCATATCAACATTTGTCTGGAATTTTTAGCAACTTGAGTTCCTGCCTCAGATTTGAGAGTACTCGTGAATAGCTAGCTCCTTTGGGTAATAGATATTTTGGGTTTAGTGCTTCCTATAAACACAAAGTTATCTCAGCATCACATTAACCCTGGCCTCTAATCACTCCCTTTTTTCCCACTGACTGTGGTCTACTTCAGTTCCACTTTATTAGCCACCACTGAGAGAACTAGGGCAGTGAAAGACTTGATTAAAATGATTTCTAGCCACTGTAGTTTGAGGAATGTTAAATATCAAATGAACATCTGGGAAAGTGCTGGGAATCAGTAAGTGAAGAAAATAAGATAAAAAAAAATAATGTCTGAAGGTTCTTAAAATTTTAGCATCAATCTTTATTTGCCTGCATCACCCAGGACATTTTACAATTTGTTTGTTTGCTTTCTTAAATGGCGAGCCCTCCACACTTTTGAGATTACAGCAGGCTCTGGGGGTAATGGTGGTGAAGGGATATGGGAGGAACCAGTCTGGAATGTACCTGGCACCTGGAAGGCAGGGAGGCTGGAGACCGTCCTCCTGCCTCAGCTCGTCTCACTGACTGCTGCTGCTCCCTGCTCTGCGGCACAGGCTCGGGGGTGCTCACATTCCTTTACTTGGTTCTTCCTCCCACTTCTCTCTCATTTCTTGGTCACCCTTTTATATCCAAATAATATACTCAAGATCTTCACTGCCAGGGTCTCTTCTCAGGAAGGTCACCTGGACACCCCATTCACCTGTAGGACCTCCTAAGTCTCCTCCTTGTTTGGAGGACAAAGCATAACCAGGCTGGAAATGTGGTGATCCCCCTTCCCTCTCTCTCACCTCCTCTTCTCCCCTCAACCTTCTCTCCACCCCCTCACTGTCCCTCTGTTGATCTCCCTAACCGCCTCTCAGGCCCTTCCGTGAGGGAATTTTGCACTGCTTTTCCCACTATCCAGGAGATCCTTTTCTCCCTCGTAGCTCAGTTAACTCCTGCACATCCTTCTTATCTCTGGTGGAAACCTTCCCCAGGGCAGCCATTCCTGCCTGACTCCACCAGCTCACCCTCAGCAGACACCTCAGAGCTCTGTGTATCTTTCCCTAACACTTACCATAGAGCTTTCCTGATGATTTTGATCATTTTGCCACATTTCTTCAGTGTGCGTTTTTGAAAGAAACAGTAAGTTCTATGGATATGGTACCCCATCTACGATGACCACTACCACCAGCGACTATACTTTTACCTTGACTTAGGTGGCTGATTATTTGATTAGTACTAGTCATCCCAGCTAGACCACAAGCCTCATGAGAATATGGGCTGAGTGTCCTCTGCACCAATTCCTGGTGATAAATATTCTCTCCTCAACCAGATTCCAGCCAGGTTCCTCTTGGCTAGCCTCAATTTGCCTGTAAAGACTTGAACAGACACTGACATAGTTTGTAATAGCTCAAGGCCACACCCTCAGGATGACCCCAGTCCACCTTAAAGTGTCTTCCTGAAAAAACTCCAGGATGCCAACATAATGTTCTGTTTCTTGCAGCAACCCATGAAAATAGGCCCTGTCTTCTAGTCCCTGAGGGAAGCAGGATTCTAACTTCTGTAAGTGCTGTTTAGCAAACCCAGATGGATGGGTTTCACATGAAACAATCTTCCATCCTGCTCTCTGTAGTTTTTCACCTCCCTGACTACAGAGTCTGCTCACTCCCTCTTTGCTCTCATTTTCTTCCTTTCAAATACCCAAGCTCCTGTGTATGAACTGAAGTTGAGTTCAGTTCAGGCTGGATTATTTTCTATGGCAATAGTTATATCTGATTAAAATTTGTCCTGATCACTTTAACTGGTGTCTTTTCTCCTTCTCCTCCTCCTCCTCCTCCTCCTCCTCCTCCTCCTCCTCCTCCTCCTTCTTCTTCTTCTTTTAAATCTTTGACAGATAGTTGGTACTGTGCCTCAGATCTACATCAGAACAACCATAAGACCCTGGATGTGACAGCCAGACCTCTCTCAGTGCATATAGGGGCTTTGTTTCATCTTCAGTCTGCTCACTTTTTGGGTATCTGGTAGTGAGTTGGGCCCTTGATCCAGAGCTCTGGACAGATGTCCATGAAAACAGTGAGATTAGATTTTGACTCTTATGATTATAGGTATAAACTTTGAAGTTTTATTAACGTCCCAGACATTTTTAGGGGGAAAACTCTGGGCTGGAAGCTCTTCCTAGCTTCTTGTTTGAATAGAAGGGACCATGCTAGGCACTCTGGACACAGGTTTCTGATGGCATTGCTAAATAACTTCCAGACCACACTGGTGAACTAAGTCAGAACTTCCAAAACTGTAATGAGAGAAGCTTATAGGCTCATGAAACTGATAACTTAAGTTCAAGCACAACTAAATTGCTACTGAAAAAAGAATGCCCAATAACTGTTTATGATTTTAGGGGGGGGGGGGTCAGGCAGGGAAAAAAAGACATTTCTCGATTTTGTTTGTAAAGTATCACATACTAGGTTGTTAAGAGTCCATCATAGTTAGCTTTAGAGAAAAAGAAAACTATGGAGTGATGTGTGTGTTCTCAGTCCTTCTAGGTTCCGTCAGTATCTGAGTGCAGCTTCGACTGTAGCTCTCCAAACTCATGTTTCCAATTTTTCTCCCACCCTCCTGGGTTGGTGTCATTGAGGACTAAAACCTGACTCCTCCAAACCCTTCTTGCAACTCAAGTTGTCCCATCGTAGTGCTTTTACCCAGGATCTGAAAAATCCTTGCACACTGAAGTGAAACAACTTGATAGAAAATTCTAGGAAGTCATCAACCTTCATGCCTAGAGCTGCTCCTGCATGGACCACTAAGGAAGGCCCTGGATCTCCCAATTTTCCACACTCTGCTCCTGGAAATGGCTATGATGGTGACACCGATGAATATGCCATCTCAAGAGACACCCAGACTATAAACTGCACACTGGATAGACTATAAACTGCACACTGGATGGACACTGCTGCCCTTACTCCACCCCTTCATGAGCTCAACGTAGAGAAATCTTCTCAACTGGCTTTTTCTGGACTCAAAAACCGGTTTTATAGTTGGATCCAATGATTAATTTTTATTTATTTTGTTTGTTTCCGTAGAGATGCCCCTCACTGAATGCCTGATCACTTGCACCATCCCACAAATATCCTCTGTTACTAAGTCCCAACAAATGTGGTAGCTGGTCCTTAATAAACAAAAGGCAATTTAACAAAAAATTAATTTATATTTATTGGAAGACAGGGGACTGACATTCTTTCCTCAACCAAACTCTAGCTAGGCTCCGCTTAGTCCTTTTTGAATCTTGGTCTTAAAAGATTTGGACAGACTTTTTTTTTTTTTTTTTTTTTTTTTTAATTTGCTATAAGGAACATGAGTTCACCAGAGAGGGAGAGGTGAAAGCAACCCCTAAGGTGGTGTGGGCACACTGCAATCCCTTCTCCTCCACTTTTACATGCTGTCAAAATTTGGGCACACACATACACTTACCTGAAGTGTTTTTCAAGCTCCCAAGGCTGGGATTTGCACCACATAGTTAGCTATATGGGACGCTGCTCCCTTAACCACAATGCCATGAGGCCGACCCCGAGCACTGCACAGCTCAAGGTCATAACCCAATGATGATCCCAGTTCCTCTTAAAGTGCCTGTACAGAATGGCAGCATAATTCCTAACCATTCTGTATGAACTAAGGATAGGGCCTCCTGATCTGTAGGAGGACACAGTAGCCTAACCGAGATCAATTAGCAGACACAGATGGGTTTTACTTCCCTGACACCACCGAGCTAGGCTAACCCCCTCCCTTCCTATTCTCTCCTTTTCTCTCTCTCCTTTTGTTATTGCTGTCCTAATCTCATAGCATGCTGTGAGGTGTTATTTATTTTTTAGTTCTTCAAATAAGCATAATAATCGTATGTGTTTTTAGAGCTACAACATGACTTTTTAGGACAAGAATGCAATGCAATGAAGGAATCTACGTGATCACAGCCCTCATCTCAACCTTTTGTGGTCACCAGTGTTGGAAACATTAGAAGTCCTCCCTCTGAGTTCCCTTGAGACACATAGCAAGTTGTGGCCATGTATTTTCTCTCCACTGTATTTTATAACACTAGAAGTGGTTCTGTCTGTCTATCTGTAATTTTGTTTCCCTCATTCTTGTGTGTGTGTGAAAAACAGACACTATTTTTTATCTACCACTGTAAGAAAAATTAATACACTATGCTTTCAGGTGTAAATGGAAAAAAAAAAATTAGACCTCATCCTTCAATAAACTTAAGAGCCTGATTATTGGACTTGACTATGGAAGGGTCTCAGTGCTTCAGAAACCTCTTAAAACCACATCTCTGACCACAGAGAAACACCGAGCCAAACAGGGCAGGGCCATGCTCAAAGAATCCTCTGAAGACAGTGTCACAGGCTTGGGTGAGGAGGGAGCCTCTCAGGGTTTGGATGCTTTTGAACTGGGCACTAGATCACTGGTCTGTATCTGAGGGAAAAACAAAGACCCAATACATGGTTTCAGAAATTCTTTATTTGTGTCAGGTTGCAGGAAATGGTCCCTCTTGCATTGATAGGAGTATGGACAGCCCCTGGTGTGATACCAAGATGCACCAGACAAGGGTCTAAGTGGATGGCCCTGGAAAATTATTTTAGCTGCAGGTAACACACCAAACCCATCAAAAGGGGAGCTAAGCACATGAGGATGATTGGTGCATCTTGTGGCTCCATGATGTTACCAACGCTGTGGATTCAATCCAAATAGCCTCTCTACTTTTCCCTCATTCTCTTTTACTTCCCCCAAAGAATCATTTAATTTTAATTATTATTATTATTATTATTATTATTATTATTATTATTTACCAGAGAGAGAGAGAGAGAGAGAAAGCAAGCCACGAAGCCTGGGAGTCAAACTGCAGTCAGCCATGTGGGAATCCAATGCCTAAACTACCACACCACCTTCTGGCCGCCCTGCTCATTCTCTTTTTAAAATACCTAGTCACTGAAGCACAGATCAAAGTTGCACCGGTTTCTTCTCCCCTATTACAATGATTATTAGTTATTAAAATCCGTTCTGACCATTTTCACTGATGTCTGGCCTTGTTTCTTTCTTTCTCTCTCTCTCTCTCTCTCTCTTTTTTTTTTTTTTTTTTTTTGAGAGGTTTTTGCTATAGGTGCACTTGCCAAAAAGACAGAGTGAGACAGAGAGACAGAAAGCAAGAAATCACCCCCCCAGGACAGATGGCCATGCCACAATCCCTTCTCCTCCATTCTCCTCTCAGGATCTTGGGCACGCATGCACACGTGCCTGAAGTGAGTTTAAGCCACTGGGTCCGGGACTTGAACCATGGTTGACTACATGGGAGTCCAGCCATATAGCCATTACGCCAACTACTGGTCCCACTTTCTTTCTCTTTTACACTGGGCAAACAATCTCCTCAGGAACTTGGTATATGTTTGTACAATGTGCAGTGTAGGCTCTGCTTTGTGTCATGACAGGTATTTGTATGTTTCAGGATGCCTGCTCCCTCATGCTCTCTCTAAAGAGGGAGAGAGACGATGAATCTCCATGCACTAGACTGCAATGTGTCAGGGTTTGTCCCCTTGTCTGGCTCTCCCTCCCTACATGAAGTTGTGTGCCTCAGTGTCCTCGAAGACTTGTGCTGCCAGCACAGGTAGGTGTGGACCATGCACAAGCCCCATCTAATCAAGCATTTTTGGGACACACAGAGAATCCTGCATTTGTACTTTCTCTAGGTCTACCCCTATGCCCGCTCCTCCCGGGCACCTTTCTGTGTTTCCTCCACCTGCCACCTTCTGCATTGATTTGAGGAAGGTGACTATGCTTTATCCATTTTTAGAACAAGATCTTCTGTGATAAGAAAAAGTGGATATAAGTGGATTTCACAGACACTTTATGCATAGCCTGAAGGAGATGTTATACATGATGTTTCTGTACTGTAGAACTTTGACTGCCACCATCACACGAGGTCAGGTGTGGAATTTTCTACTTGTGGCATCATGTTGGTGTTTGAATTTTGGAGTATTTCAAATTTTAGATTTTCAGATAAAGGATGCTCAACTTGTATTTATAAAATATATATTATGTATTTATAAGTATAGGTAAGTTTTATATATATATAAAATATATAAATATAATATGTAATAATCTGTGTATATATTACACGTATATATTTATATGTAAAATTGGTTGGCGATTCATGCATTCTAGTCTAGGATTGAGACACCGGGTGGCAAATTATTAGAAAGGGAATCTAAGCTATCAGATTGACTGAGTATTAATCCAACAAGTGAGTGAGTATTAGCTGTGTGTCAGGCACTGTGCTGGGCACAGCAATGCCCAGAGAATGAGACAGCCATGCTCCCCTCTGCATGAGGCAAACAATTCAGTGAGGGAGATAAATGATAAACAAGAAAATAAGTACATGAATATGTGGTTGGAATTGTGGAACTGCTATGGAGGAAATGCATAGAATAGAAAGAATAAAAGGGGGGACCACTTGGAGGACTCTGTTATCAAAAAGTAGCATCTCAACCGGGAAGTTCAAAAGAGGATAAAGCAAGAATGTTTCAGGCTGAGAGAAAGCAGGCACGAGGCTCAGGCACAGGATGTTGTGGAGATGAGAAGAGGCAGTTGTGGCCAGTTAACTTGTGACAAGTACGAGAGGGTGGGCAGAGTCAGATCATAAAGGTCTTTGCAGGCTGTGTTAAAGAGACCCAACTTGAAGTGCAAGAGGAAACCACCAGAGCTTCCCTGTTATTTAATGAAAAGATGCTTCCAGCCACGGTGCGGACGGACGTAAGGGAGGAGGGGCTGATTCCCCACTGAACTGCATCAGGGCCGCCTGGGCAGCTGGCTGTTCTGACTGATGGTGTCTGTTCTATGCGGACGGTGCTTATGCTATTATTTTGTTAATTATTTTGACTGTCGTTTGTGGAGATAAGCAGAACTGGCAAAGAGCAGGAGTTGAGGCTAGAGACAGCGCAGATGACACGGGTGAGGGACAGACACGAGAAAGGGATGGTTTGGTGATGGGTTTGGGGTAGAAACCTCGAACAGAGTCAAGGGGCAGATGTGGGGAAGGAAGAGGGTCTCTGAATTGAGTAACTGGGTGCATGGTTCTAACAGTCACAAGAGAGCAAAGCATGCTAAGGAGAATACAGAGGTTGGCGTGGGAGGGTTGGCTCTGTAATCTGGTGGGTAAGAAAGCTGGATCTTACATGGCAACTGGGCAGTTTAAATCCCAGCCCCAGTAGATTGAGAAACATGATGGACACATGTATGTGCATGTCTGACATCCCAGCAGGATGCAAAAATGGAGGGGAAAGGATTGTGGTTTGACTATGCCCCATAGGGGGTGCTTAACCCACTCCCTCTCTCTCTATCACTCTACCAATCACATGCACCCTCTAGCAAATTGAAATAAAATTTAAAAGTTGGTATGGGACATGTTTCAAGAGATCCAGATGAGAAGTCCATGGTCAACGCATGTAAATCTCTGGATTTATGACCTCACGGGAAGGTATTAGCTAGGGCGCATAAATGCGAGACATCAGTGAAGACAATACCTTAAGTTACAGGAAGAAATGAGCTCAGGTGGCACTTAGCACCCATTTAATAACTCAGGAGCTATATCCCACTTTCTTCTCTTTTGTCTTGTTCTCCTGGTGATGGCTGCAAAGGCAAAAGCTCACTTTTCCAGGCTCTGTGGCAGTAGGGTTGGCCATGAGATAGAGAAAGAAATAAAAGCTGGCTTCAGGGAATTCTGGGAAACTTCACACGTTCAGCAGCAGTGACAGACATGGCTCATGGCTCCTACCACTGTTGCTCTTCCTTCCTCTCTTTTCACGGAGTCCATGACTAAGCTTTTGTGAACCTCCTGGTAGTCAAGAGAACTGAAGTCAACCCAGCAGGAATTGCAGAGTGAGAAGACAGAGCAAGGCTTGTTCCTTGGTGGCAGAACTGAGCAGCTAAACCAATACTCACATGCATCAACTCTGGAATTCCTGCTATGAGAACAAACAAAACCTTGTTTGTTTAAACTGTTGCCTTCCAGTGTTTCATCATGTGTTTTCCCAATAAACAGGCGGTACTTCACACTGGTTATAATGCTGGGCTCTGGAATTGGATACAATTGCGTCTAAATTCAGCCTCCTCCACCTACTACAGCTAGGACAGTGACCAGTTTTCTTACTCTCTATGCCTCCAAGTCCTCATCTGTGAGGTGGGAGTACTTACAGTACTGGCCTCGTAGGTGTGCACTTAATGAGGCAGTTACTATAGTGAGGGGCTGCCTCAGAGTAGGACCACGTGCACGTTAGTGCAAAAGTGCAATTGCCATAAATCATGCACCAGGGGAGTATGTAGAAGGAGCTCCAGCACAGGAAGGAAAAAAACGTTCAGAAACCAATTACTGAATACTGAGGAACTGGTGAAATTACAGTATTTTCAATGTTATAATTACTAATATAATACTGAGAGAGGTTGGTGAAATCTTGAGTATGAAATGTTTTAATTGATCCACACCCTCATCTGTCTTCCAGCCTCTCATGTTTGGAGATGAATATCTGTTTACACAAGAGTGTACCTTTGAAATATCACAATTCTTTAAATATTCACAGAAACATTTGACAAGCTTTGTAAAATGGCAATATTCAAAGCAAAGCTTTGCTGCTTAGCCTGGTTCGTGGGTTTATTTGCTTGGGGCTGTTAAGATTAAGACTCACTTTACTTTCTTGCACCAGCTCAGGGAGGGGCTGATGGTAGACTTCTGATTCTTTCATTCTTTAGATAGGTGTGCATGAAGCATTTGTTACTGGCTGGGCACTGTCAGAGTCAATGGCAATATAACAGCAAACAAAACAGACAGCGCCATGCTCCCATGGAGTCTGGACTTGCAGTGTATAGCAGGTGGGGCATGACTGGAGGAGTCTGAGGGCTTGGCCTCTGGTCAGAAAGAAGAGGAACACAGTTGGGCTGCCCACCCTTAGCATGGGGTCAAAGGTCATTGACCTCTGCTCACAATGTCATGCAAGTCCCAACACAATTTGACATGCTTTTTGTCAGGGAGTAATCCTTTAAATCTGTTTTTTAAAGGATTTATTTAATTTTACTTATGGTTGTCATTTTTTAATTTGACCAGAGAGAGAGAGAGAGAGAGAGAAAGCTGCCATGTCCAGGACCCGAACCACGGTCAGCCATATGGGAGTCCAGTGCTTAACCACTGTATCACCTGCTGGTCCCTTAACATCCTCTAAGAAACATGCAGGTGTTGGTCCTAGTGCCAGATTATATTTGGATGCTTCCAGAGACTGGTTAACATTCAGGTAAAAAGAAGAAAAGGGTTTCTCATATTTAAAACAGAAGGAGAAGGGGGAGGAGAAGAAAGAGAAAAAGAAAAATGCCAGTCAATGAATACAGTATACACCTGTTTTCCAGATGAAGAATTCAGGATATAAAGAGATCGAATAACTTGCCCAAAGTCAGACCAGCAATTTTGAACATTCTGTTATGAGTTGGGAGCTCGAGCATGCAGCAGGAGAGACTGAACCCAAAACCTTACCAGCACCGCAGTGTGACATTTCAAACGTATCATTCTTTCTGGTACGAGAAGCACAGGGCGATGCTTGGGAATTCATGAAATCCTCAGAAAAGCGGAGCTGCTGCTTTGTTTTTTTTCATTAGCGGGCCGAGATCTAAGGACCATGGTTTGGGGGGTCTACCAATTTCCTAGTTCTGCCATCCTTAAAAATGAGCAGCAGGGCCAGCAGGTGGCATAATGGTTTGTGAGCTAAACTCTCACATGGCTGATCATGGTTCAGGTCCTGGACCTGGCGTCTTGAAATCATACCGGGTATGTGTGCATGTGTGCCCAAAATCCCAGGAGGAGAACGGAGAAGTGCTGTGGCATGGCCATCCCCCCGGACAGTGGTTTCTCACATTCCCTCTCACTGTCTCTCTCCCCTCTAGTGAGCACATGCAGTCTATGGCAAATCACCTGGCCAATGATGATTACCGTCAACAGATAATACTGCTGTTCAAAAAAAGAGAGAGAAAGAAAACATCTTGTAATTCTATCACATAATAGTCATCTAGTTCAACTATTCAGAAAAACCCCACTAAAATAAAAAGCAATTATCCCAAATGCAAATATTAGATAATACATACAATGAGGATATTGTCAAAGCCTTGGTTTGAATTCTGAACTTTAATATGTTTGCTTTTCAAAAATTACAAAGATTTTATTAAAAAAAATGAAATCATTGGAGTGAATCCTTTGAAAAGTGTTGAGTGGAGAGGCTTACCAACGTATCAAAATCCAAAAGCTGGGAGCCAGCAGTGGTATAGTGGTGAAGGCGTTGAACTCCCACATGGCTGACTATGGTTTGAGTCCATGACCTGGCAACTGGAAACTCACACCAGGTGTGTGTGCAGGCATGCCCAGAATTTCAGGAGGAGAACAGGGGAGAAAGGATTGAGGGTGTGACCATTACCTCCTGGGGGGGCATGATTTCTCACTTTCTCTCTGTTTCTCTCTGTCTCTCTTGTGAGTGTATGTGCCCTAAAGCAAAAATAAATAAACAAATAAAATAAAAAATAAAACCACCCAAATGCTGTATGTAAAAGATCACTACATGTGATTACATTAATCCTTCTGTCTGAAAAAAAAATGGGAGCAGAATAAAGGCCAAATGACAAGTGAGGGAAATGATTAGCTTCTCAACCCACGAAGTACCAATCTCTAAAAGAAGCCACTAAGAAATCAGTAGGTAAAAGATCAACAAATGAGTGGGGAAAAAATGGGTGAAGAGCATCTGGAAGCATTCACAGAAAAAATAATAAATGCCTTGTGAGCATGTGAAAAGATGCTGTACTCATGGGTAATAAGAGAAATGCAAAGGAAAGGACACTGAGATTGTGACAGATACCCAGAATTCTGATATTCCTCGGCAAGGCTGTGGGGGACATGGTGAATTGGTTAAAGAGCAATGTTTATTTCAACCAATGACATCACTCACATCTATAAGAAGGCAAGGTGAAAATTCTCTATAATTATACAGAAGGAGCTCTAGAGTCTAAAGTTGGAGAACAAAAGCAAGTGACAAGGCAGTGTAGATAGTGTATTACACAGGAATATAGATTTGCATTTGCACAAATAAACTGATAAGATGTGCAAGAAAAAGATGAAAACAAAAGCACGGGATGGCAGAAGATGGAAAGGACTTTGTGGGCAAGAGTTCGAAGGACACTTCTCAATGTAACCTTTTTGTCCATTTGGAACTATTCAAGCAAATTACCTATTGACAATAATCAACCAAAGAAAGATTCTCTTCTGTGTAGTCCACAGCCAGATATTTTTAAAGAATTATTTATTTAATTTTGTTAATTATCATTTAAAAAAATTGCTATAGGGCATGTGCAATCACCAGAGAAAAAGCAGCAAGATGCCAGGCCCAGGACTCCAACCATGGTAGGATATGTGGGAGTCCAGTGCCTCAACCAGCATGCCACCTGCTGGTCTCAGTCAGTCAGATTTTCTTCCTTTGCCTCTCTGGGAGTCTCCGATGGTGCCTGTGGGACTAAGCTGCTTTGACAAATCTCCCTGGTGAGGCCTGCAGACAGGAACAGCCAAGGGCTAGGTTGCCCCTTAATTCATATAGGTTTTTTCCATGTTCTTTATTTTTTTTTAATTTGTCAGAGGGTGCATGCAGTCACCAGAGAGAGAGAGAGAGAGAGAGAGAGAGAGAGAGAGAGAGACCCTCGGAGAACTAATCTTTTAAGAGAAGTAATGTACGAGAGCTGAGATATGTAGGAGGTCTCTATTGCACATATTGTAGAGCCAGGGCATAACTGACAAAAAATAAAACACAGGGGGCCTAGCAAGTGTTCCAGCCTGGTGCTGAGGGTCTTTCCCATGTTTATATTTTTTGTCAACTTGCCAGAGGGAGTGTGCACTCACCAGAGAGAGAGAGAGAGAGAGAGAGAGAAAGAGAGAGAGAGAGAGAGAGAGAGAGAGAGAGAGAGAGAGAGAAAAGGAAAAGGAAAGGGAGAAAGCACCACCCCAGGATGATCACACCTCAATTCCTTCTTCATTTCATTCCTGGGATATGAGTCAGGACCATGGGACAAGAGGAGCACGAGACTGTCCACAGATTCACCCAGAACTGCTGCATGGGTCAGAATTTGTGCAGCTGGCTGACTGCATCTCTTCTCTCTGGCTGGTTTAAAGAAAGGCTCAGGGTTTAAGCAGGGCAGAGCCTGGTGGCCTGGCCAGGCCACACCTGCCAAGTCTGCAGTCATTGGACGATGACCTCCTGTGCTGGCTGTTCTGTATGTACACAGGACGGAAAGGGGGCCATGTACTTTTAGAAACTATTTGAATAACTAGAGATAAAAACCAAATGTTTTGCAATAAGCCTTAGGTAACAGATGCTCTTTTATTCTGCAACATGAGTGTTATGAGTTGAATCATGCCCTTCCAAATCCATATGTTGAAGCCCCAACCCTAGGACTGCAGAGAGTGTCTACATTTGGAGATGGAGCCTTTCGTGAGGTAATTAAGGTAAAATGAATAATATGCTGGACCCTAATGCAATATGGCTATTGTATTTATAAAAAAAGATGAGGACATGGACACACACAGAGGGAAGACCATGTGAGGACACAGGGAGAAGGTGGCCATCTGCAAGCCACCGAGAGAGGCCTCAGGAGAGGCCCTGCCAACATCTTGATCTTGGACTTCCAGGCTCTGGAATTGTGGGAAAATACATACAAACTGCCCAGACTGGGATACTTTGTTAGGGAGGCCCAAGGGGACTAACCCAGGAGCTAAGTCGGTTCTACAGCTAGACATGTCTCGCAATGCTTGGAAGCATATCTGTGGGAGGAGCCAGTCTCCATCTTCTTTGAAAAAGCATGGCATGGCTCAAGCTGGTCCCCACTGCTGCACTGCCTTCTAAAGAGATCAGTCAACGACAAATGATTACGGGCCACTCACTGCATGCCAGTCTCTGTGACAGGCTTTGGAAACATGAAGCCTGACATGACACCCACCACCCAGATGCCCCCTTCAAAAGCTCATTCTGGTCTCTTTGCTTGAAAGAGATGTTCAGCAGACTTTGGAGATCAGTTTTGCTATGCAGATGCTAGTAAAACTTAACTACTTAACTAACTGAATACCGGGGAGGAGAAATCATTTTCTGAAGCCCACACAGTTCAACTTCTGCTACTTCAAACCCTGAACTTCTGACTGTCTCAAACCATGATATCTTAGGGGAGGCCAGCTTTATATGCTCACTATGTGCATTTTTTTAACAGTGTAGTGGCTTAGCATGTCCATAGGTCCCTGAATAGAAATATAATTCTTCCACGTTTACACATGAACTTCAGTACAGTTATCGACTTTGTTAAGCTAAATTGTTTTATGTAGTCCATTCATACAACATATTTCTTTCCAAAGCCTGTGCTGTGTAAGAACTACTGAGATATCAAGCAAGATGGGTCCTCAGGGAGCTCATGTTTTAGATAAAGTGATAGGAGAGATGGGGCATGTGGATCTCTGATGTAAGGATGTAAGGTCATAACTGACAAAAATAAAATGCAGAGGGCCCAGCAAGTATTCCAGCCTAGTGCTGAGGGTCCTTCAAATGTTCTTCTTCTTCATTTCTTAAAAATATGCCAGAGAACATGTGTTCTCAGGAGAGAGAGAGAGAGAGAGAGAGAGAGAGAGAGAGAGAGAGAGAAAGAGAGAGAGAGAGGTGAGAAAGTACCCTTTTTGGGGTATGGTACAATACCTTCTTCTCCATCTCTCCCTTCTTTTTGGAATTTTGGGCATGGGCACACATGCATCTGGTGTTTTTTTCAAGCCTCTGGGTTGAGATTCTAACTGTGCAGTCAGCTATGTAGGATCCAGTCACCTTAACCATCATCCCACACTTGGCCTTTTCCCATATTCTGAACGATGGCTCTACACCCTTTCTGGCCTCAAGACCTAGGACCCCCTTAGGGGTGTGTGTGTGTGTGTGTCCATGGGGTGTGGTCAGTGCAGGGTGAGGCAACAGATCTCCATGTCTGTGCTGTAGGCACAGAAAGGGCAGAGGGCTGAGGGTGGCCAGTGACGCTGGTCACCTCAGGCACCCCTGTCTCTACACCATGCACTGCCTCCCTTCTGGGCAGCAAGCCAGAGTAGCAAGCTCAATTTTAACTTTTTCATTATAACCTTTTGCCATTGCGTCATGTGCTTCCTGACTGCCCCTGAGGACCTGAGCACCAAAAGGGAGGAGATTTTGTACTCACTGTCCTCCTCCCCCAGCTTACTTAGTATGTGAGAACTCTAAGGCCCAGCAGGGTGAGGTCACAGTGCCAACACTTACATGATGCTACTTCCTCCTGAGCCTGTGATCTTCTGAGCACACCTCACCTGCCTATCTGCAGTTTATGCAGGTGCTGGACAAACAAGACAATACCTCGCAAGAACTTTGAAACACATTTGTAAACTAAATATCATGCCATATCCTCTTTAGTATGTATAACTACTAATTTTTATTCCAAAATGTGTGACTTTTTCTTTTTTTAACACAGGACTGCTAAAAAGAATAGATGGGCACTGTGTGCTAATTAATCTGATTTATTGTTTAGGAAGCATTTGGTGCATACAGTTTGAAAACTTTAAAATTATTATTCAAAGCAAATAATTCCTATCTCCTAATCTTACTCATTTTTTTTCCTCCTGCCAAAGTAGAAGCTCCTCTATGAAGCTTCCATGATTTGTGGGCTTCATTACAAAATTACCTTAAATCAGGATAGCCGTGCTAGGAAGGCATCTGCATCCCTCTTTCATTAACAAGAAAGCCAAGGCTTGAAGAGGATAAGAAATTTGCAGATGACCACACAGTCGGCAAATCGCAGAGCCCATATCTGACCCAGGTCCTGTCGGGTGGGGATTTGCTGAAGGTCTTGCCATCCAGCATGAGCTCATAGATACTAACCGGACAATGAAAGGTCCCTAGGCCACAACACCATTATGGCCATGACCTGCTGACCTGCTTCAAGGCCATCCACAAACCAGGGGCCAGCTTCCTCGTGTGTTCAGCTGACCCTTTGCTGGGAGAGGGAACAGCGAAGAATGAAGGGCACCTTCAGAGCACACGTCTCATGAAGAGGAACTCTGACATCACCAGGTTTACCACCATTGTAGGAGTCGAGAGAAAGCAGGGTGGAAGGCACCACAGATGGTTTGCAGTCCCAGAAAGCAAGGCACGGTGCTCCACTGACACCAGCTCTCTGTCCACTATGTTTGGCAACGCATCATGAAATACAGAGCACACAAGGGGCCCGGAAGTCTCATGGATTCTCTGCAAATGGCTCTATGTTTTTGTCCCCTTTGCTCTAATTCAGTTCCTTTCTCTTCTCTTGAGGACCTCACCAATATCTCCCGATGGTATCCCCACAGCCAGCTTTAGCCTGACCCTCCAGACCACGGTGGCCCTCACTCCCAGCTTCCTCTTTCTAAAGTACAGCTTCACTTCACTGTTCCTCTTTAACAAACGAACAGCTAGGTAAACCTCAAGGTCTCAGAATTGCTTCACTGTACAATCCAAACTCTCTAAATGGGCAGAGGCCTTTATAATCGTTCCTCCAAAGGACTTTCTCCCTTATTTCTAGGTTACCCTTCATGTTCTCATTGTCCCAGTCCTCTCAGTTTCCCCTAAACATTAGCTTTTTTTCATAGGCTGGATCTTTGGCGACCTCAGTCCTAGCATTGGCAGTACCTTTCCTCCTGTCTGGAAAACCTGTTTCCTGGGCCCACCTGACACCACACCTGTCTTTCTAAGCCCTTCCCATGTGCCTTAGTTTCCTGCCACTACTGTAACAAAGTGCCACCATCTCGTGGCTTAAAACAACACACATTAGACTTAGGATTTCCGGTCTAACGTGTATCAGATCTTGGATGCCTTTGCTCCATTCTAAAATCAAGAAAAAACTGAATGAACAATCAGCAACTTTTCTTAGCTTCATCAGAGAACTGCGCTCAGAGGAACTGCTGTCCCTCAGACCAGATGGGCAGACACAGAAATCACAAATTCCTCTGCAGGAACCAGGGCTGGGATTGAGAGGCCCAACTGTCACTGACAAATCGCTGTAGGCTCAGTGAGGACCAGTCTGAGAGGGAAAATCTCAGAGGGACCTGGTCACAGCATGGGACCCCCACACGAGTGTGAGTTTTATTGCCAGGAACTCGACCAGGTTCCCACGGTGAGTACTGGAGCAAAATCCCCTGGTGCTTGCTGCAGGTATGGGGAAGAGGAACCACTACTACAAATGCCAGAATGCCCGTCCTCCATAAGGCCTGTTCTTGGGAGAAACTAGTCAGCTGGAGCCCAGCCTCCCTGGGGCCATCCAGCTCCTTCCCAGTTTATCCGTCCTGTCCCACGCAGCAAAGCCCAGATGCACTTGTGAAGGCCAGAGCTCAGGACACAGAATCCCTAATAGACTGGCCTAATCACAGGGCTATCGGACACTTCCCAGCCCCATCCAGTTCCGCTTCATCACTGGGGCTCCTATGCCCTAAAAGAGACAAAGCCATGGGCTCCAGAGAAAACTTCAGACCCTGACACCCAAGAGATTAAGCAAATAATAAACACAGTCTGACTCCTAGCCAGATAAACATAAAACCTCACACGAATGGACTGTGTAGCTGAGTTTCTTTTACCCAGTCCATCATGTCCAGCTTTCAACAAAAAAAGTACAAGGCATACTTACAGACGGAAAATACTGTCTGGAGCTAGCTTGTGGTGTGACAGTTAGGGAGCTGGATTCCGTGTGGCTGACTGCACAGCCCAAGTGTCAGACCTGGTGCCTTGAGAAATACACTGGGTGTATGTGTATGCATGCCCCAAATTCCAAAAGGAGCCTGACGCAGAGAAGAAAGAATTATGGTGGGACCATACCCCATGGGGAGTGCTTTCTCATTTTCCCTCTCCTGCACTCTCACCTCTCTCTTTCTCTCTCTCTCTCTCCCCTTATCTCTCCAACAAGTGCAAATGCCCTCTAGCAAGATGAAGTGAGAAATAATTAAAAGAAAAGATTTGAAGAAAGAAAACAAGCATCAGAAGAAGACTCTGATATGGCATGGGCATTGGAATCTCAGGCCCAATTTGGGAAAATGGGCAAAAGACCTAAATGTGTGTATGAGATGCTACAGCCAGGCCCACTGCAGGCCGGAGGAAGGCAGACACAGGGAGAGTGTGCCTGCCTCGCAGAACAGAGGGGAACTCACAGCGGGGAAGGGCCCTTCTTCATGGAAAGCTAATAGCCATTACAGATACCCCCGTGCTGTTGGGAGGCAGCTGAGAGGGCCTCCTCCCGCAGACTGGAAACTAAGGTAAAGCGCACTGGCAGATCGGGTCCACGGGCAGATGTGGGACGGAGAGACTCCAGCTCAGGACCTCTAACTCCGAGGTCAGGGATCTCAATATGTTCTATACATTCCTGTCTTCGCCTTCCAGAAAAGCCCGAGTGGCTGCCCCTTTCCAGGCTCTTCACCAGCTATACATAGAAATCACTTTTAAGGAGAGTTGTGACAACAGAACTCTAGGATTCCGACTGCCCCAGGACCTTGCCAGTCTGGGCTTTCCATAGGGAAGCCAATGCAGTGTAGAAACCCAAAGCCACATTGAACTTCTGGACTTTGCTTTGGGGTCTGAAATGCTGATGATATTAAGCAAGAGGTGGAGTCTTCAGGAGCAAGACAACACAGGGAAAGGGGAAATGAAAAGAGAACAAAAGTTCAGGGAGTTAAAAATAGTTAAATGAGAGGAATTGGGTTCTGTTCCCTTTGACATAAAAGGATTCAGTCTGTGGTTTTCTAAACAAAGGCTCTTTTTTTTTTGTCTTTTTCTTTTTGAGAGGCTTTTCCTATAGGGCGCATGTGCTCGCCAGACAGACAGACAGAGACAGAAAGCAAGAAATCACCCCCCAGGGGGGATGGCCATGCTGCAATCCCCTCTCCTGCATTCTCCTCTTGGGATCTTGGGCACGCATGCACATGTGCCCGGCGTGAGTTTAAGCCACATGGTCTGGGACTCGAACTGTGGTCAACTACATGGGAATCCAGCGACGCAGCCCTTATGCCAACTGCTGGTCCCCAAAGGCTCTTCTTGAAGAGAAACTAAAACATGAAGTCATAAAGGACCTTGTTACATGTTTTCTAATGGATCCAACCTCTGATGTCAAAGATCTTTTGAGAGATTTGGGGATGTCCAACTTCTGAGCAGGAACCTTAGTAATGCAAGTGGCAAAAGAGAGAATTAAAAATGGGTGATGTTGAGAAAGAGAGAAGATTTTTGTTCAGAAGTGTGCCCAGTGCCCAGTGCCACACCATGAAAAAGGGAGGCAAGAAGAAGGCTGGCCCAAATCTCCATGGTCTGTTTAGGCCTTTGCTCTTACATAGAAGCCAGCAAGAGCAAAGGCACCACCTGGGGAGAGGATACACTGACGCGGTATTTGGAGGATCCCAAGAAGTACATCCGTGGAGCAAAAGGATCTTCACTGGCTTTAAAAAGAAGTCAGAAAGAGCAGAGTTCATGGCTTATCTCAAAACAGTTACTGAATGAATAATATCTGGCCACTACCTTATTTATGATAAAACAGAAACATCTCACCTTTTTTTATGTGTACCATCTTTTAACTGATCTCCTACACCAGAACTCAGATCGTGACTGGCTGACAGGATATTTTTGTTGAACAGTCCTGATTTAAGCAAGACTGGCTTGCGGTTAAACAAAAAATTTTGATAGTAATTTTGGTTCAGTATATGCGATCACTATTTGTCCTTCCAAAATATATAATTGGTAATTCATTAGTAATGCTCATCCTTCTTTATTTTTCTAGAGAGAGAGAATTTTGCCATAGGAGCATGCACTCTCCAGAGGGACAGAAAGTGAGAAATCACCCCCTCCCGCCCCTCCCAGGAGGATGGCCATGCCACAATCCCTTCTCCTTCATTTTCCTCTCAGAGTTTTGGACACGCATGCATGCGCACGCACGCACAAACACACACACACACACACACACACACACCCTGGCTTGAGTTTTAAGGTCTGGGACTTGAACCACAGTCGAGTATGTGGGAATCCAGCAACATAACCATTATGCCATCTGCTGGTCCCGATAATGCTCATCTTTCTACAAAGACGTTGAATGCCATCTCAATACCTACTGGAGACTGGTTCTTTTTTTAGGCTTATATGTAATTGGTTATTTGAATATATAAATGCTGGAGAAATCCCTTCACTTCTCAAAACCAAGCAGAGTCACCTGTGTTTTGTGTTTATTAACCCATTAAAGGCAAGGGCTCAAGATAAGATAGTGATGTCTACTTTATATTTTTGGTCACAACTATGTCAATCTAATTATAATTCCCTGTATCCCAAACACTGCCTTTTCCTTATTGAAAGACTTTCTAGCGCGGTTTGTTTATACTGTCAGATAAAGAATATGTAACACTTGGGACCAGCAGTTAGCGTAATGGCTATGTCGCTGGATTCCCATGTAGTCGACCATGGTTTGCGTCCTGGATCTGGTGGCTTAAAACTCATGCCGGGCACGTGTGCGTATGTGCCCAAGATCCTGAGGGGAGAATGGAGGAGAAGGGATTGCGGCATGGCCATCCCCCCTGGGGGGTGATTTCTCACTTTCTGTCTCTCTGTCTCCTTCTGTCTGTCTGGTGAGCGCACGCGCCCTATAGCAAAAACCTCTCCAAAAAAAAAAGAATATGTAACGCTTTATATATTTTATAAATGACTTGTAAGGTCAGATGTTTTTGAAAGTCAATGTGGCAAGATTTAGTGGCAAGTTAAATTTTACCTTTCAGTTCTTTATTTCAGACTAAGTTATATTTCAGGATTATTTTTAGACAACTGTTTAAAACCACATAGAAACTGTAGAGTTTTTGTATATGTGTGATAGGTAATGGTGCTTTTGCCAATTTATTAGAAGGATTATGGAAGAAAAGATATACCATCAGCATAGGTTTGTAAATTATGTCATCATAAGACTTAAGATATTCAAAAACCAAATGACAGATCACACACACACACACACACACACACACACACACAAGCTCTTTTATCATCCCCAAATCTCAGACCAACCTGGCCTGCTCTGGAAACTGGGTTACTATACCTTGTTATACAAAAGACTGAAATTTAGACAGTAAGTAAATCTCAAGCTACTGTTTAGTATACAAAAAATAACTTTTTTTCTATTTTAAGATTTTTGTAGGAACAGGGACTCTACAAATTTTTCATTTTCAGGTGTAGGTTGGAACACGCCACAGCATCAAACTGAATTAATTTCTTTGCTCTTTAATTTGGAAGGAGTCATTTCTAATTTATCAGAAACTCTTTTCTACTCATGATAATTGATAAAATTCTTTACTTTTGATTTCCTTACCAGGTCAGATATTCTAGCTTAAACATTCATATTCCTTTCCTGGACTGCACCTTCAAGGCAGGGACCAAGTAGTATTTGACTGGCTTATTGCTGGAGTTTCTGGCACCTAGTTCATACTCAGATGTTCAGAGCTAGTGGGAGAATACGGGGTGGATGACAGGGAGACAGATGACCCTACAAGCCACAGCTGGTCTGATCTTAGGCATGCAGTGGGAGACCATGGGTACAGGAGTGAGAATTTATTTCACTAAATATTCAGTGACCATCCAGTACTCTTAAGTTGCATATATGTGCATTTACACACATGCATGTTTGCATATGTGTGTATCCACACATATATGCATGTATGAATGTGTAAGACTTATCATTAATTAAAATGATTTTTCAGTAGCCAAAGATGGTGACTACAATAGAAATATCTGACATTTGACATTTTATTCTCAGACCACTATGCGCTTTATAGATTAGTATGATAGTATTTGAAAACTAAGAAAAGCCTCAACAATTTAATAACTTAATATCCATGGTAAATGGCAGGGAGGAATTAAATTTATATTATCTGAACTCAAACCCATTACGAACACTGAAGCTGCTGGAAGGTCTGGATCCAAATCACAGCTCAGTTATCCACTGGCTAATCAATGTTTGACAAGTCACTTGACCCTTTGAGACTCAATTTCTTTGTCTAAAAATAAGATAATGACCACAACCACACTGTTGTGAAGCTCAAATGCTATATAAATGTCAGCTGTATTCTATGTACCTTCCTTACACACCATCATTAGGGAACTTGCTTTTTCCCTTTGTACTTTGTATTTAAAGTTCGTTTTTAATGTACACTTGGTCTGCCACAGCCAGAGAATAGACAACTGGATGACCAAAACAAACAAGAAACGTAAGAGCTAATACAGTATGTCCTGGCAAGCGAGGGTAAGGCAGACAGATCTCATTATGACCAGAATGTAATTCGAGAAGAGTAGCCGTTCCAGTTAGGCATGAGCATTGGTAAACTCAATTGTGTACCCAATTGGAGCCCTAAGTGGTATGAGCAAGTCACATCGCACGAGGACGTAACACTCAATAATTCAGACACATCCACAGGACTATTTCAAATAAGGGCTGTCTGAGATATGCCAGACTCCATAATCTAGCCACGGTTATCAGTTTCAATCGCTTTAAAATTTTTCTACAGATGTCATTTCAACAAAATAGTCGACAAATCTGCCTTGAGTGAAATTCAGTTAGTGAGTTGTTTCCAGTGATGGGTGTTGATTCCGGCAATTTCCCAGGTGCAAACAGCACACTAAGGAATAGTTGTTATATGCAATATTCCCTAAGCCCCATCCAGATTCTACTCCCTGAGGGCCACATTGCAAGGTTTGGGCCTTGTTTTCAAAAAATAAACAGCTGTTTGAGTCTTCTAATCCAACAAACAGATGGATATCAACTTTGCATCCATTTTCCCGATACCCAAAATCCAAAGCCAACTACGAGTCTTGCCAACACTGCCTCTGGCCACAGCTTAAACAATCATATCGGAAGCACCTCGTTACCTATTTTAGAACACGGTGTATATTGGCAGGTGTGCTTCAGTCTTTGGACTGAGGACGGTCCTTTGTTAGTGGACAGGGAATGCATTTACTTAGAGAGGAGCTTCCTCCAGGAGTTTCTCTTTTTCTCTTTCCTTGAGGTTGCACAGGCTCGGTGGACAAAGGGATCAGTGCTGCAGGTGGAACATGAGGTGTGGGACACTCATGGGATATCAGGTGGGTAGAGTGACCCATATGCTGGGGACACCAAGGGGTACAGGCTCTTCTGTAATTCCCTTCCCCATCACATGCGTTCTAAACTCTTCCAGGGTTCCTCACACTTTCTTCTGTCCTCACCTAAGTCTGACCAATCCAAATATACTCCTTCTTAGTCTTTTCAACTCCTCCTTTGCCTTCCTGCACATGGCTACCAGAATTTCCTTTCTGACATGGCCTCCTCTGAAAAGCAATCAGACGTGACCTCCATGACTCCATCACCTCCTACCTGCAGAAGGCATTGGCAGGTAGTGTGTCTGCCCTCATATGGTGACTGCCTTCTGCCTGTCCCCAGGCAGCCCCAGCTCATGCCTTTCATTACCCAGGGCAGCCGTCAGGACTGTGTATGACCATAAAGGTGGTGCTTTCATAAGGACTGCTGGTGGCTCCTGGGGAGTGGCTGAGGTCATCACATGGACTTGCTTTCTCTTTTCCAGTTTTCTCAGTTTTTCAAAAGAAGCCAGATAGCTGGGCGATGTGGGAACATCTTATTTAGTTTTTGTTCATTCAGGAGGTTTAGAGAATATCACATGGGCCACACCAAATGCATCAGAGGCCAGTCATGGAACCACCAATCTGTAAGCTCTGCTAGAGACAGCTCTCAAGAAAGGTTGACTATGAACCCTTTTCCCAGCAGGTTGATGGTTCAGTTGCCCCGACTCTCACTCTTTGGAACACAGACTGGAAGCCAATTTCTACGCCCAGGGATGGACCTTAAATACTCTCATATTTTCTCTACTTCATGTCTATGGTCATGTCCTGCCAAATGGCTCTCTCATACAGTCCTGGAACTCGTGATGCCAGAGACATCTTTTAGGAGCTCCCTAAAATGTTAGGCAGGCCCTCAATAAATCTCTTCGTAGGGTCACATTAAGGGTATGCAAATGGAGCAATCCTATTTGTAACTCCACCAAAACACCTCACTACATATTGTCAGTACCAGTACTTTATTACATGCCTGTTAGTGCCTCTGGACACCAAACCCCTCAAGCAGAGAATGGGTGTCTTACCCACCAGCACCATCTTTCATAACTGAACTCAGCCTGAGGGCTGACATGTCTCCACGGGTCTGACATGCTGGTCCTTAGTACTGGTATGTCCTATGCAGTGAGGAGGGCCTGCCTGCCTCTCCACCGTCTCCTCTCTCCCACGCAATTGCTGGAATGTTTGCATTTGCAAGAACCATATTCCTCCTCAGCTCCATTGCATTTCTTGAGTTGCTTTTAGTTCTCTGGTGAGTCTTCTGCTCTTGGGTAACCCCTGTTGCCCTTCAGCAGTGGGTTTAGCCATGGCACATTTAGCTATCCTTCTCAACCCCCTGTTTGTCCCATCGATGTCACTCTTACCCTATGGTAATTTTTTTTCCTCTGGACTTCAGTGGGAAAATATGATACTCAAAGTGAAATGTGAATCAGTGCAGCTCCTCAACCACACCGGCCACAGTTCAAGTCCTAGGGGCCACACTAGATGATGCAGACAAAAAGGATCTGCTGTCACCGGAGATGGTTCTACAGGATGGCAACCCTAGGCTGCTGAGCCCTGAAGGACAGAGCAGAGCCTCTGACTTTTTTTCTGTCCTCCTATCCCGGCCCAGCACAGAGCCTGGCACCCAGTATATGTCCTTGATTCCTGCTTGCATGAAATAGGAATGAAAACCCTCATTGTCCGTTGATGCATGGTGGTGAGGTGAGGAAGCTGGCCTTGGACACCTCAGGACACCTAGTGTTGATCCTCCTTGGCCACCAACAGCTGTGCAGGGCTTGGGCTCACCTTCTCCAGGTGTGGAATGAAGATTAGACTTAAAAAACAAAATGCCACAGGGCATGTGCGCTCACTAGAGAGAGGCAGAGAAGGAGAGAGGGAAAGTGAGAAAGCACCCCCCAGGAGGTTGATGATACTGGAATCCTTTCTCTTCCATTCAGAATTTTTGGCATGCTTGTGCATGCACACACACACACACACACACACACACACAGAGTGTGTTTTTCAAGCTGCCAGATCTGGGACTCGAACCTTGCGGTTGACCATGTGGGATCCAGTTGCCTTAACCACTATGCCACTGGCTGGCCTAGAAGATTGGATTTTTAAGGCCGCTCCTTTTACAATGTCATGACTCTACTGAATCATGCTGGTTTTTACTATTGCAGCATTGAACAAAGCCTCCCTCCGTTCCTGAAGCATGCTGGGACTGGTAGCTACTGTCAGCCTCTCCCTGGGTGGGTGAAGGGCTAAGGCTTTTATTTATTATTTATTTGATGTTTTAAAAGCAAAAAGAACAAAACCTATCCACTCATCACATTGTAGCTGTATGGGGTTTTACACTCTTCAAAAGCCTTTCAAGATAATAAATGTACATGCTGTACGGCTTATGGCAGGGTAATTTGGCAAGCTCACCTTAACTGCCAGCAAGTAGGCTAGGAAAGGCCGTGTCATGCCCTCTTCCTGGAGTGACCACACATGCATATCCATGGGTCTCTTTCTTTTATTTTTAATAAAGCAGAAGTTCTCTGGAGGGATTCTCAGACTGCTGCTGCTATACCTGACACTCATGCTCTGTGCTCCAGGCAGACGCTCCTGGCCGAGTCCTGTCCCCCAGCATTGGCGCAGACCCCTCCTGTAACCTGCATCACCTCCCGGTACCCACAGACACACTGTTCATCATGCTGCACCCCTGCTACGACGCTGGCTGCCCGCTAACACTCACTCGCTGTGCTCTCCACAATCCAGGCTTTGCCACCACCAGGAATCTGTAACTGCTCCTTCCCAGGCCCCCACGGCCTCTCCCCAAACTCTGACCAGGAAGAGTGGAGGATCTGGAGAGATTTTTCTGGTCATCTTTATAAGAGGATGAAATCATCTTAATGCCATTCATCTGAAGATCAGTTAGACAAAGTGACAGAAGATGAGCTGTACCAGTTATACCATTTACATTACTGTTACATTCACTCATTCCTTCCTTCATTCAGGAATTTGAACACGTGAATGAGTCATGCTCTGCTAGATGCTGGGCACAGAAGACAAATTAAAGAGTCAATCAGACGATGCAGAGTGAGTGAGAGTGGGGGGCTCTGTGTGTGTCTGAATGCTTGTGCAGGCATGGCTGAGTAGGTGTCTTTTTGTGTGAATATGTATCCATATGTGTGTGTATCTCTATGCACATGTGTGTTTGTGTGCCTACACATTTGTGCATGTGTGTCTATATGCGCATGTGTTTTAATGTACATGCACATGTGTGTGCACATGTGTTTGTGTACATACATGCATGCATACGTGTGTGAATGCATGTACATGGATATGCATGTATGCTCGCTGTTTTGTCTTCTTATGGGAAGCATGAGAGACTCAGTTTCTCCCTGCCCCCCTCAGGAAGTCTCTGTGGTGGTCACTTTTCCCCAGATACCTCAACCACTCAGACTCAAGTATCAAGGTATGTTTACTCATCATTCACAAAACAATAACGATAATACGTTTCTACCATGTCTGATGCTTCCAGGGTCTCATCTACTCATCATTTTCTCTTTCATTACCTTCATTCATCACATTCCAGACCACATTTGCATTTCTACAGGCCAGGTCCCCTGTAGGCATCCCGACTGTGTCAATCCACAAGTGGATTTGCCCTCCTTGCTTCATCTATACCGCAATTCTGCTGCTTCTCTTCGTTAGATTATTTCTGAGCTGTAGCCCTCTAAGCACTAAATTACATATCTTGGGTCTGGCCTTCTCTTCCTACCCCATTGGGTAATCCAGTAGCATGGATGATTTAGGAGCCCAGGGCTCCAGGGAGATCTCTAAATACAAATCTCTGTTCCTATGCTCTTGCAGTGCCACCTCAGTCTTCGCTTGTCATCTTCCCCGCCTTTAAAGCGGATGACGAGAATACTAGCTGTCACATAACTGTGGAGAAGACGAATTAAATCAGTTCATGTGAATGAATGCTATGAACAGTGCCCAGAACAAGAGACGTGCCCAATAAATGGCTGACATGAGTTTCACATACCTGACCTACATGGCTTACACTGACTTCAACAGTGATGCCATTCTTTTATATGCTCGTACCCAGTGCACATGACTTTTACTGTTTTCCTGACACTGTTGCTACCAAGCTGGATTTCATAAAACTTTATTGAGTTTTATTAGTCGAATTTAAAATGTGTTCTCAAATTCTATACGAGGTGGAGTTGAACCAGAAAACCTGTGCATGGCATATAAAAACATCCAGGCTGTTTAGGGTTAACCACTTTGCAGGAGATAGGCAGCCCTCTGGGAAAATGGGCATAGAAAATAAAATGAGGGTTGAATTTAAACTCAGGCAGGAAGAGGACATTATGTCCACGGGAGGAACCATCTCTGAGTAACTACAGAGTCCCTCTTTTCCGTCACTTCAAATTCATTGCTGTCTAATTAGGCCGAGATGTGGCTTCTCCCTGACTCCCTCCACTCTGCTGTGAGATGCCATCTAAGGCCTGCACCACCCTGCTCTGGAGTGGGAGGTGCTTAGAAGTGTGTTTGTTAAAGAGAACCTACGTGTCCCACATAACTTAAGAAAACTACAAGTTGTGAGTGAATACGTGTGAGTTGTTTGCACCTTTCGGTTCCACATCTCAATGATGTTTTGTAACTGTAGGGTTCCAATAAGCTCTCGGATGAATGTCTGGGTGGATGAGTGAATGAACGAATAATGGATCTTTCAGTTCTCAAGTCTCTGGAAGAAGATTGGAGAGTTGGATATTGGCCTCTATTTACGTGCAGTGTGACCCTTGGGGACACCAAAGTGAAGGGTGCTCAGGACTTTTCTGAACTATTTTTGCGATGTTATATATGTCTATAATTATTTATTAAAAAGAGTGGGTCAGCCCATGGCCTGGTGGCTATATGAGCTGGCTGTCACATGACTGACTGCTGCACGTGTGTGGATGTCCAAAATCTCAAAAGAAGAGGTCGACGAGAAGGAATTGTGGTGTTAACTATGCCTTATGGGTGTGCTTTGTCGTTTTTTCTCTTTCTCCCCAGCAAGTGCACATGCTCTCTGGCAAATTAAGAAAAAAGTCTCTTTTGGTTTTGAGGAACAGAATATAATTAGGGAGCTTTTACTGGAGAAGCTTGCAAGTGTTAAAGGGCTTATATTGTCATGTCTCACCTCAATTTTTAGGTTCAGGAATTCCATTTTATCTGTTTCCAGACAGTGTTGTCTTGTGGACACTGGAATGTGCTCCATTGCAAAAGGCAGTGTGCAAGCAGACTGTTGGGTACTCCGTAAGCTGGGGTGGGGTGGGGGGGTAAACGACACCTGTGCTAGAGAAGGCATGTGAGCCACCCTCCCACCTCCTGTTGCTTTTGTACTGAGAAATGCAGACATTTATCTCCATGATGTGACGGCCTCAGGCTTGATGCCCTGTGCACCACCCTGTCTCCTTTGCTATGTCCCTGGGTTGCCAATACATAACACACAGAGAGCACGGAATGGCTGAATGTTCCTGTCTCAGGCACTCGTTTTTGAGAATCAGGATTACTGTGAAATCTATTTAGAAACCTGGCTTGTGACTTTTCTTTAAAACATGCTAGTAAGAGTCACACAGGATATCAAATTAACGTTTGAATTGATAAGGGATAAGTAAAAGCTACAGGAGCTGGCAGAAGTCTTTACTTCCCTGGTATAGCAAGTTAGGGGACCCAAGCATTTGCATTGGCTGGGAGTTCCAGAATCTCAGCCAGGAGACACTTGGCTTGACTGGTTGCTATGCTATTTGGTTTTGCTTCTGTTTATATTCATTTTAAATTATAGTTTCTGATTTACATATAATTATTTTATATCTGTGAGGTATAGTATGGCTTTTTTTTTTTTTTTTTTTTTAGAGAGGTTTTTGCTATAAAGCACATGTACTCGACAGAGAGACAGAGAGACAAAAAGTAAGAAATAACCCCGTGGGGGGATGGCCACTCCACAATCCCTTCTACTCCATTTTCCTCTTGCGATTTTGGACACACACACACACACATGCACCCAGCATGAGTTTCAAGCCTCTGGGTCTGGGACTTGAACCTCAGCCAGCCATATGGGAGTCCAGCGATGTAACCATTACACCACCTGCTGGTCATCAGTATAGCTTTTCAAGCATGTATACAGTGTGCAACAATCAAATAAAGGATACAAGCACATTCACCATCCCCAGCACTCAATACCGTACTATGTTGCGTATACCCAGGAATCACTGCACTTGTTTTTTTGGAAATAGATATTACTTTTTCATCAACTTGCATTGCTCTACCATGATACAATAGTACCCAAACCTATTCTATCTTTTAACATGCGCTCTTGTGAACTCTGTCCCTTGTTTTTAATGAATAGGGGTTTCATTGTCCAGTTGCCGTGAGTTGTGTGTGAGTCCTGTATACATCTAGAGAGTCATTTTTGGCTGTAGTTCTCTGATGCTGGACTGTGAATCAGGATGCATCAAGGGAGGAGGTGGGACCATCCTGCACACACAACTGAAGCACTTGTGCTATGCCTGTGGTAACATACCCACAATCTGCATGAACAGTGATATTTTACTGGTGATAATTTTGCTTCTAAATTTTGTAAAATAAACAACTTTGATCATGCTGTCAAGATAGGTAAAATGAAATTCATGGTTTATTTTTAAGTTTATAAGGGCACTATTTTATTTGAAATTTGTATGTAGAAGCTCATACCCTTCCCTTATAATGTAACCAAGTTTGCTAACAGTGGGTTTTCTTTGGCATAAGAAACTGAGTTCTAACCCAGTTGTCTCTACCAGTGCTTCTCCCACTGGAATGGGGAACATGTGGGGTGTTAAGGTTCTCTGAGACCTTTGCCTCATATCTTTAGCTGGTTACTTAAGCCTGAGGGGCACTGGTCTAGGGCTTCTAAGATTGCTAGTTAAATACATAATGCTAACTATGGCTAGTATTCATTAAATATCAAATTTAAGATTTGGTAGAGTTGTAGTTTACATAAAATCTGTATGCTTTTTGTCATACTTTGATAAAACTTGAAGTAATCATGTTTCTCTTTTCAATTCCTAAATAGGTTTTGGGGTTTATCTTTACTCATAAGACATACTGATTTTTATAGAATACAGAACCCTCATTCCCATGGAAGGCTGTTATCCACTATGGAAAATTATTCTTCAGCTCCATATTGCAGTGAAAAGAGGAATGCTGGTATGATCAAAAAGGTTTTAAACTGAATTAACTAATGGCCTAGAGAGGACAAATACCGACTGTGAAGACGAAACACAGTGGCAGATTTCTACAGAGAGACCCCATTCATCAGCTCAGAGAGGCGTGCCAAACTGATTAAGCAAGTAAACATATGCCTATATGCATGCTAGTTCTATGTTTATTCCACATAAGATTCTTATTAACTACATAACACCTAACTTAATTTTATGTGTCAACACAACGTTTGCCTTTTGCTTATGAATTAGTCGTGCTGAACCCAGATATATAAGGAAGTCTTCAAAAAGCTCATAGAAAATGCGTATTAATCTACACACGCATTTCACATTGTTTTTGCACCAAAATAAACTTGCTCTCCTATTCCATTTTTATGTAAATTTTTTGAAGTCTTTTGGTATGATATGTTGGTATCCTTGGGGTAGTAGCGTCCCACCAGGGTTGAGACATCCCACCAGGTTTGGCTTCGTTCAGATCAGACGGACCAATAATTCATTAGTGACCTTGAGACAATCACTCAATCTCTCGGAGCTCCAGTTCTCTCACTGGTAGAATGAAAATGACCATCCTAGTCTCTCACAGGTTTGCTGAAGGGTTAGTTGGCCCAAGGTGCCCTGAAGATGGCAGGGAACAATGGCCATCATTTCTTTCTGTCCCTCCTTCATTTATTTGGTCCTTGGTCTCATCTGCCAACTGGCATCTTCTCAAACTTGACACCGCTTTCATGGAGTGGCACAATCACTGAGAATTGGTAAAATTTCTTAAAAACCTCAGATAAAGGAACAGTGCATCTGCTCCTTTTCATTTTTCACAAACTAGAAAGTTTCTCCGGAAGCCTAACATTTGGTGGGATAATCCTGGCTTCATCCCCTGACAGCTGACCTTTCATTTATTATGAGCCTGGAAGCCATACTTCCTGACCACAGCTAACATCCAAATAAATCAGCAAGCGTCCCATTGTTCTCCAGAGAATGCCAGCCCTTTTCTGCTTAATTCTCCGTCTATATGACAAATACCTTCCACACACGAATTTGGATTCATATTTGAACGTCCAATTGCACACGCACACATACAGGATTTATGTGCAGTTTAAGAGGCAAACCCTTACTTACAAAAAATCATGAGGATGTAAAAATAATCTAAGAAGTCTGTTTGCAGTTATTGCAATTTGCAAATAAATCGGTCGTCATGGAAATCATGTTCTGGAATGACACTAAATGAAGCTAGATGTCTGTTGGGAGTTTTATGCCCATCTCTCAGTGGCCGTGTTCTCCATAGTCACATCCCAGCAACCCCAGAGATGTATTTTCATACCCGATGCCAGGTTACATAGTCACAGTGAAACAACAATGATGATGGCATTGATAATATAGATAAAGGCTGCTATTTATCAAATGCTTATTGTGAGCCACAACTTGCTATGAGTTCTTATAAGTATCAGATTTAATCATTCTCACAGCTGTAGGGTATGTACACTTGCCAGAGAGACAGAGGGAAGGAAAGTTAAAAATTACTCTACAGGGTATGGCCATGCCACAATCTCTTCTACTCCACTGTCCTCTTGGGATTTGGGGCAAGCATACACACATATGCACTCAGTGCGATTCTTAAGCCACCAAGTCTGAGACTCAAACTGTGAAGCCATGTAGGATCCAACACTTTAACTTCCATACCACCTACTGGCCTGCCTTTTTTTTTTTTTTTTTTTTTTTTTTGTAATGGAGCAAAGAATTAAAGAAACAGGAAAGTTCTGTGAATAGCCCACATCACAATGAGGATCAGGTCTGCCTTGGTATCCATGACACATGCAGCTTCCCATTCTCAATTACTGAGATAGTACAAACGATTTTTTGTCATCCTACCACCCGATTTCTACAAGGCATTGCTTAGTCACTGGCTTTCAAATATTTTGAATATACACCACAGTGTGAAATATATTTTATGTGACAACCTAACACACACACACACACACGGGCTAAACAAATGTTTCATTAAATACTTGCCCTTATTATGTGTAATGTACTTTGATGTTTCCTGTTCTATTTTCCATTTTAAAATTATGGGTAGCGACTCAATAACTTGAATTCATGGTCCATTAATGAGTTGAACTCACGGCTGAAAAATCAGTGTTCTATGACCTGTAAATATAAAATACTATAAAAATGGAATTAAGTGAAAAATCACTGGATTAAGAAAATTACTGAATTAGGAAAAAGTCAATGAAGTAAGCTGTACTTCCTATTATTAAATAAAATGTCTATAACATTATTTCTCTTTCTCCCTAATTTATTTCTACCCAAGATCACTTTACCAAGTGCAGAAGACATGTACTTATTTTAGAAGTTGCGAGTTTCAGTCAGTAAAACTGCCATTTGAGAAGTGTCAGTTTTGAAATGTGAAGTAAAGGCTTTAATGTGTCATTATTTAAATTTGTGTGAGCGTGTGTACACAAATGCACACGTTTAAGTTGCTATCTTGCTTCATATAAGACGAATGCATTTTCTGTAACCATGGACCTCATACATAGGAAAGGGACATCAATTCATTTCAGCACTCACAGATCCGTACCAGGTATCTTGGACCCATTTCTTACACCTGGTGAGCAGGAAAGCACGTTACCAAGAACACAGAAGCCTGTGGGTATAGGAGACAATGAGGGGCTGGACTCCTCACATGCAGTCCCTCACTCTGTCCGGTTGTGTCCCAGCAGCAAGAGGTCGTCCAGGGAATTTGGGGGTTGGGCTCACACCTTCTTACTCATCTCTGGTCGTCTTCTCCTTCCTCAGTACATGGCTTCCTCTATACCTCAGGTCCACCTTTAGCTCAGTTCTCAAAAAAGCCCCAAAGTTCCAGGTTATTTTGCCATTAGAGACTTGTTTAAATGCTTCTTCTATTTAAGAGGAGTACTTTTATTTTAAAAAAAATTCAATGATTTTTTTTTTAAATCAAGGTTAAGATAGAATACTGTGAGCTAATTCTAATCTTTTATTGTTTTCTATAATTTTTTATGAAAAATTTCATTGTATTTCCAGAAGCCATCATTAGTAAACAGAAAATATTAGTAAAAAAATTAAAATAAAATTTACTACTGTCTTGTGAGTGTCTATAAAACAGCTAGCTGCATAATGGAGTTTATTTGGAAGCTACAGACCCATTTAGGCAATACTGACATCTTAATTGTATTGAGTCTTCTAATCCTTAAATGTAGAATATTTCTCCTTTTATTTGGGTCTTCTCTCTCTCTCACTTTAATTTTTTGTTTGAATTGCTTTCATGAGTGAAAAAGAAAGGAAGAAAGAGAAAACACTGCCTCTCCCAACAGGGTCTTGATGCCACGATTCACCCCTGGGCTTCCACTGGCCCTGGATAATTGGCAAGTGTTTTAAAGAAACCTTCTAATTTGGTTCATATCTGAGGCAGAGACTATATCTTTGATTCTCAAGTAAGGGTAGTTTTGCCTCTGAGGGGGCATTGGGGTGGTTTTTGGAGACATATTTGATTATCACAACTGGGAGGATGAGATGCTTCTGATATCTACATGTAGAGGCCCGAGATGGTGCTCAGCACAGAGCAACCTCCACAACTCAGTCTTCCTGCACACCGAGCTGAGGTTAGAAACGTAGATTCTCAGCTCAAAGCACTGAACACAGCTGCGAGCTTCCCCTTGAAACATCCTTGTCCCATATTCTTCTCAGTTCTTGTTTTTCCTTGAAGGTCTAACTTTAACTCAAATGTCACAGTTCTGTGGAACCCTCTGCATTCTGCTAATTAAATGTATTAATGCCTTCTGTTCAATGTACAAAATACCTAGCTTCTGCTCTGCTGGAGGACTTTATTTCTGTGTCTTCTGAAAAGGTTCTATGAAAGTTATGTAAGGAGTGTGTTTTTCTCTCTTAATTTGCAAGAGCCCTGAAGGCTGGAAACAGCATCTTACTGGTGTTCATGAAGAATCATATGGATCATGTATCTTGGCTCACCTCTTGTATGTCCAGTAGGGCAAAATGAGAACACCAGCCATCTAGCCCCATAGTTAAAAATGTGTGATCTCTTGCAGCAAAGCTTCCAGAGGGATCCACAACTTCACATGGCATTTAATCAGCTCTTACCTTCCAGAGGGGATACTGCAGTGGGCCAGTGGTTGGTTCCATGGTGAGCGCACACTTCTTTCAGAATTCATTCTTAAATGTCCCAAGTTTGACCACTGACATGATGTGTGCACCATGAGCTACTGTTGGGATTTCTGAGCAGGGCTCAAAGAGCAACACACTTGTGAAGCCCCTCTCCATATAGCCTGCTCCAGTCACAAGGCACAGCTCCAGCCAAGTCACCCAGAAGGTGACCCCTCCCAGAGGTGCTCTCACGGTCAGCATCCAGAACTGGCCTTGTTGCATCCCTTCACTTCTGACATCCTAAATCCTTCCTATCCTCTCAATAGGAGCCTATGTTGCCTCCTTCAACAATTCTCCTGGTTCCTTAGTCTGCATTAACTTAATTTATGGCTGCCTGTATTTCTTTTTTTTTTTTTGAGAGGTTTTCGCTATAGGGCGCGTGCGCTCGCCAGACAGACAGAGATAGACATAGAGACAGAAAGCGAGAAATCACCCCCCCAGTGGGGATGGTCACGCCGTAATCCCTTCTCCTCCATTCTCCTCTTGGGATCTTGGGCACACACGCCCGGCATGAGTTTTAAGCCACCGGGTCCGGGACGCGAACCATGGTCGACTACGTGGGAGTCCAGCGACATAGCCATTACTCTAACTGCTGGTTCCCTGGCTGCCTATTTTTAAAGAGGTTTTTGCCTTAGGACCCATGTGCTTACTGGAGAGAGAGGGAGACAGAGATAGAGATGGAGACAGTGACAAGGAAAATGAAAAGTCACCCCACCCCAGGGGCAGATGGCCATGCAACAATCCCTTTTTTCTCCATTCTCCTCTTAATATCTTAGGCATGCACACATATGTGCCTGGTGTGAGTTTCAAGCCACCAGGTCCAGGATTCGAACCATTATTGGCCATGTGGGAGTCCAGCAATATAACTGCTTTGCCATCTGCTGTCCCCTCTGGCTGCATTTTAAAAATGTACTATCAATGCCTCCCTGACTGTACTAAACAAGAAGAAATATAGAGCAGTTATCCTTTTTTTTTTTTTTTTTTTTTTTTTTTTTTCCTTTTTTTCCTAACTCCTCCACTCTGTTGAGCTTGCTGAGTCTGGGAGCTTGCAGGTCGTTCATACTGGTGAATCCCACAGAGGAGAAAGCACTTGATTGTGGTTTGAATAGATAAAGGCATGCATGCATGGAGGCATGAATGAATCAATAAAGATTTACTGGGCAATGGAGGGAAGCAACCCAGGGAAAAGACAGTGTAATTCATTTGGCAATGACCAGGTTTGAAAGCAGTGAAAGTTAAAAAGTGATAACTTAAACAAAATTTTAGAAAATGCATTACAGAAATTTAGGTTTTAGGAAAACCTTGATACCCTCATTTTCACCAATATTAAATATGCATCACTTTAAAACTGATTTCAATTTGTTTGTATAGTAATATAATTTTAAAGTGGAATTGTTAAAGTGAAATACTTCACATAGAATATACCCTTGATTAACTGACTTATAACCTTCACTCTATGTTGGCTCCTGCTGCCTTTGTAATGAGGAAGGGATTGATGTCACAGGTCAGGAAGAAACGTTCCCTGAATTTCCATTTGGGCCATTCAGGGATTAGAGCACTACATGCCCTAAGGCAAATTTGAGGTGAAGGAAGAACAGGAATAGGACACTGGGATGAAGTGGAGTAGGAAGACTCAGGATAGCTGAGGATGCAAATAAACGAATACATCGGAGACAGGAGGACGCACTATCACTCTCCTGCTGGACAGAAATCCAGCACAGCGGTGCTTCCGCTGTTTCTAGAAATTTAACTTGAGAAAATAAGTATGGACGTGCAGAAAGTAATGAAGGACAACATATGCAAAAGTAAATGTTGGAAAGGGAAGTTCATGGTAAGTAAGATATGTGTCATAATTACCAGGGGCATTCATGCTGTGCGGATCATTAAAACAATGCCACGTAATGTCCTATTTTATAAAGTATTTTTACAATATATATGCCTACTCCATAGCAGGCTCTAAGTATTGATAGGTATATTTGAGGGATTTTTTTCTTTTTAAATTAGCTTTTTAAATTAATTGAGGGTTTTTGAATTAGCCAGAGGGCACATGTACTTGCGCGCGCAACAGAGAGAGGGAGAAAGCGAGAAAGCACCCCACGTGGGGATGGTCACACTACAGTACCTTCTCGTCTACTTTTTTGTTTCAGGATTTTGGGCACACATGGATGTGCCCAGTGGGTTTGCCAAGCCTTTGAGTCTGAGATTCAAACTGTGTAATTGGCCATGTGGGATCCAATCGTCTCAATAACCAGGCCACCTACTGGCCCAATATCCAGGTGTTTAACATAGGGTATCCATTTTCTCAGTGTGGGGCCTCCTATATAATATGTGCTTAATATAGATTAATTATTTAATATGCCAGATTATTTTTCATTTTACTTCGTAATTGACTTTTGCAAAATTTGGGTCCATATTTTGACCTTTATAAATGCTATAAATCATCAACTCTACAATTGATTTAAATACAATATTCAAAGGAGTGAAAAAATGCCATTCTTAGAAATAACATCTTTTGGGGCCAGTAGATGGCATGGTGTTTAAGGTGTTGGACTCTCACATGGCCTACCATGCTTTGAGTCCCAGACCTGATGGCTTGCTTTCTCACTTTCTCTCTGTGTCTCTCTGGTGAAATAAATAATAATAATAATAATAATAAATAAAATTAAATGAGTAAAAAAATAACATCTTTTATAAAGAGCCAATGTTACAGAAATTACTCGTAAAGCAATGTGTCTGAAGGTAGTCCTGAAAAATTATTGCTTCTAGGAAAAAAGAGTAGGATTTTCTTTCATTGTACTCATTTGGAAGGTGCTACATTAATCTATTTTTTTTTTTTTTTTTTTTTTTTTGGAGAGGTTTTTCGCTATAGGGCGCGTGCACTCGCCAGACAGACAGAGACATAGGGACAGAAAGCAAGAAATCACCCCCGGGGGGATGGTCATGCCGCAATCCCTTCTCCTCCATTCTCCTCTCAGGATCTTGGGCACGCACGCACATGCGCCCGGCGTGAGTTTTAAGCCACCGGGTCCAGGACACGAATCACGGTCGACTACATGGGAGTCCAGCGACATAGCCATTACGCTAACTGCCGGTTCCCTACATTAATCTATTTTATCACTAACTGGATTAAGTTTATATAAGCTTTCTTTATCTTTCGGTTTTCCACAATCATTTCCTCATCATAAAATTAATTTTCATGCATTATTCTATATTAACCTTAGAGAACATGTAAGTTTCTAAAATGTAATGGATAACAGTATAGGCATAAGGTGTGATCATCTTATTTTTTAAAATGAAGGTTTTACTAACTTATCTGTAACTAAGGAAAACCTTGGATTTTTCAGTAAATGCCACTCATCTTTCCTTAGAGCTTTCAGCACTTAGTTGGAAAAAAATGTAAAAAGATCAATATTCTGAATAAGACTAGAAGCTAATGTTACTTCATGGCTTTATGCTATGCTGCAAAGTGTCTTATAGTATTTTTAAAATGATTATTATCCACAAATGATAATAGCATTACAATAATTACAAAGTTTTTTTTTTTTGGGGGGGGAGAGGTTTTTGCTATAGGGTGCGTACACTCGCCAGAAAGACAGAGAGAGACAGAGAGGTAGAAAGCGAGAAATCACCCCCCAGGGGGGATGGCCACGCTGCAATCTCTTCTCCTCCATTCTTCTCTCGGGATCTTGGGCATGCACGCACGCGCCCGGCGTGAGTTTAAGCCACTGGGTCCGGGATTCGAACCGTGGTCGGCTACATGGGAGTCCAGCGACATAGCCATTACGCTAACTGCTGGTCCCAATTACAAAGTATTTTTAAATTTTAATTTGGCCCAGTAGAATCATAGATCCAGAAATGGAAGACATGGAAGAGACTTCAAAATCATGTAGTTTAACCCCTTCAATTTAGAAATGAGGAAACTGGAAAGATTAGCTTAAAAAAAAGTCTAAAATTATACTATTTGGGGAAAAAAAGAAGCAAAACATTTAAGGGATACAAAAAATGTAAAATCATCTGTTGATGATAACATGTATGATGCTACCTTTAATTGGATGAATATATAGTGTATTCATGCTGGGAAAATTAAATTTGCATGCTATAATAATATACAGTGATTTACTGTATAAAAAATAGCAAAGAATAAAATAATTCCTTATATATAGTAGTCTCAAATCCTCATTCTTTTCCCTTCCAAACATGTCTAAAATTTGATCGCTTCTTCTCATTCTTAAAACCACCAATCACTACCTCATGGTCAGACAATAGAGACAACTTTCAAATACTTCCTGTCTCTAAAAAGTATATAGATCTCCCCATAAAAGTACGCACAGCTTTACCATATGAAGCAGCAATTTCTCTCTCTTTTTTTTTTTTTTTTTTTGAGAGGTTTTCTACGATAGGGCGCGTACGCTCGCCAGACAGACAGAGAGAGACAGAGAGACAGAAAGTGAGAAATCACCCCCCAGGGGCGATGGCCACGCCACAATCCCTTCTCCTCCATTCTCCTCTCGGGATCTTGGGCTTGCACGCACACGCGCCTGGCGTGAGTTTTAAGCCACCAGGTCCGGGACGCGAACCACAGTCGACTACATGGGAGTCCAGCGACATAGCCAATACGCTAACTGCTGGTTCCCAGCAATTCCTCTTTTGGGTAAATATGTCCCAAATCATTGAAAGCAGGGACAGAAACACATATTTGTACTCTCATTCACATAGCAGCATTATTCACAATTGCCAAGTGATAGAAGCTACCCTAGTGTCCATTGATGGACAAAAGTTTGAACTGAATATAACACACTATAAAGATATATGTGATTCAATGTAATATAAACAAGATTACGATAATTCTTTTCTTTCATTTGGCTGAACCAAATGTGGTGTAGCTTTACAATGTAGTATTTTTGGCCTTGAAAACGAAGGAAAATTCCCACACATGCTACTACATGGAATAAGCTTGTGGACATTATTCTAAGTGAAATAAACCAGATGCGATAGGACCAACACTGTATGATCCTGCTAATGTGAGGTCCCTAGAACCATTAAGATCATAAGAGACTAAAAGCAGAATAGCCACTGCCATTGGCTTCATGTGGGGAAGAGATTGATGGTGGGGGTGGCCACACAATTGGAATGTACTTACGTCATTTACCTATACCTTAAACAAGGATAAAATGGCAATTTCTATGTTATGTATTTTAACACAATAAAAAAATCCTTTCCATCTCTACAATTCAGCCTGCACAACCTGTGACATCCTGACTGCTTCACACCCTCGCCTCTTCTTTCAACCCTCACTTCGTGTGATCGTGAAACAAATTTAAACTCCTACTCCAGGACTCTAAGGTAAATACTTGAGCAAAACCTGCCTTTCCAGAGTAATTCCTCCAATCTCATTTTAGTTTTGGGTCCACTGCTTTGGTCCTCAGTATTGTTCCTATGTACCTGTCCCCAAGCAGAACAATACCCATGTGTTACCTGAGAGAAGACATTGGCCTCATGATGGGTGCTTAGTGAACACGGCCGACCTCTGCTCTCACCCAATCTACTCAGGGGGGCGAGTACGTCAGACTCAAGTTTAAAATCATGCCTTAAATATCAATAGTTCTCACTTATTTTGGCATTGTACCCTCACTCTCAAAAGACAGGGAAAACTGGCATGATAGCCACAATTGTGATATTAATGTTTTCAGACACAGTACACAACACAGGTAAGCTACTTTCAAAATCTCAGTAAAGCAAACAGCAAATGAGTCATTATATTCATTTGGAAGCCTCCTCAATGAATATTCATACAATAGAAAGTTTTGGCAGAGTAAAATTTTTAAAAATGCTTAATTATGCTAAGGAGATAGTCATTACTCCTTTCTAATAAGAAGTAAAAACACATTATTTGCATATTTCTAGGTGTAAAAAGGCTTGTTGAGAATATTTAGTTAGACATAAATGTATAACTATATAACTGTGATATAACTGTGGGTAATATACTATCATCCTTTAAGAATTCTACTTGTTTTCATAATTTTAAATTGAAATAAAAACGTTTTATACTGTAATTTTCTTAAAAAAAATTCAAAGCTTTATATAAAGTAGAGTCCTTTAATTCTCAATATTATCCTTCAAGCTAATCAAACCAGCCATAGATTAACTGGCTATAGGTCTGAAGTAAATTGATAAAAACTGAAATTTAAATGTAAATTGAACTTATGATCCACGATTCAGCCCTGGGTGTTATAACAACATACAGGCATCACCAAATTGAAGAAAGAAGCTGAACATCTTTTAGACTAGAGCATAACCCCATTGGACCAAGTGCAACCGATAAGGTTTCTTTTCTGCTACAATTTGATGTTGATTTTAGTCAACTCTTGGACGTTGAATTTGCCCAACATTTCACATCTCTTACATTTGCCCTTTTCCATGTCATTGTAACTCCATGTCAATGACAGACGGCCAAATACGATGCCAGCTCAGTGTGTCTATGGCAGTATAAAAATAAAATTTCCTCATGATTTTAACTATCACTGGGGAAAATATAATATGACAGCCATTCTGAGCTCCCTTGGAAGGGGGCACTCAATCGTACTCGACATCCAAACCAGTGTATGCTGGGATTGCCTAGAGAAATCAGCTGCTTACATAAAAAAAAATAGTTGCATGGAAAAAGCTGCAAACAAAAGAGATTTTGCTTCCTTAGATTGATTTAGAGTAAGTTTTAGTCAAGAAAATGCAAAGGAAACAGGACTCGTTTCACACTCAGAGACACGCATCATTTATGTTCATAATTGCAATAGGTGAGGATCCAGGACAACTCTTCTCACCTATAGCTTCCGTAATGTGGATCAACTACTATTTTTGGGAAAAAAAAAGTGTCATAGTCTACTTAGTTCTTATTGGGACATTCTCTTAAGGCAAACATGCATAACGTGTTTTTAAGAAAGTTTCTCCAGTTACTGGTTGTGCCCAGAGCATGTCGGGTTCTGTCTAGCCCCTGCCATAACCAGAGCTGATGTCTGTACTCTACCTATGTCCTCCTCTGCTGGCCCTGGAAAGCTGATGCCCGGCTGGGCCAGGTCTCCACCTTCTTCCTCTGCAAAGACAGAAACAAAGTCATTCTTTAATATGTTGTTGGTGTCCATTGCAGTCATCCACGACACATCTTCAAACCTCAGGAACAACCATCATTTTCTGGAAGTCAGCCCTGTGATCACAGACACTCATATTTCTCCCATCCAGGCACCAACTTGGATAATGCAGCCAAATGATTTGCAGCTTAATCTTTGGTTTAACTCTGGATTTATTGGACTTTGTTGAATCAGAACAGACTGCTATAAAGTTCACTACTATTTCCTTGGCTCTTTACAACTAGTTGAGTCTCATGGGAGACCTACGTCTCCTTTGATAAAGACTTGCCTAGTTGTCTAGAAAGCTTTGTACCATTTGATGCCTCAGTATGCAATATTCAAAGCCTGCAGTTATGGTTTCAATGCTTAATATTAGTTCATCTTGGGTTCATTTTGTCCAAAACACTAATTTCATTTCCTTGTGTTTGGAGGCCATTTCAGGCCATTGGCATTGATTTTCAATTGTTCACCCTGTGCATAACACAAAAGCAGACAGTACTTTGTTGTAATGACATCACCAGTGGCTGCGAAAGGTCTCAGGGTCACTTTGTACTGTCCTTCCTCCACACATGGGGCAACAGAGGCCAGGGAGATGAACAGACTTGCATTTTTAATCCAACTAGCCCCTGGGGAACTGGACTTAGAGAATTGTCCAATGGCCCAAGGTCCTGGGCTTTGCCCAGCAAACCAGGTAATATATTGTTCATGCTCCCTCTGTTTCCACCTGAACTGCAGGAAAGATGCAGCACCCCACACTAATCTGCAAGGAGAGGTGTAGGAAGCTAGTCTGAAGATGGAGACAGGGAGGTTCAAATAAAGGACCTTCGGGCAACACATTACATATATACATATATTTGTAAATATATTTATATGAATATGTGTCAAAATGATGACATACATATGTGTAAATACATGCACATATATATCATCACTTGGCACATATTCATTCATAAATATAATTATAAATATAATTGCATATTCAGCCTCTGAACATGTATTTATGTATTTATGCAGGCTTTCAATATTCATGGATAGGCTTTAAGGGAACGTTCTCCATTTCACATCCTTCTAGTATTAGATATAGTTAACTATGGTATAGTCTGCAATGGGATGCATTTTAGTACAGTATGATTGAATCTATTTACACTACTTCTACCATCTTCAGTTCAGCAAATCTGCATATGCCACTTCGGTAAGTTGACAGAAAGTTATGAAAGGAAGATGGCAATGGAAGATACCAAGGAAAATGCTATAGACTCTCAAGTAAATATGTAGTAGAATTTTACTTGCTGAGATCTCCCAGTCACCACTTTTTAAAATGTGTGTGTGTGTGTGTGTATGTGTATGAGACAGGTGTCTATCCAAATCGGGTTAAGTAATTTATAAGAAAGTTTATTCAAGTTATTTAACATAAGTCAATCATGCCCCGTTTTTTTTCATGATTAACAATTTTGTGCATATTTTAATTTGTTTCTTGCTAATTACCTACTACAAAGCTAGTCAGTCAAATGACCACATTAAGCATAATATGAAAGCAAAGAACAGTATATTTTCATTTGTTTAGAAATATAGTAGGCAGTTATAACTAAATACAGTTTCCATGGAGACTACAGTCACATAGTATTATTCACTTGAAAACACAGCATACATTTGTTGGGTTGACATGGAATTAAGGGGATAAACCAGAATAAGAAATTCTCATTCTCAGATCTCACTTATTCCCTTTAGTTCAACACACATACACGTAGAAAAAAAAATAAGTACAAGCTTTAAAAGAATGAATTGGAATGAAGAGTTAACACTACATTATTGAAATTATAAGTTTGAGTGCTCAGCTAACAATAATGCCAAGAACACAAACAGACAGAATGCACACACTAAGCTTAACAAAGCTTCATACTTCACACAGAGCTTAAGCTTAGTACAATAAACCTTTAGCTTTATAAGAGAAACACACCTAATCACTTTGAAAACAACACCTCAAAGATGATGAGCAGGCATGTTTAAAGATCCGCCCTTAATTTTATAGGTAGATACGGTAAGCTGCATAATTTACCTTTGCTTTTGTGGTTGATCAGATTAAGATAACCTGAGGCTTAGAAGCAGTATAAAATATAATCTGGATTGAGGGTAAATGCATTGGAGACTCCTGTTTTTGGTGCTATTTCTTAGCTGAGAAAACTTAAATTCAATGTATTTATTGGTATAATGACTGGCTCAAATCCTTCCTTACCCCAAAAGGCTTTGTCTTTTCAGCCTAAATTTTGTATTTTCACCATATACCTGCCATAGTCTTGAACAGTTGTTCAGGCAAATGTCCTTTTGAAACTTCTAGCTATAAGCAAGACTAGTTTTCCTTACTTTCTCAGTACCTGAGTGCTAATAATGAGTGCTAATAAATATTTAAGGAATAAACTGAATGAATGTAACTTGAAGAATACACAAGACTCTCAAATTACTATCTCAATGATGACCAACAGGGTATGGTCTTGCTGCCATTCCTTTTCCTTCATTCCTTCTTCCTGTCAAGATTTTGAGCATTGGGAACCAGCAGTTAGCGTAATGGCTATGTCGCTGGACTCCCACGTAGTCACCGCGGTTCGCGTCTTGGACCCGGTGGCTTACAACTCACGTCGTGCGTGCCCAAGATCCCGAGAGGAGAATTTGCGGCGTGACCATCCCCCCTGCTCGCTTTCTGTCTCTATGTCTCTCTCTGTCTGTCTGTCTGGCGATATAGCGAAAAACCTCTCTCACATGCATGTATACATCCTGGACTGAAACCAGGATTAAAATCACGGGTGGTCATGTGGATCTGGCTCCTTTAACTGTCAGGCTATCAGCTGTCTCTCCAGGTCCACTTTTATCAACAGGAAATATATATATATTTTTTTAGTAGAACAGTAACTTTGTAAGCCTTTTTTTTTTTCTTAAAGAATTATTTATTTAATTTATTATTAATATTATTCAATTTAATCAGAGAGAACCATAGAGAGAGAAAGAAGGAGAGTGAGAAAGTAAGCCACCAGGTCTGGGACTCGAACTGTGGTCAGCCATGTGGGAGTCTAGTGCCTTAACCACCATGCCACCTGCTGACCCCTGTAAGCCTCCTTTACCTAGATTATTTTTACTGTCCAAACTTAATACATCACAACTAGTAGAGACTGGCAATTGCACAGATTACATGTGTGAGATTAATCAATGCTGTAAAATTAATAGTGCCTACATCTGACATCATGCTCAAATTTCCATCAAATTTTTCTTAGCAAAAATAGAAATGTTCCTTAGCTGAAACACTTTGGAAATCATTCACTTACACATTTGAATGCATCTAATGAGTTTTAGTCTTCACTAGAGAAACACAATCTCTTACCATTATGACTCTTGCTGGGATTTTCCTTACTTCAGACTGCTCGCTTACAATATTTTCCAGCTGAATTCACTTTATGAATTATTTTTTTCTAATCTATTGGAACTTAATGATAGCAATGCTCCCTAGCATATGACCCAGAAACCCTTAAACCATTTCTGGGTGAATTTTAATGAGACCTTTTTGTAGTTCTGTGCCAAGGTGATTCTTCTTAGAATCAACACCTAATTCTATATGTGCAAAGTGCTTCCCACAGAAACAGTCGCTGTTAACAACATATGGATAAGGTGTACCAAGGGGAGATGAGTACAGTAGAAAGAGTGCTATCTGCCACTAATGAGACATAATGTAGGGCACACTTTCTAATGTCTGTAAAGTCACCTGTAACCTTCAGACCCTACTTCCCTGAACCCTAGAGGTTGATGAAAATTTGAGGTAATGTGTGACAACACATAATTAAATTAAGGCATTATTATCACTCCATAGGAATGTACAGTATTTGCCCTCATTGTGTTGGTGTTATTTTTTTCTTTTTTGGAGAGGTTTTTGCTATAGGGCACGTGTGCTCGCCAGAAAGACAGAGAGAGATAGAGAAACAGAAAGCGAGAAATCACCCCCCAGGGGGGATGGCCATGCTGCAATCCCTTCTCCTCCACTCTCCTCTTGGGATCTTGGGCACGCACGCACATGCGCCCGGCATGAGTTTAAGCCACCGGGTCCAGGACTTGAACCGTGGTCAACTACATGGGAGTTCAGCAACATAGCCATTACACTAACTGCTGGTCCCTCTGTCAGTGTTATAAGCTACTTGATTTCTCCTGAAGGAAGTCTGACAACAGTTCCTTATTGAGGGAGAGAGGCAGCACAACACTTCCTCAAAATCAGGGTCGAGCCTGTGGTGCAGGGATTATACACTGTGTGGAGGAGGCTGGATCCCACATGGTGCATTCCCTGAGATCCTGATGGGATGGAGTACTGTAGAAAAAAGGATTGTGATACGGCCAGGCCCCATTCTCCCTCTCTCATGGAGTCATGTGCCATCTGGCATAGTAAAAGAAGAAGGACAAGGGGGAAGGAGGAGGACAAACATTAATTTAAAAATAATCAGTCCTCATAGCACTGTTATGAGTGACTGTATCACAAAATTTTTTAATGAGGAAAATGAAAATCAGGTAGGTTACATACACATCTGAGGTAAGTCAGTCACAGACACACCTGACTGGTTCCAAAACCCATGCTCTTTCCTCTACTGTTTTTGTGAGTTACGTGATTCTTTTTATTGATACCATAGTGTCTGATTTAGAGAGTCTGTATTGATCTTCCCTAGTGAGCTTCACTGGACTGATAATGAAACAAGTTAAAAATCCACCAAATAAAGAGGCAGAAGAGATGAGAGGAATCACTTTGGGCAGGTAGATAAAAGACAGGTCTTACAACCCCCAGGTGAACTAACTTCAAAGAAGAAAGTAGATTTTCTCAGAAGCAACTGGACATTGTAACATGTCCAGTGTTACATCCAGTCTACTATATCAGTAGGAAAATTCTACTGATATAGTAGGCTCATGTTTCTGGCTACTCTGAAGAAGATGGTATGGGGTGGCTCCGAGTCACATTGTGTGAATAGTCTTGGGTGTGGCAGTTACATTTTTGTCCCTACATCAGCACCAAACTCACTCATTGCTCTCAGAGGCTCTCAGAATAGACTTTCAGGATGCTCTATGGCCACGGGGCCCATCATCTGCTCTGCAGAGGCACATACCCACTATTTAATATTGGAGATGCACTGACTTTGGATAATTAGTGAGTCACAGCATCATCTGTGGACACTAGAGACATTAACATGCCAGGGAGGCAGCTCCATGGGGACAGAAATGAGAACTATGACTACAAGAGCAAACAGCTGGGTCTAGAAGATGAGAAGAGGCTGCAATCTGGTGTCCTGAGATGCAAAGACACTTCAATGTGGCTGCAGGCCAAAGCCAGGATCCTTTATAAAGAAGTACCCCCAAGTAGCACAGCGCCAATTGCTAACTATTTCATATCATAAAGTGATTTGAACAAGATTTGTTTCATTTTGTTTCTGGACCTGCTAATCATTTATTACTGAATACAACAAGACTTTTACTCAATTAAAAAAATCATTCTTCCTCTGAAGTTAATTCTTTATAATTGCTCATTTTGCACTTTAAAATGCTCAGTCATGAGAGACAATGACCAGCAGATGGTACAATGGTTACATTGCTGGACTCCCATGTAGCTGACCATGGTTTGAGTCCTGAACCTGGCAACTTAAAATCCACACCAGGTACGTGTGCATGTATGCCCAAAATCCCAAGAGGAGAATGGAAGAGAAGGGACTGTGGTGTGGCCATCCCCCCAAGGTTGTGATTTTTCTGTCTGTCTCTCTCTATCTTTCTGGAGAGTGCATGTGCCCTATAACAAAAATATCTCTCTAAAAAAAGAAAAAAAAAAGAAATGATGACTCCTATCATTTGATTCAAAGTGGATGACTATAGAAGACTTAAGTTTAAGTGAAGTCAGGTGGACTTTGAAAGATACACACTGTATATCCCCACTCAATATATACCCATTGTCTACAGTGTATGGCAGGAATTGAAAGATCCAAAGATATGATAGTAGAGAGGACAAGTATAGATACCAGAGACTATAAGGGAGGGGAGTTAGGTGGTACAGAGTGGGTGATAAAGGGTGGGGAAAAGGGGAAAAGGGAAGAAACATTTAACAAACAAAAAACTGTAAAGTTCTCTATTGAAGATTTGGTGTTACCACACTGAACTCACATGGACAGTTACTATTGACACATGGGGCCATGTTTTGGTTCTTCAATGAGAATAGACTTTCAGTAATTGCCATGGTTTCATTTTCTTTTTTAATTGCCAGAGGTTGCATGCATTCACCAGAGAGAGAAAGAAAAAGTGAGAGAGTGAGTGAGAGAGAGGGGAGGGGGAGGAAGAGAGGGAGAGAAAATACCTCCCAATGGGCACTAGTACATCACAACCCATTGTCCTCATTTCTCTATCCTGTTAGGATTCTGGGTGAATGCACATGCACATGCATACGTGCTTGGCAGAGCTAGGATTCAAACTGGTTGGCCACATGGGATTCAGCTTTCTATGCACAGCATTTAACAAGTGTGCTGTGGGGCTGGCTCCCCTTGTGTCATTTCAAACAGCCTGGACTAGTTCTGTGACTCCAGGTAATGGGTTTTTCCAAGTCCATGGTTCTGAAGCAGCACAGAATAGGAACAAAGAGTTTGGTGCAACATATGACAACATGTCAGTCACATATCTTGAGAGAGTTAATGTTTTCAGCTCCAGTTTCCTCCACCTGAAAGTAGAGACAATGCTTCCCTTCAGGCATGTTGAGTATCTGACACAGTCCCTAGTGTGTCATTGGCATCCAGAATGCTGCCCCAGCCCTCTTACTTTCTTAATTCTCCATTGGAGATAATTCACAGGACTTGACTGCTATTGAAGTTGGGCCCGTTTTTAATCTTGAAAGGTAGGGATTGGCACCAACACCACAGACAGGTCTGACTAATCTACTTCTTTGTGTAGTTCCTGGCAATGCCTTATTTTGGAGAATCAGTAAGGAAAAATGACAAGCATAGTAATTTATGTGCACATTTGCAAATACACATGCCTCCATCACCTCATTTTATTATCCCAACCACCCTGCAGTTATGCTAGAAATTATCATCTCTAGTTCAATGGACATAGAAATTGAAGTCTTAGGAGGTTAAATAACTTCTGTGCAGCCACAGAAGCGAGCAAACAGACTTCCAAGAAGCTAAGTCACCGACCTCAAGTTCAGAGCTCTTTTCACTCCATTGTGCGGCGGCCTCTGTTTGGAGAAGTCTGCACTGAATGGCCCCTCATTTCTTAAAGACTGTCCCCATGAATGACAACCAAAAGGTTGAAAAAGGAGTAGATGAAATAAACACTTCAGGTAGGTTTTAAACTCTTCTAAGTATAAATCTTATCGTGTGTGTGTGTGTGTGTGTGTGTGTGTGTATGTGTTTGGGTGGAGTGTCTCCAAATCAGGCTGACTTGGAGGCAATATGAAGGAGCAGGGCATAGTAGTGGGGAAAAAAGTCATCCTATGAGGTTGACCCAGAGGGGAAGGTTCCAAGTTCGTGTCTGGAGACCTCCCTGAGCATATCAGGCATGTGACTGTCCATGATCCAGGGCTGGCTGGGGCAGAGGGTAGATCCGGCATCAAGAGCCTATTGGGTTTCCTTTCCCTTTCTCTGTTCTCTTCACTCATCGAAGAAAGAAAAAGAAATGAACTTTAAAAAATAAGCAGTTAGGCTTCCAAAGTAGTAGGTAGAAGGAAAAGTAATCTTTATACAAAAAAAGAAATTAATCATAAGAAAACATTAGATTTCTTGGTGTAAAAGGATTTAATACTATTACCACTTTGTAAATAGCAATAAAAGAAAACTGTATGTTTTCATTCACTGTGTTGGGATTGTGCAGCATTTCCTGCTCTGAAGGGTATTTTTCTCATGTGCTTAATGGGTTTATACCCACTGTTTCCCTGTAGGGAGTGGAGGGCAAATACCATGTGTCTTCCTTGGCATGGAGGACCAAGGTCATGAAGGTGAGGCAATGTGCCCACTGTCCCCACCAGAATCACAACACACACCCACTCTTTATAGCACGATCCTTTTATATAAATGAAATCAACACAGAGCCCTAAACTAAAACAGGTACCATCTGCACTGCTCTTGAAGAATAAAACCCCAGGTTTGCCATGGCCCGGGGAAAGTGTTAGTAGTGATGAAGGAGGCTGGTATTCTTTGGCTCCTGAGCCACAAGTTCATTTCTCTTTTCCCCATGTTATAATATTTTCTGTCTCTCCTCACAATCAGGGTTAGAATCTAAAACCTTTACTATTAAAACAAAGTTTCAAAATCTGACCAATATTGCCAAAGATCATCTGTCACTCACACCATGTGCTCAGCAAAATCTCTGGGTCTTCCCTAGGGATGGTCCCAGTAACTTCCCCATTTCAGTCCATCCACGTTCAGCTTGAAAAGCACTTCTCAAACCCCGTGGGGATGAGAGACAGTGGATCCTCATCTGTGTCTCCTCTCCCCAGGTTTTGGGGGAGTCTAACTCACCTGTTCTACCTACACCACTCAAGCTCACACACCCCTGGCCCTGCTCGGATCCTTTCACCATGGCTGCATTCTTGCTAAGTCACAGCTTGCCCCCTTCAATCTAGTATTTTCTCTTGTTTGGATGAGAACTGTCATTTCAGTCTTTGCCAAGGAACTCTACCTATTACTTATTTTTGAAATGGAGATAGAAGTGAAGGCAGAAGGTCAAGTTATACATTTGTCTTGTGCAAATGTGAGGAAATGTATGTAAAAAATTATTTTTTAATCATAGGAGAATGTACTGTGGCAGTTTATAACTGGGGAAGAGAAGGCGGTATTCACCAAGGAGATGGTGCTGGGACTTCAGAGTCTGCCCACATGGGCAAGTTGGGCCGAAGAAGGAGCAAGTACCAGGGCGGAGGCTGACACACTTTTCTGTACTGGCCCAGATGTTAAATACTGTCAGCCTTGAGCCAGGGGTATCTCTGTCACAAGTACTCATCTCTACCACTGAAGTGTAAAAGCAGCCATAGATAATAAATAAGGAACAAGTGAGTGTGACTGTGTCCAGCAACACTTCATGGGCACCAGATTTGGCTTTGATATATATTTTTTTCATATACTGTTATGTGAACACCATTCCTAGGGATTTTCTCACCACTTTAAAGTTTAAAAACCATTTTTCATGGCCTGTTTTGTATCGCCCAAGAGTGTATGTAAAATTTCTAACATTGACTTCTTCCTGTATTCCTCTGACTACACAGCTCTATGTTATCTTACGTGGAATCTTCTCATTATTTCCTATGAGAACATGTAGGTCTGTAGCTAGAGCAGAGTGACCCTGATGATATGGCCTTCATGCCGATGCCTGTGGAGCCGGGGTAAAAGAGCACTCAACTGGACCAAGGGTTGCATCCACCTCTGCTTCTAACCATGTGACTGTGGTCAGGCAATGCTCTCAACTATAGTGTGCTGTGGGTAGAGGGGCCTAGACGGGACCAGGGCTTCCCTGAGTTATGGCACAGGTATGAGGATAGCATCTACAGTGCACTCAGCCCAGTCCCTGGCACCAGGCATGGCAAACAGTGGTGACTTCTGGAATAGGCACAAGAAATACTCAATGAATTCAGTCCTCTGAGAGTCATCCACAAAGTTCAGCGATCTGAGTTTGCCCAGTTTCTAGATTCTTTTCATTCTTTAAAAGTTTACTTTTAAAGAAAGCATACTCAAGTCTACATTTTAGCCATTTCCCTAATGACAGGATTTGAAGGCTGCTTAAATTAAGGATTCATTTCTGCTCCGTTAGGACAATGACATTGATTAGTTCTAATGCTGGCTTCCTCTTCCATTTCATTCACAGCTGTGCTACCAGCCTGCATTCAGCCATGGCTGTCATGATTACTAATGGCTTCTCTTTGAAAAACATAGAAATGCTCATAATTTTATTTTGGACCAAGGATCAAGTCTCAGCAGAAGCTGCCCCTAAAGTCTGCAGAATTTTCACTACTAGCTAAATGTCACTTAAATCAGGTTAAAAGAAAAACTCAGAGCTACTAATGAGGCAACCCCATCCAACCACAATTGACAACAAATGGCTCTCTCAAAACAGGTGGTAGCTAAAACTCATGACAGCAGATCAGCATTCAAATCACCTCCACTTCTCTTGTTTCCAAGCTTTGAGGGCCTTGTAAGTTAAGTTCACCACCACCGTACATTCAAATAAAGGACAAAATCATCTCCCAAAAGAATTCAGTTATAACTAAGAGCAAGATACACTTAATTTTGAATTTCTCTAGAATCAGAAAACAGGTGAAGTACCGAAGTAAAAGGATAGATGATTTCTTGCTTAGTATCTGAAAGCTTCAAGATGAAATAGTATCCGCCCTGCTATTAAACTTGACTATTATTCACTTGAAAAGTAGTATTAATTCTCTTTTATATAACACATTTTTAATCAAATTCAAATGCATGCAATGTTAACTCCTTTCTATGATCATCTGCACTTAGCAAGGTTTTATACTAAGGGTACCTTAAAAATATTTCCACTGGGACCAGCAGATGGTAAAATGGTTATGTTGCTGGACTCCCAAAGTCAACTGCAGTTTGAGTCCCAGAACCGGCAATTTAAAATCCATGTCAGGCACATGTGCATGCATGCCCAAAATCCTGAGAGGAGAGTGGAAAAGGAATTGTGGAGTGGCTATCTACCCCTAGGGAGTGATTTCTCTCTTTCTTTCTCTCTGGCAAGCGTACGTACCCTATTGCAAAAAAAACCCTCTTTAAATCGATGTATATACACACACACACACACACACACACACACACATACACATTATGTTTACACAAAAAATACTGCTTTAAAGATAGCAAAGTATATTTTACAAGCTTGGGAAAACCTGACCTGCAAAACTTGTTATTGTTGCTCATACCTGTTATGTAAATGTCTCAGAGTTCAGATGAACAATGTTGAAACCACACTTGTTCTTAGTCTCTGACAAGTGGTTCTAATGCTCATTCTTCTAGAAATACTGGGGAAGGGCTGCCAGATAACAGATTGGATGCCCCAGTTAAATAGGGACTTCAGATAAACAACAAATACTTATTGGTACTATGCAATATCAATCGTTCTGGAATTTTCTAATTTAACTGGACATCTTGTATCATTTGCTATCTCTGGGGAATCTTTAGAAGGTACAGGTGAGCATCCCTCAATACCACAGATTTTGTCTTATTTGGTGGGGTGGGGCCTGGGTCAGTCCATTTAATTGTTGTTTTTTTTTTTTTTTTAGAGGTTTTTGCTATAGGGCCCTTGTGCTCGCCAGAAAGACAGAGAGAGAGAGAGAGAGAGAGGGAGAGAGAGAGAGAGAGAGAGAGAGAGAGGGAGGGAGAGGGAGAAAGCTAGAAATTACCCCCTAGGGATGGACACGCCGCAATCCCTTACTCCTCCATTCTCCTCTCTGGATCTTGGGCACGCACGCACATGTGCCCAGCGTGAGTTTAAGCCACTGGGTCCGGGACTCGAACCGCGGTTGACTGCATGGGAGTCCAGCGACATAGCCATTCCACTTAATTGATTTTAAGTGTCCAATTAAAGCAGAATGGTTGAATGGTACAATTATAGAATAGAGGGGTCAGCAGGTGGAGTGGTTCTGGATTCCCATATGGCCAACTCTGGTTCAAGTCCTGGTCCTGGCGGCCTGTTTTCCCACTTTCCCCTTCTCTCTTGCTGTCACTCCTTGGTCAAATTAAACAATAATAATAACCACAACAATTAAATCAATACATAATTCTTTAAAAATCAATTATAGCATAGAATAATAGAGAGATTTTAAGTGTTTCAGAAATTCTCAACATAATACTAAGTAATACTGATACTACGTTCTTTATGATCCTGATATTGCTTTGAAAACAAAATGAAACAAAAAACTGGAGGCGATTTACCAAGATGCTAACAGTAATTGTCTCTGATTTGAGGAATTGTGGCTACATTTTATTTTCCTTCTAAACATTTTGTGATTTCCAAATCTTCCTCAACCAGCCTGTACCTGTTACAAGTACAAAAATATTATAAAAAATACTTGGCATTTGGTAAAGCCAAAATTGAAATTTTCTTCTTTATTGAATCAGATGGGCTGGGATGAAAGTGGTTAGTAGTAAAAATATCTTGTTTCATTATTCCTCTAATAAAGATCAATATTTACTTATTGCCACCTTCCTTCATGCATGTAATGGTAGACGTGAGATTTAGAAAGACGCTCATAAAGAACAAGTTTTCATTGATTCAGTTTGTTTCTGAGTGGTATCTCTGTGTCAGATATTATGTTAGAAACTCAGTAAACTCTGAGCAAAAAGACAGGCCTAGTTTCTGCCCTCATAGAGCATCTGGTCCTGTTTTTCTAGGAAATCTAACTTGGGTATACCAGAAGCACACTAGCACACACAAGCAGCTTAACTTCAGTATGGGAAATTGCTTTCCCAACTTCCAGAGTTCATAGGTAATAAAAAGAAGGAATTATTTTCCATAATTAATGAAGACCTTCTTGGACATCTTTGAGGACAATTCTGAGTAGTGTCTTGGCTTAGCTCCTTACAGAAATTGAACTGCGTACCAAAGTTAACAGCAGAGATTATTCAAGCCGCATGCTAATTCAGTCTATGAGGCTTGATCAAATGTCTTTCTGTGAACTTCAGAAGAAAGCTATGAAGGAGTCGCCATGGTGATGACATGCTCATATTTGCTCACCCACCTGAAATCCATATCTCCTTTGATGCCCCTTTTCCTCCTTTTATCCTACAGTACAAGAGCTGGTCCCTGCTGCCTGTGAACATTCTGTTCACTGATTGCAATTACCTAACCTCAGAGAAGGGAGCTTACATTATCTGAAGACTTAAAATAAAACGTAACGATATCCACTTAGCACATGAGGAACGTGAGCTTCAAAATGTTATGTAATTAACCCAAAATCTTACAACAACCTCAGCAGAGGTGCTAAGATTAGAACCTGGGTCCTAAATTTTACTCCAGGCTCCAAGGCTGTACTTCTTCTTGTGCTGCTTGTCCATATTAACCGCTCATCTGTTTGCCTGAACTATTGCAACCAACCCTAAGTTTTGCTGGGTAGCTGATTAGGACCAGTCTTTGAAAAAATAATGAGGAGAATCAAATGTGTCCCTGGTGTTACTTTGCCTTGCTTTTGACATCTTTATGACATGTTCAACTGCTTACTTTCCTTTCCTTTTTCCTCTTTAAGCCACTCATTCTCTCATACCAAAATCTCAGTTCAGAAGGGTCAGATGGTGGCTCAGTGGTAAAAAGCGATGCTCTGTGAGGTGGTCCCACATGGAAAGGTTCAAGTTCAGAGAGCTCCTTGAGTACACATGTCCATGACCTGGGGCTGATAGAAAGCTGGGAGTGGATCATAGCATCAAAGACCCTGCTGGATGGGCCAGCAGGTGGTTTGGCAGTTAAGGCACTGGATCCTACATGGCTGACTGCAAAGTTTGAGTTCCAGTCCCAGCGATTTAAAAAACTCATGTTGGGGCCATCAGATGGCTTAGCAGTTACATTGTAGGACTCCCACATGGGCAACCACAGTTCGAGTCCTGGACACAGAAGCTTGAAATTCATGCCAGGCACGTGTTCGTATGTGACCAAGATTCCAGGAAGAGAATTGAGAAGAAGAAATTGCAGCAAGGCCATTCTCCTTGGGGAGTGATTTCTCACTTTCCCTGTCTCTGTATCTGTCTCTGTCTCTCTCTCTCTCTGTGTTTCTCTCTGCTGAGCACACATGCCTTATAACAAAAACTTAAAAAATTTAAAGATCCTATTGGGGATAGTTAGTGTCTCTCTCTCTTGTTCATGAAAGTGGTAGATAAAAACATATGGACTCAGGAAAGAGATGAGTCAAATCCATTAATCCTATTGCACAAATGGATTCCAATAGGCCTTGTCCTGCACTACGTCAGATTCTATCCTCCTATGAAAGCCAATTCCAGGACCTGTGTCTACGTGTAAACTACTGCGCTGGGCATTTGCAGAGGCATGGAGATGAGCATGGAAGGAGTACTCCTGCCTGGTACTTCAACTGCAGACCTGCTCCGATGGGCTTGATGGGCAAGCCTGAAGAATATTCCACGGCTTGATACTGTCTGAGAAACTGAATAAGCCTGACCTCATTGTGAAATATTCATGGCAATTACTGAAATTTCTTTTTAAGACTAGCATTTGAAGGATAATATTTCCACATATGCTTCATCCATAATAATTTAGCATGTGCCAGAAATGGAAGTTGAGAGGTGATCTGACGGAAACAGTACAAGGAAACTCAACAACCTCAGTGATGCCCTTCATCTATAATACTTAGGAGTCAAGGTAACTATTATGTACCCACTGACAGTTAATGCACACAATTTCGCCAACAACTCCTATTCTGCCAATATTTGTGGATTGATACTATGAGTTGGGCACTATGATACACATGAGGGACATAGTGACACATGGAGGCGACCCATGTTCCCAGGCTTAAAGTTTGGCAGGAAAATTATATGCAAACAAGTGATTATGTAATGAAATCAGTCCAGTAATGGACAGATGTACCAACTAGAGCAATTTGTGTAATCTGAGTTAGGTCAATGACACAGAGTACCTAATTTTACAAATGTGTTTTTAGGGCTGGCCGTGTGGCCTATAGGTTACGGGAGCTGGGTCCCAAATGGACAACCACATGGCTAAAATCTCAGTGCCTGTGACTTGAAAAACATGCCAGGAACTTGTACATGCCTGCTCCAAATCCCAACGGGGCAGAGAAATGAACGAGAAAGGATTGGAGTGTTACCACACTGCTTTGGGTGGTGCTTTCTCCCCCTCTCTCTTTCCCTCTCTTTCTGTCTCTTTCTGGCAAGGGAACACACCTTCTGGCAAATTAAAAACTATATATATACACACACACACACACATATATATATATATATTGTATATATATATATATATATATATACACACACACACATACTTTGCTAACACTATTTAAAACTTGTGTTCATTTGTTAATAGAATTGAATAAACAATACAATAAATTATATGTAGAATTCATTATATAAATCTGGATAGTAAAATATTTCATAACCAAAATATTGTTATGCTTATTCTCATTTTCTAAAAGAAAGCAACTTTAAACATTTGATTTGTGGTTGGTTGTTTCATACTCTGAATCTTTGTAAAGACCCATGATCAGTACCACTTAGCCAGAAAACTGAATTTTGATCTATATCCCCAGGCTAAGCCATTATTCATTTATTCCACTTTGGATATTAATAAAAGCAACTAACATCTGTTAAAAAAAATGACAGAAACTGGTTACGTATTATTCATTGGCAAATCATGCCGAAGGCATCATTCTTCTTTTTTTAAATACATCACATATCAAGTTTACTCACAGGAAACCAAGTAAGTATGAGGTTTTATGGCAGTACCTAGATTACAATTCATTTTTAAAGCCTTCAGATTCTTGATTGATTCTGGTTGAACAAATTATGTAGTTCTTGACCTGAAACTTAACCAAGAAATGACTGTGCCAAGCTATGGCAGCTTGGCCAGCCCCAATATTGTTTCAACCTCCTCAAATGGCTGGTGTCTGTGAACTGCTCAGTGACATTGGGAAAAATAGAGACAAATATTCAAAACAGAGACTGTTCCAGTGCTCCTGTCGGCTGGTGCTTCAGGAGATTAGCAGCTGCATAAATGCATGCATTTTAATGCTGCATTGGTGACACAAATGCATGATTCACACATTGCCAGCTACACTGGCAGCGTATTTGCCTTCAGCAATTTATGTTTTCTATAATGAAAAACCCTGGCAATTTCATCCCATTTGGCATGAAGCACTTAGATATTATTCAGAGTTGGAAGAGCAAGAAGAGATGAATACGACTCTATTAGTGGTGCTGCTCTCCCAGCACGGCTCACAAGCCATCAGCTGCATCTCGGCTGATACCGAACTGTTCCTAAGGAAACCAAGCACCTGCCCTCACTCCTTGTCTTGGATGTGCTGAGCAGACAACCTTCCATAGAGAGTCTTTCCTCTCTCTAAAGCAAATCACTTGGAGAGCTGTTTGGAACGAGGCAGAATGTATGGCATGCCAGGTGTAGCAGTCCTTTCTAAATAACAGAGACCCGAAGACTGCACAGCTCCATGCAGTCTCTGAGAGCTGAGATTGCACATTTCCTCCTCCACAGGCTTCTTGGCTCCACCTGTCTTAGCTGCTTTTTACAAATTCCCTTTAAACGTATAGAATGCCCAGTTCTAATCTGCTGTCATTAGTGGACTTGACTTACTTAAATCCAGGCTGAAGCAGGTCTTAGTCTGTATGAAGGAGGGTAAGTATGAGTGGATTTCAGAAAGTTTAAGGAAAAATGAAAGTACGAATTTATTATGGTGCAAAAAATGTTTGCGATCCATACATAGTTTTTTCCTGATACACATTTTTCTGTGAACTTTTTGGAGACACCCCCCGCCCCTTTGTAATAATTTAAACCTTAGTTTCCCTATCTATAAAATGGGAATAATACATTCACATCAAAGGGTTGCTTTAAAGATGAAGTGAGAAAAACGCATGTGGAGTATCTTGGCAGAGTATCTGGCATTTAATACATGTTCAGCATTCATTTCCCTTTCCCGGCCTTCTCCACTGAAGTTCAAATAGCTCTTGAGGATGCTAATCACGTCTCACTTGCTTCACATCAGGAAAGCTAAGCAGAGAGGAAGGCCCTTGGTCAGAGTATATGGCATAGATAATTAGGAAACATGAAAATGGAGTGGAGACCTGGAAGACACACACCTGCACTGATTGATTTTCTATGGCCCACCCAAACTCTCGACATGCTTACTTTGCCCTTCACTGTAAAAGTGGGGTCAATATTTCAGACTACACCATTTTCTAAGAGTTGAATATGGAACTCCCTTAAGTACAGTTATCCTTTGGTATTCACAGAGGGAAGGTTTTATATATATATATATCACATACACATGACACACACACATATGTATACATACACACATATATGTGTGTATATATATATACACACATATACACATATATAGATAAATCTATATATGAAATTATTATTTAAAAAAATTTGCTTTAGGGTATGTGCACTGACCAGAGAGAGACAGAGAAAGAGCAATAGATAGAAAGTTAGAAAGCACCTCCCAGGGGACATGGTGACACTGCAGTCCCTTCTCCATGTCTCCCTGCTATCAGGATTCTGGGCACACATGCACAGGTGCCTGCCATGTATCTCAAGCCACTGGGTCTGGAACATGAACTGCACAGTCGGGCGTGTGAGATCCAGCTGCCTTAACCATTGCACCATTAACTGGCCCACTTCCTATATACTTTAAGTCACCTTTAGATTACTTATAATCTAGCAGAGGGTATGCCTACAAATTGCCTCCTTTGGAAGGGTTCAGCAAAGTGGTCAGTGTATGGTAAATTCAAGTTTTCCATTTGCAAGTTGGAATTTTAAAAATATTTTTCATCAACACTTGGTTGAATCTGCAGATGTAGAACTTGCCTTTATGGAGGGTGGGCTAAGGTATGAAGTAGAAGTAGAGATATACCAACCTCACTAAACTGTATTAACATGCACTTAATATGAGACAATAGGATCTTCCAAATTTCATTAACAGTCTCAACTATAAGCAATATCTATTCTTTGACTAGATATACTTAAATATATGCTTTCCCCACTTTTCTTTCCCGTATAAAGCATCACAGCAGTTATATCTCTAAACTGACTTTCCATGAAATTTGCATATGCACGACTACTTTTAAAAACATTTCTGCCTTTGAATAATAGTTAAGTTCTGCCATGCTTTAAGGTGGAAAAATGATATAAAAAATCTGCAATTCATTAACTGCGTTTATAGCGTGGAGCAGGTCTGGCTAATCAACCTAATCTAAATTACACTGAAAAAGCTTATCATAATTATCTGGCAAGATGAGAGAAAAGGAGGACAAAAATAATTTCACAGAAAAAATGACAGGGCAGCTGCATTAACATCGTCCCAATTTCCAACTCATTTCTGAAACTTCCTACCACGGCATATTCCTAAGTGTCCGTGAAAAGTCCCAGAGGAGAGACTGAGGAAATGCTTGATGTTAATGTATAATTTTCGTCCTCAATGCATCTATCCTCATAAAAATTTAAGATATAATCTCTTTATTGACACAACAGCCACAAATCGGTGACAAAATCAAGTTCCAACAAGACAGACCACAAGGAAAGCAGAGAAGTCAGTGAGGGAAATATGATTAATTGCTGAGGAGAAAAAAAAATCTGTTTTCTGTTGCCAGGATGTCTTGATACAGCCTGATCACTCAATGAAAGTCTCTCAGACACCACATATAATGATCTATTACCACCCCACTCCTCAGATACTGTGAGTCTTTGGGGTTGGTTTCGTTTTTCATAGATTTTCCATTAGAATTTTATGAACTAACAATGTGTATATTTTTGTATCAAATGTCACAACCAATTCAGCCAGAAAACTTGTCCAGCTTACAATTTGGGTCTTGATTAATTTCACCTTGATGTCTCCAAATCAATCTGAATCCCTTTGGATTTTCTGGATGGGTGCGTTGGACTATCACCAAAGGACTCGTCCATCAACATCAAACAATCATGGTGAAGTACGACCCTTGAGCTTATCCATCTAGCATGACCTTGGGGCAGAACTTTGCACATGGAGTCTAAGCCACCAGGCTTTGCATTTTTCCCTTAATGTGTCTTTGGGCAATGAGGACCTACAAGATTGATCTTATTGTCTTAAAATAATCACTGTTAAAGTTTTCTTTTAGTTTTTATTAAGATACAGATACATATTTTTTTTCCAACAGAGAAGTTTACATTCTTTTGTCTGTTAACTGTTTCTCCCTTTGGTCCCTCTCACCTACCCTCTACCATCTAATCTCCACCACCTACTTCCTCCCACTCACTCCCCTCCCTTATAGTCTCTGATACCTATACTTACCCTCTCTACTATCATATCTTTTTATTTCTGTTGAATTCTGGAGCTAATGACCATTCATTTTGCTGGACCAGGGAAATGATACAGGGCTTATTGCTGACAAAGAGCCTTCCAAAAAATTATAACCACGACTGGGCTAGTTCATTGTTTATTCAAAAGTTCATGGAGCTCAGAGCCCAAGAGCCTTGGATTTGGCATGCTGAGGGTCTGTCTATGATCTAGTCTGTCTGCCCCTTCATCAGTTTTGGAGCCCCAGCTGGCTCTCAGGAACAAAACCTGCTTCCGTTTCTTTCTTCCAGCTGCCACCATCCACATCAGCTGCTAGGATCCTTTCCACAGAACAGATTTTTTATTTTTTTAATCATTGCTCCCATTTGAGAGAGAGAGAGCAAGAATGAGAGAGAGAGAGAGAAGTAGGAAGAGAAAGAGAGAGAAAGAGAGGATATGCACAAGTACTCCAACAGGGTCTTGATACCACGATCTACGTTCACCTCAGCCAGCCCCAGATCATGGGCAGGTGAATGCCTGGCACTCGGAGTTCTCTGGACTTGAACTGGGAATGTCTCCCTGTGAGATTACCTTGCAGAGTGCTGCATTTTATTGTTGTGCCTCTATCTGACCCCACCCAGAACAGTTTTTGAAATGGGTACAACATCCCTAATTTCCCATGTAACACTAAACCTGTAGGCTAACACATAGGAAGCCAGCTTTTTTTTTTTTAAAGGACTTTCATTCTGATTATTACACTAAAATTTTGTAAAGAATTATTCATTTAATTATATTTATTATTATTTAATCTGCTACAGGGCATTTGCACTCACCAGAGAAAGATAGAGACAGAGACAGAAAAAAAAATGAGAAAGCAAACTGCCAGGTCAGAGACTTGAACTGTGGTCAGCCATGTGGGAGTCCAGTGCCCCAACCACCACACTATCTGCTGGCCCATACCACACTAAGCAGGTGCTAATCAACATCCTGAATGAATTATAGTTTCTAGACTTGCACAGAAGCCCTCTCGTCTGTGATGGTTCCTGCTCCCTGCTCCTGCCTCATCACCTCCCGATGCCCTGTCTCTCTCACCTTTGAAGACTCTGGATCTGCTTCTCTGAGCCTTTCTCCACAGTGGCTCAGCCTCAAGGAGCAATGAAAGCAGAATATTCTAAAAATATTTTGTGGTTCACTGCAGCCATGAAAGGTGGAGTGGACTCTAGAGTGAAATTCTTTGAAGCTCGGGTCAGTTCTCTTCCTCACAAAGAAACGTTCTGAGACTCCCCATAAAGTACAGAATCCCCAGGTCACATCAACCACAAATCACTCCCTTACAAATATCTCAAGTGACATCTGCAGCCCGGCCCTCCCCTTGCTTGTTGCCAAGCAGGAACTACCCCTGCTGACCCTGCCTGCAAGGGTTCCCTTTAAGTTCTCTGATTGCAAGTGCTGGAGACCCAGTCAAACCGGAGCAGAGAGACAGTCATGGCAGGAAGTAAGGGGCACATCCAGTGCCACACAACTTGGAAAGTGAGGATGGCCTGGCCACACAAGGGCTGAGAGAGCAGAAAGCGCCAGGGTTATTCTCACTCCTTTCCTGAGTCATCTCTCATCTCTAATGTCATTGCTTCCCTCCATGTCTTCACCATCTCCTCCCTCACTTCCCCCTCTTTTATAAATGACTGTCCCAACCCAGTCACCACCCCTGACCCAGGAGCCACCTCTCAGTGACAGGGTTTTCTTCTCCCAGTTCAATATTCATGACCAAGAGACCCCGAGGTCTGTGTGCTCCACCTGCTCAAGGATGAGTGCCTCCTGGGTCAGATATCTGTCCCTGTCTCATCAGTCAGGCTGGAGTGCAGCAGCCGTGGAGCACACAGAGTTATGCCTTCCAGGGACAGTGGGACAGGGCAAGCAAGCACCATAGACTGGGCCATCTGATTAAATATGGCCAGGTGAGACTTTCTAGGCCTTCTTTATTAACTAGAAGATGATTTGCAGGACCTTTGTGAGAATCATAAAAAAAGAATGCATATAGATTGCTTAGCAGAGCAGAAATTCCATGGATTCCTTTTTTTTTTTTTTTTTTAAGGTTTTTGCCATACGGGCGCATGCGTTTGCTGAAGAGAGACAGTAAGAGGGAAAGTGAAAAATCACTCCCCAGAGGGGATGGCCGCACTAAGTCCCTTCTCCTCCATTCTCCTCCTAGGATTTTGGGCATGCACACACGTACCCAGAGTGATTTTCAAACCTCCAGGTCTGGGGCTTGAATTGTAGTCAGTCATGTGGGAATTTAGCACCTTAACCACCACACCACCTACTGCACCCCAAGAGTTCATGAATTGCTTTTCTTCTTTATTGTTTAAGAAAGAGATTTTAGCTATAGGGCATGTGAGCTCGCCAGAGAGACAGACAGACAGATGGTGGAAAGCAAGAAATAACCCCCACCACCACACCCAGGATGGTGGCCATACTGGAATCCCTTTTCCTCCATTCTCTGCTCAGGATTTTGGGCATACACACATGCACATGTATCCACATGCGTTTCAAGACACAAGTTCTGGGACTTGAACCACAGTTGACTAGGTAGGAGTCCAGTACCATAACCATTATGCCATTTGCTGGTCCCAACAGTCCATGAATTCTAACTACAGTTTTTTCTTGTTTTTGTTTTTATAAATCCATTAAAAAGAAATATAATGATTTTCAATAAATGCCAAATTACACTTCAAATACGTGTGTGTATGTGTGTGTGTGTGTGTGTGAGACTAATTGTGGATTCATAAAACATCCCACTTCTTACCCTGGCTAGTTATCAAGAAGTAGATGAACTGGCTTTTTATGTTTCTTTTAAAAGCAAAACAATTTCAAAAGTAACTGTTTTTAATTTAAAAATACCTTTGAAAACCACATATTCTCGAGCATATAACATTTTGGTATAAGGAATGTAATTTCCTCCCAAGCTGTCATGTAAGCAGGAAAGTGGGGTGACAAACTTTACACAGCCATTACGACACTGCTATGTTCTGTAAGCATCATTATTTTATGCCAGGCAATGAAGACTCCAGCAACTTTCTCCTAAGGAAGATAGACTTTATTCCAACAGAAAGGCTGGGGCTGGGTACAGAGCTGTGTTTCAGGGGACCACTCACTAGAGTCTCTTTCCAGATGGCCATTCTCTCATCAACAGATGAGGCAAAGGTGACATAGCATCGGACTGAATAATCTGGTAGGGTTAGAAGCTCAAGCCTAAGACACAATCAACACACTGTAGTTCTCTAATGTGTGTTTAGTATTGTTGGCCAGTCAAAAGGTTTTTGATTCATTTTCTGAGAACTTAGTACCTTGGAAAATAAAATTAAAAAAAATAATAATTAATTTTGACTTTTCTTCCTAAGGTTTTTCTGAACGAAGCCTTTGTCATTGGATAGAAAGGAATCAGTCTTTCCTATTACCCCAAAGACTCGTCTGTGAACTGTTGCATTGATCAGTTATCAAACTATTTTATTTGTTTTAAGGTCATTGTATGTTGACCACATAGAAAAACTTAAAAACTAGACTACATGAGATTTAAAAAACATATATATCTTTCCAGCATTCTTTTATTTTTATTTCCTTTTAACATTAATTCTTTTTATTTGGCAAGTCATTTCCAAGTATTTGTTAGGCTGGCAGAAAGATCAGCTGTCCTGCGTGTTTGTTCAAAGCCTATCTTTCTTTCTTGGCTTAAGTTGTTGCTTTGAAACCAAACCTATGTGTGCCCTGGCATTTTGGGGTACCCTGCTTAGCAAAAACATGATACTGAGCTGAACTAGCCCTGAAACTCCTCCCATCACCCATTGTCATCATCTTTCAAGAAAATGCAGAGGCAAATTTATTTAAATCATGTGAGGGCTCTGAAGAGACACACAAACAAAACCCACTTTTAAACATTTAAATCCTAGTCACTCATCATTTCTTGTGTTATCATAACTTCAGCAGACCCAGACACTGTGGTGCGGGCTGCAGGAGTGCTACTCCACAATGCTGGAGACCTGGAAGGCTCTGGGTTCATGTCCTGCTGCTACCTGGACACTCCGGACGTGCTGAGGGCACTCCTGTGACCCTGGCTGGCAGTAGAGCTGGAGTGAGGACCATCAACAGCCTGTCAAGGATGACTCACACACTCTCTTCCTGCCTCTCTCTCTCATGAAACAAAGAAAGAAATAAACTTAAAAAAAAAAAAAAAAAAAAAGTTCAGCAGGAGAGAGGACAGTAATGGTTAAAGGCATAGTCCCAAGAGCCAGACTTCTGGGATTCAACTCTGCCTAACTTCATGGTTTCCTTGGGGAATTTCTGTCCTTTTTAGGCATCTGTTTCTCTCTGTGCAAGTGAAGATAATAATTGTCCCTCTCTAAAACATTTAGAACAGGGCTGCAGCTCTTAAAAGAGTCACAGATGTACAACCTAATTTAGATACACAACTGAGATACATTCATGATAAATCCTACTGGCACAAATAATTATAACATTTATATTTTCTAACCTAATAAAGATTTCCACACCAACCTTCTGTTTGCTGTTCACATTACTTTACTGCAAACCCTGTGGCGCATAGATTAAAAAAAAAAAAAAAAAAAAAAAAAAAAAATTACAACCAGCTTGGACCACAGGGGGCTTTTGATGAGGTACCAAGAAAAGATTACCTCATAATCAACTATTTTCTTTCTTGTAGAGTTGACCAGCCCCTTTGCATAACAGGAATGATAGGGAAGTTAGAAATCAATGACTTTCCAAGACGAAACAGAGAACTACTATTTACTGCTTTCAAGAATCAATACACAAGAAGAAATAAAATGTACAATCTTTCCTTTTGCTTTGTGGATTAGTCTCTCTGTTAAGTAAATGCCTCTATCACTGCATCCTTTAAAGATGGATCCCATTTTCAGATACCCATTTATAATTAATTAGTGGCTAAATATGTTGCTATGTTTTAGCACCTCTGTGGTAAATCCAACCAGCTTCTCAAGACAAATCTTCATGCAGAAATCCACAAAGGTCATCTTCATCCCTAAACCAGTGAGGAGATGGGTGCTCTGAACAGATGCTAATTATCACCCTCCTCACTTTCTGATTCTGTGTGCCCCCTTGCAATTCCTGTTTGCATGGTTTGGTGACTGCGTCAAGTTTAGGAAGACCTTCCAATTTTTGCAATGGAGCATCGTTTCAGACTTGATTGACCCTGAGAACCGCAGTCTCTCTTCTCCTTTAAAGGTCATTGGGAAAAAATCCTACTGCTTGCCATTGTGCACAGGGGTGTGCTCTGTTTCTCAGTGTGCCTGGCTGTCTCTAGGAGTTCTTTGTGCTATTGCTTGGTATTACTAGACCCAAAGAGGCTGCTTAGTTGTTTCCATATCATTTATGGAACATTTATAAATTAAGGTTTTTCCTGATTTTTTTTTTCAGTGAGTGCCATGTGGCTACACTGTAAAATGCTGGGATCTCCCTCTCTTTAAGCTATCCCTTCCTTCATTTGTATCTTGCTAATAGCTCATCTTCATTAAGGAGTAAGCTCAAATAATAACTCCTCCACTGTGAAGTCTTTCTGGATTGCCAAACAAAATAACACATAGGTCTTACACAGAAGAGCTATTTTAACAGGAGATGAGCATTGATAAAGAGGTAAATGAGGCAAATATGACCTCGAGGAGCAAGAATGGTCAGGAATTATGACAGCTATGAACTTCCTGAGGAATTAGAGCAGAGGTCATCATATTTTGGGGAACCTACAAAAAAACTTATGGAAACCCTTAGAAAATAAGCTGGGTGTACACATGACACTGTTGATATGAGTGGGGACGTTGTTATAATTCCTAACACCTATTTGTGTCCTCCTAGGTACAGATTCCCAGTGGAAAAAGTGGGTGGCACACAGACAGCAAACAGCTCAGAGGAAGCCACCCAATATAACCGTCTGAAGATGAAATAAATGATAATGGCAAGCAGGCCCTTTTGGGAGATAAATACAAGAAGATGACAGCCAGTTAAGGCTACAAAAAAAGAGAGAATATTTAATTAACAGGCTTTAAGGTCATGTGAGCAATAGCCCAGATATTATTAGCAAAAATGGTTTCTTGAAAACATAGTGCTGAATTACTTAGGCAATAACTGCTTGTTCGGTTGAATTTGCATAATAACGAAAACAGATTTCAGTTAGAAACTGGGATGGAACCATAGCCTGGTGGGTATAGGCTTCCCAGCAGTTGTCACACTGATAGTGTCTAGTTACTGTCCACTCAGGACACATTCACATGGCCACTGCAATTTTAATGGCTGGGGTAAAACTTGTTGGTTATAGTAAAAGGTGACAACTGGGGAGAGGAATGTGGATGGTTTCTGAAGGTTGCATTAACTCTTTGCATGGAAAGAATGCAAAAATAATCAAACCACACTTACAGAAGGTAATAAACAAAACCACAACCTAAGAAATACCCCCTCCACCTCGCGCCAATGCCACTTTGATCGGCCTGACTCCATTTGCTCTATTCATCAAAATTAGCAAGGACTCACTCTATCTTTCTGATGGCCTTATCGAATGACCCAAACTGGGTCTCGACTATTGGTCTTGGCTATAATTTCACTTGGCATCATTTTTTCTTTCCCACCTTTCAGATTATTCTGGGCCACATAATCTAATTTCTTAAGGGCTCTGAGTCTGTGAACCCTTAATAATCCATATGTTTAAACATGAGAAAATAAATGTCAGGCAAGTAAATAAGCTAGCTATTTTGGATCCACACTCTTCTGAGCAGATGGGTAGAAGAATCTGTTTATCATTACCATAGACAGGTGAATTGTGAGAAATTAGATACCATATCAGACAGACGCGCTAAAGATTACCGATGGCTCTCAAGCTTTAAAAGCTGCATTTTCTGAGCCAGAGTTTCAATAAAAGAGCAAGATTCCTCACTGCTAAACCTTAATGGAGAGAGTTCGCTTGAACTGGGCCATGAGGGATAGGTAAAATAGAGATTTAGAAAGATTTACGGAGGGATGGGAAGGATATTCTACAAAGCAAAAGCAATGTGTACACAGACAGGAGCACGTGGGGGCTGCCAGCTCACTAGGCTGCCACCAACATGGTCCCCTGGGATGTTTCCACCACATCTTGCTCAATGTTTTATGTTATGATCTACACATTTCAGGTCTTAGGGAAAGACCATGCCCTTATCCAAAGATGACCTAGGCAAATAAGGTAAAAGAAAATAAAAGCATCCTTCCTTTTTCTGCAATCCATTTTGCACCCCTAGCACACATCCATCCTGTAATACTCCTGTGGGGTGAATCATACCCTTGTGACACAGGAGGCTATGCCTTGTGCTTACAGGAGTAAAATGGTCAGGGCTACAAATAGCAGATCTCTATTCTTTATGCTCACCTAAGATCAAGCCTGCCTTTGTACAGAGTTAGACTCCTGGAACAGTGCTTGAAGGAAGTGGATGGCAGTGTACAGTCTGACTTAGCAAGATGGACTAATAAGCTGGATGAGAACCTACAGCCATCATGGGCAGGTTTCACCCACAGAAAGTCATTGAGGGCAAGAGACGGGCTTCTCAGGAATGTCACTCAATGAGAACAATATTATCATCTGCATTGGGGGAGGAACCAAGAGGAAGTGTGCCCGATGAAAATACCCAAGCTGCTCTCAGCGGAAATTAGCTTGACTCAGCTCAAAATGCACATGCTGTGCTCAGCTAAACTATAAAAAATTAGAAAGAACATAGGAGACTAGATCAAGCGACATCCCCAGGAGCACAGAGGAGAGGAAATTATTAGCATTATAAAGGTGGATTTATTTTTTTTTTAATATGGCTTAAGATGTGTTATAGGAATATTATTAGAAAAACATTGCTTTTCTCACATACATGCATATGTAAATAAGACTTTAGAAAGATTTTTAAAAAGCATTCAAATCCCTCTTCAAAAACTTATTCAAACTGAATAGAAAGCTAAGGGATACACAAAGCCAAAATATGCCTTCATGAAAGCTTTTTTTTTTCTTTTATTTTTTTCTTTTCTTTTCTTTTCTTTTCTTTTCTTTTCTTTTATTTTTTACCATAGGACATGTGTGCTTCATGGAGAGAGAGAGACAGAGAAGCACAGAGAGAGGGGAAGTGAGAAGTGGTCCCAGGGGGAATGGCCATGCTGCAATCCCTTGTTCTTTATTCTCCTTTTGGAATTTTGGACACACATGCACAGAGACCTGCTGTGATTTTCCAGCCACTGGATCTGGGACTCAAACCATGGTCAGCCATGTGGGAATCCAGCACCTTAACCACTACGCCACCTGCTGGCCCCATGAAAGCATCTCTAGTCATTAAGTGAGTATGAATCATTACATGGTTTGAATTTCACACAATGGGTGATCTCGTTGTCTAGTTTTTGTTCCTCATTTATGACTCACTGTTTCTTCCCTTTATAATGCCAACAGAAGATGACACCCACCTTTTGAAGAATGTCTTAGATACCTGGTATTTCCTTATTCTAAAACTAGTTGCCTGCCACAAGATTAAGCTTGAGAAGAGTGACTACAGAAAACACATTTTTTTCTTTTTAATGAAGAAAAGATACGTCTAAGATTTTCTATAGAAAAACAAACAAGCAGATATAAAAAGGGAACTTGAAACTTGAACCTCTGTATTGGGTTAGAAAGAATAAAAGATCTCCTATAAATCACACTCTAGAAATAACACAACTGGTTAGTGAAAACCGTTCTACCTGAGAAGCCTTCCCTTGGCTTCCCCAAGCCACCAGGGATGCTGCTGCTCATCCCTGGATCATGGGGGCCTCCTTGCTTCATCTCTGCCCTGGAGTTCCAGGAATGATGAAGAATACTCTGGAGACTTCAGGGAATCAATGACCATGTGGGGCTAAGGGTGGTGACCTGAACCAACATGGGAAGTGATTAATTTCCATCCTTCATTGATCCTCATGAGATATTCACCAGTAATCAGCAGGGCTCCTCATTAACAAAATGCTGGGGTAAAACATTTTCCCCTCCTTGTGACCCACAGTCACCGTGATGTGCTTATTTTACACACACAAGACACTTACAGAGGATAAAAAGAAGTTGCTCCATGTCATTTCTCGGAAAGTATCATTAGAATTATAGCTGAAACCTACTTTCTTGTTAAAGTTTTTCATCCATCATGTAGCTAACATTTACTAAAACTGAATGAATACAAAGAAGATGGACACTAGTAGCTGAACAAATAAATCTTGTATTTAATCCATTGATGGAGAACAAACCAGGATGGTAACAACTGTGAGGTAAGGCAATATATAGGAACTGCTTGAGAAAATTATGAAATGTTACCAAGGAGAAAAACAGTGCATGGACAATGGGACACATCACCAAGGAAGTTATTTTGACTTCCTTCGTGAAACTGACAAAATTCTTACTTAGCCCTCAGGAATTATCACATTATTTAGATTCAGTATAAATTCTGAAGTTCATTTGTATGATAATAGTCAAATGGCAATACAACAACTCTGGCCCTGTGACCTCAAATGCAGACGTGTAAACAAAGTACACTGTGATATAATCAGATTTAAACAGCAGTTAGAGAATTACTCAGTTTTTTTTTTTTTTCTTTTTTTTGGAGAGGTTTTTGCTATAGGGCGCGTGTGCTCGCCAGACAGACAGAGAGAGACAGAGAGATAGAAAGCGAGAAATCACCCCCCGGGGTTCTGGCCACGCCGCAATCCCTTCTCCTCCATTCTCCTCTCGGGATCTTGGGCACGCACGCACACGCACCCGGCGTGAGTTTAAGCCGCTGGGTCCGGGACTCGAACCGCGGTCGACTACGTGGGAGTCCAGCGACATAGCCATTACACTAACTGCTGGTCCCGAGAATTACTCAGTTTTGTAGTCAAATTGCTTTATATTAGAATGAATTAGAAAATATCCCAAATAGTAAACATGAGTCTTGCTTTGTAAAACATTTTCCCCCTGTGTTTAAATACATAGATCTGTACGTTTGTGTGTGGTTGTATTTGGTCCCCAAGAAAAATATATTTCTTATAATGGGCTATAAACAAAAAAAGTTTAAAGACGATTGGTCTAGTAAAATGGTTCTTAGATTTTTGCAGTACATAGATTGCTTTAAGAATCTAATGAAATATGGAGCCAGAACGTGGCATGGTGGTTAAGGTACTAGATTCCCACGTGGTTGACAGCAGTTCAAGTCCTGGACGTGGCAGCTTGAAAATCATGGCACTGCATGTGCATGCATGCCCAAAATCCCAAAAGGAGAATGTAGGAGAAAGGATTGTGGTGTGGTTATTCCCCCTGGGAGGGGGTAGTTTCTCACTTGCCCTCTCTCTCTGACAAGAGCATGCGTCCTATGGCAAAAACCTAAAGAAAAAAATAATAAGAATTCAGTGAAATCTAAAAACCTCTGGCAAGAGAACAAAACACACATACCTTAGAAGACTTCTACTTAAGGCTTGAAAACTTAACAACCAGAGGAAGAAGAACATTTACTAATAAGTGATGCAAAGGAGGGCCACAAGCAATTTAACCCAACTCAGTGCTAGCTCTGCCCTGATTTTCAAAACCAGCTGCCATGCCCCTCTGTCGCAGAAAACCAAAGAAAGTAAAAATCTTAAGAAAGAGCACTCAGTGGCCTAGAAAGAAGTCTGAAAATGCTAGCTCTGTTGTCCTTTACTCCTTCTAGTACCCTGCCGTTTCCTAACATACTCAACTCTTGAAAGCTCTTCCTGTATCAAGATGACCAGAAAACCAATCATTAATTGAGCATTTATCAGCTCCAACATGCTGAAAACTTCACATGCATTTTCTCATCATCCCATACAATTATCCTAGAATGCATTTGTTGTTCTTAACATCAAGTTACAGAGGAGGCACGCAGGAGAGGGCTCAGGTTACACATCCTGGGTGACATACTGAGAGAACCTAGGGACGCTGTTCTGCCTCTCTGCACAACTCAGAGGGTCCTTGTGGTTAGTACACGGAGTTCCATGAGAGAATAGACATTGCTAAGTCCTGTGTCTGGAATAAAAACAGTTATCATTTGTTGAAAGATTTCTACAAATCAAGCCCTTTCGACTTAGAAGCTTGTAATAACTCTCAGATGTCAGTATGACCCCACTTACACAGGGAGGGAACTCAAGTCTAGAGGAGAGTAATTTGGACCTAATTACACAACCAGTGAGTGTAGAGCTCAGAGGCAAACTGATCCTCAGGAATGCCCCTTCCACAGTCTGCTCCCTAGTCCTCTCTTGGGGTTCTTTTAATGCTCTGCTCAGATATGGATCACTCCACAGTTTTCCTGCCCCATGAAAAAGCTAGTGATACCTTCCCCTCAACTGTAAGAAATTATGAAGGAGTACTGCATTTTCTTGCAAGCCAGTTTTGTCTAGGTGCATTTATATGTAGTGCAACTGGTCGTTTTTTTTAGGAACACACGTCTTTGAGTTTTGACAAATGCATACAGTTGTGTAAACAATACCATAATCAAGATGGAGCACTTTCCCTCACTCCCGAAGTGCCCTTGGGCGTTGTTGTACTTAGAATCCCTTCCAGTCTCCAGCCCTGAGATGGAGATTGAGAGGGATTCCAAGTACAACAGGGCCACCCGCAGATGTGGTGTTTTGTTTTTTGTTTATTTGTTTGGTTCTTTGGTTGTTTTTCAATTCTCTACTTTTAAGAATGTAATCAGACAGGACATGACCTTTCAGTCTGGCTTCCTTTGAGAATAAATTGCTCTCAAACTTTGTGGACGTCAGCCTGTTGCAATACATTCAAGGCTCACCCATGTTGCATGTATCAGTGGTTCCTCCCATTTTATTTATTTATTTTTTATTTTCAAAGATTTATTTTATTTAACTTTATTTACTTATTCATTGATTTTAATTTTACTAGGGAGGGACAGAGTGAGGGAGGGAGGGAGGGAGGGAGAGGGAGAGGGAGAGGCAGAAGGAGAGAGAAAGGGAGAGGGAGAGAGAGAGGGAGAGAGAAAGTCAGAAAGCAAGCCACCAGATCTGGGACTCGAACCATAGTTGGCCATGTGGGAGTATAGCTCCTTTAACCACCATGCCACTTGGTGGCCCCAAGTTCCTCCCATTTTACTGCTAAGTAGAAATCCACTGCGGGGAGAGACTACATTTTGTTTACCCATTCACCCACTGAAGGACATTTGGGTAGTTTCCCAATTCATTTAAGTTATAAATAAAGCCATTTGAAGCATTTGTATAAAGAATTTGGTAGGGACATAAGTTTTCATTTATATTAGGTAAATGTCTAGGAATAGAAATACCTGGATTGCTCCTTCCCAAAATGTCCCCACAGCTGGCTTCCCAGCCTCCGGATCTTTCTTGAACGTCACTTCTCAGTGAGCCTTTGGTTGCCCATCTGACAGTGCCCTCCCCTGAGCTCTTAATGACTCTGCTTTGTGCTTCTCCCTGTGACAGGCAGCACACGTATTTTCTCATGACCAATTGCCTGACCCCTGTCCCTACTGATAACCACCCTGAGGCTAGGGATTTTATATTTTGTTCATTGTTTTATCTTTAAAATATTGGGTCATTGGAAAAGTCAACCTGATACTGGCTGAGTATGTTTATTAGATGGAGGCCTAATGAATAAACTGATGATGCTACACTGAACACAAAAGGTGGTTCAAATCATAATCCTGTATACAGATTGTGGGTGTGTGCAGAACCTCACTTCACTGCCACAGTCACTTGTGAGGAAGAGCAAGAAGCTGAGAGGAGGAAGTTGGATTAGGTTTCACCCCACTGTAAACCACAGGTGTGGGACAGGGGAGAAGTGACAAAGGCAAGTTGGAGCTGCTCTCCTCCTCCATGGCGGGCACCTGCCACATTATGCTGTGTGTATAGATCAGTTCTCCACCTTGCAGAAGAGGCGTGTCTCATGAAGTCTCTGCACCAGAACGTGCAGGGTAGGACAGTCTGGAACCGGGAGGTGTGTGGGAGTAGGTGATTGCTTCAGGCTCCTTTAATACAGAAGCAGGCTGGCGGTGGAGGGGGTGGGAAGAGCCTGGGAGAGCGGCTGGGGAATGGAGGGCTTCAAGGGGCAGGAACCCGCAGAGGAGTTAAGTGCTGCAGGAGAGGGGGCCTGAGCAAGGTCGGGTGGGTGGGGGTCAGAGGCAGAACTGAGTGCCTTGATGGTGAGAGGTGCCGCTGACAGAGGGCCAAGGTCAGCAGCCAGATGGGGAAGGTTCAAGAAGCCACAGGAGAGGAAGAAATGGTTGATGACTCCTTTATCACAGAACATCAACTGGGAACTGAAAGCTCATAGAATGGTAGGATTGTGCTGAAAGATTAGTCACTTTCGCTTTTATTCTGTTAAACTATTTATTCAGTCTCCCGAGGATTTAGTCCAACATCAAATATTTAAGAGAAAATAGAATAAGATTCCAATATGTGCTTCTGTCTGTTACTGATCCTCTGGTTTAGTCATATCTAAGCTACTCTGTAAAAGTATTAAGAAGGAAATATAGGACAAAATATTATATTTCAGCAGAGGTGATATTAAAAATATTTATCAACTGTTATGTCACAGTATTGACCATTTAGAATGAAATAACATCCTGCTGGGATGGACACAGGGCAGTAGGAACCCAGAAGGCCTTCTCAGAAAATACTGGCAAATAGGGATTTGATTGACCACCTAGTCACAGAACATAACACCACAATGAAAGCATGAAAACTGGCATGACAACAGGAGTTAAATATCCACCGTGCAGGCATAATTTCTGCCTTTGAGCAACCAGCCATGATTGAATTTTATAGGATTCTTTTTTTTCTGCAACTCATAGAGAAATGATCGTGAACCTCTATCCTTGAGGGGGGTCATAAATGGATTTGGTGGTTAGTTCTTCTTAGACAATGGAAGTTCCTCAATGAAACCTATTGTAGATTTAATTTTATTTAGAGAAACAAATAAATTTAATACAATAAAGAATTCCTAGGTAAAGACAGAGGATGTGCTGCAGACATTAAAAATAATCTTGGCAGAGTCCAGTTGGTGGCATGGTGGTTAAGGAACTGGATTCCCACATAGCCAACCACAGTTCAAGGTCCAGACTCAGTGGCTTGAAAATTACACTGGGCGTGTGTGTGCATGCCCAAAATTCAAAAAAGAAGAAGAGACTAGCATGGCCATCCCTCCTAGGGGGTGATTTATTACTTTCGCTCTCTCTCTCTCTTTCTCTCTCGATATATATATACATATATATATATATATATATATATATATATCGAGATATATATATATATATACATACATACACATATATATATATATATGTATGTATGTATGTATATATATATATATCTGTCTCTCTCCTCTCTGGTGAATGCATATGCCCTATAACAAACAAACAAAAAATAAAATAATTAAGTAATCTTGGGATAACATCAGAGAACAGAAACATTCCTTTGGTGATTCCATGTTGCCAGAGAACTAATAAAAATAAGTCAGAGATCTTTCTAGGAAAATACATGTTGACAATAGTAACCAACACACACACACACGTGAAAATTCAATAGGAGCATTTCCCATTAAGGTGCTTACTATTAGCTTCTGGGGAAAGAAAATCTCCTGAATGACAAATGGTTAAGCAAGATTTAAAACCATTTGTGGCATCTGGGTGGTGAATGCCCAGTGAGTCTCCTGAAAAGACTGTGGCAGTGCACATGATCTTGCTCCTAGGAACCAAAATCAAACATCCTTCATTCTTGGACGGCGTTCTGTCTGGGTAGAGTGCTACAGAGCTGAGCACCAGCAGTGCTGTAATGGCGGCAGGGGCAGCTGCTGGCTGCCATGGGGCTGCTGCCCACTGGCCACAGCCTTGCACCACTGTGTAGGAGCTGAGTTGAGGAATGAAGCTGTGAAGACACCCTGAGTGTCTGCTAGAGCTCACTAGGGCAGGGCTTCCTGCTTGGGCTTCACGTCCTGCCTCAGAGGCAGCACATGCACAATACACCTCTCTCTCACAGACTGAGTGTGGCATGACTTGTAGATTGCACCGTGACCTCCAGAAAGGCAGGATAAAGCCTTAACCCCTGGCCCTGTGAATGCAACCTGGGTCTTTGCAGATGCACCAGGTTTCAGATGAGGTCATACTGGATGAAGGTGATCCTACTACAGTGACAGGTGACCTTCTAAAGATAAAGAGCTTTCCACGCAGGCACAGCGGGAAGGCAGTGCAGAGACAGAGGGAGAGATTGGGGTGATACTCCCATATGTGGGAAGGCAGTGCAGAGACAGAGGGAGAGATTGGGGTGATACTCCCATATGTGGGAAGGCAGTGCAGAGACAGAGGGAGAGATTGGGGTGATACTCCCATATGTGGGAAGGCAGTGCAGAGACAGAGGGAGAGATTGGGGTGATACTCCCATATGCCAAGGATCACCAAGGATTGCTGACCACTACCAAAAGCTAGAAGAAGGAAAGAAAGACTCCTGGGGCCTTTAGAAGGAGTGTAACCCTGCCAACACCTTGATTTTGGTCCTCTGGCTTCTAGAACTACATGGAAGTACATTTCTGTTTAAATCACCAAGCAGGATTTTTTGTTTGTTTGTTTTCTTTCTTTTTCTCTAATTCAGCTCAAGGAAACAAATACAAAAGGGAAAGCGCTGTCTTCAAAGTACGGTTCTTCTTGGGTTTCCTTTCCCGGATGAAGACAGCACTAGGATTCAGGGTCTAGGAGACCACAGCTGTAAATCCACATCATATGAACAGATGGGGATTCTTAGAACCAACCAAGATTCCCAGAGAAACTCAGGACCCGTCTGAATTTATTTGCTCTTCTGACCCTGCGTCTTTGACAAATGATTTCTGAAAGTGGCTTTGTAGATGGGTCAAGCCAAAGTTCCCACCATTTAGCCGTACGAAGAAGCATATGATAATAAATTGTCTCAGAGAATGGGGACTGGATAATTTAGCATTTTTCTAGCTCAGTAGCAATTTCTAAAAATTTGTAGCAGCAAATTGTGTGTATGTGTGTGTTTGGTCAAATAAAGCACTGTGATAAAACATACAACATGGAGCTCCTGTTACTGAATTAGACCTGGGGTCCCAGCACCTGGCCTATGCACCAAACCATCACCCCTGCACTCCTGTAGCACAGCATGTAACCCGAGGGCTTTGTAGAATACAGCTGGTGAACCACGTGGGTCTCCAGCTCTTTCTCTAGCAGTGGTGAGCTACAGAGAGCAGACATGCCACACCCAGGCTAATTACGTGGTTTCGGTCCTAAAGGCTAAGCTGTGTAGACATCTGAGAATGTGGACTAAGAGAAGAACTGGCCACTGATACGAGAAAACATATTCTTATGTTTCCCCACAGCTTACTTCAAACACCACGGTTCTCTCCTCCATCCAGAAAATGTGTACATATGCCAGTTTGTGTCCAGCATGGGGATCTAGGGAGAGGACACAAATCCCCCCACTCCACATTGCCTAGCGAAGGCAGCATGTCCGGGAGCAGAGGTTCTCCTGAACGAATGGTAGGAAGAGGAATCTGTAGGAGCTGTCTCCATTCAAGCAGAGGACACTGTACTGGGTTCCCAAGGCAGAGAGCAGGGCTGCAGCAGGATTGGACAGGAGGCAGAGATCTCCCCGAGGTGCAGGGCTGGGAGGGCTGGGAGCCTGGAGGGCTTGTTTCCAAAGGGATAAACAAAAAGAGTGCGGGTTGTGGAGATGGTGTGCAGGGTCAGGGGTCAGGCTGGGGTCAGGAGTGGAGGGGAATGTTAAGATAATGCCTGAGAGAGGGCATGAGCTGGGTAACTATGAAAGCAGAAATTGCAGATGTAGGCTGTAAGGCCTCCTGTGTCCCTGCCTCTGCAGTCCTCTCTCCCCTCTGACCATCCCTCCTGACCCTCTTGCTCTTCAGACCTGGGGCCATTACTCATTTGTTTTCATCACCTGGCAGAGTATTTCATTAGTCCAAGTGTTGCCCAGTGTACTGAAGCTGTGAAATGTTTAGCTTCTCAGCTACTTAAAAAAGAAAAATTCTAAAAATCACTTTCGTGATTAGCTCTATTTTAAACTAATCTCTAAAAGGTATGTTTAGACTAGTTTTTCAAAAAAGAAACAGCTTCTCTTTCTGGTGCAATCAGCTCTGTGCTCCCTGAGTCTGGCTACTTCACAGAAAACAGTAATTCCCACGAATGTCCAACCTAATCAAACTACACTGTTCTCTGTGAGAGACGCAAGATTTCCTCCCTTTCATAGTTACGGCTGTGGCACACAGAGCTTTCCTATTAACAAAGGAACGCAAATGAGTAGAAATAACAGTGGCTCATTCATTCAAACTGGCATCACTCTGAATTTTGGTAAATATCACACCCGAAGGTAAGAAAGTGTTAAAATTAAGGTTTGTTTGTTTGTTTGTTTGTTTTTTGCATACTCGTCACAAATGAACCAAAACAAACAGAAAACCAAAATCATCACCACCATTACCACCACCACCAATTAAAACAAAAACCAGATTTTGTTATGTTTGGAAAAGTTTCTCCAGTTTGTGATAAATTATACCAACAGCAAAAAAAAAAAAAATTGCATTTTGAAGCACTGTTATCTTCAGACCGTCACTTCACACTTGATTCCAATGGGCAGACTTCCAAATCAGAAGAGGGACAAAGGAAGAGAAATAGGCTCCCTTGGTAGTCACAACATCAGGACGCTCAGATAAAGGTCAGCATGTACGGTGTCACTGCTGTGTCTGTTTGCATTATGTGACACCAGATTGTCACTTTAAACTATTCAAGTCAAAATGATAAAACCTTCTCTTCCTGGGATGCACAAGCCATTCTGTTAATGAGAAAAGAGTCTCTTTTTTTTTTCTAACTGTCTGATTTGACCCCATGACTATTTTCCACATGGCTCAGAGAGTCATTCCAGCTTCCGTCCGGATACCCTAACACGAGGGTGATTGCAAGGAATGTCATGCAGTCCAGGAACGTAGGACACTATTTTACTGATTTGTTTTGTAAGTAATTCATGATCCTATCCTGAAACTCCTGTTTAAAAGGGGTCAGCTTTTTTTTTTTTTTTTCTTTTTTTTTTTGGAGAGGTTTTCGCTATAGGGCACGTGTGCTCGCCAGACAGACAGAGAGAGACAGAGAGACAGAAAGCGAGAAATCACCCCCAGAGGGGATGGTCACGCCGCAATCCCTTCTCCTCCATTCTCCTCTCGGGACCTTGGGCACGCACGCACACGCGCCCGGCGTGAGTATAAGCCACAGGGTCCGGGACTCGAACCGCGGTCGACTACGTGGGAGTCCAGCGACATAGCCATTACGCTAACTGCTGGTCCCAAGGGGTCAGCTTTTGATAGTATAATTATCTTGACCGCGTGGTTCGATATTTTTCTCACACACTTTGATGCTTCCCCTCAAGGGTCAAGGATGTGGGGCTCGTGATGGCAAGCTCTGTTTCAGGGTCCTAAGTTCAGTCACTTGGAAGGTGTCACATGCTTTTTTTAAAAAACGCCCCCAATAGGCCTTCCTGGTGCCCACGGTTCATTTGTCTCTCTCTGCCTCAGTCATTGGGGGTGGTGTCTTACATGAAACGGGGGATCGATTATTGTCCTAGGAAGGAATGCTTCTCTGAAACACCGTTTATTGATTTCTTTCCTTCTTTCCTTCCTTCCTTCCTTCCTTCCTTCCTTCCTTCCTTCCTTCCTTCCTTCCTCATCTTTCTTTTTAGTTTTGTTGCCATAAGGTACATGTGCTCGTCAGAGGGAGGGAAGGTAAGAAATCACCTCCCCCCAAAGAGGATGGTCACACAACAATCCCTTTTCCATTTTCCTCCTGAGACTTTGGCCATGCAAGCACCTGTGGCTGGTGTGATTTTCAACCCACCAGGTCTGAGATGCAAAGCACGGTAAGCCATGTGGGAATCCAGGGAGTTAACAACCATGCCATCTGCTGCCCCCAATTTACTTCTTTTCTATGTAATGCACTTGGGGTCTATTACTTCTGGGTTTGGATCTTTTGCTAATTATTATGCAACCTGAATTAATTTTTTAGTTTTTGCCCTAGGGTATATGTGATCCCCAGAGAAAGAGAGAGAGGGGAAGTGAGAGATCACGCCCCCAGGGTGTATGGCCACACTACAATTCATTCTCCTCCATTCTTCTCTTGGTATTTTGGGCATACACACACACACACACATGCATCTTGCCTGATTTTCAAGTCGCTGGATCTGGGATTCACACCACAGCTTGGCCATGTGGGAATCTAGCCTTAACCACCACACCACCTGCTGGCCCATGAATGATTTAAAAATATTTTTTTAATATTCTCTTATACCAGCTACTAAAGACTCACATGCTCCCAGTAGGCCTAGCAATTTCTTAGAAGGCCCACACCACCATAATGGAAAGGAAAATTTCACATGAACTTACTGAAGGAGCTCAAATTGCACTATCAGAAACTTTATTCCTAATTTTCTTGTTTCTGACTATTTCCCATCCCCCATATTCCAGCCCCATGCCTCACAGAGGCCTCCGTTCAACTCCAGCGTGATAAGCTTGGATGTCCATACCATGTTCAAGTCACCAGCGCCTGGTCAGCCAGTCTATCTTCATGAACACTTGCTGGGAAATGCCAGCAAGCTTGGATATCCTGATATCATGCCTCATTTTCTGGATTAGCTTGCCTTATTTGACCCACTTTCAGAACTGGAGCTAAAACAACTGTTCTCCCTTAACATAACGCCTAGACCACCCCATTGGCCACTAGAGCAGGAAAATCACCAGCACTATCAAGAGTCTTAGTAAATTTACAAGTGAGATGGTGTAGCCCTGTGTTTGGCGAACCAGCACAACGGGCTCTGAAAGGATTCCCGGGGACCTCAGGCAAACTACTGGGCTGCAGAAGAACTACATTAGCACTTTCCATTACGTAGATTTTCATCTCCTTTGGTTGCTTATATGTATTTCGTAACATATATAACATCACAGTTCCATACTGTGTGTTATAATTAATAAATAAATGAGCACATCGAGGACAATTCCTCCAATTAGTACCTTGTGTGATTTTACTGTTGCTTGAAATGTTTTATAAAGTGGGAGTTAGCACAATATTTAGTCGCTTGCTAGAAAGCAGCATTTTCTTCATAAATCAATCCTTTGTAAATAAAATGGATCCTATAACTCATAGGCTACCATTGCATGCGGAGGTGGGGGGCCTGGTGTGTTTTACAGAGATAATGCGTCTTCAGAAAGCCTTCTCAGCCTCTGCATGCTGGATGCAGTTCCCACTCCCTGGGACTGCTCAGTCCTGGTTTCTCTGCCCTCCCACCACACCTGTTGCCAAGCAACCCACGCTGTTGAGTCTGAGTCCTGAAGGCTGAATTACAACAGACCGACTGAACAAGAGGGCAATCAAATTAATTCCTATCTGTCTGATACAGCAACAATCCTGTGAAAACAGTATGTTCTTTTGAACATGAATGCAGCCAGTCTCCTTCCTTATGTCTGTGTACCTGGAAGGAGTTATTGTAGCAAGCTCACTGGGTGGACCCCCTTAGTTTGGTTTCTGGAGACAGAAAATCTAGACCAGGTTTTCCAAACTCAATTCCTTCCAAATTTTACCCTTTTATGTGCCGTAGAGAGCGTGCTTTCTACATCCCTGCCAGCAGAAGCACTTTTGTGTGGACATCACCCAGAACATGAAAACATGCTGTGTACACAGATGAGTAGGGGCCAGCGTCTATGGGAGGAGCTCATAGTCTTCACCTATAAAAGTATACTGACTGATTTTAAAAAGATCATTCTTTTTCCTCTTGGCTCCACCCTAAATTTTGCAGAGTCTGTACCATAGAACAACTATGAGATTTTATCACTTTAATGTGGAGAAAATCAATCCTTTGTAAATAAAATGGATCCTATAACTCACAGGCTACCATTGCATGCGGAGGTGGGGGGGCATGGTGTGTGTTGCCTTTATCAAATGTATTAAAATGTACAAGAAAGAATCAACAGACTGAAAGAAATACACAAAAAGGAATCCAATTTGCTATTCCATACATTAAAAAAAATCTATCTTGAAAATAATAAATGAAATGAGTCTTAGGTTGTGGTGGTTCTGATGGGATCTGCCATGGTGGGTAGGGAAGGCAGCTGTGATTAAATGGGAAGAGAAATGTGTTCCGATGCCAATCCTGACACTTAGTTGTGCAGCCCCTGTGACAGCTATAAGTCACTTAACTTTCTTAGTCTTTGTTGGCTTCATCAATAAAACTGTCATCTTAACCGTCAAGCGATTGTTGCGAGGACTACGTGAAATAAGACAGTAAAAGTCCTAACTAGTGTCTGCACCACATTTGCTCCATAAATATTTGTTTAAAAAACTGGAAAAGTATAAAAACATGGAGAACAATGATGATAGTAGAGACAGTGTGGGAGGAGGGTGGGAAGTGGGGGAGGGTCAGAGGGAGGGAATCAAAGGGGAAAAGAAAGAAGCCAAACATTTAAGGGACATAAAAATGAAAAATTATCTGTCGACGATGATGTGTATGGTAATAGCTTTGGCTGAACCAATACACAGTGATGAGAAAATGTATTTGATATGCTGTAATGATATATAGTAATGGAATGTTAAAAAGAAAAAAGTTAACAATTTGGTTTCTTCCACCTAATAGAATAATTTCTTCTATGATGTAAGTTCCACAATAAGCCACTTAGCGACAGGGAAAGTGGTATGGTGAGTCTGAGTAAATGCTTTTTTTGTTTTTGTTTTTTAAATTTGCTAGTGAATGCATGTACTCTCTGAGAGTGAGTGAATGTGTGTGAGAGAGAGAGAAGAGAAAGAGGAGAGAGAGGGAGAGGAGAGAAAGAGAGGAGAGAGAGGGAGAGAGAGAGACAAAGGGGAGAGAGAGAGAGAGAGAGAGAGAGAGAGAAAGAGAGAGAGAGAGAAAGAGAGAAATCATCTCCTAGGGGGGATAGCCATGCCACAATCCCTCTCCTCCATTCTCCTCTCAGGATTTGGGGCATGCATGCACACATCCCTGACATGTTTTTCAAGCTGCTGCGGGACTTGAACCATGCAGTCAACTATATGGAACCCAGTCGTTGTAACTTCCAAACTTTCAGGTGGCCCTGAGTAAGTGCTCTTACACATAAGACAATTTTTAAATGACCAATAATTCATCAGCCTATGCAGCCCTATGTTCCAAAGGAACCCTAAGCAGGGAGAGACCCAGAGCTTAGAAACTGTTTGGAGTAACATGTTAACACTCTTCCTGGTCGTGTTGTGCATATTTCTGCTACTGTCTAGTTACTCCCAGAGTCATTCTGTCAATACCGGAAATGAAAGTGTTTACTGACTTCATCCCATCAAATACACATAGGTCTCAAAATACTAAACCTCTGTCAGCAGGTTTTGCTCCCTATTAAGAAAACGACAGAATATAAAATGCCAAAAGAGGGAGCCAGCAGTTAGCGTAATGGCTATGTCGCTGGACTCCCACGTAGTCGACCACGGTTCACGTCCCGGACCCGGTGGCTTAAAATTTACGCTGGGCACGTGTGCGTGCGTGCCCAAGATCCCGAGAGGAGAATGGAGGAGAAGGGATTGAGGCGTGACCATACCCCCTGGGGGGTGATTTCTTGCTTTCTGTCTCTATGTCTCTCTCTGTCTGTCTGGCGAGCGCACGTGCCCTATAGTGAAAATCTCTCCAAAATAAAATAAAATAAAATAACATTAAAATGTTTGAAAAAAACAAAAATGCCAAAAGAGAGGCACTAAATGAAATTGACAGATTTTGTCAGTGCCATAGGCCTGCTCATATTTCATACGTACATGCAATTCATCAATTTTACAAATAATGCATGCTTGCTATTGCAGTTAATTTGAGGAAGAAATGAGTCTAAGCCCATTTAAAGTTTTCCTGACAGTGACAAACAAGTGTACCCAGAATCCGACATCCTTTAAGTATTCTTCAGTTACAATATTAATTATGGATAATGAATAGCGTGGCTTCAAGACAGAAACATGATAGATCAAGTGCCATCTCTTAACACAGTACTTCTAATTTCAAAAGGCTTAGGAGAATGTAGAGATCCCCGAGGTATATGTTTCCAAACAACCTGGTTGTTTCTGCAACTCAGGATGCACATTGGTCTGGGAAGTTGGCAGAAAGGTCCCTGGATGGCCGAACAGCTGTCACAGGGCACACAGAGCACTTGGTCTTTGGGAAAGCCCTGTCCTCTTTACATGGGTATTTTCCTGACTCTCCTCTCCAATTCCCATTGGTACCTCTGGATGCCCCATGTTCTCTTGTGAAACTGGCATATCATAGCCACATCCTTAAGGCTAACCGGAAACTGCTTTCCTATGGAAATACACCTGTGATCTTAAAAAAAAAAAAGCCTTCGCATCCAATGTAACATGACATTCAGACACATTCTTCTGGTGAGTCAGAGACTTCCTAGAGAAGGGTAAGGAGTCACAGATTCATTAACACACTACTTTACAGAAAATATTAAAGTTTTATTAACTTCCCAAAGCTCAGCCGTTATCCACAATGCCAGGTAATAGCCCTTGTCTAAATATATTAGGTTGAACTACAGGAAGCTGCCACGTTTGAAGGTCAAAAACAGAAATACCTGTCATATCATCTGGTTCAACATAATAGAGAAGGGTGTAATACACCTTAGAATAACTTCCACCTGAAATCAAAATTTGGTAAAAAGTTTTGTCCGTACTGTGGGGAAAATGCTCAGTAATTCAGAATATTAAACTAAATGAAATGATTGAGCCACTAAAAATTCAAAAATTTTATGTTTCAAACATACTGCAGGAAGACAACATGGAAAGTCTTATTAAAATCAGAGAATAGGGGCCAGCAGGTTAAAGTGCTAGACCCCCTCAAGTAGTTTGAGTCCTAGGCCCAGCAGTTTGAAATCATTGTGTGTGTGCCCAAAATTCTAAAAGAAGAGATTGCAGCATGGCCATACCTCCTGGGGGGTGATTTCTCACTTTCCTTCTTTCTGTCTATCTCTTTCCAGTGAGCACATGTGCCCTATGGCAAAAACCATCCATCCATCCATCCATCCATCCATCCATCCATCAATAAATATCAGAGAATGAATCCAATTTACAGGAGTGTTTTCTTTCATCATTTCCTTACCACATATTTAAAGCAATTTTATGATCTAGATATTTGTGTGCCCTTGAAAATAGGATTAATAAATAAAATAACAGGGACCAGCAGTTAGCGTGATGGCTATGTCGCTGGACTCCCACGTAGTCGACCGCAGTTCGAGTCCTTGACCTGGCGGCTTAACTCACGCCGGGCGCGTGTGCGTGCGTGCCCAAGATCCCGAGAGGAGAATGGAGGAGAAGGGATTGCGGCGTGGCCATCCCCCCTGGGGGGTGATTTCTCGCTTTCTATCTCTCTGTCTCTCTCTGTCTGTCTGGCGAGCGCACGTGCCCTATAGCAAAAAAAACCTCTCCAAAAAAAAAAAAAAAAAAACCAAACAAACAAAAAAATAAAATAAATAAATAAAATAACAAATAAAATAAGGGAGTTTGTGACTTTCTAGATCTTACCTTTCTGTGTGTGCACTTGCCATAGATTGTCACAGAAAGTCAGAGAGGCAGAGAGAAAAGGAGCGGATAAAGCAACCACCATGGGTAATGGCCATTTCTTCATTGCTCTTCTTCCTCTTGGGATTTTAGGTCTGCATGTACATATACCTGATCTGTTTCTCAGGCTGCCAAGATCTAGGACTTGAACTGGCCAGATCTAGGACTCAAACTGCATAGTCCTGTGAGATCTGACAACCTTAATTACCAAACCATGAAAATGGACCCAGATATCAGCTCTTTATTGCTGTTACAAAGACATACCTAAAAGAGAAATATTTCAGGATGAGATGAGAGGGTCAGGTGGGTGGAGCTGGAATATTTGGCTTTCACTAAGGACATTAGGCTTTGCGTTAGAGGAAAGAGAAATAAGGGAAATAACATAAAAAATGAAAAAATTGCCTGTTAGAGAGATACCATTTTTAGTAAATATCAGATATCAGTTTATTTCAAACTGAAGCTGTTTTAAACTACATTTGTAAGGGACCATCTGTCTTATCAGAATTGAAGTTTTGATTTGGTGCCATCAGCTTGTCATATTAGTATTCAAAATGGATTTTTGAGCTACTAATTAAGGATACGAACCTGTATTCCCAGGAGACAGGGTACAGACCATAGGCTGGAATACATTTGCCATTAAATCTTTCCTTCTGGCATACACATCCTCCATTGAATCCTGGAGTACCATTTTAGAACAGGAAAGATGAAGAAATCTAACTGGAAGTCCTTGTTTCTATTTGTGAGGCTGTCAACCAGGGAACATGCTTATGGGTTGACTATAACTTGAGAACAGTCCCTCAGACTTAGATCTTGTTAAATGTAATAGGCAAAACAAATAAAATGGAATAACAAAGAATACACACACTCACACACGCACACACACACACACAACAGTCTAACATATGAGATAGGTTTAAAAGTGTTCCTGCTCCAATAAAACAGGAGTCTTTTATCAAATCACCAGTAGCACAGAGAGAACAAGATGACCATATTTCAATAAAGCCCTTCAGTCTATGGGGCCAAGTAGAATAAATTACTGAACTCACGACAGGCTAACCGCAGGCCTGAGCGTCAAGACTCATTAATACACTGTGATGTGTGTCACCTGGACGTCTCAGGGCCTGAGTGCAGAAACCTGGCTCGTCCACATGACACCACAGAGTTCCTTTCCAAACCTGACCTCACGAATGCATAGTTGCTAAAGTTCAAGGATAGAGTTATTCAATATTTAGCAACTATTAAACACGTAAAATATTCGAGATAGTTCATCAACAATCTGTCTCATTTTCATTTTTTAATGAATGCAACTTGCATTTCTTTGGTGGCCCCACTTACTTATCCATTCAAAAGCTTAGCTTGCTGCAAAAGAGTGAAGCTTCAGATAATAATTTTTAAACTGGTCATGTCTGAGGCCACTTTGGAACAACTCCAAGAGTACCATCTTTGCAGCAGCCAAAGAGACCCCAACGTCAATAGGGAAGAGTTGTGTGATTGCCCTAAAAATGCTTACATGTCACGCTGTCATGATGCCATTCATTCAGTGAGCACTGACAGAATTTCAGTCATTTTTTACAAGAGCACAATGAATGTGGGCAGTGTCAGTAGCTCAGAAGATGCACGGGGAAATGGTCTGTGTAACCTGCAGCTCTGCCTGTATTTACAAGCTGCACCCTTCAGGGAAGGTACAGGGCAGTGTACTTGGTGTTTGACAAAGAGACCAAAAAGCTTCTTAAGGGTAAAATGCTGCAGAGTTTACAGCTGTCTTAGGAAAGAGGTGGTTAAAAAAAAATCCCAGCCAGATCACTTCTCAATTAAATGTAAAATGGTAATAGGAGTTTTATCCATCAAATCTACTAGAAAAAACTACCAGTCAACAACAGATTCCTCAGAATAAAGCCAGTAACCTAATGAATGAGCTGTTTGTACAAACAGAATGATTTGTGGGATCAGCAGATGATGCAATGGTTACCTTGTTGGACACCCATGTAGTCAACCACGATTCGAGTCCTGAACCTGGTGGCTTAGAACTCATGCCAGGTGTATGTGTGTGCATGACCAAAATCCCAAGAGGACGGTGGAGAAGAAGAGAAATCACCTGAGGGGTGATTTCCTGCTTTTCCTTCTTTCTGTCTCTGTCTCTCTGGTGAATGCTTGTGCCTTCAAGTAAAAATCCCCCCCCCTCCAAAAAAAAAAAAAAAAGATTTGTAGCAGGTCTTAACATGATCTGGAAACTTCCCATTGAGCCTCTCCATCATATTAATCTCAGGCCAAGTTGAGGTCTTGACAGTGAATCAGACAGACCCAATAACTGCTTCTAGGAACTTATGGTCTCACCAGAATTCCTATAGAACCAATGAGGTAAGTTTTACTCAGAGGAGAACACAGTACACAATCTCTTCAAAAAATTAATGGAAATGCATATTAGAAAAAAAAACTATACATAAATTCAAACTTTTTTGCATCAAAATAAACTTGCACGCTCCATTTTTCCACACACTTTTTGTTTGTTTTTTCAAGCCACAGGGCTCTATGTGGGAGAGGGAGGGAGGGAGGGGGAGAGAGAGAGAGAGAAAGAGAGAGAGAGAGAAAGGGAAAGACAGAGATAGCACCCCTCAGCACACACAATCCTTTTTCCTCCATTTTTCCATCCCTTGCCTGGGGTACTTTTCAAGCTGCAGGGGCCAAGATTAAAACCATGGTCAGCCCAGCCATGTGGAATCCAGCTCTCTTTGCATTAGCCACTGTGCTACAGGGTCAGCCCATGCACACTTTTCTGAAGTCACCTCGTATACTTAACACTCTTTTATTTAGCAATATGACTTAGCTTAGGCTAAGGACCAGAGGAAGTGGCATTTAATCAAAGAAGAAATAGGTCTAAATGCTTGTAGGGGGTGGCCTCCCTCATGTAAGGGCCTGGGAGGAGAGAACAGTGAAGAACCAAAGGAGAAATAAGTTCATTCTGCCTCAATAGGGCCTAGGAGAAAAGGTCAAATTCCTTTTACACTCCAGAGTCAGGCATAATTGAAGACTAGGACAAAAGCCATTTGGATTCATTCTGCTCAAATACTCTCATCTTTTTCTCAGCTCTGTTCCTCAAACCTAGAGTCCTGACAGAGCAGGACAGGATTGGAAGCCCTTTGGGAAAGTGGGATTCATATGACCAGGTGTCTACAGCATTTTATTACGTCTGGGGTTGGAAAATCAGCCCCCAGGGTGCTGAGCCTGCCAGCTGCTCACCCACACACACTCTGCCTCCAAACCACTGAGAGTTAATCCCATCACGATGCAGCAGGACCCACCTGCTCTCCACCAGGGCTGGTGTCCTGGCACCCACACCTGGCCACACTCAGAGGCCAACCGCACTCACTGTGCTCAAACTGTGCCTCCTGGTGGCATAAGTCTCTCATGCTCCAATCCAGAATCATCCTTGTCATACACATTCCTCAGACTAACACAATTTAGCTAAGGGTAGTCACTGATGTCTGTGCTTTCTCAAACTGGCAAAGATGTGAAGTTAGAAGCTCTCAGAGTGGCAGATCAGAGCAGCACATCCTGCACTGGTTGCTGGTGGCTCTCACTGTCCTGGCCATAGATTTGGTATGAGGCAAACACGTGGCCCTCCAGGACTGTGGCCTGGGACAGACTGTGCTGCTGAGGTCTAGGTTGCCCAGTGCTGATCACAGGCATCAGGCTCCCTTCTCTAGGCTCACAGCATCTCACTTTATTTGTTTTTTTCTCCCCCCGCCCCCGTCCTATTTTGTGTCTTGTATGACTAAGGAGGCAATTCCTAAATTGGAGTCAATAGAAAAAAGATAATTCATCAACCCTCAATCGGAACACACTTGGAGAAGAGGCAAAGTCAAAGTTGTACACCAAGTATTTGGAAATGTTTCATTGTTCCCTTTTCAGCCCCTGGAAGAGAGCTCAGAAGTGTGTGGGCATTTTATTTGAGATAAATCATGTTTTTTCTGGAAATAATTACTCGCCTTGGTAAGTTTCAGCCCACTCGCGATGAGGCAGTGCATTTAGGCGCTTTCTCATCCAGTGCAGGGTTTCCAGTTCACATCACAACTAAGGTGGCTAAACTAGCATGATCTTTCCTCTCTCCTATTTGTGAATCAGCCTGCAACCGCTTTCAGTCAATTAGATGAATGAATTCTTTTTTGGAAGGCCATGAAAATCCTGGTCTTCAAATATGCTTAAGAAGAGGAGGTTTCATTATAGCCAAAAAAGAAAAGAAAAATCCAAGTTTTACAGAGGCTGCAAAACCTCATTAATGTCTGACTTGTCATATAGCAAACTGTAGATGCGAGTGAAGCCCCAAGATGGCTGCAGAGCAGGGCTGTGCCCAGGAAGCCTAAACAAGACGTCTGGGTTGGGACTGTGGTGACACACATGGCACACACACGTGTTACCACTCCATTTGTGAAGAAGACCCTAGTCCCTCTCAGCTAAGCCTTCTTCCAATCTATTTTCATGAGGTTTCCATGATTTGTCCTCCCTCAGAATTCAAATCTTGGGCTTAGTCTCTGTGATGCAGCCAGTAGCAAGTTAAGACTGAAGAGCTGGAAGCCACATGCTCCCCAAGGTTTGCGTTCCTGGCCAAGTTGGCCGGAAAACCATGCCTAGTATGTGTGCCCAGGACCCTGGGGGGCTGGAGCACTGGAGGAAGGGGATTATGGCATGACCAAACTTTGTGGAGGGTATCTCCCTTCTCTCACGGGGGGAAAAAGAGAATCCAACTCTTGCATCTGACACTCAACAATGGCAACTCTTACGCTTTTCAGATGAGCCTCACTGCCTGGCACAAGCCTTCTCTAATGGACATCTCACATACTATACGTCACATCTGGCTTTTTGTCTACACACATGTCCAAATTCTGAGACATGGAAAACTCCAAAGACGAAAATATCTCAATGCATCTGAATATCCAGTTTCTATGGAGACAGAAATCAAAGTGAGCTGTCTAATGAGAGTGGCTTTTTTTTTTTATCTTTTTTCATAATTCTTGCCTGATGCCTTATAGTTTGGGGGTATGTTGAATTGCCCACTGATTATTATTCCAAACACATTTTGCTAATAGGCAATGGCATATTCTAATAAGAAGAGTTGGTGACAGCTAATTTTCATTGCTGCGCCCCTCTGTGACCCTTACAAATGCTCTGATCACAGCAAGGTAGTGGTTTCAAAACTTCTGGAGCTCCCAGAAAGCCTTCTCTGTTACTTCTCAGGCCTGGATAGAGTGTACATCTAGGTTGATGATGGTGTCACAGGTACAGATTAAATTATGCCTGCCTCTTTCAAGGGACCCTGAGAGATATTTGTTAAGATGTCACTAAATTCAGCTTGCAAATGACTGCACTCAAGAATAATCCACTTAATTTCTGAGTGTTCCATTCAGAATACATAATGATTTTCAAAGCCATCACATGTACACACTGGCATACACTCAATTTTGTTACTGATGTATAGATGAATTAGATTGACCCCAATAGCAACCTAGTAGAAAAGTAAATTTCATTATGATCTGTATTGGTCTCAGAGATATTTGTAGGAGATACACAAAGGAGATTGTCTTTCATACTCAAAGATAATTGAGAGGGAAAACTTCTCACATATCTGTTTACTATTCATATAATGTCTTGATGGCTTCTTCTTCATCTCTCCAGTTTGACTTTCTTGGAGTGGCCCATTCCCCATTATAGAGTTTTAACTCATAGACCTCTGCCTAGGGTGTGTGCCCTATATGAATAATTATGACTTTAGAGTTCCTGAGCTCAGTGGGCCATTCTTTGACTCTATGTCCAGAACATTTTCACTTTAAATACCTGAGATTATCCATCCTTAGTGACTCAGCTGAAGAGAGAGGTTGTTGAAAAGCAATTGTGCTTTCAGACTGGATTTTAAATCATTAAAGCTAGACACAAACACATCTTTATTAATCAAAAGAGAAAACATTGCAATCAACATATAGTAGTGTGCAAATCCATGCTTTGGGATTTGATGAACTCCTGGAGGGCATCTTCAAGCATCCTGCTAGTTGTGGAAGTGTTTTACCTGCAGAAAGTTGTTGGGATGCTTGAAGTAGTAGTGAGTTGGCCATGGGTCAGGTGAGTATGGCAGGTGAGGCAAAACTTCGTAGCTCAATTCATTCAACTTTTGAAGTGGTGGTTGTGTGATGTGCAGTTGAGCATTGCTGTAGAGAAGAACTGGGCCCTTTCTGTTGACCAATGTTCGTTTCAGGTGTTGCAGTTTTAAATGTATCTCATTGATTTACTGAGCATACTTCTCCAGTGTAATAGTTTCACCAGGATTCAAAAAGGTGTAGTGAATCAGACCCCACAAAACAATGACCATGATGTTTTTTGGGTGCAAGTTTGAATTTGGGGCTTCATCAGTCCAATCACTGAGATGATCAACACTAGTCATCATACAAAATCCACTTTTCATCACATGTCACAATCCAATTGTAAAATAGTTCATTTTTGTTGCACAGAATAAGAGAATATGACAGTTCAAAATGACAATCCTTTTTATTTGGGGTCATTCCAGGAGGCGCCCACTTAATGAGCTTTTCTATCTTTCCAATTTTCTTGAAATGCTCAATGACTGTAGAAAGGTAGACATTCATTCTTTGGTAATTTCTCATGCAGTTGTAAGAGGATCAGCTTTGAAGATCGCTCTCAATTGGTCATTGTTGACTTCTGATGGCTGGCCACCATGCTCCTCATCTTCAAGGCTCTCATCTCCTTTTCCAAACTTCTTGAACCATCACTGTGGTGCACATTCATTAGCAGTTTCTGGGTCAATGCACTGATGTTATGAGTTGTCTCCATTTCTTTACAACCCATTTTAAACTCGAATAAGAAAATTGCTCAAATTTGCTTTTTGTCTAACATCATTTCCATAGTTTAAAATACATATAAAATAAGCAGCAAGTAACAAGTCATTAGCAAAAAACCATAACATGAGAAATGCACATTAAATTGATGTATAACATAACCACATTTAAGAATAACAGAAGTTTACATAGAATGTCCTTAGCAACAGGAATACTTCGCAAAATGTATTTTGACAAGACAGCTTGGAGATAAGGTCCTGGCAAGCATATGTTTGCTACCACTTTTCCCAGTGGCAAATTCAGCAAATGAAACAGTTCTGGTGACACTAACTATGGTATTGCATGGCTACAGAATCTTGACATGAAACAGGGTGCAAAGAAAGGGCTGCGGCATAGGAGTTAACAGAGCTGAATTCTTCATTGCCAGTCATGGTTTGAATCCCATGATCAAGCCCTGGTGGCTTGAAAAACATGCCAGGCTATTGTGTGTGCATGCCCCAAATCCCAAAGGATAGAGAGAAAGGAACTGCAATGACTATGCACCATTGGGGCACTTTATTCCTCTTCCTCTCTCTGTCTGTCTCTCTCTGGTGAGCACACATACCCTCTAGCAATTAAAAGAATAGAAAAGGAAAGAAAAAGGGCTGTACTTTGAGTTACCACTGGCTTTGAGGTTTCTCATCGATTGGATTTGAGGTTGTTTATACATTGCATACATTCTTTAGCTCAGCTAAGTCTCAATTTTCTCCTCTGTAAAGTGACAGTACAGATATGAGACTCAAAACTTACTGTGAGATTTAAATTTAAGATGATATGGCTTGTAAAAACTGCTGAGAGCCAACTGGAATTCATTATTAAGTCAACAATGACCCTCTGCTTCTACACATGCAGAGAAACAAAAACAAATGAGCAGATAAGACTCTTCCTAGGTTGTAACACAACTTGGGACTAGCCAGCACATGGCGATCTCCCCAGTGGCCACTGTCCCTCTTTGGGAGGCTGTCCTGAACCACTGCTATGCACACAGAACACCATGCAGATGCCACAGCAAGTGTTTCTCCTCCTCATGGCTCCCTTCCATATTGTAGTCCTCTTGGCATTTTCTCTGTGAACTTTCCACTTAGAGAAGCCTATATATCAAACTCTGAAAATTCTTGATTTCTGCTAGTTTTCATTGTAACAGAAAAAAGGAAATAATGGAGTTGTTAAAGGTACACATGAAAGTCCTCCTGTATTTCCCAACTGTGAACCTCATTGTACCTTGTTTCCTTCCCAGAGAGGAAATGTACATGTTACCCCCACACATGGTACAAAGAAAGTGCTCTCCCACAAAGTAGACAGAGACAGGGAGTGGAGGAGCAAGCTTGGCTTCTCTGTGGGGCAGAATAGTCTGGGAGAGAAGACTTCAGAGAAAAGGGAAGTTGGGGCAGGGTTTAGAAGAATGAGTAGGTGTGTACCTGGCTGAAATGGTACATGTAGAAGATGCTTATCTTGGGAAGAGTGAACACCATGGACGAATGAGGTGTTCATTGTGACTGACTGTTTAGGTGCCTGGTGGAGTGTGTTGGAGAAGAAATTTAGAGAGACAGGATTTTAGCTAAATAGTCAAGGGTCTTTATAGATTTAGGACATGAATAGATAGAGATCCAAAGGTTTTTAAAGAGTGGTAGTTAAGATCAATTACTGTAAACATTCCAGGACCTGCCCTAAGTCTTTATATTCATTTAGTCATTTATTCCTTTTAAAAATCCTTTAAGGTAGGTAGTATTAACTCTATTTAATGACGAAGAAACTGAGATTGGGAATCACATGGATTCCCAATGAGTGGTAGAGGAAGGAGTGGAACCTATGTGTTCAAAACCCTGAGTTTCACTACCTAATAATAATTCCACTCCCCTGCTGACGTCGACTAGAAAATGGCAGACTCCCTCAATTTTCCAAAATTCACTATGGAAGCCATTTGTGGAATAGGTGAGCAAGAGTCAGAGCCTGACAGCAGCTGACTCAGTTGCTGGCCACTGTGATGCTCCTGACCAGGGGAGATGAGAGCTTCTCTCAGGACAGTGAATACAGAACTCAATCTCTCTGCTACTTTGGAGGGTCTGCCATGTGCCAGGCAGTCTTCTAAGCTTTGGGTTCAGCATTGAAACAGGCAAAAATCAGATAGAAAGTATATGTCAGTATTTCTAGCCAATACTTTATATATATATATATATATATACATATATATATATATATATATATACACACGTATATATATGTGTGTGTATATATATGTATATATATAGTATATATATATGTATATATACACACACACACACACACACACATATATATATATATATATATATATATATATATATATATATATATTTATTTATTTATTTCTATAGGGTACATGCTTTTGCCAGGGAGACAGACAGACAGAAAATAAGAAATCATCCCCCAGGGGGGATGGCTACACCCGAAACCCCTTCTCCATTTTCCTCTCAAGATCTTGGGCACACACACACACACACACACACACACACATCTGGCATGAGTTTCAAGCCTATGGGTCTGGGACTTGGAACCATGGTTGGCCATGTGGGAGTCCAGCAACATGACCATTACACCATCTGCTGGTCCCTGAGATTTGTTTTTATACTGGAATTGACACAGAGGAAGAGTCCAAGAGAGAAGCAACACCTTGGGCTTGTTGAATTTCCAATGATTTCAACAAATGTGGGTCTAGCTGGTGTGAAGTCGAGAAGAATGGTCTGAGGGTTAACGATGTTGAAGCTATGTTTGGTGGAAGTCCCAGGAGTAGATGACATCAGAAAGAGGAGGACTCAGCATGAGACTAGATGAAGGTTCAGAACGGCCTGTGGGGTACAATAATTTAGGGCATGGGAGAAAGGAGGAGTAGGAAAAGGATGAGGACTAGGCAGAGGAGGAGGAAAACCAGGAGACAATGATTTCAGGTATGTGGAGGAGAAAGTTCCAGGATGGAGGAGAGAAAATCCTATACAGAGGTCAGGGAAGACAAAAATAGGGCAGGGGAATTGGCACAGGTGACTCTAAGATCGGCATCTATGGTGAGGTTTGGACATATGTGGGATGATAGAAAAAATGAAGGTATCAAGCAAACTTTGGTTCTGGCAAGAGGACTCAGTCATAGGAGAGGCTGAGCAATATTTGGGAAAATAGGAGAAAGGATTCTGTCCTTTACTGTCTCCCACCCCAGGGGACTGAGTCAGGAGCTCAGCAGTTTTTGTCATGTAGCTAGTTGGCTTTATGTTTAGGAGAAGAAACCAGCTTGAATACGGCCTATGGACCCACAGCACTGGCATCAACTGTAATGTAAGAAATGTGTAGCCTGAGTCCCACCCATAGCCTACAGAACCAGAATCCACATTTTACAAGTTCCCAAGTGATTCTATGTACTGTGAAGGTTGGCAGGTACGGAGCCATGGCCAGATGCAAAGACCCAATTATAAGTAAATCCTAACTGGCTATGAATCTCTGAGCACATGAGTGCCCCTCATTCTCTCTAGACACATCAGCTACATGGTCTATGGCAGCAAAATTAATTCCTGATTCTGTGTGTTGCCTGGCTGAGTCATAATCGAGATGATATAAATAAAGCCTCCCACTTAAGGAGGGCTTTTTCTGAGCCATGCACCATGCTGGTTCTAGCTACCTCTCTCCTTCAGCTTCACAGCAGTCCTGTCCAACAGATAAGAAAACCGAGGCACCAGTGTTTAAATAAACATTATCTACAAAGGCAGAGTTTGAATTAGAACTATGTTTGTCCAATTACAAAACCTATGCTCCTCCTATCTGTGCAATTGCATGGCAGGCTGCTGATGTTTCCAGCCCCTGATGAAGACTGACTCAAGTTAGTGTCAGCTGAGCTTGTATGTCGACAAACCTGAGACCTCTAAGAGAGTCCCATTGATCAAGGAATGGGTGTTCCTGTGATTTCTTTAAATGCCAGGAGGAAGAGAGTACTTGTATATAACCAGACATAGCAAGCATAAAAAGATTTTTCATCACCATTAGGAAAGTATTACAGTGAATCTGGCATCTTTGTATATACCACCAAGTAAAAGAAGAAAGATTGTATTATAAACTATGTAGATAAGTGTTCTTCCAAATCACATAAATGTGAAGAGTGCCCCACCCCCACGTTGGTACTAGAGATCTGATAACAGAAGGACCTATTGCACCAACATGGCTGGAATTGATACAGTAGGGAGACCCAGGCTACTGTCATGAAGGGTTTCAGAGCCATGATGTGTCTTAATGACTTTGGTCAGGCATCCCTGGAGGTTTGTCCTGGCCTAGGTCACATTGACCTGGAAGAAGGGAGGGATCAAAGTACTAAAATCTTAGTTTTCTCCTTGCTAGAATTGAGAATGTTTCAGTTTCACACTCATCTAGAAAAATCTAATCTATAAAAGGATCTGACATCTACACAAAATCATGTTTTAATAACTTCACCTCATACAATAGTAATCAAAACATTAAAACAACTTTTATATATTGATCTTTTATCATTTTCCAGACACTGCTAAGTATATAATATTTTCTCAGTTAACTCTCAAAGTAATCTTTTTTCTTTTCTTTTTTAATTTGCCAGAGGATATGTGTGCTCGCTAGAAAGAGACAGAGAGAAAGTGAGGAAGCACCTCCCACGGGCATGGTCATGCCACAATTCCTTCTCTTCTATTTTTCCCTCCTGTCATGTTTTGGGCATGCACACACATGTGCCCAGCATGTTTTTTAGGCTGCTAGTTCTAGGACTCAAACCATGCAGTTGACCATGTGTCTTCTGGATGCTTTATCCATCATGCATAGGTTGGCCCTCAAAGTAATCTAATGAGGTAATTCCTATTCTTATTCATGTTTCACTAAATGTAAGTCTGAAAAAATGATGAAATAATAATCAATTCACCCAGGTTTTTAAAGATAAAACTAAATTAAACTCTCAAGTCTTTCCTTGATAAAAGTCAAAGATAACGACACATAGCATGACTCAAGCAGGGCTAGATTTGAACAGATCATTCTGGGTAGAGTTTAGGATGTGAGAAAGCAGATGTCCATCAATGCTCCATAGGTGCAAATTAATTATTTGACTGCTGAGTCAAAGATTTCCCAACTTTTCTTGGTAATTTCTGACCTTAGATTTTAAAAGAAGGATGATCTACTCATTCATGGATCCTTCCAATGGATGACTGATTCTACAGACACCGAGTCCTTCTAATGTGTGTGTGATGGATTTTTAAAAGTTTAATAACATGTAGTCTAAGAATAAGAGGACACCTAGCTGTTTTGTTTACCTAAACCTGAATCAATAACACTCTTAAAATAATTAGCACTGCAGTAAATCTCTAACTTACAATTCTTCTGTGTAAATGAAGCATTCTCCAACCTCTGAAATAATTCATTTCAAACGATCTAAGAAAAAAGTCTAAGTCCCTCTTTCCATTAGCTTAATGTGTGTTTGTGGCAGTGGGGGGAAGGGGGTTGAGAAGGGTGTGAAGTTCAAGGAGGCAGTCAATTTGGTGATGTTGAGTTTGTATGTTGTTGTGTTCTCGATTGTCTCTGTTGCATGAAGAAAGAAAAGTTCCCCTCTGGTGCACAGTATGCAGGACTAGTGACCACTGACTTTCAAGGAAATAGGTGAGGACAAACACACCTGGGGTGGGTGAGGATAACTGGACACTTGATTTGAAGCAATTCTATTTAGTGGAGTTAAAAAAGTCAGAGGGGTGGGAAGAGCAGACAGTGTGATGTTTGTGTTGCTGGGCTCCCATGTAGTTAACCACAATTCAAGGCCCAGACTGATTGGTTTAAAGCTCATGCCAGGCACATGTGTGTGCATTCCCAAAATCCCAAGAGGAGACTGGAAGAAAAGGGACTGCAGTGAGGCCATCTCTCCAAGGGGTGATTTCTCACTTTGTCTCTCTGTCTCTCTTTGTCTCTCCAGTGAGCACACATGCCCTATAGCAAAAATATCTCTTAAAAATGTCAGAGGACTACATGAAAAATGTTGTAGCTGCTAATATTATTCCCCAGACACTCTATGCCACTCCACTGGGACTGTATCCTCTCCTCCTAGCCTTGGATTTTTGGTGTCAGGGGTAGGGCATGGGGCTTGGGCACTGGAATAAAAGAAGCCTTTGCTAGTCATGTACCATTTCTGCACATTCTGTTTTCTGGATTTATGCTTGGCCTATTCTTTAATTTCTTCTCTTAAGCTTTGCTTTTAAGACAGATAGCCTGTAATCTCTCAACATATACTTTTTTTATCTTTTTTCTCTGCTGCCTGAAAACTTGAAACTTAGCCAATGTTCACAGTGTGGTAGGTACTTCTTAGAACAACAGCTGAAACCCAGGACAATGGGTTATTTGTTTGGCAGAAAAATGCATGTACTCCCATATATTAAGGGTCTCTAACTCATTAATATATGGGAGTACATGCATTTTTCTGCAAGAGTAAGAAGAAAAGAGTGAGAGAAAGAGACCCCCTCAAGGAATGAGTTGGAGATATTCCTCCATCATCCCTGGAACCTTCCTTTCAACTCTTTCTCTGTCCCTCTTGTAGAGTCTTCTTCATTTTTAAGGTTTATAATTCTATAATGTCACTTACAGTTTCACTAATAGAAGGGTCTCTTTCTCTCACTCTTTTCTTCTTACTCTTCCAGAAAAATGCAAGTACTCCCATATATTAAGGGGTTAGAGACCATCTTGAGTCCACCCAAGAAAGTCACTTGTATAGACCTTGTGCAGGGATGGCCAGCTTAGCCCGCAGACTTCTACATACATGTGTCTTCTGGAGGGTCCTGACCCAACTGAGGGCAATGCCTGGAGCCAGACTTACTGTGACCATCTCCAGGTAAAAGCAACCTCTGCATTTTAGATATAACACCAAATTCTCTGGATACTTAATGCTAATTCCATTCCTTTCTGCCACATTTGGTCATCGAAAGATGAAAAATCAAAGAGTATTTCACTTTCTAGATAATTGCTATTAGAATGTACCCTTCTAAACAATTTAATCATTCCTATATTTTCCAATCCTTCCTGGGAGCTATGAGTGGTGGGTGGGGGAGATAAGAGGATGCTCATTTGTTTGGCATTTGTCTTTGTACACATGGCATACCCAGACACGCACCAAGCAAAGTCAGTGTCCATAGACTCTCCTCACCTGAGACCTTAGAAGCAAGAGACGAAAGAAGGGGAGGTAGGCGGGCACCGCATAAAGCAGAAAGGATCGCCAGCAGATGTAGCTCCTCTGACAGGAACTTGGAGACACCAGCTGTTACATGCTGCTCTCCAGAAGTCAAACCAGCCAGACATGCCTAATTCACATTCCCATTCACTTTCCCAACACACACGATTCAGTGAACTGTCATGGGACACAGTAACTGATGTTGTAGAAAACGGATGGTGCAATGACTAAGAACACGATTTTTGAGTCAGAATGAATTGAAATGATAATGCATCCATTCACCAACTATGAAACCTGAAAGAGCTACTACTCTGAGCATTGGATTCTCTTGAGTATAAAATGGAGATTGTCGTCCCGCTGTGGTGTCACAAATGGGAGGGCACTGCTGCATGGTGGCTCGGCCACGTGAGAGGCCCAGGTTTTGTTCCTAGCCCAAGCTAGAACAGACTTATGCTCCTGGCTGACTGAGTAGCTGGGGCAGGAAGACTGTGAGAAGACCCTGTCAAAATACTTCCCTTTTTTTGACCTCTTCCTCTCTCTATAATAAGATAAATGGAGAGCATTATTATACTAACCTTACTGGCTGATTGAAAAAAGTTATGTGAAATAATGCAGATAAAGTGTCATAGAGGAAATGCTTGGTGAGTACAGGCTATTAGGATCACAAGTTATATAGAAAGATTATCTTTTGCTAACAAACATAGATTTACTGACTAAATGATGGACAGTATAAAACATCTGTATTATATAAATGGGTTTAGAAGAAGACTTAGCAAGATACCATCAGTAGTTATATCTGGGTAATACTGCATCATCAGAAAAGTCACGATGTGTTTGTCTATGCAAAAATTCATCATAACTTTTCTGACAACCGAGTAGAACATGTATGAAACACATAAGCATAAAAAACACCATCAGTATCATTGAGAAGTACTTCAAACAGCAAGCCAGCTAAATACTCTGGAATTCATGAAAAGTGGATCATCTGTTCAAAGTTATAATTTGAAAATGTGAAGGTATGATGAGTTTTCAAATAGAGAAGGGAATTATACAAATATAAATCAATACTATCACTTAAAAATCACAAGAAAATGTATTACTAAGTACTTTTAAAGGATTATTTATTACAGTGTTCTTTTAAAATAAATATTTTTCTACTTTTATCAGTAGAAAACCTAACGACCTCTATATTTTAAGTATCTGCCCAAATCCTATTTTTCTGTCTCTCAGGCTTTTGAACATGTGAGCAAAAAAGACACAAATATCAGCAAAGAAATTTTTTCTTTGCCATTCAGCTGCAGTGACAGCTGGCATCCTCACACAACTTCATTTTGTAGCATTTTTCTTATCCCAGAACACTTGGCACATCTATTATTTAGAACTGTGGTGTCAAATAATTACAGTGAGAGGGAACTATGGGGAGAGGAAGAAGTTTAGAAAGGAAAATGGGCACCATGATGAAGATGGACACACGGATGAATCCCTGTGGCCCTGGTTAACATACAAGGTGAGTAACAAGAGCTCAATGCTTGCTAATGAATGGGTCTCAACAGCTCCAGCACATCTGTAAACATGCTACCTATCTGACCTTCTTCTCTTTTCTTTCCCTTTTTATTTGTTTAGAGAGATTTTTTCTATAGGGCTGTGTGCTCACCAGAGAGACAGGGAGAGAAATAGAGACAGAAAGTGAGAAATCACCGCCCCCCTCTCCAAGGGAGCATGGCCATGCCACAATCCCTTCTCCTCCATGCTCCTCTTAGGATTTTGGGCACACATGCACACATGCTTGGTATGAGTTTCCAGCTGCCAGGTCTAGGACTTAAACCATGGTCAATTACATAGGAATCCAGAGACTTAACCATTCTACCATCTGCTGGTCCCTACCTATCAGATTTTCATGACAACTGCTAGAAGAATGTTTCTCTTGCAGGCTTCAGTGATTCTCATCTATGCATTCTGGATCCTTCACACTGAGATCTGCACCTGGTTCCTGATTGCATATCAGGGTGCTCTCTGCTTCCCCCTTATGTTGAAACCTTTGTTTTTCAAAGTGTAGTTCAGGGACCAGTGATCTCAGCATCACCTAAGAGCTCATTAGGAATGCGGAGTCTCTGGCCCCACTCAGAGCTCAGGAACTGGAATTTTGAAACTGACAGGCACCATAGGTGACGGAGGTCATCTGAAGTAGGTCAGCTCTAAACACACCTAACTCTCCGCAGGTACGTGCACACACGTGCTGTCCTTGGCTGCCTTTCCAGCCTGCTCATCCCGAATGCTCACCTTTACTCAGACTTAGTCAACCCCAGGTGGCCCAGGAAGGCCCATGTCTGTGTCAACTCTGTGAAGATTTCTCGGATCCACTCAGGCTGAACTAATCAGGCCTGCCTGCACACCCTGTAACTCTTCACCCTCCATCCCACTGTCATGGCCTGACCTCATCTCAGACTGGACATGCTAGAATCACTGTGGGAGACTCAAACTTGAGTATGTTTAAAAACCTCCCTGGGTGATTCTTAAGCTCATCCTGGAATTGAGAAGCATGTGTTGTGATTGCAGTGACAATATAACTTACTGTCCCAATCAGGGAAAATTGAGGGGAAAAGAGAGCAGTAAACATTGTTATGCCGAGATAACAGGCATGCCCAGAAATGCCCGGGGAAAGCTGGGATGTGTGGCTACATTATCTATGCTGAGTCCTGTAATAGCCTCCTACATTCTCAGATGATGTGTCAATGTCCAAACCAGAGCAGGAGTTTAGTAGAATATTAATCCTGTGTCTTTGAATGTTCCAGCGCCTGTCGTAATGTTTGATCTTTATTTGACACTGGAAAGACATCTGAAAAGTGACATGCTATTAAGTGTCAGGGTCCACATTAGAATCCAGCCTGGATGTTTGTTTTCACTATCTTTCTAGGGACTATCAGGGCTATCGAAGTAATGCATTGATTTTCTTTTCTTTTCATTTTTAAATTAAATAAAAAAATTTGTTGGGTGCATGCACTAACCAGAGACAGGAAGACAAACAAAAAGCACTGCATGGAAGGGATGACCATGCCACAGTCCTTTCTCCTCCATTGTCCTCTTGAGACTTTAGAACACACAAGCACACGCACCAGCACATTTGGCAAGCGCCAGGTCCAGGATTCAAACTGAGCAGTCAGCAACATGGGATCTAGCTTCCTTAACCACCATGCCACCTGACTGGTACATCTTTACTTTTTTAAGACAGGGTCTTTCATGTTGTAATCCTCCTGCCTCAGCCTCCCAGTTCGGACTACAGGCACCTGCCTCTTGCCTGGATCTTTTTCAGACAGGTCTGGATAGTCCAGGCCAGCCTGGGCTTGGAATCATTTTGCCTCAACCTGACTGAGTCAATGGGACTCCAGGTGGGTGTGTGCCACCATGCCCAGTTTACAGTGGACCAGGAATCAAACCTGGGCTTCCCATGGGGTCCCACCCTGCAGAGCACAAAGTCACTGTTACGGCATTTATTCTAGTATGAAAGCGCTCCTCAATTTACCAGAGGGTTACATCCTGATGCAACCACTGTAAAATTGAAAATATCATTAGTCAAAAATGCATTTAGTCCATGTCACCAACTTGAAATCATCATAGCTTAGCCTACCTTAAATGTGCTCTGAACACTTATATTAGCCTACAGTTTGGGCAAAATCATCTAACACAAACCTACTTTTTAGTGTTGAATATCTCAGGCAATTTATTGAATCCTGTACTGAAAGTGAAAAACAATAGTTATATGGGTATTCTAAGCATGTTTTCTATTTGGCATGTATTGTTTTTGCACCACTGTAAAACTAAAACTCTTAAGTGAACCATCGTAAGTCAGAGACTGTAAAGTACTAACTGCCTGGGGCTGGCATTGTGAAATGACTGTAACAACTAAGCGGAGTAAGCATGTAAGAGAAGAGGAGATTGTAGTTAGTGAAACTGTAATTGACATTGTAGAATCATAACCCTGAAAAATGAAGAAGACCCTACAGGAGGGACAGAGAAAGAGTTGAAAGGAGGGTTCCAAGGATGATGGAGGAGCATCTCCAACTCGTTCCTTAAGGGGGTCTCTTTCTCTCACTCTTTTCTTCTTACTCTATAAGAAATGCAAAGTCACACCATAATATGATGCTTAATAATAAGAAGATTGAACCAAACAGACTTAGGAAAGACATTAAATATGGAAATATTTGAGATACTGATCTCTAGAAATAGAAAAAAAACATATATATAAGCCCCACAATTTATCTTTAAAACAAATGAAGTATTTGATAGTGTTGTTATTAAAGTCATATAAATATCCATTAACATGGGTTCAGTTAAGAAATTATATTTCAGTTGTATTATTGAAGATTATGGATCTTGAAAATGACACTAGCGTTTAAGGCAGAGGGAGGTATAAAGGGATGTTTTTCTCCTCCATCCACAAATTCTGTGTGGGTGGAATTGTCATAAATGTTGGGAAAGACACAGAACTGCCAGAAGTACACCAATTATGTCGCTTCAGTCATAGTTCTATTTTTGTTATAGTGCTAAAATCACAATTCTAAAAACTCAAGATAGATTTTTGTTTATTACCAGTATTACTTCTAAGTAATCTGACCTTGAACATTTTAACCATGCTACCTCTATGTTGCAGAAAAAGATTAATGGCATGAAAAGTTATTCATAAAACATTAAGTAATAATAGCAGGAATAAGGAATGATATTTGAAACTACAGCCAAATATATTTGTGAGAGGGGAAATATAAATACAAATATTAACCATGATCATTTTTGGGGTGGTAGATTATGCTTTAATATTTTTCATGTTCATCTATGTTTTATAAGGTTTTCTAAAATTCTTATGAATAGCTTTTGCAACATGCACAAATTTTCTTTTTTTTCACACATAAATTTTCAAGTTCTTTTTCAATTTATTCTTTGTTTTAGAGATTTTTGCTATAGGGGAATTGCACTCGCCAGAGACAGAGAGAGGCAAAGATTTTAGGCACATACGCACATGCGGCTGGTGTGAATTTTAAGCCGCTGGGTCTGGGAATTGAAATGTGGTTGCGGGATCAGCAGTTGGTGTAATGGCTATGTTGCTGGACTCCTATGTAGTCGACCATGGTTTGAGTCCTGGACCTGGTGGCTTAAACTCACGCCGGGCGCATGTGCGTGCATGCTCAAGATCTAGAGAAGAGAATAGAGGAGAAGGGATTGCAGTGTGGCCATCCTCCCTGGGGGTGGTGATTTCTCGCTTTCTGTCTCTCTGTCTCTTTCTGGTGAGAACACACACCCTATAGCAAAAACCTCTCAAAAAAAAAAAAAAAAAAAAAAAAGAAGAAGAAATGTTTAGAAATGTGGTTGAACATGTGGGAGTTCAGTGCCTCAACCACTATGCCACCTGCTGGTCCCTCAAGTTATTTTTTAACCAGTCACCAGACTACTCATATATTTATAGTATTAAATGATCATTTAATTGGTGGCTCTTTGGCAAAAAGAAATGCACTAAATATTAAATGAATATTAAGTGAAACTAATTTTAAGATGACAGCTAGAGGAGCTTCCATAAGCAATTAAGTTTTGAATATTTCCAGAACTCTTATTTATGCAAAAAGACTTAAGCACGTTTATATTACACAACTAGCTAGATACATTGTCATTTTGGTTGCTGGTGCAATTTTAATGGCTGCACCAATCAATAGCATGGCAGATCTATATATTGACTTCTCCTTCGCTAGTTTGAGGAAGACCCACATGTCCACCCTGTTACTTACAAAACGTAAGAAAGTGCCTATTTGGCACATGACAGAATTGGTCAAATTAGTGCAACCCATTTTTGCTATATGTTACAAACCTGGAAAATAAATTTCAGTTAGAACGGTGACCTTGAATAGAAGTTTCAATTTAGGTAGGGCTTTAAGTTAATAGCTCTGTGAAATAGTGAATATTTAACAAAAGTAGGGTCTTGAAGACATTTCTATTATTTAATGAGCATAGACATAAGTAATGTAATTTTATGCAATTTTAAAGTACAATGATAAACATTATGTACATAATTAAATCTTCTAGAATTCATAAAATCTCAAAATTCATTTTAATGAAGTGATTAACGCTGAATAAACATGGCACATCAATTATATTAATACATCTCTTCTTCATTTAAGCATTACTTCCTCAAAATTGCATTTCTTTGAGCTTGCTTTTCATTCTGGGATTACATTTCTAATATAGAATTTTCCTTTCAGTAGCTTTTATATCTTCAAACCATAACTCCTGAATATATATATGTGTATATATATATATATATACATATATATATATATATATATATATATATATTCAATGTAAGACACAACCATTTGGCTAGAAAAAATCACAGTTCTGGGAGGGTTTAATGTAGATTTAGGTGCTATTACATTATATTTATTTTTATAAAAGGTATTTCAGAAGGTAGTCCTTCACACTGCACAAAAGTAGCAGTTTAAAATGTGTAATTAAGTGAATAGTTATCAAAAATCTATATTATAAAATAGAACTCCAAATGAATTCCTCAGCTATAAAAATATAGGAAGAGCTATTCATCAAGATCAACTGGGAGATACCGAAGACCAAATCTACACACGCACTTCATCTGCCACAAGCTACCTATGGACTGCTGATGCTCAGGGTCATTTCTTGTGTGGACAAAGACAGAGAGACTCTAAGAGCCAGTCACTATGAGGTCTTCTGACTCCACCTGAGATGCAAAAGCATCAGCAATCCCTAGCTAAGTGGTAACTAGTTCAGCCATACTGATTTAGGATGGCCCATGACTTTCCTTTGATTTCTGCCTTGAATTATTAGCCTTGAATTATTCCCAGCAAAGGGTGCACCATGGTACATGTGCTCAGCTAACAGATTCCTTTCAAACCCTTCTGTTTTTCTTCCCACTGGGTGAGATCTTCTAATATTTCTTTGCATTTGGTCAAGTAGGAAGTCTGTTCACAGTAAAGTATGGCTATGTGTTATCTAGCCGATTTTACACATCATTTATGTTATTTTGGAAAAGTTAGCTATGATGTAAAGTTCAGTGCATTCAATATTGAGTCCATTTCTCATGTGAGTCCTTTTTTTGTTCATGTGAAAATCAATTTATTCACTTTTATGAAGTACCTCAAATTATTACCAAGCCAAAGGGGACATGTTCTCCTATTATTACATTCCTTCCTGAGTTTACCTGAAGAGCGGTACCAAATTAACAAAATTAAATTCAACAAACTTAAAGCCCAGAATTCAAAAGCATGCTAAAATAGAAACCAAACTCAAAATAGGTACCTGATATATATCCCAATTTGGGACTCTGTGTACGTCTTATCACTGGTTGGACCTGCTCCAGAATTTTCCCCCTCTTACTTTGTCAAAACATTTTTTGGGGACCAGCAGTTAGCGTAATGGCTATGTCGCTGGACTCCCACGTAGTCGACCGCAGTTTGCGTCCTGGACCTGGTGGCTTAAAAGTCACGCCAGGCGCGTGTGCGTGCGTGTCCAAGATCCTGAGAGGAGAATGGAGGAGAAGGGATTGCGGCGTGACCATCCCCTCTGGGGGGTGATTTCTTGCTTTCTGTCTCTATGTGTCTCTCTGTCTGTCTGGCGAGCGCACGCGCCCTATAGCGAAAACCTCTCCAAAAAAAACCAAAACAAAACAAAAAAGCATTTTTTCTTCTTTAAATGAAAAAAGGTAAAGTCTCTCATTGCCACTTTTGAAAACAATGAGATGAGGATGAGCTCAGAGGTTGAGAGCCATACTACCCTACCTGTTAGTCTCCCCTTTACCACTGTTGGTGCATGGTTATGGTAACATTACTAAATCTGTGCCTCAGTTCCTCCATCTGAAGGACAGCACCTTGGGAGGTATTACGGGTATCACTACTCTGAGTGATTTGCACACAGGAAGTGCTCACATATAAAAATATTTTGTCACATTAATGAAAACTGGATTCCAATTCACTATCTGGTAGGCTCATGACTTCAAATATCTTGAGACACTGGAGTCTCTCAGAGCACTTATTACGGTGTTCAAAATCTCTGAATTCAAGCAAAAGCCAGACTCTATGTACATATGTGGATTCATTCCATTAAAACCAGAGTGCAAATGCAGAGAGAAGTTGAACCAGGAAAATGACAGCTTATGTGGTTGTTTTACTTTTGTGCTTTTGCCCATTTGCTCACTCCATTCTTCCACCTGCAGTATTCTTGCTATTTTTGTAGAAGAAAAGAGCAGTGAAATGTACTTGAAAACATGTTGGTTTGGGAATCAGATAGGCCTGTATCAGTTTAACAACGTAGGAACGGGCAACCCAGAGAGCGGCTGAAGTCCTGAGTCCCAGATGCCTCACCAGGACAGGTGCACTGACTGACTGTCAGCCTGGGTTGTGGTAAGGAATTAAAAGTAAAACATGGAAGGCACTTGGCCAGCATCTGATACTCAGCAAACGGTGATATCAACAGTGTTTGAATCCAGAGCTTACGGGGACAGCTCAGAGCTCCCACCACAAAATCCCACAACGCGCATTGCTTGTCTCCCCTCAATCATAGAACATAGAACATTGCACATTGAAACTTAGCTGAGGTGCACACGACAGGCCTCCCAACTCTGGAAGGTAGATTCTATGTTGTCCATGCTTTTTTATTTACTTATATGAATTCTTCATACTTACATATGCCCCACTGAGGTTCAATACATTATTATAAAAGCCATTAAGCCATGTATGTCAGTCAATACAGAGACATTAATCTCCCCACTTTATCATGTAACACACTGTAAAGTTATATGTAATTCAATGTAATATAAACAAGATTATGATGATAATAAAAATAAATAAATAAAAAAATAAATAAATAAATAAAGGGGGAAAAAAGTAATTAAGCCTAGCCCAGTCTATGATTTCTCTTTTCTCCTCTTTGTACTAACCTCGGTCTAAACTAAAGTTATTATTTTTTTATTACCAAAAGCTGTTTTTAAATGGCCAACCATATTTTAACAGAATGTTCCTATTTTCATGTTTAACAATTGTGAATATGATGATATTTCTAATTTTAAAAATCAGGGAGGCAATTAATATTGGGATATCACTATTAGACTCCATTCAAATCCCAACTAGATTGTGCTCATGAAACATTTGTGAACTACAGTTCCCATAGCAACTAGCAACATATTTTTAGAGAACGCTGCAGCTCCCATTCTAAGAATGTCGTTGTCATCACCGTCTACGTATGCAGAATTGACTTTCTGAAGAAGCTCGTATTGTGATAGATCAAATACCACCCTTGAAAAGAAAAGACTTGGGCTAGTCTTGCCCTGTTTTTGCTCTGCTACACAAAATATTTCTCATTTCCTCTTTCATTGCTAATTTCACTAAAATATTTTAGAGATAATTAATTCCTTTTAAAAAGAAAAATTACTTTGTCAAAAGCCAGTGTGAGTCACCACTGATGTATGTGTGGTGGGTTTTCTTAACAAACCACAGCTCTTTGGGTCTTATCATTGTCAAGTTAGATTAATAATTTTATTCTTTAGAAAAACTCCCTTAGCAATGTACTAAAATGTCTTCCTAATTTAAGCAGGGGATCTAGTGAAATGAGCCAAAAAACAAATTATAATTGGTCTCATGGTTTTAGTTCTCAGTAATGGAATGACCAATACCTTTCTTTATGCCATTGAAGGGACTGGTTGGCAGGACCCAGATAAGGAAACAAAAAAAAAGGAGAGCGAAATCAAAATCTGAAGTATAGCGCTATTTCAATATGCATTTTAAAAGAAACAGGCAACAATGCTTTTCCATACTGTGCACTGTGTCCCTGGCTACCCACACACATTGGGATGGGATTTCTTTTTCTGCCTCTGGCTGTGGTAGCAGTTCTGTCTCTGTACAGTGTCAGAAGTGCACTGACTTCTGAGGAAAACACAAATTTTCTTTTTTTTTTTAAAAAAAAATGTGTATTGTATTTATGTCTACCATGAGTAAGAGAGACCTAGAGATAAAGAGAGACAGAGATAGCAAGACAGTACCCCCAACAGGGTCTTGACACCATGATCCACTCCCCCCCGTCCAGCCAAAGCGAGCTCTGATGGTGAATACACAGGTGGCCGGAGTGTTCAGGGTGGGCTCTGAATGCAAACTTGGAACCTTCCTGTATGGATTGGCCTCATAGGGTGTTGCATGTTACCACTGGGCCAATCAACGCCCAGCCGCGACATAGCAGGTGCTTTTTCAGTGGAAATACTTACTCCACGATTTGACAAATGCTCTCCACAACCTAAGTATTTTAACTTAAGACACTTTTCTCATTTTGGCAATAGTAACAATTTTTCATGTGTAAACATACATATTGATAGAAAAATGTAGAGAACTGAGACCATCTTGCCTTACATAATAAGAAATTGCAACAAGAATTAAACCATCATCAAAGATAGGGAGAGATGAATCCCTGTGATCCAAGGAATTCCAGTAAGTTAGATCTATTTTAGAACCTGCTCAGAAATTTGGTGAAATTTCAGAAATAGTTACAAAGACACAGACATCCATAGAATTCAACATAAATCTGGATTCAGACAAATAGAAGCTGCTCTGCTCATCATCATCACAATTTTCACTCAAAATACAATCTTATGCTCCAGACCAGTGTGAATTCTAGTTCTCATCACCATAAGTCTTAAATATTAATAATGCCAACGTTAGAAATTACAAAGCACTTGCATACTTATTACATTGTTCCATCCACATATATTTTTTTCTCTTTTGAAAAGGTTTTTGCTACAGGGCATGTATGCCCACTGAAGAGAGACAGAGAGAGAGAGTAAGAGGAAGAGTGAGAAATCACTCTCGAGACAGGATGACCACACCACAAGCCCTTCTCCTTCATTATTCTCTCGGGATTTGGGGCATTCATGCATAGATTCCCAGCATGATTTTCAAGATTCAAATTGCATCTAAAACTCGAATTCCAGTTGGCCATGTGCGAGTCCAGTACCTTAACCACCATGCCATCTGCTTGCCCCTGGTGTACATAGACTCTTACAAAATAGGCATTGCTGCCTCCATTTCACAACAATCCAAAAATTTACATTACTTGCTTAATTCATATAGCTAATGTGGAAAATCTGAGGCTTAAAGTCAAATATCCTGACCCTAAATTGTGCTTATTAATACATATATGAAGACAGAAACCTGACTTATGTTGAAGAACCCTAGCTCTCCATATCAGAAAGAGTCAGAATATCCCATAGCAGTCAGGACAGTGGGGTTAATGTTACTGTTTATTTTCCCCCTCCTATTTTATTTTGTAATTTCTTATTACATTTAATTGTTCATTTTTGTGGGGCACAACATGGATTATTAAAGCATATATGTAGTGTGTGATAGTCAAATCAAGAATAACAACAAATTCCTCATAGTCAACAAAGAACGCTGCATTTTAAATACATACATAAGATTGGCAAATCTGAAAAGTAATTCACTCAGTTGTGGTAGGCCTTCCAAGACCCATTTGCCCCATCTGCCTGGATTCCTGTATCTGTTAAACACTTGTTTTCCTGATCCCCTTCTATCTCGCCTACCCTTCCATTCCCTCTGCAGTCTCTGGTCTTTACAATTGTCCTCTCTACTTCTATGTCTCCAAATCTTTCAACTCTGCCACAGAATGCAAAGATTTGGGAGAGAGTGAACACACGGCTGTTTAAAATGCTGATAAGACTAGTTTTAGAAGGAAAAAGTACTTTGAATTTCCATGTCTAAATACACAATGTCGACGATCTGCGTCTACAGGCACATGAAGTAGCTGCTCGACATACCCATTCATAGGATAGACTCCACTGAGGAGGAGAAGGAGGGGGTAGGAGAAGCAGGATGAGAAAAGGGTATAAGGGAAAGGAGATGAGGAAAAAGAGGACAAAGAAAAGGAGAATCACGATGATGTACACAACTCATGTCTGCAGCACATCTTCTGTTTTCCAAAATGCCAATACTTTCCCAAACAGTATTTCAGTGACTGTGGGTGGACATTAAAAACTCTCTTACAGAAGAAGAGATGGCGCTCAGGCAGATTGAAGGGCTTGCTGTCTGACCATGAAGCTCTTTTTAATGTGGGTCTTCTGGCATTTGGTCTACTGTCTCCTATTACTGGTCCTGGCAACTCAAGGACTCTCTGTAGCCTCTGGTAATTTGCTAGAGAAGCAAATAAAATTTCCTCAGGGTCAGCGTGAGAATGTTCCACGTTTACCAAGAGAAAACTAACCCCAAATGAGAATGTAGCTGAGCTGCTGACAGTTATGATTAATTCTCCAACACCAAAGACATAACCCGATAAAGCGTTTTTTGTATGCTATGCCTGCAGATCATACCATCCCTATAACACAGACCCCTAATTAGGTGCTGTTTCTCGAATTGTCTGCAAAAGCAGTTATTTGGAAGGACTAGATAAGCTTAGTAAGATTCCTACTTTCTTTTCTTCTTTCTAATAATATTAACATAAAGCACCCTGGCTTGTGGTTTTTCAGAGAGGTATTATTCTCTCTCTCTCTCTCTTTTTTTTTTTTTTTTTTTTTTTTTTTTTTTTTTTTTTTTTTTTTTTTAAGAGCTTACAGTCCCCCAGGGACTGGAGACAATGCTAGATTACATACACATAGTGCAGACATAGTTAGAAAGAAATAAACAGACATTTGTAGAGTTCAACAAAAATCTGGATTTCTACAAATATAACTTGCTCTGCTCATTGTCATCACAATATCAGAATTCCCCTAATGACGAAAAAAGGAGCCAGACTGATTCATCTATTTAGCTTCAGTATCTAGCACAATTCTATGCGCTCATGTTCACTGGTTTGCTAAATGTGTCAGTGGTTACTGAATGTATGCTTGTGTTTATAGAAAGATTGCAGAGTCCACTGGTCAGTGCTTTTGCTACTCCAGGCTCAATGGTTTTTCCTCCTTGATTATGATTGTACTTTAAACATGTCATCCAGCTCACAGGCTTACTGGACTGGCTCACTAGAGTACATATAGTCTGCATCTGGCAACTAAGCCAGCGTTATCCAAAGCTGTCTTCCCAAGACATGTGATTCAAATGCTCAGCCTGGGCCATCTATGCAGCTAGATGTCTGGAAGAGCTGGTCCATCAGAGTTGCTGCTTCACCCTGGATTATGTGCAGTTTCTGACCATATATGCCTCACCAACAATGATGGTTGGATGAATTCAACAGTTCCAGAGCACTCAGAGAGGACAACAGGGTGTACTCCATTGCCTAAAATACAGGAAGCGTCTTAAGTGACTTACTTTTGAGGAAAGCTCCTTGGAGAATTCATAGAACCCAAGTCCAGCCGACTTGCTGGAGAGGGCTTGAGCCTGCTGCTGTAGCTCTCCTTTACCTGCTGGGTTGCAAAGCGTTACATGCAGAGCCTGTGCTCTCATGCTCTGAGAAGGCTTTGGACTAAATCTTAACTGAATCAAGAGGAAGGACGGAGGTGGCCATCACCTTGGGAGGCCCAGTTTCCTGAGGGGTCCTAGAGTGGTCAGTGGCAAGGTTGGCCTAGAGTTCCTGGACTTGGGACTCTTCATGTGTCCATGCACCTGTGAGCTCACTGTTTCCTTGTCCCTCAGGTGGGCTGCCTTGAGGCTCTCCCACCCTCAGCCCTGCCAGTTTATACATCAGGATCCAGAGGAGCTAGGTTCCAGCATCGTTTTCGACCAGTCAGCTCCCTCTGAACCCAGTGTAACCGAAACATGTGTCCAGGGGAATTAAATGTGCTCTGCAGGCTAACAGGCTGTGAATGAGGCTTCACTGCCCTGGCGTTCGATTCTAAAACGCCATTGCGTGCCAAATACAACAGATGCAGAAAAGAACAGCTTGGTGTAAGTGCTTTTGACATGAAAATTTCAAATGTGTTTTTAACATTAATAACCCCCAAAAGCTCTAAATTTCTAGAACTAAAAATAAAAGATCAAGTTTCATAAATTCAATACCCTTTACTCCCTGTGCTATCTCTTTTGTCCTCCCCTCCCCCAAGTCAACAATTTCAGTGGCAATTTCAGAGAATATGCTCCATGAATCTTTATGGGACAATTAAAAATAAACGTTTAGGCAGGACTGTAGTTTCCTTGATTGGGCTAATCCCTTGACTCTAACGCTTTTAAATTAAGTGGATGTTTCATCCTCTCTCTCCTCTCTGTCTCTCTCTCTCTAGGGCATTTAGTATTTCTTGTATGTAAAAACAGTTTGTCAGATTAAATTTGGCACTTGTTTTTGTAGAGAAAGCAAAGCAAATTGATAAAGAATTTTTAAATGCTACCATCTTGGTCTGGGCAACTGGCCTTTCCAAATTGTCTATGCCAATGGAATTTGGTGTGTGTGTGTGTGGGGGGGGGGTGACCAGAAAGAGAAACACCTGTTCCCATAATGAGTGTGTATGGTGGAAACAGCATCAAATGATCAGAACTGCCTGGTTTCAATTCTGCCATGACAACTGTAATCATGACTAGCTGGCATGTGACACTTGGTGCCAGCCACAGTCTCAGGGCTTTAGGATCACAGAGACATTTAAGCTCTCAAAAAATCCCATGAAATAGATACGTTAATATATCCATTTTATAGAACGAAGTGAAGAAATAAAGGTTAAATAAGTTGCCCAATATTCCAAACCAGGTATGTAGTGGGACTGATCTCTCACTTGGGTCTTTAGACTGGAGTGTACATGAAATTATCAAGCTCATTCTCCTAAGCATGTCAGCAAGAGTTAGGATGCAGGACAGGTGACAGGTCACTGAGCTTCTGAAAGAGATAGCCATGCTTAGCTCTCCCTCCGAGTGGGAGCCTGTCTGAAAGCTTCTAAGCACAGGACATACAGAAGATTTTTCTTCTTTCTGTTACTCTTGCCGCAATGTGTTGGTATTTGTTCTTGAATAGAATGGGCCTAGTTACCAGGCGGAACCGAGTTTAAGTTCAGTACAGCACTGACATGCAGTAGGCAGTTTTTAATCTATCAGCGACGTAGTCAATGAGTACAATAAATGAACAGAAAAAATAAAGCCCTTTCTCTATGACTAGAAAGTTAGTGACTTTTGCCTTTTTTTTATAAATCCAAAAAATTTGAATCAGGGCTTAAATACAATGATTCTAATCATGTGTCAGACAAGGTATAATTTTTATGAATGACCCATACTATGTAAAAAAGACAGTTCAGCTTAGTGATTTACACTTCAATAGAAATTATTTTCATTCCCACATACTGTACATGGAACTATAATAATGGTAATAGCAGTAGCTTCCTTTAGTATTTCACAACTTACAGGCACATTTTTATTTTTATGTCTAAATATTTCCCTTGTCTCACACAATAAGAGGGGCAGATGTGTAACTTCATCTTGCAAAGGAACAACCTAAGGTAACAGTCGATGACTTAGCTCAGCCTCAAAGATAAATAGTAGAATCAGGATTAGAAATTAGATCTTTTGGGGGGCTGGCAGGTGGTGTGGTGGTTAAGGACGCTGGAATCCCACATGGCCAACTGCGGTTCAAGTCCTAGACCTGGTGGCTTGCTTTCTCACTTTACCTTTCTCTCTCTCTCTGTCTGTCTCTCTCTGGTCAAATTAAAAATAAATAATAATAGTAACAAATGGAATCAAATAAATAAATAATTCTTTTTTTTTTTTTTAAAGAAATGAGATATTTTCACCATTCATTCATTACTTCTTATGGCTAATCTTTAAGAAGTTTCTGTTCTATACTTGTTTTATTATTTCAATATTACCTTTCCTTTTAAATACTACTGAAGACTTTTTATACAACTCTTTTATAAGTTCGCTATTTAAAGCTATTTCTGAGTGGAAGCAAACTGTGTTAGAGAGAAATACTTCAAATGATTAATTTTCCTTCCATGGGAGGGAGGCTGGTGATAAACTTTTCTTGATCTTACAGGATAGCAATCCTCCCTTCTTGGCCTTTTGACTAAAATCAGCTATAGAGGGGCTAGCAAGTAATGTGGTAAGTGAAGCGCTGGACTCCCACATGATTGACTGTGGTTCATGTCCCGGACCTGGAACCTTGCTTTCTCACATACCCTTTCTTTCTCTCTGTCTCTGTCTCTCTGATCAAATTTAAAACTAATAATAACAAATAAAATTAAATAAGTAAATAATTTTAAAAAATCAAGTGCAGAATAGCAACCGTATACTGTCTATAGCTTAATCTTCATTTGAAATATAAAGACTCTGAGGCCCAGCATAATATGGGTTTGTTTGAGGCCCTGTAACTAGGAGGCAGGTAACACAGGTTTTCTGAACATCAGTCCAGCCTGGGTCCTTCCACCAGGAGACTTCTCACAAGTTCATCACGAACTCTAGTTCATGTGATTGGACCAAAACTGACCTTAGAAAAAACATCAGCATGATTTTCTAATATTTGAGAAAAAACACACACACGCACATATCGGGACATAAATATGCCTAAGTAGTTTTTCTATTAAAAATAATGAAGCCTTTTAATATTTAATCTGTATGATTATTTTCTTCTTATTTTAAGCATGGATGATTTCTGATGCTTATTTAGAAACTAAATTAAAATCTACGCAAAGAATCACAGATCACTGATGACATATAGAGATTAAAATCTTCTTGCAGAGAATGCTCTCTTTAAAGCAAGTACTGAAACCTGTTAATGAGCTGTAAAGTTATTCCAAAAGGCAAAACTCTATTGTGGTAGTTTATTTTATACTGTAACATAAATATTCTCACTAAAAATGAATTGCATTTTCATATATACATATACATATATATGCATATATATATATATTATATATATATAATATATATATATATATATATAATATATATAATATATATAGTCTCTCCCTTTTCTATTTTTCTATTTGTTTTCCTTCTGCAGCCCAATATTATCTGGCTCATATCTGCAAGTCATATAGGAGGCCGTAGGCAATGAATCTAAACTGTATTCTGAGCATATTGTTTTAACTCCACAATCATGGCCAACCCACCTTGGGCAAGTCAGATGAATATTTCTCTATTCATCTTATTTTTTAATGGACACAAAAATCACTGCTTTCTGCCTTAGAGGGAAAGGTGTTAGGGGAAGCATGCACTGAATATCTTCTTTATGTGGATGAAAGGAACAGAGATAGCTTTAAACTGGTGAAGAGGAACTGCCTTGGGGGAGAATTCTACTTGAATATTGAGCTATGTACCTGCTGCATATTAATCTATACCCAAAGGCTGGTTCTGATCTGCTTATAATATATCGTGGTACATTTTCCTCCCATCCTCTAGGTTGCTGAAGATGATAATATTTAAGAATTTAAGTTTATTTACTTATTTCTTCAATGAAAGGGAGAGATAGACAAAGAGGTAGACAGAGAGAGACCCCGCTATGCCTTAATCAACCCCCAGACTGAGCCAGCCTGGATCACAGGCACATGAACACATGCTGGTATGTTCAGGAGCCTCACAATGAGAAACCCTGAACCTCTCCTTATGGGTTCAGTTGCATGATCACTACACCACTGTCAGCCCAGGAATCATTAGTTTTTAATTGCTATAGAGCCCATGTGCTCACCAGCAAGAGAGAGAGAGAGAGAGAGAGAGAGAGAGAGAGAGAGAGAGAGAGAGAGAGAAGAGAGAGAGAGAGAGAGAGAGAGAGAGAGAGAAGAGAGAGAGAAAGAGAACACCTAATAGGAAAGGTCACACTGCAATCCCTTTTTTCCATGTCTCTATCCTGTTGAGAATTTAGGCACACATCCACATGGACCTGGTGAGTTCCTCAAGCTACTGGGGCCAGGATTTGAACCACAGTTGGCCACATGGGACCCTGATCCTTCAACCACTAGGCTATTGGGTTGGCATGGAATTATTGTTAACAACTCATTATTCTAAGAATGCTTCACAAAAGGGCAGCATTCTGCACTGAGTTGCATCAGCTATACACCTATCAATCAAGTAGTCTTTCATTCTATAGACCTTCATTTAGTCTCTTCCCTGTCTCCGGTAACTTGCCTAGCATGGAAACTACAACAATGAGTAAGACACCCACAGTGGAAAATAGAGACCACCACAGTGCTTTATTAATTAACTTGGGTGGCCTGGGATAGCTCCAGAGTTGTAAATTCCCATGTAAGCAAACCAAAGCCCAATGTAAACAGTAAAATTAACCTAGAGAAGTCACCAATCAGAAAAATAAAAAATCAACTAACCTCTTACTATTCTCTAACTTCCACTCCAACTGATTACATATGTTCTCGTCTTGCTCTTGCTTATACAAGTTAATTTCTCATTTCTCCTTGGCAAAGTGCATGCAGGCTGAAGCCTGGTGAGCCCAATTCTGCTTTGACATGAATCAAAGTCTGCTTGAATGAACTCTTCAAAAAATTTTTTAAAAAGATTTTTGTCATAGGACCCATGCACTCTCTGGAAAGAGACAGAGAGACAGAGACAGAAAGTGAGAACCCCCCCCCCCCCGGGGGGGGCATGATTTTGAGCACTGCACAATCTGCTCACCTCCATTCTCCTCTTGGGATTTTGGGCCCACATGCACCTGTGTCTGGCATGAGTTTCAAGCTACTGGGTCCAGTGGAACCATGGTCAGCCATGAGGGTTTCAGCACCTTAACCACCATGCCACCTGCTGGACTGAACTCTTCAAAATGTTAATGTGCTTATATCAAAACTTTTAACAGGAATGCCCAGATCTCAGTAAAGTGGGAAGTGCCACAAAAATGAAGCAAGGCACCAAGGAGGGCATCCTGCTCATGGGATGACTACTGTGTTCAGAGCTGAGCTGAGCCTCGCAATGAAGAACTGTGTGTCCTGTGCAGGGGTGTGCAAAACATGCACATTAACACAAGCAGATACTGGCCTCACAGTATTGCGTTGTTGGAAAAGTCATGATGTATTTTTTCTGTTTTTCTGTGCAAAAATGCGTCATGACCTTTTCAACAACCTAATATTTGTAAACCTTCTATATGATACATTTGTTGATATTAAGCTAAACCTTAGTTATCGCTGTATTAAAATTATTGTGATGTGTGTATTTATTGATAGACATATTTAATATATACCTAGAATTATCTAACATCTTATTAAATATTTTCCATCTGTTTTCACCAGTAAACGACCTGTCATTTTATTTCCCATATACTGTCATCTGCACATGTTTGTAACAGAAATATACTATTCATAATATTGGCTGAGTAGTTTTTCCCTTTTAAAATAGTCTTTGAAACATTCACTTCAAGCCTTTCTTCCTCCTCTACTTCTAGTTGTCTTTCCCATCTTTCCTCCCACCTTCCCTCTGTTAAAGAAGAACAGAGACTCAAATTTATTTTATTACAGATTAATTTATTAGGGACTTGTTTATTTGGATTCTCAACTTAATGTTCAGTCAGTTGTATTTTTTTTAATCTAGATTTTTAAAAATGGTTGTCATAAAATTGTGTTACATATTTTTAAAATTCTACTATTTCTACCAGTATTTTTTTCTCCCATAGGGTATGTGAGCTTGTCAGAGAGATGGAGACAAAGAGAGAGATAAAGTAAGAAATCTTATTCACCCTCAGGGAGGATGGTCACACTGCAATCCCTTTTCCTCCACTCTCCTCTTGGGACTCTGGGCGTGCATGTGCACATGCACATGTGTGAACACACACACACACACACCATGTTTCTCAACCTCCTGGGTCCAGGACATGAACCAGAGTTAGCTGCGTGGGATCCAGTTATCCACACCACCTGCTGGCCCCTCTAATAGTAATTTTAATGAAACTTTTCTAATTTTTAAATCAGTTTTAATAGAAGGTTACCTATTTTCAAGGAAGTAGCATTTTGTTTTCCATTTTCACTAATTTTTGTCTTTGTCATGTTCTTTTTCTTACTTTATTTGGTATACTCCGCTCTTTTTCTAGTTTGTATTGCTACTTTTATTTTTATTTTTAATTTTCTTCATTTCCCTCTAAATGTTTGTAAATTTATGAAATTACAATGTAACTTAGATGTAATTTGTATTCACACAGGTATTAATATTGGTTTGTTTGATCTATAAATTTTATAATATTCATTGTGGCTTCATGAAGTTAGGAATTACAGAGAAATGTAATTGTCTTTGGCATTTGATTGTTTCCAAATATATGAGTATGCTTGTTTGTACTTTGGTTTCTAATTTAATTGCTTATATTAAGAGTGAACATCAGTAGTACATTTATTCTTTAAAATTTTTTGTGGTTGATTTTTGTAAATATTTCACATGTGCTTCAATAGAATATTAATTCTATATTTGTTAACATATATTTATTGTATCATCTTACAGTGTTATTTAAATCATGTATATCCTCACTAATTTTTGGCCTGTTTACGTTACTTATCTCTGAGAAGACATATTTAAAGTTATAATTGTAGATTTGTCAATTTTCCTTTTTAATTTGATAGAATTTAATATTATATTATAAGAGTTATGTTGCGTTCATGCTTATTATATATTCCTGGTTGGGTGAATCTATAATCCTACTCAGTGTTTTTCATTGTGCTTTCCATATATTTTGCCTTTACTAAAGTCATTTGCTGAAATAAAGAAAGACCTTACTGGGGCTAGCATGTGGCATGGTGATTAAGACTCTGGATTCCCACATGACATACCATGGTTTGAGTCCTGGACCAGGAGGCTTGAAAGTCACACTGGGTGTGTGTATGTACATGCCCAAAATCCTAGGAGGAGAAAGGATTGTGCTATTACCATCAGCCCTCGGGGGATCACTTCTCACTTTCCCTCTCTGTTTCTCTGGTGAGCATGCATGCTCTATAGCAAAAACCTTAAAAAAAAGGGAGGAGGGGTCTTACTACCCTTTTTATACTGAAGTCACTTCTTTCATTATTTAAATAAGTATTCAAAAAAGCCATTTATAATCTTCAATAATTAATATTTGGTTGTTGGAAAAGCCTTGATGCATTTTTACGTAGAAAAAATACGTGGTGACTTTTCTGACAACCCAAAAGAACTTACGAAATATTTTTCTTGGTTTTTCTGCTCATTATTGTTTCTTTTTTAAAATTTTTAAAAAAATTTTATTCATTCACTATACATCACTACAGCATACAAAATGAGATTTCCCATTCAGAATATACTGTATACTGGCTCAATTAAGCACGTCAACATACGTGTTATCGTCAACAAAAATTTTCCATTTCTTGTTTCCTGTATATTTTGCTTTATTTTTGCCATCTTTGATTCCCTATCTCTCACCCTCTGCCGTGTCCCACCCTCCTCCCACACTCTCTCTGGTATCCATGGTTGCTATCTATGCCTTTTCCCCCCCATTTTATTGATTTGCTAACGAACTTAATTAATCTAAATATTTCCACTAGCAAGCAGAGCTAATATATACATATCCATGAACAGAAGTCTGACTTTAGGTATAAACCTCAGTGAGTAGAATGAACATACTATAAAGTAGCACCTAGCTGGGGCTATACAGCTTACTGCAGTTATCAAATATGCATTTTTTTTTCCTGAAACCTTTTTTCAATTAATTAATGTACATTCATCCCCTAATCATCATCACAGCATTCAAAAAGTGGTTTCCCATCCAGAATATACTGCATAGTGGTTTAATCATATATGTATGTTATCATCAATAATTTTCCATTTCTAGTTTCACATATATGTGTGTGTGTGTATATATTTATGTTTATATTTACCCTTATGTCTGACCTTCTACCCTTTCCCAATCCCTTCTTGCAGTAACTGTGGTGTCTACAGTTGTAATCGATTCCTTTTCCCCCCACTTTTTATTGATCACACAATTTCTTAAATAATCTAACTACTTGCAATAGCAAGTTCAGCTGGTAATTTCAAGAAAAGCAGTTTTGAATTGGTAAGGAAATTTGCTTAAAACTTAAAGCCTGGAAACAGGTTAGTATTCTGTTCAAACAGTGGGTACATGAACCTATTGACAGCTCAAGACAGGACAAAAACTCTTAAAACCAGACAACAAGGCCTAGAAGAAAAGCAGCAATTTAGTCAAAAGTCACAGAATGCTATTTCACTAGTTCAGACTCATGTACTTAATCTGTCTTGTGTTGTGGTTCAATCTTCCCGATTCAATTCTGGGATATAATATTCAACTCCAGACTTGTCCCTACAATTAAGTTGGCCATTTTCTGTTTTTGAACTTTCATTTCTGTGACTACATTTAATTTTCCTGACATAGCACTCCCTTGAGAACTTCTTGGAGATTTGATCTGGTGCTGGTAAATTCTTTCAGGTTTTGATACTTTGAGAATGTTCTTCTCTTTTCTTCCCATATGAAGGATAATCTTGCTGGGTACAGTATTCTCGGTTGCAATTGCATTTCCCTTAACACTTTGAATATATTTTCCCATTCTTTCCTCACTTGCATTGTTTCCAATGAGAGGTCTGCGGTTGGTCTGATGGGATGACTTTTGAAGGTAACTTGCTGTTTCTCTCTTGCCAACCTCAGTATCTTGTCTTTGTCTATGGTTTTGGTCATTCTGGCTATAATGTGACTTGGAGAAGATCTTCTTGGGTTGATTCTATTTGGGGTCCTTTGTATTTCTTGGGAATGGATCTTTGAGAGCCTCTCTAGGTTTGGAAAGTTTTCTTGCAGGATTTCATGGAATAGATTATCAATGCCCTTATGAATCTCTTTGCCTTCTGGGATGCCAATTATCTGGATGTTTGGACATTTGATGGTATCTAGTATTTCTCATATATTATTCTCAAATTTTTGGACAGTTTTCTCGGTCTCGTGGTGGAATTTTCTAGGCCAGCAATTTTCTCTTCTACATCTGAGATTCTATTTTCTGTATGATCTAGTCTGCTTTTAATACTTTCAAGAGAGATTTTGACTTCCTGTATTATAGTCTTCATTTCTAACAGTTCCATTTGACTCTTCTGTGAAGTGTGTAATTCCTCTTTCAGATCTTGCAAGAATTTCCTCACCTCCCGGAACTCGTCAGCTCCTTTTTTCATTCTCTTCTGCAGTTTATTGTCTCTCTTTTCTTCCATCTCTGTTAGCTTGACCATTGTGAATGTTATAAATTCTTTATCAGACATTTCCATGATTTCCATTGAATTGTGTGTGGATGGAGTTATTCTTTTCCCTTGGAGGAGAGGTATTTTCTTGCTTTAGCATATTTCTTATGGTCCTTCAGTGATTTCTGGTCATCTGATGGAGAGTGTGTTTCTTCCCAAATGTCAAGTTCAATATGAGTGTCCAGGAGCATGCAGAAAAGGAAACAGAGAGAGAAACAACAGAAAAAAAAAAAAAAAGAAAAAAAAAAAAAAAAACCAAGAAACAGAGAAAAAGAGAACCAAAAAAGTATTAAAAAAAAAACTAGAAAAAAATTATTTTTTTTTAAATAAAAAGCAAAAATTAGAAAACCGTGTGGTGCACCTGTGCACCACGTGAAATCACTAGTTCTCAGTAGCCATGAAGATGTCTTCTGCGGCCTGCTCACTTGCCTCTCCTGGGTTGGGAAAGGGAGAGGGGATTATTAACAAGACAAAGGGAAAGGAGGGGCTGAAAGCCAAGAGACTGCTTTGCCTTAAAAATTTTTAAAAAGGAAAAATTACAAAAAAATGAGAAGACAGAGACAGAGGTAGAGAGAGACAGAGACAAAGACAGGAGGCTTGAAAGTCTGCTGCTTACCACGCGAGTTTGTGGGCTGGAGGCTGAATTATCAGTGGAAAATCTCCATTTCTCCTGCTCCCCTGAAATAGCTATTCTCAGTAGCCATGAAGATGTCTTCTCTCATTATCGTTTCTTATGTCCTAATACCTTCCCTCTACGTTGTTTTTTCTTCCTTAAATGTGTACTGCAGCAATCTTTAAAGTATAGTAGAAGGCTGCATTTTTGTATATTTGACACTGTATTTGTATACAGTAACTCATTTTTACTTACATGTGAAGTTTTAGGTGGAAAGTCTATTTTTCTCCAATATTTGGAAGCTATAGTCTGATCATCTTCTATATCAAAAAGCATATGCTGTTGCTAATGAGGAAGTTAGAGTTGATCTAATTCTTCTTCCTTCGTGGATTCTTATCTTTGCAGCTGATGGCTAGCAAGAATTCCTCTCCATCATGGTTGGTCTTAAGTTTTAACTTCAGTCTCCTCAGGTTGGACTTCTTTTCTGCCTGAGAATGAGTGACATCTTTCTGGTTGATTCTCAACCACTATTCCTTAGATTGCTTCTCTGCCCTTCCCTGGAATCTTTTCTTCTGGAATTCCTATCAATATATACAGGAGTCTCTAAACTTTCCTGTCTTTTAGCTTCTGCTTCATGCTTTTCTTTTTTTTGTGATTTTTTTGTGATTCTCAGTTATATTCTAATGAATACCCCTGAATTCCCTTCCCAGATTTCTGAGTACATTCAGTCTTTTTAAGTTTTAATGATTGGGTTTTTATATTACTTAGCTTTTCCCTTTTTTTTTGGAGAGGTTTTTCCTATAGGGCATGTATGCTCACCAGAAAGATAGAGAGAGACAGAGAGACAGAAAGTGAGAAATCACCCCCCAGGGGATGGCCATGCCACAATCCTTTCTCCTCCATTCTCCCCTCGGGATCTTGGGCACGCATGCACACGCGCCCGGTGTGAATTTA